>JAPWDM010000006.1:37000849-38200849 GCA_035578155.1 Brachynemurus nebulosus
AAATTTTAGTGAATATCATTTTCGTATTCTAGGGACCTCAAAACATATTTCTGATATGGTCTCGGGCTTAGGTCGCACCATGACACCTGGCGTAAAAGCTGAATTTCCAGTTTTGGAAATTCGCTAAAACCAATAACCAAAATACTTTTCTGCAACTAATGACTGAAAAATTCAACTACTAGTATTAACTAATAAGTAATTTAGTTTTTAGTTGTAGTTGTTAGTTACAGGACCGGATTAACCCTGAATGTCGCCCTAGGCACCATGAAAAATACCGCCCCCACCTTTTGCTTGAAAAGAAGAAAATCTTAATTTTTCCTACTTTTTCCAACTTTCTCTTAAAATTATCGCAAAAAAGGCAGGAAAATATTATTTTATCCTCTGATTGTTTACTGAACATAAAAACGTAATAAACAAACATGAGTGACGATATAAAAAATCACAACCATAAGTTTTAAAAAATTGAATGCTATTTGCAATCTATTTTCGATCGAAAGATTTTGATAACGAAAATTTATGGTAGATGTTATATATTTGAAAGAATATTTCCTTTCCTTACATCATCCATTTTGGAAATATCGTTATTTTCGATATCAATAATTTTCGATAACGAAAAGTAGGTTTTAATAGTCGCAATATGTTCGGAACACCCACAACTTGCTTCGCTTAAGCCTTCAAAAATTTCGTTATTTTTGAGCTACGACGCACCGTTTAGGAGATATTTACGATTAAAGTTTTCGATTGCGAAAGTTAACGAAAAGTAGTTTTTTAAAAAATTGTCCTGTTACTGACCAGATCTATGGGACTAACAGAGCCTAAATTAACTAGTTATAACCAATTTAGGACAAGTTACGCGGTATCGATAATTTTCGATACCGAAAAGTAGGTTTTGACAGTCGCAATCCGTTCAGAATACCCACAACTTGCTTCGCTTAAGCCTTCAAAAATTTCGTTATTTTTGAGCTACGACGCACCGTTTAGGAGATATTTACGATTAAAGTTTTCGATAGCGAAAGTTAACGAAAAGTAGTTTTTTATAAAATTGTTCGGTTACTGACCAGAGCAATGGGACTTACAGAGTTTAAATTAACTAGTTATAACCAATTTATGACAAGTTACGCGGTATCGATAATTTTCGATAACGAAAAGTAGGTTTTGATAGTCAGAATACGTTCGGAATACCCACAACTTGCTTCGCTTAAACCTTCAAAAATTTCGTTATTTTTGAGCTGTGACGCACCGTTTAGGAGATATTTACGATTAAAGTTTACGATTGCGAAAAATAACGATTTGTCATTTTTTTAAAAATATGCTATCGTTGACCAAATCAATAGGACTAATGGAGCCTAAATTCATCAATTATGACCAGTTTATAATAAATAATTCTTTATCTTTGCTAGTTCTCGAACAGAACATTCTAAAACTTTTGTTAAATATCTTTATTTAGCTTCTATTTCAATAATTCTTCTAATAGTGATATTGGTTTTTCGACATCTTTATTAACTTTCGAATAGAAACTTTTGTCAAATGTTTTCACCTGTATTTTACTTTCGATGACTAAACAAATGGTGAAGTAAATGTTTCGATATCCTTGCTGATATCCAGATAGAACATTCTCGAACTTTCGTTAAATTTCGCTACATGGATCCTTTTTAACTAACTAATCCGATGGTGAAATCAAGTTTTGGATATCTTATCTGATTTTCACATAGAATATTCTAGAGCTTTTACTGAACTTCATTTTTTGGTCACTTTTTTGATGAACAATCTAATGATGATGCCAAATTTTCAATAATTTTTCTTTTCCCCAAAAAAATATTCTAGAACTTTTGACGAATTCTGCTATTTGGACACTTTTTTGATGCCCAAACCAATGGTGAAGTCGGTTTTTGGATATATTTTCTATTTTCAGAATAGAATATTCTCGAACCTTTGCCAAATTCCGTTAATTGATCGCTTTTCGATGAAAAATTTGGTGGTGAAATCAGATATTCGATATTTTTTCTAATTTCCAAAAAGAATATTCTAGAACTTATTCTAAATATCGGTACTTGGTTACTTTTTCGTTAGTCAATCCATTGATTAAGGATTTTTTATGTCTTTTCTGATTATTGAAAGAATATTCTAGAACTTTTGCCAGATTTCGCTATTCAAGCATCTATTCGATGACCAACCCAGTGGTGAAATCGAATTATGTAATAGTTTTAATTTATCTGTATCTTTGTACAAGGAATATCGCCTCATAAAAATTTACAAGACACGCTCCTCTCATATATGTTTTTTCAACAATTCAATTTTTTGACAGGATGATTTATAGTTTTAGTGTATGGAAAAAAATTTTTTCTTCAGTTAGATGTTTACATAACTCACATGCAGTTGATCAAATTAAACTGTGTTTGTTAGTCGCGCGAGCGATGTTACAAACTTAAATTGAGCGACTATGTTATTTATATGAAATTTAATTGTTTTCAAAACAAAATATATTTGTAGAGTACCTCTTTAGTTCGTGCCACAAAAACTATAGAGCGCATTTAGAAAAAAATTATAAATGTACTTATGAAACATACACAAATTATGTGCCGCTTCTAATGAATGGTGAAACGTTTTTCCGGCAATTTTTGACAGGATAATTTATTACCTGCACTATGAATCCTCGCATTACTTATTAGTAAAGTTAACACAGTTAACAGTGTGTTAATCTATTTTTCGTTTTTTGTCACCTAGTTTCTTCATAAATTGAACTAAATCGAGGAATGTTTTTCCTCTTATTTTGAACATAGGGTAAAAGCCCCGTTTGTGGAACGCGATCCAATAGAAAAACAGTTTTGACATTTATATCTTAATGAAGTTATTTCTGAAAGAAACCTCTGCTAACAAAAATTATTATTAATAGAATGATTATTTTTTAATTTAAATTCACCTCGCATATAATGTTTCCTCACTTAATTTAAGAAATACAAATATATATCGAACAATTTTTGTTGAATTCGTGAATTTTTATAATGGTGGATGATCATTATTCAAAACATAATTATGAGTTATAAATTGTAACATTTTTCACCGAATTTTTAAAGTTATTAGCATAATAAAAGTATACAAATAATTGTTATTAGTCCACTTAAGAGATTAGGATAGTTAAATTATCTTTTTATACGGGTTAAATATTATTTGTAGAAGTGTTTTTAAATGAGTTCGAAGTTTTAGGGTATGTATTCCATTTTGAGAATGACCTATTACTTACCTATTTTATAAACATTTTTAATTTATTTTTGGGCCTAAAACACTTAACTAACTGTTTTTATAATTTCACTTTAATATTTTCTTTATTTCAGAACGTAAAATCAATTGAAAAATAATTAATATTGAATTAAAACTTCGAAATTTTTATTATTAAATAAAAACGTCATACATATTAGATTTGAAATGACATATAACTATCATATAACATAACTAATTAAAAATTAACAATGGTAGATGGGTAAGTTAGGAAAGTACACGATGTTTTTTAAAACATCCTAGATGACACTAGGTGGCGAAAATCGTATACTGTAAGTACTATGAAACCTATACAGCAATCCCCCGAAGAACACGATTAATTGGTTCCGTGTTCTTTGAAACCGTGTAGTTTGAGACCACCAAAAGATAGGCATTTTTTATTACAAGTGTGAAAATAAAAAAATACCCCTGTCGCAGCATCTGCATAACATAGCGAATTTCCAAATTTTGGGGACTGGCGGATCTCATCTAAGAACTGTACCTATTTAAAGTTTACGTAGACGTAAACGTAAACTTTTGATCGTAAATATCTCGTAAACAGTGCGTCGTAGCGAAAAAATAACGAAATTTTTGAAGGCTTAAGCGAAGCAAGTTATGGGTATTCCGAACATATTAAGACTGTCAAAACCTACTTTTCGTTATCGAAAATTATCGATGTCGAAAATAACATTTTCAAAATTTAAATATGTAAATTTCTACATATTCTTTATCATTTCTATTATAAAATACTCAAAAATTTTAGTAGTTTTTATTTCCAGCATTTTTCTTTTATAATGACAGATTCAATTTCCACGATTTTTATTTGTGTAAATCGAATCCACATGTGATATACATATTCGTGTACATTGAGGACTGATGTAACTTTATGTCAAGTATATAATATGTACTTAAAAATCGTGTTGTTTGAAACCGTGTAATTCGGGGGAAGGGTACCCGTATTCTTTGAGACCCGTGTTCTTCGGGGGACGCCTGTATTAATTTTTTAAACGTACTTCACAGACCGAATGCTTTGGCACTCCTAGGAATTTATGTTGGACACTATTTAAGTTATGACACACATGGGCGCCATTTTGCATAAAAGTTTGATGATGAAAAAACCTTAATAATCTGTTCCAGTAATTTTAAAAATGATTTCCTGCAAAATCACGTTTTTTGACTTGTATCAGTTTTCTAGAAAACCATCAATAAATACTTACATAAATACATCAAAAGATGTCGCAACTAGTCATATCAGTATATGTCAAAAGATCACTGTATGCCATGTATATTAAATACGTGTTTTTTTTTAGGTGCCTATGCTGATTTTTTAAAGGGTGTTAATATATTCTGCCCGTTTTTTTTATACGTGTCAACAAATTATAAAACAAAACATTAATAAATCAAAATTCTTGGATTATATTTTCTTAAAAACATATTCATTGGATTAAAAAAACTTGGTTTCATGCTTATTAAGAAAAAAAAATGGGTGTTTAATTCATTTATTAATTTTTATAAGCTGAAATACCTAAAAATAGTGTTCCACAATCGGGGCTTTTACCCTATATAAACATATATAATTTGAGATATAAAGTTACATCGGATTTAATGATACACAGTGTGAAAGTTGTAAGAAGTACTATTAAATAAAGGCAAGTAAAAATAAATTATTTAAGGTATAATTTGAAGTTAATATACGTAATTGCAATCGTAAACATTTCACTCGTTTACGCTAAAAAGAATAAATTTATTAAAAAATCCAATATATTTGATATCTACACGGAGAGAAAAATCATATAATTTTTGTAGATAAAATTTCAAAAAAATTACCATGCTCTCAATGTGTGCGCGATCGACGACTAAAGTAAAAAATATATTATAGCATGGTAAAATTCAATGTGGTAACACAACTTCTATCACACTCTTATTCATATACGTTATAGTTTAATTCTCGTTGTCGTACTCTTTCATTTGCGCATCTGACCTTATGTTGCTTCGGCTGTACCTGTAAAAACTTCTAAGATGCCCGATCTTTTCCGACCTTTGATTCTTTATGATCCATACAAAAATGATTGGTAACAATATATTCTAATACTGAAGATAGTGGAGTAACAAAATGATGAATTAAACGATGACTACCTGTCAAGACATTCTAATGAACACTGATTCGACACCACACGACACCACACCAGCTAACCAGCTACTTGCAACACCAACAGTCCTGCTATGTGACCTTCATATATGATTGTGTTGATACTTTCTGCAGCTTGCCTCGCTATGTGACAGCGTTGATACCTTCTCTTTCTTTCTTTCTACTATTAGCTTCTTTTATTCTTTTCTACTTTTCTTCTATTTTAAGACAGCATGGTAATTTTTGTAAGAAAAACAATTAAACTGTCGGCAATGGAACCTTTTACTGTGCTGTTTTACAAATTTTACGGAGCTAATATTACGGAAAGAACATTCTATCCTTTAAATTTTCTATGATTAATTATAATTTTTATATTTTTATCGTACAAAATTGAATATGTTCGCCTTTTACACGTCGATTGTAGTGCTGAGCACAGTAATTTTTATATGAATTTTCTCTCTGTGTATAGTATTTCACTTAACGAGGTTCGGAAGTGGTATTTTTATGGTCTCGGATGCAGTTCGAGATTTCAACCGCAAAATCTTAAAGCATGCTTGGCCACAAAAATAAACTTACGGATCGAGTACGACATTTTTTTGCATAAAACAAAAATGGGTAATCTACTTAATAAATTTGCAACACTGACTGACTGACAGACAACGCACAGCCTAAACCGTTGGGTTTAGAAGAATGAAATTTTGCATAGGAGTTCCTTATGTAACGTAAATGAGCATTAAAAAAGGATTTTTGAAAATTCGTCTCCTAAGTGGGTTTATTAGGAGATTAAAATTTGTATGTAAATTCGTTATTTTTGAAGTTAGTGGTATATAAAAATATGTTACTATTGCTATTAAAATAAATATTATTGAATAAATCTTTAACACTGACTGACAGATAACGCACAACTTAAACTGTTGGCTTTAGAAGCACGAAATGTAGCACAGGAGATATGAAAATTGTAGTTTAGGCTTCTATTTACAAATAAAAGTCAGTTGTATAAACGTTTCTGGAAATTTATGAAAGTTCGTATGGGAAGTTCGTCATTTTTGAAATTAGAAACGTGAAAATTGGTATTTAGGCTTTTGAAAAACATTGGAAGTGAGTAGTGAATACCTAATCAAAAGATGTTGCCGATGGGAAATTTCATCGGGTATACGTCTAGTATTTTTATAAATTATAAGAACTTTCAATTGTATTTACATGAAGATGGTTTAAAAACCAAAAGTCGGGTCATGATCGTATCATAGTGACGAAACAAATGAAGTGGTGAAAGAGATAGATTTTTACGATTCATTAGAAATTTTAGATCTTCTATTTTCCTTTTCCTGCCTTTAATCCTTAAGGAAAGATTAAGATTTGTAGACGGTTCCAAACGAACTATAATTTGTAACGATAGAAGAAATTTAAATTAGTAACCGAATTTATAGTACTAAAATTACTAGCCTTTGGAAAAATCCTTTATATTGGATATTCTATGCTCTGTTCGATTTCGCAGAAATATTTCAATATAAATAGGTGACATTTTTAAATTTATTTATTTTTATTTTTATTTTTTAATTCTGAACTATGCATGAATATAAAAAAAAAAAAAAAAAAAAAAAAAAACAAAAAAAAAAACTAAACAGCCGTAATGTTTTTGTCGTGTTCAATTTTGTTATAAAGCAGAAAAAAAAATGTTACTGTTAAATTGCATTTTTAGTTTTTGATTTAAATACATATGTATGTAATGTATTTTGTGTATATTATTTATTTAAAATTATGTACATACTGTCAGATAACTATAAATCCTTCCAGATATTTACATATAGTTCTGTCAGCCGTAATAATCATAAATTTTATTTAGTTAGTTTATGTCTGACGAAAAATTGTATATAGTATGATTTTTTGCTTCATTTTCCATATAAATTATAAATAAATTTATTATATTTTTCCTGCAAAATGGTAATTGTGTTATACACACCATCAGTAAATTGAGGAAAAAGTGGATTTATACATATGTATGGCAAAAAGATATAATAAGATTTTACCGCGCCATTTTAATTTATGTGTATTTAAGTCCAATAATAAAATTGTAGTTTTTTTCATTTTTACTACAAAAAAGGAAGCATTTCACAACGAAAAAAAAAATGGTAGGAAATGTTTCGTTGGTCATTTCATTGTAGGCAAATTGAAAGAAAAGTTTTTATTAGTAAATTCAAGCGATTTAAAAACTATAGTAACGAAGTATTAAATAATGATAAAAACTGCGTCTTACCTGCAGTAACCTTAAAATCAGCATATTTTTACTTAAACTGCGAAAAAAAGTAAAGTGGTAGCGCTGGTGAAAATAATTCGTTGCAAGAATATTCAATGATTTGCAAGATAAATGAACTCTAGATAGGATACCTATATGATTTTTTTTTTTGTTGGTTGGTGTCAGGGGCGTGGCTACCGCCGTATCAGCCGTATCAATGATACGGGACCCCCCGGCTACAGAGGCCCCTAACGTGTGTAAGCAAAAATTAGTAAAATGTTATCCACAATGTCAGTTAATCTCGTGCTTCCCGGGGAAAAACATATAAAAAAAACTGTCATACGTGTTTATAATAGAGTTTTCACTTCAGAAATGACAAAAATAAAAAAAGCAAAATCTTTTTTCCCGGGTTAAGCGTGCGCCCAAAAGTTCGCAACATGGGTAACTTCAAAAATGTGACTTCGGTGGGGCAGGAACGGCTATCAGACTTGTCACTATTTCTATAGAGGCAGAAATTTTAGAAAAACTGAAACCGTCTTCAGCTATAGATGATTTAATAAATCAATTTGCCGAAAAAAAATTATAATTATATTAAATATACACAAGAAAAGTGTATATTTAATTTGAATTGTTTAGCTATCTCAATTTCAATAAATATTTATTTTAATTAATGCAAGGATTTTTGTTTCTTTTGTGAGAAATTTTTACCCTTCATTTGAGTCTCCCAACTAATTTTGATATAGGGCCCCTCCAAGGCACGCTACGCCACTGATTGATGTAATAATTTACGGTTTCTAAAAATCAAATATTTTCTGAAGAGATAAAAAAATTGATATTTTAAATTTGTTTTTCAAAATCCTAACTATTATAAATGTAAAAGTGAGTTTGTCTGTTTGTTGAGTTTCAGCTTTACACAGAGATAGTTTGGGGAGGAGAGAATGTTTTATGCTATTTTTTACCTGGGGAAAATATTTTATTTTTGCGGGAAAATTATCAAGAAAAATATAACAGCTTTCAGTAATGACACCATACAAGTATACTCTATTCACTTGATGTCACAATTTCAAACAACACCTGGGCGAAGTCGCGGATAAATGCTAGTATAGTAATAAATTTAAGTAATTATATTTCTCTTAACAAGAATTTCAGTTACGCAAGAGACTTTATGAACAGAAACAGATAATAAACATAGTTATGCGTAAGATTTACAGATATATCTTTCAATGCGTATAAAAAACATACAATACCTATCAAAATTTATATTATTGCAGATATGTTACAGACGTATTACATACACATTTGCACAGGATCTTTGTATGAACTAGTGATGAGACTCGAGAGGGATTTTTTGATTCAAGTGAGTCGGTACACCTTTTACAGTGACTCAAGTTCAACTCGACTTACAGTTATTCGAGGCAGTTTCTCTAATTCAAACGGATTTTTTAAAATCGAGTTATAATGGTAAATTGCGTTGTTTTTCGGACTTCATGTCGTCATATGGAAATTGTACTTGCGCAAATAGTGTTCTGCACTATCAGTTGTTATTATGGATTTGATAGACATGATATTTTTCCAAACGAATAAATTTTATATTATTTCAATTTTAATAAACTATAATTCTCAGAGTACTGTGTAAATATACTCGTATATGTACTTATTACCAATAAATGAAACGAACTATTATACAGTGCGTTCATAATATTTTGAAGTGTTAATGACCTGAAAATTATCATATCTAGTGTATTTCATTTTTTGACGTTGGTAAAACTTTCGAAGTGGTAAATAAATATATGTACCTATACTTATTTCATGAAAAAAAAATGAAAAAAAAATGTATGTTGTATTTCAGTGTAGCGGCAAAGCTCACTTGGTTTATTTTTAAAGGTCATTGACACTTCAAAATATTACGAACGCACTGTAGTAAAAACGAATTATCGTAATACGACTGAAGTTATAAAAATTCGACTCGAGTAAAACTGTAATTCGAGTTGTAAATACTGAATCGGGTGTCATTACAATTTTAGGTAGGTATCTGTTAGAAAACTGACTCGAACGAGTTGAGTTGTATTTAACTCAAGTCTCATCACTAGTACATACAAATTCACCTATAATACGAACGTCTTTTTTTTTTAAATGAATTTAGTTAGAGAAGTTATTAAGCATGTGAATAACCAAATACTATTATTACTTGCTCAATAATATGTATATGAGGGCGGAGCATTGACAGCTTAACAAGCACGCTCGTTTTTTCTCGTGTAAACCTTTTAGTTGAAAGCGCCACCGGTGAAAAGATGTTCATATACACTAGGTACACAACATAGTTTTAATATAATGTGTGTACACATATGTACATATATATGCATAAATGTAATGTACATAATATGCATTGCGTAGAATAAGAATATGGACAGTGTCGTGCCTGTTAAAGAAAATTATGTAAAATATCCATTGAAATATGTTATTAATTGAAGAGGTGGATTCCAAAAGGCGCTAAGTCATTTTTTGTCTAATGTGAGATTTTAGTTGATGCAGAATGTTCAAGTCCAGCTCTACACGATTTTCGTAGTGCCACCCTTCAAATTGAGCTTAGTCTACTGTAAAAAAAAAAATGATGAAAAAGGGAATGTTTTCCAAAAGAGCGCTAAGTCAGTGACAGTTCTATTTCAAAACGCTCTAAGTCAAATTTACTCGTAAACCATTACATTTTTTTTCCAATAATAGCTGGTATTTTTTTCCAAATTTGCTTGTAGACAGATTTTCTGTTATGTCAAACACATGAAATAGCTAATAATGCACAAAATGTTTCTTGAATAAAATATATCTGTATTTAAACAAGCTAGGTTTATTTTAACCAACTCAACCCAACTTTTTAAAGTTTTTTTTTTTTTAATATAATCTATTGAAAATTATATGTATAAATAAGAACAAATAAATAACATCAATAATAATTATTATCTAAGAGCTTGAAGATAATTTAAACAGGTTACTACATTTGCCTATCTAGATAGTTTTTTACATTTCCTGAAAAATTGCAAAAAGTGACTTAGCGCGTTTTGGACTCCACCTCTTCGATTATTTACTACTTATATTCTAGGGATATGTAAAACATGTCAGTATTCTGAATATTCAATATTCTGTCGTTCGCAGACGGTTTATAGATGGTTCACAATGTACGCCATTCATAACATTATACATATTGTTGATACAGTTCTTTGAAAAATTTTGTGCATATTTATCTGGAATTGTGAAAGAAAATTTCAGAAAATTTTTATGAGTGTTGTTGGCTGCGGGATTGAACACCGGTTTACGAGTGATTTAGTACTTGGCTGGTAATTGGTTAAAATTGTTTTGTAGAATAAAAAAAAATGAAAATCAGTGTAACAGTAAGTAATAAATTTCTCAACGTTTCCACTCTCATTACAATTTTGTCACGTTATTGTAAATGAAGTGTCGGATGGTTGTCTGCAATCCAAGTTTCTATCTCGGTGATCGACAAAGTTGCGTATTTCTGAATATTAATAATTATTGTACAATATCTATGTAATTTTATGCTGTGTTTTCTTCAGACATTCTTATTTATATATTTTCGTTGTTCCTTATTATAACTGCTGGAAAAGGCCACTCATTAGAATGACAAAGGATAATGTAAGGAAAAAAAATCAAATCCGGAGGAAAAATTTATAGCCCTACTGCTTTTCATGAGCCAGAAAATGTGGAAAATTAGTATTTTAATTTATACTTCTCAATCATCAAATATGAAAATTGATTTACCGAACATACAAAAAGTACAAAAGGAATTTTTTAATCGCGTTACCTTGGATGTATAATCTAGCTCTCTCTCTCTCTCTCTCTCTCTCTCTCTCTCCATATATATATATATATATATATATATATATATATATATATATATATATATGTATATGTATATATATATATATATATATACATATATTATATATATATATATATATATATATATATATATATATATATATATATATATATATATATATATATATATATATATATATATATATATATATATATATATAAATTAAAAAGCTGAAGAAATTTGACAATTTTTACTTAAGTACTGTTGAGATCTCTGTGATAGATGAAAGTGACGTTAAAATGGTTTCCCATGGCCTTGGTGACTTGAAGGCCATGGGAAATAGAAACAGTTCTAAAACTGCTGGTATAGGTACCCATACTAAGTTCTTACGGTGCGGAAATTAACCATGCTAATAAAATACGAAGAAAGTTGTTTTAGAATCATTAAGCGAGCAGGGTCAAGTGCTATAAATAATTGATTTTGTACAGAATTTTGCAATATAATATGATTGAATTGACCTATAAATTTTACCTATAATTTAATCTAACATCGTTTGAAATCTAGGTTTGTAGACACTCGGTAGATCGCACTGTGTTTCGATTTCTAGATTATACATTCTACTCCACGTCATATTTGTTTATGTCCACGCTGTCACTGATTTTAATAATTATACTGTGTATTGTGTTATAATTGTGTACTTGTGTAGTGTATCGTTTGAAATGATAAGAAAAAATTAATTCAATCAGTTATAACTACTGAGCCACAGCAACGCGTGGCCGGGTCAGCTAGTAATTTTATAGTTTTCAGTTAAACTTTTAATTGATCACGCAATTGTTTGTTGCTGCTAATTAGTAGAATTACAAATTCTACTAATTGGAAAAAATCAGCCTGGCGTTTGGTGTTCGTCAATCTTAAATTTAATGTGGTGAATATTAAAATATTTTATATCCAGAGTAATATGTTTTAAAAACAAAATATAATTAATTAGCAGATGTTACAAGCTACACTGTCCTTTAAATAAATTCCCCATTGTATTTGTCCTATATTCGATAAATCTGTTTCCATTCTATATACTATAGTTTCCGTCGTTTTCTGGCTAATACTAATATGGCTTCCAAAGTATTTTTATTTGCCTGTTTCTTAGTTAATATTTTATTGTATCAAAACGAAAGTTTCAGTTCGTATTAATCTGTATTTTCTTTTTATTTGTCGTGGTAGGTACCTTGTAAATAATAATTTAAAACTTTTTACGGTCAAAATTCGTCCGTCTGACCCCTCATCTTTTTACTTTTCAACTATTTAATACACTTTTTCTACACTTCTGGATTGAATTTCGAATCTACGAGTCAATGTTTTAATAAATACAGCAAAGATTCTTTTTATAATACACCCTGATCAGATAGAAATGCAATTATATTTCTATCTCTTTTTAAATACAAATTTAGAATATACTGGTTGATAACTATGACTTGCGATTTCGATTTGTATAGAATACAAATGTATATGATAATTGTTTGTAATACATTTAAGTGCAAAATATTTAATAATCAGTCAAAAACTTCTGGTATTATAAAAAATAAATGTATTTCGTATTAAAAATGCATTTCATATTTAATACATGAAACATGCTATAGGGGACGGACGGGCAAGACGGAGAGGTCGGGCAAAAAGGATAATAGCCTAATTGAGCTAGTTACATGTATGATTGAGTTAGACCTAATGTCATCTGTTTCTTCACTTTACACTTAATGGGATCATTTGTCAAAAGGAGGCACTGTAGTTTATTTGCGTGTTTAGTGATCGAAAAACTGTTTGGACGAGAAAAAAAACAATAAATAGAGGTAAGCAATTTACGAATTATTTCTTTGTGTACGAGTTATTTATTTTTAATAATTTCTATAATTTGTATGATCATTACGAGCAACAAATTCGTGCTCGTATTTAATTTGAATCTATTAGTTTGTAATTGTAGGTTATGTTTGTTAAAAATGTGCTTGGCGGGCAAAATGAAGTCAGGCAAAATGGATAATAAAATGAAGCTTCTCTAGTCAAAAGGAAAATTGTTTTAAATAATCCCGGACCTTCCAATGAAACAGAAAAGAAAATTCGTTTAAAAAAGATAGAGTCAATCAAAGAAAATCAAAAAGATAATTATTCTTGTACTGTCTATCAAGAAAAATACATATATCCGCAATAGAAGACTGGATGCAGTATAATTTTTGCCAGGAATAGACCCATGAAGCGTGTTCTTTATACACAGGTCGATCGTCCTTTTGCGATCGTCGTCGTTGTCCTTTTGCGATAATTGCGACGATTAATTTATTTATTTTCATTAGTATTAGTTTTGCCCGTCCAAGATATTCATTTTGCCCGCCCTAGTAGGGCAAAAGAATAATTGCAACGTTTTTTTCAAGTGATTTTTAATGTGGTAAGATAAGAACTTTTGTTAATTTTCTGTTTACTTTATTAATCTTAAGTAACTGAAGACTTGTTATCTTGAGATAAAAAATTTGGGGGACAGGTCTACCCACATTGTCAACTTCCCATTGGGTGTCCGGGAGCTTCGCCTTCTGTACCTAAGGGTGGGGGCTCCACCCTTATCAAACAAATGATAACATCATTTGTTCTCAAGATATGCGAGAAAAAATATATTTCAAAAACAGTTTCTTATTTCGTTTTCGTTTCTTTTGCCTATTTTCGTTTTTTTTTTTTTTTTTTTTTTTTTTTTTTTTTAAATTTTATAATAATATACTGGCGTTTTTAACATCAAGGAAGGTTCTTAGGCCATTATAAAATAATGTTATGGTAAAAAATTCATATAATCTGTTATCTTAATAAAGTTAATTCTGTTTTTTTCCCACAAAAAACAAACCGCTAATGCGAATTTGCTGAAAATTTTATCCCTTCTTCATTTTTTGATTACGCATCTAATGAAATTAGTCCGGAGTTGATATCATTATTTGTTCTCGAAATATGCGAGACGAAAAAAAATTCACGAACGAACTAACGAACGCACGCACAGACACCACGCTAAACACGATGGATTCGGATTCTAGTGACCTTGAAACGTGGAGATATGTTAAAATAAGCGATTCGTAAAACCGGATCCATTACAATAACTTCGTATGGGAAGTTAATAAATAATTTTGTTGTAATCTCATACTTCTTTTTAGAGATCAAATCAGCATATCCCTCTTGCGCGTCCGTCCCCTATACAAATTATATATTGTAGTATATGCTTAAAAGGAATAGAAAATATATTTCTTTCTTTCTTAAAAAGATTACGAAATATGTTTGCTTCTTTCTCGCACGTGTATTATAAAAAGAATCCTTGGTGTATGTAACGCCACTGCACTTTCTTTAAATAAAAAGACGACGAAAGATAAGCTATTTTCTCATGTTGTACATATATTGTATATTTGTGTTGTATATATGTATATACGATGCGTCTGGTAAAAGATGTGAATACATCACAACATATATACAATACATACATATACATGATAAATGTATTTGTATGATGAGCCGACAATGTGACGACATACGTAGACACATTTTGTGGATGGAAATTTGAAAGCGGCAACGTCGGCAATGAAAGAGGCAAACGGAAATAAATTTACATACATGCACTTACGTATACATACATGTGTGTAAGTGCGAAGGAGTGTGAAATGGGTGCATGCGATGGAAATGAAACGATGCAATTAAACATCTTGTTTTTAACGCCCGCCGAAAATAAAAGGTCAAAAAAAAAAATTAGTTCGTCTTTTATCATTCAATTACATATGTTCCAATTTTTTTTCGACGGTATAATTTTGCGTTGACATAAAAGTATGCTAGTAAACCATAACATTTAATATTTTATCAGTATAAACTTTCATATACTTATATTTATTATAGTACGGTGCAATTAGACCCAAACCTCAACATCCAAAGTAACAGTTTCACTCAAACTTCAAATTGTTCTATACAGTCCACATAATGTTTGGTAAAAAGTTACACCATTTTGAGCGTCTGGTTTTGGGGGAAGTAGGGTAGAGGTAGACAAATTAACGGTTTTCGTCAGTTTTTTTTTAAGTATTTCAAAAACTATGCAGTTTAACGCAAAAAGTGCCTATACAAAAATAATTTACATTAAATTGCGAACAAAAATAGTCCTATGCATAATCTTGCTGAATTGAAGAGTTCCAGAGTTATAGAGGGTGTAAAAGTAGCAATTTTTAGTATTTTTATATTTTTTGGAAACAATATGACACATTATCACTAAGGAAACTAATTTTTCTTATACAGGATTGTGTTTTGTAAAAGAAAATCGCGATTAGTCCTCTTCAAACAGAGCACCCTCCTCTTCTAAATCTTCGTTTATGATGGTCGTATCCCTGTTATCACATCCTAGCCCTGAGCAATTATCGCATATGCTTGAGCAGTTTAGACCACTCTTTCTGCATTCGCAGTTACCGACGCATTCGTCTTTGCAAGCGCACACTATGAAGGAAAGTAATTCCTCGGGAGCTGCAGGACGCGCTGTTGTAATTGGTCGCAGATAATTGCCAGTCTTCTTTAACCCCCACTCGAACGGATTCTTCTTCTTATTCAGCCACTGCTACACCTGGTGATAGGTGCAGCAGTGGCTAAAAATACTAAAAATTGTTACTTTTACACCCTCCGTAACTCTGGAACTGTTCACTTTAGCAAGATTATGCACAGGACCATTTTTGTTCGCAGTTTAATTTGGATTATTTTTGTACATGACACTTTTTACGCTAAACCCCATAGTTTCGGAAATATTTAAAGAAACCGTTAATTTGTCTACTTCTACTCCCCCCAAAACCCGATGCTCAAAATGGTGTAACTTTTTGCCAAACAATATGTGGACTGTATAGAACAATTTGGAGTTGGAGTGAAACTGTTACTTTGGATGTTGAGGTTAGGCCGTTTTTTTGAATAACTCCACCGTACTGTTAACACTATGAACGGTCATAACCTAGATACTGACAAAATGCCCAACTGGTACACTATTTTGACAGTTAATACACTTTATATGGAATTATTGATGTCCTGCAGCGTGGTGTGTGAATTAGTAAGGTTTCACTTAACGGCTTATGACGTCAGTATAACCGTCAAGGTATTAACTACTATAAATAAAATTAGTTTTAATTATAGACAATAATTATATTCATTTGCTATTACACGAGTGGTTTGTATTTTTCGAATAAACTTGTGTTTATCTGACGAAAAATCTGTTGCCTAGTAATTTAACGAGAAGAATTGTCAACTAACAAAGAACGACAATGAAGACAGTGGAGTTGATAATTTAAGGTATATACAGAATTAGATGGTTTTCGATCATGGTGTTAAAAATCGTATAAAATGAAAATTTTAAGAAAAATCTCGTTGTAAAATATTTTAAATTATGGAAGCGTTGTGAATAATGTGATAAACGTTCTACACAGCGCTTCCACTGTTTGGTAGGAATTTGTATATTATATTATGTGACTCAGTAATAAAATGTCTAAAACATTCCCAGTTAGAAACGTTGTACACAGCTCTCTCAATGTCAATCGGCATTTATGTAAATATTATGCGAGTAAAAAGAAATATATCTAATACCTTTATAACGTCCCCAGCGCCCCCACCGAAACTATTATAATGACATTGTGATTAACGTTAAAAACATTAGACAGACATAACGCCCTCAGTGTTGGAGTCCACATATTTTGTTATGTAATTGAATAAGTGATATCGTACATCTTTATAATATTCCAGCGCTTCCACCAATACGATAATGGTCATATAATGAGTTTATTAATTTGCTGAAATATTTAGTTTTACAATACAATGTTTTAATTTACCATGTAGATACGAACCGTAAACATTTAGCTGGAGTTTGTGATTATTTTATTAAAGCGTTCACATGATTCATTTTACGAAGTGTTTCTTAAAAATTTCGTTTAATAAGATTTTTGTCTGTGATGGCCAAAAAACATCTAATTTGCACCTAATTCTTCATACCTTAAATTACCAAAAACATTTTTCTTTACGTATGGAACGGTTAAATTTACATAAAACTAGCCATCCCTTTTGTTTTTCAGATTTTCTGGAAAACCGTTAGAATTTTTTATTGGTAGGTATATATGTATTTAAATCTATACATATAATAAAACATTTGTAACGAGACCATTTCTGTAGATGGAAAATTTTTTGAAAATTGTACTAGTACTGTAAGTAGTTATCGATGTACATACCAAAACAGCGATTTTTAGAATTTTTGTCTGTCTGTCTGTCTGTCTGTTCACGCATCACGCAAAAACTATTTGACGGATTTTAATGAAATTTGGTGTGATGATAACTTATTACCTGGGTTAACATCTAAAATACTTTTTACTTCGGGAAAGTTTCTTATTCCCACGGGAAAGTGGAAAAACCATTTTGAGCATGTGCACACATTAGGCAAAATCTATTGGACGGATTTTAATAAAATTTGGTGTGGTGATAACTTATTACCTAGGGCAACATTTAAGATACTTTTTACTCCGGGAAAATGCCTTATTCCCATGGGAAAACAGAAAAACCACTTTGTGCATGTGCACGTATTACGCAAAAACTATTGGATGGATTTTGATGAAATTTGGTGTGGTGATAACCTATTACTTGGGTCAACATTTAAGATACTTTTTACTCCAGGAAAGTTCCTCATTCCCACGGGAAAATAGAAAAACCATTTCGAGCGTGTGCATGCATTACACAAAAATTATTATTCTTTGCAAGTTCTGTATAATTATTACACTTACATACTTCTCATTGAGTTTATAACCAGGCTTTGCGCGAACGATGTCGCGGGTACGGGTAGTAACACCTAAAATACACCTATTTTTTATAATAGTTTTCTGAGAATTTTTAAAACTTTTTGGGTTACGGCGAGCACTACGAAGATTGTATTTACTGGAAGTAATTTGCATCTAAAAAAATAAAAGATTAATTTCTATTAATTATAATAATCAGTGAACTACCATATCTGTTGAAACAAATAGACGACAGGTTAGGTTAAAAATCTCAAATTTTAGGAAATTTATGGATTTTCCATTTTAGTGGTCGGTTTATTTACTTCAACAAGTAAACACTTTGCTGAGTTAAACTGTTAGTCCTATACAAAACAATGAAAAATTTAAAACTAATATTATCAAAAAATCCAAAATAATAAAACAGCTTTATGCTATTCAGGAAGACATTAGCAGTGCTAAATTACGGTTTGAAACATTAAAGTGAAACGAATAATGATACACTAAAATGTCAACGGTTTGTAAAATATTTCTAAAATAATTACCTATTGTTTCTATTTTCGCCTGATTTAAGTTATCCAAATTGTTAGGTAAATTTAAAATCTTTTTTTAAAAATCATTTATTTGAAGATGATTTTAAATTTTATTTTGAGCACAGGTTTAATTTGTTTCGTTCAATTTAGTACATTGTACACGCCTAGATTTATGTTGCCGGTAGATCGTTGAATCAGCTCGATTATACCGACATTTTATCATATTTTTTAACGATGTGTATGCATATTTTCGGACGAAGGAAAATACTAGAAAGTAAATACAAATATTTTATTTAATACGTTTATTTACATATTAAGCAATATTAATTATCATTTCTTCCAACAAAAGTAAAGTCCATTCCTTTTTGTATTTAATTATTTGTGTATTGGGTATCAAAAAATTCGTAGTCGTATAATATCCATAACTCTCCTAATTCGAAAATACAATAAGGTCCGATTCACATTAACGCTCTGCTGTCGGTACGATATCGTTACGCTCCCGATTCGATAAAATATTCTTACACAAGAAACAATGAGTGTATTCACATCATCGCTCCGAGACCACTCCGATATCAGCCGCGGTACGCTCTTGCTCCAATATTGCTCCAATAACAATACCACTCAGATATTCTATCGGAGCGGTATCGAAACTATATCAGAACTATATCGATAGTGTGAACACTTTTTTAATTCCACTCCAGTCCGTTTCGCAGCCTTCTTCATTTATACAACTTTAAACATAACATATATACACGCTAATGAAGTTTCACTAATAACAATACACAAATTTATAATAGTCCGAAGATAATAACTTCGTTTATCTTCGGACCAATAATTATCGTATTAGGAAAACATGATACAACACAACGACACGACGTCTTGTCAAGACATGATACATATATAACTAATTGATATGTAGATATGTATTCTGATATGATGCTCTCCTGATACAATAGTGTTTAAAATATGGAAAAAAGATTTTTAATGGAGTGAGACCGGAGCGAGAGTGGAGCAAGAGCGGCAGCATATAGTGTGAATAGAAAACGAATAGGTACCAGCACGGTATCAGCACTGTAATGTGAACACAACAAGATTATATCGGAGCGAGAGTGAAGCAGAAGCGTATCGATATCGGCACTTTCGTGTCGATCGGGCCTAATACCTTTACATCCTTTTTGTATCTAATTTTGGTGGATCCCAATTCATTGTAATTTTTTTGTATGACAGTACAATCATAAACACTGTCAGCGCCTAGCTTTAACGTAAATGTTATACTTGCGTTTTTATTCTCATGCGGCTTTAATTGTAATAGCGTCTGCATGAAAAACGCAAGTGTAACATATTATTCTTATGCGGATTCAGTTGCATGCGAATTTAGTTACAAGAGTCGAAATTTTTCTACTTTTTGTGTTGAGGATAACTTTCACCACTTTTCAAAATTGCGCTAAATTAACAAACACTAAGAGAATTGCATCCGGCGTGGCTTGATTTCCATGGTTTCCATATTCATTTTATTTGATAATAAAATCTAACATAACAATATGGCCATTTTGATATTCAGAATTTTGATATGCAAAGGTATCACATCTGTCCATAAAAAAACGCATGCGTACGCTATTCCAACTGAGGCCGCATAGCAATAGAAACGCATGTGTAACATTCGCTTAATATTGTAGGATGTTTAATATTTATTTTTCAAATTGCCTAGCAATATTGTACCTTGAATCAACCATATCGTCGCATGTCAAGTGTTATTTGATCTGCCTGAGCTTTTTTGATGAATGTGTTGTTATTTCATAAAATACCTGTACATAAGGCAGGCACATCATAATTTGACTGATTCAATGATCTGCCGCCGACATATAAATTTACTTTTATATATAAATATATATATATATATATGTATATAGGCATTAGGCGCAGAGTATGTGTGTATATATAACCTGATTACTTACTATAAATCATGATCAATGAAACAGAAATAACGCGACCGTCTCATTGTGGTTGTTATTGCGCCACCTTTACATTTCCATACTTGCACAGTTTTCCCTTCTAGCCCATTATACATATTGCTTTTATCCCTTCTTTTTTAATATAAATTATTGTTCGGTAATATATATGTATGTTCGTATATTTATGGGAGTATATGTGATAATTATAATAAAAGCCCGAAATGGGATAAATACGTAAGCTTTCTTTAAATAAAAAAAAAAAGTAAGATAATTTTCTACGCTATTAGGAAAAACATTGAATCATGAATATATTTTATAGTTCAATAGGTACACACAGAGATAGCAATAAACATTAGCTAATTATTGGGTTCACTTACCTACGAAGTACGATCACTAGCAGCCAAAAATTTAAAATGCTATTTATTTATTTTTTCTTTTTATTGGTTAGGTGCGCAACAGTTAAGGTCACATGAACCGTTTTTGGAGAATTACTATGTTTTTTAGCTGTGGTAGTATGAAATATGAAGTATTGTGATTGATGTAGGATGATAGATCTCTCCCGGTTGGATGTGAACTTACGATCTACTAGACAAGAAGCTGAGTTGTTAATCAAACCAACTTGGGGTCAATAATGCTTAAAATGTCCGGAATAACATATATCAAGTACAGTCTGGATAAATTAATTAAATTCCACAATATAGGTAATATTATAATTTTTTTACTCCTGCTGAAGAACAGACTCATTATATATTCATTAATTGCTGATAAAGTTAGGCATTATTCAAAGGTGGCGAGGAATGATCATTATTCAATATCTTTCGACCAATAAAATCACATCGTATTAAGATACCATCACAGTGTGATTAGCCGAAAAATAGTCAATTTTCACGATTCTTTTTCGGATGGATAGGATGGGGGAATGGGGATGAATTTTTTTTTACGACTAATACCACTATTTAGCAATACAAAAATATTTTTTTTATTCATTTTATTTATTTTTTATAATTATTATAATTTTTTGAAAAAAGTGTCTTTAAAAAAGGCCGGAAATCGGTACACACGATTGCGGCCGCAGTTTTCATCCGAAAAAAAAATCAAATAGATTGTCAATCTGTAGATAAGCCGCTATGTACCTATGGGAGCTTTTTTTTCTTGATATTTAAAAAAATGGCGTCGGTTTGAATAAAAAGTACAATATTTTTTATAGTTTTTCGTGTGGAAAAATAGGAAGATTTCAAAAAAAAGCTCCCATAGGTACATAGCGGCGTACTTATAGACTGCTCATCCATTCGATTTTTTTTTTCGGATGAAAACTGCGGCCGCAAACGTATGTACCGATTTCTGACCTTTTTTGAAGACACTTTTTTCAAAAAATTACAATAATTATAAAAAATAATTTAAAAAATAATTAAAAGTGTATAAAAAAATATTTTTATATTGTTAAATAGTGGTATTAATCGTAAAAAAATTCATCCCCATTCCCCCATTCTATCCATCCGAAAAAAAATCGCGAAAATTGACTATTTTTCGGCCAATCACACTGTGAAGGTACCTTAACCATTATTCATTGGGCTTGCAGTTGCTTTATAAATAATATATCTGTTAAGTTTTAATTTCATATATATTGCGCGTCCATGGTAACCCGACACAAGTACGAAATTTATAAATATAGAAAGCAAAAGATTATGTGCTGACAATCTTTAAATAATAGCCTCTTTCTGTTTACTCTGTTCAAAATTTTGATATAATTTTACAAAAATTATTAATTTCGTACTTCTTGTAACATCACATTTTTCTGCAGAACACTCAATGCAGAAATAAAATGTTAAAAAGTATCGTAGGCGAAATTGTAAGTATAACTAGTGGTTAAGGAAAACACTATATACAGGGTATTCTTAACAAAATTTCCAACACATGGACCTCGTAAATGGTAAGAGCTACAAATTCAGTTAAATTACAGTATGCTTACATTAAGAAGTCAATTGACAAGGTGTGCGAAAATTTAAAAAAAAAATTATAATATTCTGCTTAATGCTTTTGGGGGGAAAAAATTTCTCAACTTTTCAGGTTATCCCCTGAAATTAAACACCATAATCGAAATTTAACTTCAATTTTCTTTTAGAGAAAATCACCTATGACAAACGGATGGACATCGAAATGATTGCGTAAGTGTTCGGTTTTGCTAATTTTAGTACGGGACACTAAAAATAAATAAATTTTGTGACTATGCGGTTTTTTACTATAGCTCCTAAATTACGGTAAATTTGGGAAATATGAACGAAGCATTTTACCCGTTTAGTACTTCTGCATAAGTCATCAAATCTCTAACCGTTTATAAGATCTCTACACGGAGAGAAAATTCATATAAAAATTACTGTGCTCAGCACTACAATCGACGTGTAAAAGGCGAACATATTCAATTTTGTACGGTAAAAATATAAAAATTATAATTAATCATAGAAAATTTAAAGGATAGAATATTGTTTCCGTAATATTAGCTCCGTAAAATTTGTAAAACAGCACAGTAAAAAGTTCCATTGCCGACAAAAACATATTTTTTAATTGTTTTTCTTACAAAAATTACCATGCTGTATTATAATATTTGAAATGCTATCTGCTAATAGTAGAAAGAAAAAAAGAGAAAGAAGGTTGTGTGTGTTGTGAACGCTGTTGAAATGTACCTCACTCATAGCAAGTCACATAGCCAACCATAGGTTTGGACGACCAACTTGGTCGGACGGGTCGGACCAAGCACCTTGATCCATTAGACTGTCTTACAAGCAGCAAGCAGTATTCATTACACTGTGTTAGAGGACGGGGATGTCACCGTTTAATTCATCATTTTGTTACTTCACTATCTTTAGTATTAGAATATATTGTTGGCAATCATTTTTGTATGCATCATAAAGTTCTTACAGGTTCGAAGTTTTTACAAGTACCGGCCAAGCAACATAAGGTTGCGGGTCAGATGCTCAAATGAAAGAGTACGACAGCAAGAATTAAACTATAACATATCTGCATAAGAGTGTGATAAAAGTTGTGTTAGCACATTAAATTTTACCATGCTAGCACATATTTTTTATTTTGGTCGTCGATCGCGCACGCATTATAAAAGAGCATGGTAATTTTTCTGAAATTTTATCTACAAAAATTATATGGTTTTTCTCTCCGTGTATGTTGGAAATTTTATTAGGAACACCCGGTAATTATACTGAAAATAAAAATGAAAAGTAAAATAAAATCACTGCGTATTAAAAAGAGGAATCAAGTAAAAAAATAATAACTGTTGAACTGAATTTTTTTCATACATATATTTTATTGTGTGAATGTATGCGTACATAAAATACCTATGTACATACATATAATACACACAGTTTTGTATATAGCTACGGTAATATTCCGGCATTCAGGAAATGAAAATCTCAAGTATGTAGTATGTATGTACTCAATATGGAAAATGTGAAGCACAAGCTTTTCATGCACTGCTTGGTTTAATGGCATGCGAATTGGTGCGAATTTATATTGTTTTCAATTCACATTTCAAAATATAGTATAATCGATTTTAAATAAAATTACAGGTTGAACATAAAATCATGGTCGACTAAATAGTTAAATAGTGTAAGCTTACTGTAAGGGAATACTAAGTGATTTCTTTTTTTGGAGAAACTATTTAGAAAAAGGTTGCTTCTTTCTTTATCTTTGATAATACATTAAGAATAAATACATGGTATTCCAGCTATTCGCACTATTCCTAGTACATATATTAATCATTCATATATAACTATTGCAAATGCCATCTTGCATTTTAGACTGGCTACCAAGAAACACTCTGTTTTAAAAGTCGGTAGGATTGATTCAAGTTGATGATTTAGATTCAAATAAAATAGTTAATTATAAAAATAAAAAAACCCGACTGCGTAAAAAGTAAACTAAAACGGTGAAAACAAGATGAAAGGGAGAAAAAGAAAAATGAATAAAAAATTAAAGCAGTCGGAGGCATCATACATTTTTGTTTTATTTAGTACAATATGTATGCCTCCGACTGCTTTAGTTTTTTATTCATTTTTCTTTTTCTCTCTTTCATCTTGTTTTGTATTTGTACAAAATTTTACGTTTCTAAACCCAGCGGTTTCCTATATAAATTTTCATCCCCTATTTTACACCCTTAATGGATAAATTTTCACAAAAATTCTCCCTCCCAATACTCATCTACATTACTAAAGGACCCCTGTGGCTCTGTGAAAAATTTTACCTTTCATAAATTTTCATCCCCTGCTTTATACCCTTAGAGGATGAATTTCTAAAAGTCTTTTCTTGGAGCACCCCTACGTTACATAAGGAATTTGTCATCAAAATTTTACGTTTCTAGACCCAACAGTTTGCTATATAAATTTTTCATCCCCTATTTAGGGGATGAATTTTGAACCGTCATTGACGTCATAAGATGACAAGTCAAATCTAACTAATCACACACAATATCGTACGACGTCAACAATTCCATATAAACTGTATTAGCTGTCAAAAAAGGGCGTTTTGTCATTGTAAATTATGATCGTCATGGTGTTAATTAATATTTTGGTATGGTATTTTTTGACCATGTCGTTTGAAGAGTGTCTTTCAAAAGAGTGTCGAGATTTATTTACAAAAATTTATTTTTCAAAAATTAAAAAAAAAAAAACAAAATACAAAAACGGCTGGGTAAATAGATACCCTTTTTAATTAAAATAATTTTGGTTTTTTAAGTGGGCTTCTGCAGTTCCAGTAGTTGTCAGTTCGAATTGCCGAGAAGACTTTCTAGGTAACGTTTAGATGTAAGATTAGTATGTATTAATTTGTAACAAAATATTTACGGTTTAAATTAAGTGTTTTAAAAGCGAGTTTTAAAATACGTGCCTTAAAAAGTAATTTAAAATAATTTTGCTCATTCTGTTTTGGTGTATAAATTTCACCGAAGACATAAATTCACAAATTGTAACAAAATTAAAAAATATTTTTCTTTTCTCGGTACTAAGATAAACCGTTCTGTGTTCAGACATGTTGTGTACCTGCATATTTTACAAGATTCTGTTTCGATCATCGTACAGGTTAATCCGTTGACTCAATCAGTCACACATAGAGTTAGAGAAGATCTGATAATTTATCTTTTGACAAATTGATAATCTATTTCTTCATTAGAAAAAATGTTTTAGATGTTAAATTAGCTATATTAAATTTGTCAAATTTAATTCATTTATATTACAAAATTTAAACATGTTAATTTCTAATCGATTATTTTACTTCATTTAACAATAGAATAATTAATTAAGACACCTGCAAAATATAATAGTTAAATAATTTTTTCCCATTTATCGTTATCAATTTACATTTTTTTCAAATTCTAACAAAATTCCCATAATATTTCTTTTAGTTATCGATCATAAGAATAATAATGATAACAGTACACCTGTAACGTTTAAACAAAACGATACGGGTAGTATTTTCTTGGTTTGTAAAAAAGATACAAAAAAATATATTGTCGCGAAACTTAAAATAGATTATTAAACCTATCAGGAAGTAACGTGTTTCTTGTAAGACAAAAAGTTCTATTTTATTTGCTTCCGGCATTTAGGTATACCTATGTATAAATGAACTGAAAGTGCTGTTCGGTTAAAGTGGTTCAAGTGTGCACTGCTTACGTATTATAAAAAAGAAAATGTTAGTAAAGTAGCAGAAAAATTTAAAAAACAATTTTTCTTCTGAACGGCCTAGCGTCTAGTGTCTGTAACAACAATTCATTGTTATACCAATTGAACATTTCTGGAAAATACCCGCCAATATAGATTCGTCATTACATTGGTCAGTTATAATAAAATTATTTTTCGCATTAGGAAACGGTGTTGGGCGTAAATTAGATATTTATGGTAATATGTGAGCGCAATAGCTTAACAAATAAATACCACACATGGTGGAAGCGTTGTGAAGACGCAAATAAAGGCGTACTGTCTGTCATATAAGTATTGGTAACTTTTATTGAAAACAGTAACTATTACCGAAAAATTCAAATTTTTAAATAAGATAGGAATTGTAGAACACGTAATATAATACATATGTTTATGTAATTAACAGAGATAGTGTAAGTTGTTAGCCTAGCAAATCTAGGTAAAAGTTAAAACTAGTCAAGTCAAGAGGTGTGTGGAAGGATTTTCATACATTTCTCTTTTATTTTTTACCAGGAACGTACTAATCGTCACATGGAATTTGACATCTAAAAATATCATCAGGATTATAATAATTTTCATTGAGACATTGAAAAAAAACGTCAGCACAGTTTAAATAATAGTTTATTTCACAAACAGTTACGAAACGAGATGACGTAAAAGTGTAATTTGGAATTCAAAAATTCCAAAGGGTTATCCATGTTATGTACCTAAATAATGCATAACATTATGCATACTAATACATTGAAAATATCATCACTAAAGTAAATTTAATTTAGAAAAATAAATTTGCAGGTCAAATTATTTTGTAAAAATTTACAGTTGATAATTATGTAAATTATTTAATTTTGTCTAAGTTTCACTGACTTTTAACAACGATGGCAGTGGAATTTTAACTGTCATTAAATTTTTTTTATTTAAAGCTTGTCATCAGTTATTTTTGATATTTCCTTGTAATTTTAGTGTGTTTTGTGATCTGTAAGATATTTCTGATATGTATTTAATTATTATGGTGGCTTAAAATGTCTGGTGATACTCCTGTGCTGCTAAATTTTGTTTAAATCATTCAAAACTAAATTTCAATTTATGTTTTTTCTGAGTGCCATTTGATGCAAATTTGTAAGTATTATTATGATTTGAATGCTTATGTAAAAATACGTTAAATACATAGGAACTCCAATATAACGTACTGGCCGGTACAAAATAAGGGGAAGTACGTTATATCGGCTTACCAGGGCCGTCAGTAAAATTTTTTTAAGGGGGTACAGAAACATAATATGCGAACACATACGCATTTCATTATTTATATACACACGCATATACACTTACTTAAATGCATGTTTACAAGAACACACGCCTTCAACTAAATACATATATATATATATACAACTGTTGTACATTGTACAAGTATACTAGAAAAATGCATAAGCTGCAAAATTTGACAACAATTTTAGAAATCAGTCAAAATATTAAAAAACCGACTTCACTATTGGTTAACTATTGAAAAATAGACCAAAGAGTGGAATTTAATAATAGTTTTAGAATATTCTATTCGGAAACTAGGAAAGATGTCGGAAAACTAACTTTACTATGGGATTTGCCATTAAAGAAATAGTTGAATAGCGGAATTTGGCAAAAGTTCTAGATCATTCTATTCAAAACCTAGAATAGATATCAAGAAATAAACTTTACCATCGGATAGGTCGTCAAAGAAAATGCAAAATAACGGAATTTGAGAAATGTTCTCGAATATTCTATTCGGAAACTAACAAAAATATTGAGAAAGCGACTTCATCAGTAGATTGCTCTTTGGCGAAAAAGGTTAAATAGTGGTGCTATACAAAAGTTTTAGTTATAAATTTACGCCAACGTATACAATTGCAAAAAAGTATAATATTTACATTTTCCTTAAATAAAGTACCTTAACTTTTGTTAAATTCCGCTATTTGATCTTTTATTTAATAATTAGATGAGTGATAAAATTGGTTTTTTTGATATTTTTGCTAATAGAACATTCTAGAATATTGTTCAATTTTTGTTATTTAGGCTTTCATTCGACGACAAATCCGATGGCGAAATCAGTTTTCCGATATTTTTACTAGTTCTCGAATAGAACATTCTAGAATATTGTTCAATTTTTCTTATTTAAGCTTTCATTTGATGACCAATTCGATGTTGAAGTCAGTTTCCCGATATCTTTGCTAGTTCTCGAATAGAACATTCTAGAACATTGCTAAATTTTTGTTATTTATGCTTTTATTCGAAGACTAGTTCGATAGTGAAGTTAGTTTCCCGATATCTTTGCTAGTTCTCGGATAGAACATTCTAGAACATTGCTAAATTTTTGTTATTTATGCTTTTATTCGAAGACTAGTTCGATAGTGAAGTTAGTTTCCCGATATCTTTGCTAGTTCTCGGATAGAACATTCTAGAACATTGCTAAATTTTTGTTATTTATGCTTTTATTCGAAGACCAGTTCGATAGTGAAATTAGTTTCCCGATATCTTTGCTAGATCCCGAATAGAACTTTCTAGAACTTTTGCTGAGTTCCGCTGTCTAGTCCCTTCTTTGGTAGACTATCAAATGGTGAAGTCGGTTTTTCGACATCTTTGCTATTTTCCGAATAGAATATTCTGGAATTTGTATCAAAATTTGTTATCTGGCTTTTTTTCTATAACCAATCAAATCGTGAAATCGATGTGTACTCGTATATACACACATATTTATCTACGTATGCATATACATACGTGAAATAATATGTACGTGTATGTCTCTATATTGATGTAATTGTTTGTTGGTGTTGATTTTACTGTAAAACTTCACAGGAATCTGAATATTTTTGAACAAGTTCACACATAGTTGTAAATGTGTATATATTTACACTATGATTATATTTATTTGTGTATAAGTACTTATGGCTATGTGTGAACGCTATACGTGTGTATGTAAGAAAATATGGGAACTTGTCAGACCCTCACATAAATTTGCTACGCCCTGAATTGACGATTATATATACCTTGACACAAATACAATCTCACGTCTTCAAATCTGTGAGAGGGGTACCCCACCACTCGGTACGTTATATTGGAGTACGTTATATTGGAGTTCCTATGTAATAAATAATTATTAATATTTTATAATAATTCAGTTAATATTTTCGATTTCGACAGTGGTTGGTGCTAATAGGTCGTGAAGATCTAAATTCTCGTGTTGAATACTGTCATCAATTTCGCGTTTGCTCAATTCATTTTGAAGAAAGTTGCTTTTAGTTGTTCATATAATTTAACATGACCATTATCAACCCTCAATCTCACATATACAAACACATACAATCACATAAGTAATAAAGGACATACATAACTGTTTGTACTTATATCAGAAAAGGATAGAAAGTGCGTTTCGCTACTGCCTATAGTAATAATCTTTTATTTATACTGTGACGTCAGTACCTATTTAATGTCTTTACTCAATTTACTTGCAAATGAAAAGTTGTTCCAGTTTTATTTCTTCGTTATGTCTAAATTTTTAATTTTACAAGTTGTAATACAACAGCAACTATTATTTATCAAAAAATACCGTAGTCCGACCATAACTGAGGCACCGATAACTGCACTAATAGCCTAGCTCTGATTTTACTATATATGTATTATGTAGGTACTCTAAGGGCCTAATTATAAAATATTTAGCTTTCTACTTCACTTTTAAGATCTCCGATTTAATAAAATTTTCATACAACTTTTGCAATTACTCTAACTTGTATAAAAAATGCACAAAGTTAGGTGTTCTAGGTCTAAGGCCTGCAACAGTAATAAGGAATGGATATGGTTACTTAAACTTTTTGCTATTTTATAAATTTTGTTTTTAAACGCTAACCGCCACTGTATCAATAATAATATTATGTATAGAGACCAAATAATGAGCAGTTTATTGTATGTGTATGTATAAACTAAGGTGGTCAGGTGTGCTTTGTTATTTTATAAAAGTACACAAGACACAGGTGGAATTAGTTGTTAAGTTTTGTCTAACATTGTGTTAATATACCTACATAGACATAGAATATAATTAATGATTTTTATGCATTGTTTTTGTTATTTATATTTTTTTGTTTAATTATTTGTGTATTGTATAGACATACTAGTTTTATATTCATTGTTGTATTGTCATTGAAACTTTCTATTTTTCATTAATTTCGAAAATTGATACTGACAAACGAGCTTACTTCGAACATGTTTCGGAAGTTTTTGTTGGTAACTTATTATTCAAAATTTCAGTTTTTTTCTTTTTCTTTTACTCCAATAGAAAAATGTGCCCTTTGGCTATCAAATATATAACAAAATCAAGTCCCATATTCATGAATTATATGTATAGGTATACCTATATTTTTTTAAAAAGTGTCAAGTGACTTCGAGTGTGGGATTTCTTTGACAATGTATTGAAAAATACAACGTATATCAAAAATCCAAAATGTATCCGCTATTAGTTGGAATAACTTTTGGTTTTGTATTACGAAATGTCGTTTTCCGACCACTTTATCTACCATGTAATTTGGGTAAAGATGGACACTTTCTGGAGCATTAAGGAAATGTTTAAAGGTCATTCTTTAATTTTAAATAGAATTATTGTATTCTGGAATCATTACCGCCACTAGTTGAAATAATATTTGGACGTGTAATATGAAATGTCGGCTTCCGACTACTTTGTCTGCCATGTAATTTAGATAAATATCGACACTTTCTGGAGTATTAAAGAAATGTTTAAAAGCCATTCCTTAATTCTATATATAATTACTATCTATCATATAATTTACATATATTATCGACACTTTCTTAAACATTAAAGGTATGTTTAAAGGCCATTTTTTAATTTTAAATAGTCTTATTGTATCCTGGAATCAATTTCGCCATTAGTTGGAATAACATTTGGTTGTGTAATATGTAATGCTTAATAAACCATTAATTTTTGAGTCAATAATTTTTTTTCTGGAATTGGTAACGAAGATTTTTATGTCTGGGGCAATTCCATGAAATGATGGAATCTTAGTAAAAATTAAAAAATGAAAATAGTTAATCAATATCATGCCTACTTGATACTCAAAAGACTAAGTAACTGATTACAACGTTTTTCTATTTTATTTTTTATCTTTAACTGTTTTTATTCTGAAAATTTAGCTTAAAAATTTTTTACTTAATAAAGAAAAATACCCTAACTTGTAATTTTTTTCAAGTGATTATTAAAATACAACTAAATTTACTTTTTTCTTTCTGCTGAAATAATTATTATACTCGTTTTGAGTATTATTTTGATTTTTTGTCAAGCTACGAATTCGAGTAATGGAGGCTATCAAAGCCGACAGAAGTTTTTTTAATTATTAAAAATAAACTATTATCTTTGCTATCTATCATATTTTCCAAAAAATCAAACTAATAAACTACTTACTTTTTAATAAAACTTGTTTTAAAGTGACTGTAATGTAAGTGACCAAAGGGGATGTAATGTAAGTGACCGACTAAAAGTTACATTTTTATCAAAAATATATAATACTTCATGAAATTCCTTATTAAAATAATTTATTGAAACATTATTTGTTTAAATTTATTTAAATGAAGCTGTTTATTATCAAAACAGAGCAGAAAATTTTCATTGTATAAAAGATGAAAAATTGTATTCCTTTTTGAGTAATGTAAGTGACCACCTACTTTATCTTGTATAAAAAAAAATTTATGCATGTTTTGTTGCCTAATTTCCTTTGTTTAAAAGTTCAAATCGTGTTCGATTTAATTTGAGTAAATTTTAGTGAATTTACTCGTTAAATACGAAAATATCAAGAGATTTTAATCCCAATTTCAAATCAATTGTAATGTAAGTGACCTTGGAATTAACCTCTGTAATTTTTTTTTTCTTTTGGGAACTTATGATGTTGCAGTCGGGGTCACATTCTTGGGAATAAGGTCGAAATTAATTTTTGGACTCTACAAATATGAGTGTGACGAAAAATTTGTAAAGAATTATTTCGTAATTAAACTAATTATCTGCAACTTTCATTAGTAGTTTTAAAAAAAATCAATAACATTAATGAAAAAATCAATATTAACGTAGTTGCTTGTCAGATACAAAAGTATATCTTAGCGAAAAAATTTTCTTTTATATCAAAAATTAAATAATGTATTATTATTCTTCAATTATTATATTTGTATACCACTTGTTTTTTTTTAAGCGAATTTCCAGAATAGAAACTTGCTATTTTTAATTTCCGCGCGCTTATGTTGCAGTAACATAAAAGCATCGTTGAAAAAGCGTTGTAAAAACGTTGTAAAGTGATGTTTATCAATTATATTTAAAAAACGGCGTAGTGAATAATTTTTATTTCTTATTAAATATGGTTTGTAACTACACATTTTATAACATATTAAATTTTTATCAAATTCCTTTGACACGTTTTCTTTTTATTCAAAAAAATCGTGTGAATATGTCAACTTCCCATAAGAGCCCGTGTTAAAATTACAAAACTTTGAAAACGTTTTTCTCAAAATTGGGGCAGTCAATTTTAATCGGAATAGGCTCGTATTATTGGTATTGAATCAAATAAATATGTAGAGAAGTTTCGTTAAAATCCTTTGAAAAAATTGTTTTATCGACCAACTATCTACCTTAAGTAAGTTAGGAGCCCAAAGAGGACGAAAAATCAACGCGTGAAAAACTTTTTAGTCTAATAATTTATAACTTGGTTAAAACTCTTTGTAAAAACAATACCTACTTTGTTCGTGGTTGCATACGAGTAAAAGTCTTCGACGAAGTAATTAAATTCAAAATTATTTATCAAGCAGCAAGAAAACGTTGCTCTGCGTATGTTCTGTTTTAACCGTGGTTTTAACATTACCAAAATATGGATACTAAGTATGTAGTAATCAGTGTTGTGCTTATCTAGATAACGTTATCTGAAATTTTATCTAGATAACGTTTTCGTTATCTGTTATCTTTTATCTAGATATTTTTAAAAGAAGTTATCTTTTATCTTATCTTTTTATTAAGCGAAGAAAAAAGATAAGATAATAAGAATACATCTTTATTTTTCCTAAAAAAAAGAAAATTGAACTAAATTCACCATTTACCTATTATTCATTTGGCCGACCATATACTATACTTCAGATAAATTTTGACACTTTCTTAAAAAATACAAAAATATTTAAAAGTAATTATTTAATTTTAAACAGAATTCTTGTAGTTTGGAATCATTTCCGCCATTAGTTGGAATAACATTTAGTCATGTAATATGAAATGTCGTATTCCGACCACTTGGTCTACCATGTAATTTAGATAAGTATCGATAATTTTTTAAACATTAGAGAAATGTTTAAGAACTTTTCGTTAATTGTAAATAGAATTCTTATAGCCTGGATTCATTTCGGCCATTAGTTGGAATAACATTTAGTCGTGTAATATGAAATGTCGTTTTCCGATCACTTGGTCGATCATGTAATGTAGATAAATACCGACACTTTTTAAGCACTTTCTTTGAAATAAAAAAATGTACTCTACGTGTGCTATTATGGGCCGTAAATAAAGAAACTAAATTCCAAAACATGCAATTTTGTCGCTAAAAACCATTCTTGAACATTTTTGTAATTTATAATAATAAACACATCTTTCTGGGGACCGATGAGCTACTTTTGTAGCCCGGCACCGGTGCACGGATGGGCGGTTGAGAAACACTGACCTAGTGCATTATTTCTGTAAATATTATCTTATCTGTTATCTAAAATTTTATCTAGATAACGGTTCAATTATCTATGTTATCTATTATCTGTTATCTAGATAATAAAATTCGATATCTTGCCCAACACTGGTAGTAATATTACAAGTGGTAAATATACATTTACATCAAATCAATAAATATGTTGTAAAAACAAAAAAAATGCAAACAAACCTTACACACATGTAAATAAAGCAAAAAAAGGACGTTAATACAATAAATAAATGCATCATTCAATCCGATGGGGAAGACAAAATGATTTTCCTATAAATATTCCACGATGGGTGCTACTGGTTGAGCTAATATTACCATATACAGACAACAAATATTGAATTTGATTATGTAACCAACCGAACATATAGGAAATTCATGAATATCCAGATGTAATATTGTTAAATGTATGTATTACGGGAAGGACGCAAAGTTTATATTATAGTGATGATGGTACAATGACGCACCACTAAGTTTTGTTTATGTATTGTTGTTATTATTATTATTGTTATTATAGATCAGAAACGTACATAAATGAAAATACGGAATTTGATATTCCATACAGTAGTTTGTTTGTTTGGTTGATGAAAGTTATCAGATTTCATAGACTTGTATAATTCCACATAGTCAAACTAGAGTTTATATAAACAGTAATCCTTTGTTTGAGAGTTACCGGAAGTTAACGGAGTGAGAGTTTTATGACTTATGGTTTGCTTCCAAGATTATTAACCCTAGAATCATACGTTGGTCTACGAGAAACGTTAACCATACATCGACGTCGTTTTGACGGATGGACTTTTTACGGAGAGTTTTAGAGTTTATTTGCAAAAAACATTTTTTTTACATAACAATACTACAAAAGCGAACAAAATATTTAAAAAAATTGGATTTGGAAAAATTTCTTAATGTAAATATTTATTAATTTTTTTAATCTTTTTATCAAAGCATATTTTCATTATAAAAATTAAAAAATAGATAAATACATCAATTGTAATAATTAATTTATGAACTATTATGAGTCAGTGGACATGTGTGACTTTACAGAATGTGAAATTTCTCAGTCATAAATATTCCTATAGATATGTAGTTATTTCCCCATTAGGCACATTTGTAAATTTTCTAAAATTTGTTAGTAACTTTTCGAATAAGATCTCAAAAAATAATAAAAATTAAAATATTTTCCACAAAATAAATTGTTAATCTTTTATTAAGTCATTCGAAATGCATTCTTTAGTTTTCGATTCAATATATTAAAACTTAAGTATTATATCGTCTCTATAAGTCAAACAGCTGTAATCATCTTTCACATTATCATAATCATTGAATAAATTAATTATAACATCCATATCTTTAATAAATTTTAAAAAAAATTAGGAAAACTTTTATATGTAGTGTACAAAATCTTCAAAAAAAAAACATACGTTAATCATACATCGACGTCCTTTTGACGGACACTGTTTCAATACAAACAAAACGACAATGACTATAAACAAAATAAATATATGTGGTGTGTTATAATAACAAATAAATTAGATAACAGAAATCTCACAGCAAACAAGTAACAACAAGTCGTAGTATTGGAGTAGGTAGAGAAGTCGTTTTGACGTGTACGTATGATTCTAGGGTTAAAGTAGGGGAAACATTACTTTTGAAATATGAAAATTTTCATCCACGCGTATTTCACGTTCTAAAGCTTCCTGAAGAATATTAATAGATTTGAGCGTCACTTTATGGTATTCCATATTTGTTTATTACTTCCTGAACAATTTTGGTTTCTCATCTATTTGTCGGTCCATTTGTTTGTCCGTCCGTGTGTCCGAGGTTCGCACCAAGTAGCATAACTTCGGAACTTTATAATAACTGTAAAGATAACAAAACAACTTTTAAAATTTATAATTGGCTTCCAATATCTATCATTTTATTTATGGTTTTTAAGGTACTGAAAGATTTTAGCAAATTAATAATTAAAACACTTTACTTTGCAAAAATATCACTTTTATTGTGTTGATTAAGATGATATTTGTTTGGTAATGGTCATATTGACCGAAACATGTCATAAGAGTTTAATACAATAAAAACGATATTTTTGTAAAGTGTTTTATTTATTAGAGTAAGTGCGGGAGAGATGTCGCAGTAGTCATATTTCGTCCGTTGATTGACAGATAGCGCTATTAATGCATTATATGTTTAAAATAAGTTATTTATTTAGGGTGTATATGGCAACATTTATGATCAGTCCATCAGTTTAGTAATTATTCAACTTTTTATTATTGAAAAGTAAGTTTTTTAACATAATATTTTATCAAGCATTTAATTCATTCGAATTTAAGAATGTATATTTCATTGTTTTAATGAAAATGAAGTTTGTTATTAATTTAGGTATATTTTAAAAGTACTGTATAAAATTTTAGGTTAGAATTCCGCACTATGCTTGCTATAGTAACATGCGGCATCTATCTCAACAAAAATGAGAGATGGCGCATTTAAAGTTGGTATAAATGCCGCATCATATTACCTGTTAAAAACATACACTTATACCTTAATTATGCTATTTTTTTTGGACTGTAAATTATGCCACGTAAATATAAAAGATCCATTGATTGCATTAGGAAGAGCTCTTATATTAGTGAAGATAACGAAAATAATGATGATTGCGAGTATATTGAATGTTTTGAAAGGTACTCAGAAACCAGTGCTGTATAGTATCTAGATACAAGTATCTGAAATCAGTATCTAGATACAAATTTACGTATCTTGTATCTGTATCTAGATACATTTATTTTTAAGTATCTGTATCTAGTATCTAGATACATTTGATCTGTATCTTGTATCTTTTTTATAAACTTTAGATACAGATACATTTTATAACCTTATTTACCAATTTTTAATATAAAATTATGGTTATTTTAGTAATATTCAACAATGAGAATTATGAATTTAATTAACAAATTTAAACAATTAAGTTTCAAAATCTTTACGTAGGTATGAATTTGCATAGGTGAATACTATCTATAAGTTACTGTGTGCATGAGAAAAGTTTCGAGATTCTTCATTGGTCAGTTGGCCAGTTCTTTAAAATGATTATACACAGAATTTAAAACAAACTTACTCTAATTCAGCAGAGGTTGAAGCTCTTAGATTTTTACAAGAAAAATCTACTTTATCTACATTGCCCCAATTTTAAACAGTTTATTCAATTTTTTAAAAATATAATACAATTTTACCGTCATGTCAAGTGCTCAAGTTGAAGGACTATTTAGTACAACTAGACAAATTATTACCGCGAAAAGAAATTCTCTGTCAGAGAATATGTTGGAAACTTTATTGTTTTTGAAACAAAACAGTTGGTTGAAGGCATATTACATTAGAGAAACTTGCGGTTTAAGCTAGTTTATTTATTTATTTTTCATCTTGTTTCGTTTTTATAATTTTGCGTAAATTAAGAAAGTGGTGTATGACGGTGGCAACCATTTCATGGATTCTTAGTTAATATCGTCTATAGTATACGCCTATACTATAAATTATACTATACGGCTATTCTATTGCCTATAGTATTATTAGCCTATTACGTCTACAGTAAAATCAATGAAATTTTTAATATATGTGTGATTCTTATGTGTAATTAATGTTATAAAATAAATCAAATATTTTTTTTTTAAATATAATTAAATATTAAGCGTTTTTTTTTTTATCTTAGATTCATATTTTGAATAATACATACAAATGAAACTATTTGGTATATGTAATTGTATTAACGAAGGAATATACTGTAGTTATTTTTAAAAAGTATCTAAAAAAAGTATCTGTATATCAGTATCTAGATACATTGTATCTATGTAGATACAAATTTATTTTGAGTATCTGTATCTGTATCTAGATACAAATTTACTCGGAGTATCTGTATCTGTATCTAGATACATTTTATGCAGTATCTATACAGCACTGTCAGAAACAAAAAAAAGTTGACTGGTTAAGATGTATAAAGTGCCAAAAATGGCCACATATGGCATGCATCATGTATGGAGATGTGTGTAAAATACAAAATTTTTAATATGTACGATGCGGCGTCTCACTTTCTTTGATGCGGCATCTCTCCCATAGGTGTGGGAGAGACGCCGCTTTGCAGGCTCTACAAAAATGCTAATTATGAATCCTTTATGACTCAAAATTTAAAATTATTTATAAACAATTTTAAAGAACAATGTTTACATTTATTGTATACCAAATTTCAAATCAATTAAATGCATACTTTAAGAATTATCAAGTGTTTTCAAGATGTGCGGCATCTCTCCCGCATTCACCCTAATAGCAATTGTGAAATACTATAAAGTAAAGCTCAAATCCATTAGATTTGAACAAACTTGATAACATTATCAAATAAAAAAATTCTTGAATTTTCCGTTCGAAAATTTGTTAAAATCTTTTCTTTTTTTTAAAATTACGCTTTAAGAAGGTGATCTGAATTTAGGTGATTGATTGAATTAGAGCAATTTGGATACGAATTTTTCGCTATTAGAATAACGAAATGATTTTTAAAAAAATGACTGATTTAATAGAAAACTTTTTTCTAGTGGTTTTATGCGTGACCAATTTTAATAAAAGTGAAAAAAATTCGATCATTTTTAGTAAACTTAATGACGTCTTTAGATAACTCACGGATAAAGTTTGATTTTACCTCCGTTCAGCGATGGTCATGACCTCCATGACCACCCTTTTGTATTCCTGTTAGGAAAAGTCGTGAGATTGAATTCACCCAAAAAATATGTCATCAACATTATCATTATCTTACATTTTTGCATAATGGTCACTTCTACATCGCATATTAAAAAAAAAAAAAATAGTGATGGGCTTGCAGTTTCCTGGAGCTGCACCCGTTTTAATAATCAGTTAGTACTTGTACAGAGAATCGCTAAAGCTATAAAAATGTAAGTTTATAAATATGTACTAGAATTCTGTATAAAAATCCATACATATTATTATTATGATTCCTTGACCATTTATGTGCTTTTTTGTTATACAAACGAGGAATTATTTTTTGGGGATATTTTGTAAAAATTTACATAATATTTTATAGATTAACTGATCCATAAAATATGCATTTTATTAATGAATATTTTAGCCAAAAATTGAATACATTTTATGTAACATTTATTACATATCAATATATTGTAGATAAAAATGAATTTATTTAAATACAGAATTACATTTATTATTTAGAATTAATCATTTTGATTGTCAATCAACTAGAAATATATGATTCAGTCAATTTTTCTTCTCAATGTATATAGATTTGGCTTCCAAATTTTTTATAAAAATTTTATTAAAAAATAATACCACATCGGGCTTTTTTTTCGTTCATTTGGATTATTTTTCATATTATTTAATTCGTTATATAAATACGTGTTTGTTTAATTTGGCATATTTTTCTCTTACTTTATAGTTTTTTAACGGTTGGTGGTATTGTGGACAGTAATCTAGGTGCACGGCCTAGTGAGACCTAGTGAGTCACTATCACATTTCGTTCTCGATCCCGTCTCTATCCACTCAAATATTCGTAAATGAGAAACAAATGATTGTATTCACGCTATCAACATCAATCCGCAGCTCCAATTCAATCACCGCTGATAGTGTGAATACACTCATTTGTTTCTTATTTACGAATACAGCTGACTCTCGTTAATTCGAAGGGACTCTTAAAATATTTCGAATTATCGAGTGTTTGAAAATATCAAATGGTTCGACAATAACACGAACAAAGGCTCGTGTACGATGATATGTACAATTTTGATCTTGTTTCAAAATGTACTTACAATCTTTCTGTCTCTTTCTCTCTACAACTGTGAATTGTCGAGTGTTTAACGCCGATGAGTTCGAACTAACGCGTCGTTTTGTTACGTAGCAATGATTTTTTCGTTCGAATTACCAAGTGCATTAAGAATGTATTGATTTACTTCGAAATATAAAGAGATTTTGTAGGGAACTCGTGATAACTTTGAATTATAGAGAGGTTCGAATTATCGCAGGTTTGAATTAACGAGAGTCGACTGTATTTGACTGGACGGAGACTGGATCAAGAACAAAATGTGATCGTAACAATGGCGTGGAGTGACCCATAAGAATAAGTTATAAAATGATCATCGATATTTGAACAAACTTTTTGGGAGGGTGTTATTACTTATTACTTATTAGACCATAAACTTATAAAAAGTTATTTTACTGTTTGCAACAAATTCTACCTTATGTTCAGCTTTAACATATGAAATCTCTATGTCGGTGTTTTTCAAACTGTGTTCCGCGGAAAAATTTTTAAAAAAAGCGTTATGGCAAGTTTAATTTTTTTTTGTCCGTCGACTATATAGTTTCGGAAAGTTACTTATGTAAGTAAAGATTGAGTTGTTAAATTTTTTGAACAACAATGTTTTTTTTTGCTCGCCAACTGTATTTGAAGTGTTGTTCCGTACAAATTTTAGAGTTCAAAAAGTGTTTGGCGATGAAAAAATTTTAGGAAATACTGCTCTACCTAAATTCTAGTTACTAGAATTACTATTTGTTCATTTCGGCTTACATTAGAGGAACAACTTTCGAACAAAATCTAAAATCCTTCCACTTTTCAATAATTTTCACACTTTAAGATCAAATACCCCTGTCGCAGCATCCTGCATAACATAGCGAATTTCCGTTTATAAAAGTTAGTTTTTTTCGGAAACTAGTTGACATAGAACAATAGTTTAAAGACCTTTTTATGTAATTTTTTCTCCTCTTTTAAATGGTGTAAAAAAAATTTCGCAAAAATTGTTGATTAAGTGGAAATTTTGGCAAAAAACTAATTTTTTGCAAGAACAAACACCATGTTCCTGGCATCCGACGTGTCTGGTTAACGAACTCGTCCAACGGTTTGGGACTTCCAATATTTTCACCAAATTTCGTAAACCTAGGACATTCCGTTCGAGAGTTATCGTGGGGATATATATATATATATATATATATATATATATATATATATATATATATATATATATATATGAATTTTAGCGAATATTATTTTCGGTTTCTAGGGACCTCAAAACATATTTCTGCCATGGTCCCCGATTCAAGTCGAATCATGAGAGTGGCTGTAATATCTGAATTCCATTCTGGAAATTCACTAGAAAAGAATGTCCATAATATCAGTCCTATATAAATAAACTCTTTGTATGAAATAAATCTTAAGCTTTTTCTCCAAAGAATATTTTAATCAAAAGAAGGAATAGACGTGGGATATAAATACATCATAATCCTGATAAACAGCTAAAAATAAAGAATTTATATTTTTCTGATTACACAATTGAAATTCTTACACGTAAGCCAGTATATTCATACCTACAGCCGTATACCTTATAGTTTTATCTACGTTGCGTGATATTGCCGTATAAAGTGCGGTCTAACCGATAGTTATTGTATAGTTTAATATACGTGGACTGAACTAACTTTACCAGTTGACTATGCCCCCGGGAAATCTAACTAAAAGCGGACGGTTCTTTTTAACGTGTTTGTTAGTTTCGGTCACTGATTTTTTAAGTGAAACATTCTCTTCATTGAGCTCTTCAGCACTGTCGTCCATAGATTTCTTTTCTAAACGCAAGCGTGCGTATACGTTAGATATAGCTACAGATGAACGTGTAAAAAATACATCATTATCACGTACAGATCCTCTCGTCGAACGTTTTATTTACTTTTTAATTAAAAGAATTCGGGACTCCGTACAATTTTACCGACAAAAAATGGGTAAGTAATTGAGTGGAAACACCAAACTTGAGCCACCGAAATCATAAGGTGTCTGATCGAAACTAATTTCCCAACCGAAACCGCACAAATTTCGGCTGCTGTCTCATTTTGGGCCGAAACTGAAATTTTCTTTTAACATAATTTCTTACTATACCTTATTTCAGTTTCAGTTAATCTTATAGCAAATACATGTGTGTTTAAAAAGTCCGTATTTGAAAAATAACTAATTAAAAAATAATTAAAAACTAAAAAAATCAGATAAAAAATTATTCTATACTTATGTGGCAAAAGTATGTAATTCACACAGAAACAAATCCAAATTTTACAAAATTTCAGATAATTACTTTTTAAACCTTTAATAACAATATCGCACCAGTTGTATTACATAGAGTCTCTTTGACATAGTGATGAGCAAAATTAGTCTTGGTCTTGCAGTCATGTCTTGGTCTTGCTTTTTTTGCAAGACCAAGACCAAGACCAAGACTATGTATACCAAGAGCAAGACCAAGACCCAGACTATAAGTATGGCTGCAAGACTAATACCAAGACTCAAGGGAGCAAGACCAAGACAAAAGCAAAAAAAGCAAGACTCTTGCTAAACTATTTAAATAGTTTGAAAGTATAATTAATACCGTAAAGAGAGAAAATTCTGAGTTTAGAAGGAAAAAATTCGCTAACAAAAAAATGCAAGAAAGTGCAAGATTTTTAGCAATACCAAGACTGCATTTTGCAAGACCAAGACCAAGACCGAGACTCAAACTGCTCTAGCAAGACCAAGACCAAGATTCTTAATACAAGAACAAGACCAAAACCAAGACTGCCAAGTCTTGGTCTTGGTCTTGCATTAGCTCATCACTACTTTGGCAGCCAAAGATTTTATAAAAAAGTATCAAATTATTAAGTACCTGCCTAATTTTAATTTATGAGATCATATGTAAATTAAAAATCACAAAGTGATTGAAAAAATTATCCGGATAGGCCGGGAATCGAACCCAGAATCTCCTGGTAACTAGCCAGGTATGCTATCCATTACGCCATCGATCTTTTGCTCGACAGGCGCCTGACACAGACAACATTCAATCACCTATGTGTATGTACTCTCTATAATGTGAGAAGCAGTTACAACTTTTCAATTTCAAATATTAGGGTAACTAGCCAGGTGTAATGGATAGCACACCTGGCTAGTTACCAGGAGATCCTGGGTTCGATTCCCGGCCGATCCGGATAATTTTTTCAATTACTTTGTGATTTTTAATTTACATATGTGATTTTTGGTCATGTTAACCAAAGGAAGCCGAGTGCTTAAAGTTTCAGTTTAACTGAATGATAAGTGAACATATGAATACTACGTGTGTTTTGAATGCAGACAAATGTCTGTCATACGTAATAGTGTTTCACAAGCACTCGATAATATTTGAAATTGAAACGTTATGAGATCATAATTACGTAGCATTATATACCGCTATTCTTTTATTTAAGTAAATTAAAATTAGCGGAGTATATAATTATTGTTATGAAGTTGCCACAAATCATAGTAAAAATAAACTTTGGTATTAAAAAGATTAATTAGTACAACTAATACTTAACTAGGAGTGAAAAATACTGTCTGAGCAGTGCCGATCGTGGCCGAAGACAGCGCAACAGCTCACGAGCGGAGTTTCGGTTTCAATCGTAGTTTTAGCTGTTTTGCTAGTGAAACTAAATCGAAACTCCAATTTTGCGCCGAGACCGAAACTGAAACCTTGAAAATTTCGTTAATTATGTAATCATTTGAAAATTTCTACAACAAACAGAAATAGGGGAGACAGGGGCTAGTATTAACGGGGGTAAGTATTAACAGGCCATTTCCCGCCAAACTACGGACGAAAAAATTAAGTACGTCCGGTTGCTGTCATCAGTAGATAACCACGGACACATTGTGACCAATCAGTCTTCGGCTGGTTGCCGCAAAACAAAGCTGTGAGTAAGGCGTAGATTTTATTAGGTAAAAGAACATTTTTAAGTCGACGGTTTTTTGATTTGAAGCATGATTGTATACCTAAAAGAGACTAAATTTATTTCAAACGGTAGCATATTCCATCTGGTATTGTATTTTGTTTAAATTTTACCGCATTATCAACGTATTCTTTTTAAAAATTTAAATTTGTAAAAAATTTACCTTCGGGGCAAGTATTAACAAAATGCATGGGGTAAGTATTAACATGTTAACATTTACCTCGTTTAAATTTTATGCAACAAAGACTATGTTTTTAACTTCCCTATAAGGAGGTTATTGTATTCATCCCGATTTCAAAATCCAAATATCGTCATTTTCATGCTTCGAGGTTACCAAAATTTTTTTCGTGACATTGCCAAATATGTTTGCATGTATGTGTGTGTACATATGTGAGTGTTAAATTTAAATGGTTTTAATTTTTATATCTTTTCTGCAGTGAAGCAGAGGAAGAGTTTTGCTTGATCTGGAGTTATCATATATTTCAAGAATTATAATAATGTTAAATAAGACGAAGACTAATTTTTTAATAAGTAAAAAATTTTTTAATATAGAAGATATTAACCGATTGTGGCTGTCTATCGAAGACTGAAAATTTACCAATATTTTGTTTCGTTATCAAGGTCCAAGTGACGTAATTTGCTACTTAATAAGGACTGACTAACTATTGCCTCAGAAAAAAATTAAAATAATGATTAACTTTAACTAATTAAGTAAAGATAAATCTAAAATAAGAATTTTCTATGTCAAATTAATTCCTTTCTAATAATAAACACGTTAAATATTATACTTTGTTTTATTTCCTACAAGTACATATCTACAACATATCATAATCATATTAAAACTCTAATGTTAATACTTACCCCAACGTTGTTAAAACTTGCCCCAAACGTGGGGTAAGTATTAACAAACACATTTTTTAAGAAAATGGGTTTTTCCATAGAAAGTACAAGGGACATGTAAGTTTTTTTTATCAAAAATTATAGATAGATAGTTGACGCTTCATAACGTTTACAAAAAAAATCGCTAACTAGTTTCATTTCCGTTTAATATGTAAAAAAGTAAAATCTGTTAGTACATGCCCCTGTCTCCCCTACCTACTTAATAAATTTCTGACACTGACTGACTAACTGACAGACTACGCACAGCCTAAACCGTTGGGTATAGAAGAATGAAATTTTGCATAGGAGTTCCCTGTGTAACGTAGATGAGCGCTAATGAAGGTCTTTTGAAAATTCGTACCCTAAGTAGGTTTAATAGGGGATGAAAATTTGTATGTAAATTCGTTATTTTTGAAGTTAGCGGTATATAAAAATATGTTACTATGGCTATTAAAATAAATAATATACTCGTATTATTGAATAAGTCTTTAACACCGACTGACAGACAACGCACAGCCTAAACTGTTGGGTTTGGAATGACGAAACTTAGCACAGCAGATATGAAAACTGACGTTTAGACTTCTATTTATAAATAAAAGTCAGTTGTGTAGACATTTCTGGAAATTTATTCCCGAAGGGGTTAAAACAGGAAATGAAAGTTCGTATGGAAAGTTTGTCATTTTTGAAGTTAGAAACGTGGATATTGATTTAGGCTTTTGAAAGACATTAAAAGTGAGCAGAAAGTGAGTACCTAATAAAAAGATGTCGATGGGAAATCCCATCGGGTATACGGCTATCTCAAATAAGCGTTTATCATATTTATTTAAAACAATTTAAAAAAGGGATATTTTATTGGATAAGTATAAGTAGACAGATTTTAGCACATGTCCAAAAGATTTTTAGGCGAGTATTTATCGCATGTTACTCTTAAGTCTTAAATATTTTCTATTCATTCAACACAGTTTTAAAAAATGCCCTAATAAATAATTTAATACAATTTTGATTATTTTATTTCCTTTTTCTTTTTCCTTTTTTTTTGTAAAATCAGAGACTAATCTTATTAATGTAAAGAAGAGTTATATAGTGAATTTTATAGAAGTTATACATAATATGTAACAAAAACTGACTAACCAAACCATGCATTTTCAATGCTATACTTTGGTACATACCTATATATCTGTGTATACATACATATATGTACTTAGACAGTTTGATTATTATGAAGGGTACTGTTTGAACAGGTCGACAGGGATGATTTGAAACGGGAACACAGGTGCCGGCGGTAGCCCATTCGGTCGGTACATGCATTAGTGAGATTAAAGTAGAGGGTACTTTTGCTATGTCATCAACATTGGCGTCAAAATGAAAAATTTTAAGGGTATTTATTTTTGTTTCAAAAAATTGCAATTAGTCCTGAGTAACACTGAAACTACAAAGAGAAATTGTCTATTTTGAATGCTATTTAGAAATATTGCAACAAATTAGCTGTTTTTCAGCGACTAATTACAATGCAGTGCAAACTGTTAATAATTCTGTTCTCCCTGCTGGCGTTGAAGTTCTGAGGCACGGGATTGAAGGGAGGAGCTGTCGGTAGGGAGCTCGGAAAAAAATTAAAGGAGCTTTTTTTGGATCGTCACTTATTTTTTGGGAAAAAATTTCAATTTTTTTTTTAAAAATGTGGCATAACGTGAAAGCCCCGATATCGGAACGCGATCATATGCCGAACAGTTTTGACATTTATTTATTAATGAAGTTATTTCTGAAAGAAACCTCTGATAACAAGAATTATTATTAAAAGATTGATTATTTTTCAATTTAAATTCACCTCGCATTTAATGTTTCCTTAATTAATTAAAGAAATATATATATATATATATATATATATATATATATATATACATATGTATATATATATACATATATAAGGTACCTAAGGCATTTAAGGCCCAGCGGGTAATTTCTTACCAAGAAAAGTTCTCTAACTTATCAACAAGTTTAAAATGAACTTTCAATCATTTCAAAACCAGATACAAAAGTTGAGCTACTCAGAGTAACAAACTCATGTCATATATTAACAAACAAATTTAGAGGTTACATTTTCCTTCGTTGATATAAAAATTGTGCACATTGTGAGTGTTATATTAATGATTTTTTCAAGGTATGTTTCTTTCAAATTGCTATTAAAATTGAAAAAAATTAATATTCTTTAAGTTTTACATCAATTAATTTAGTTTATTTCTAAAGTATTTATATAAAATGTATATAAGCATAAATATTGACATGTTGATAATAAGGCCCATGCAAATTTTGTTTGGGCTTTATTACCAACACAATTAAAGTCAAATTAATTAAAACAGGTCTAAAGTCATTAAAAAATAAAGCAAAATTAGACGCACAACCTTAAATTACTATAGTTACTCTAATATAAAAATAACAAAAAGGAAAAAGGACAAAAAACTAAGTACATTTAATTTTGATTTATTTGTTGCATTTGTTTAATGATGCCAGATCAGTTTTAGTTGGTTTGGTCGAATTTTTATTTTTATTCCTTAGTGTTTGGAAGTATGGCTGATAAAAAGAATTAGAGAGTGTTGTGATCTGAGGAAGCACTGGCATCAGCCTTAAGCTATGTCACTCGACATGGCAATCAAAGAGAGGTTGCAAGGAGATTCGGAATTCTAAGAAGAACTCTTAGATTTAATATTTATTTATTTCGACTTAATATATTCAAACACCTAGTACTTGACTTATTCGAAAAATATGATAAAAAAATTAAAAATTAAAAATAATGACTTAGGTAATTTTTTTATTGTTGTTTTCAATAACAGTCATGCAGTCAAGCAGGATTCAAGGATTTTCAAAACTTTTTTGAACGTGCAAAATAACAAAATATTTTGATATATAAGTTCAAGTTATTCTTAAAGTATTTTCAAGTTCAAGTTATTCTTAAAGTAATTAAAATCCCCCAATTAATTTAAAAAAAAAATAATACATGTACTATTTCAGGCAGTTGTAATAGGTGGGCCTTATTTCCTACACCAGTCGGAAATAAGGCCCAATTGCAGATACTTTTTAGAATCAAATTTTTGACTTGTATAATTATAAATTCATTAATTTTTTTAGGAATTTTTATCAAAAAATAAGTAAATTTTTATAATTAAATACTATATTTTTGATATTTTATAAGATATATAAATAATAAGCATATTTTGCTTAGGTGGGCCTTAATTGCCTTAGGTACCTTATATATATATATATATATATATATATATATATATATATATATATATATATATATATATATATATATATATATATTAAACAATTTTTGTTGAATACAGTATTTTGATCCTTTTATTACGTCTGATACTTAAACCATTCTATGTTTCCTACTTTGGCGTCTAGATGTCACTCTATGTGTCATATTACTCATATTACACGTCTGTTTGTATATCGGTTCCCAATTTTGTCATTAATATTTCTCTGTTCGGATATAGATGTCGACATTTTGTAAAAGAATAACATTAATAAATAATAATTTTATTAAATAATAAAAGCTTATTAAGAAAAAAAAATGGGTGTCTAATTTATTTGTAAATTTTTATAAGCCAGTTTAATTACACACCTAAAAATAGTGTTCCGGTATAGGGGCTTTTAGTTATTCCTTGATGAAAACTTTTTCACTGATGAAAATTTTAATACATTTATTGATCCAGTTGGTACTGAAAATATTTGGCGTTTCTTCGCTTCATCCAACTTTTTCCAAAATTCTATAAAATTACTTCTAAAACAAATCCGACAACTAAAAATTTTTTCTGGAATCTAAAGTACATTTTAATTAAGTGAAGTTTGTTGGAGATTTTGAGTAGATAGCGGTAATAAAATTAATATTATCAAAAAATTCTTATTTGACGCCAATGTGTAACTTGATAAATAAATATATTTGTGTCTGTGTCTACGTCTTCGCCCTTCGCCCACCACCCATCACTCGCCTGACTCACGACGACCCTTTTTCTAAATATTTCGGGCAACAACAATTCTAAAGAGTTTCATTCCATTTATGAAATCAAAAAAAAAAAGAAACGGCTATAGAAAAAAGTGGACTACAAACGATAATAGTCAAGTGTTTGTTACTTGAATAAAATTGCTACAGCTGGAAAAAAGAATTAACAAGATGAAATTTTTGAAAAGATGTAGCAAAAGATATAGACGAGCAAATAATACAGTTACGTGCACATTATACTATCGACACAGATCTCAGCTATGTATCTCCATCTCTGGTTTGTTTGTGCGAATACGAATTTTTGCACTACATGAATGTGTGTGTATTTGTTTACAGAAAACATTTTTAATAGTAATGGTAAAAAGTAAGTAGGCAAATAAAAAGGAAAAAGTTTTATTAGAAACATTTCTTTTTTTATATTTAAAAAATAAAATTTTTTTATGAAATTTTTATGAGAAGTTTTATTTTTTTTCTTTGTAGCCGCATATAAGTTTTTCAAATTTGATATATTTTGTGACTTGATACGGCAAAGTAGAAATAAAAGTAAATTACTTACAATCATTGATAGTCGAAGTAAATTATTAAATCAAGAGTTTCATATATACTACCGGCTCGTTTATAAAATTCATACGCAATAAGGGGTTGGGGAGGGGGCGGTTATGGAAGGTGTTCGAACAGATGTGACGTGATATTTGAAAGACCTACATCAGTTTTTATTTTAATAATTCTACTTGACATAATTGTAACTTTCATTTGAGACGGGGGGGGGGGTCTAGGTTTTGTTACGCATTATTAGGTAGGGAGTTGATAAAAATAAGATACAGAGTGACAAGAGTGGGAGGGGTGAAAATGGGTGAATTTTGCGTGACATATTTTATGAAAATGGAACTAAAGTGCAAGTAATGAAAATGGAACCAAAATTCATGCCCCTCTCCAATTTAATTAATTAAAGCTTGCCTATAGGTTTTACCCTTTAATTAAATTATGATTATAGAGTGGTTAGGATAAAGTACTTAAAATGAATAAGGTTTAAAAAAATTCTATTTAACTCTACCTGGTGAAATAAGTCGATTTCAATATTCAACGCTTCCTCTGTTATCATATAAAATGTTAAGAAAGCACATAATACTTAATTGTTTTAATGTTAACTCATTTTGGCGTTACTTTATTTATATTATTCCATATTTGTAAATAGTAAAACAAATATTTTAATTCATAAGAATACTATTTTTCATTGTAATAACAGCTTCAAACATCAGTTGTTCATCTTCAGACAAAGTTAATTTTTCCCCTTTCCACTTTCTAGCGTTTGCATAACTGTCATCATTTCATGCCAATTCCAAGATTTTGGTTTGATGTGTCCGTTAAAGCCATAAATTATAATAACTATAGTAATCAATAGAGTAACTTTTCACAACTCTGTAACTATAATCAAAGGTATTCTGTACAGGGCCGAATTTACCTCTGCGGAAGCCCCGGGGTAGTTCTAATGTGGGGGCCCCTAAATATTTCACATGTAGAGGCCCTTGAAGAATTTCCGAAGTTTTTCAAATTTTCCTGAAAAATAGGCTTAACGAGCAAAAAAAATAAAGAAAACGAAAAAGCGCATATCTTTCCCATTCTATTCCTTAATTTTGAAACTTTATTCGATTTTGTGGAGGTCCCCGGGATACGTGCTCCAAGTACCCTTATGTAAATTCGGCTCTGATTCTGTACACAGTGTCAAAATACAATGAATTTGTTGTAAGTTTCATATAATTAATTGTAAGTAGCCTACTCGTTAATTCGCTCTTCATTGGTACATTAATTTATTTAAGACATATTGCACACACAGAGATCAGCGTAAATAGGTTAAAAATAAACGGTATAAGGCTACTAAATAGTAACTTTTAAAATTATAAAATGTATTTTTGAAAGGCAAAACAATAATAAATCACACATTTCGTTTATTAAATGATCTGGAAACTAATAATGTTTTATTGAATCTGATTATAGTATATAATTTACAGTTCACTAGTACCAACCTAACGTGCTACATTGTAATGTTCTTTTTGACAGCCAGTGTTACAACATAACAATAATTGTCGATTGAATTCACCGTATAGATTATTAAAGCGGGGGTAAAATAGGAATCATTATATATCTACCTACCGTATACAACATAATAATATTTAATAAAATAAAGTGTTGCTTCACTCTCTATTTCTAATCGATTAAACATTTGACGTTCAACTATTTATTCTACTATTCTTTGTTGAATTTTCGAGTGATAGTGGAATACGTTACTGTACGGTGGTGACACATGGTGTTTAAATGTAGCGCGCGGGCAATATAAAATAATAATAGTTGATTATGTTTTGTTCGAGTGTTTATAGCACGGCCCACTGAACATTCTATCACCAATTAAATTTACATATGAACATTGGAGTGTGTTTTTGTATTTTATATATAGATATTATTGTATTGGAAATAAAATAAAAAAAAACTTCATTAAAATAAGTCAATATTTGTTTTTAAAATGTTTTTTTTTTTTTTTATTTTTATTTATTCGTCAGCCCTCTCCGGCTAGTTGCTGATTGAAAATGACGAGAGTTAAGAATTGGCAGTATATTATTTTTCATGTTTATTTTATAAAATGTTATTTTAAAATTAATTTTTATGGCAAATTAATAATTAATTTTCTTAGATGCTTTAAATTATTAAAATATTTGATAAAACAAATATTTATGAAACAGTATGAAAGCACTTATTACTTGTATTTTTATTTAGCATCAACCAATAATTATATAAGCTTCGCCAAAATGAAGATTTGACAATTCTGCGCAGATTTTATTACAGGCTACTGAAATCGGTCACATTTTTATTTATTTATTTGCTTGTTTGGTTGATGGTAATATACCAATAATTTACATAAATTTACATCTGCATCTGATGAATTATATTTGCATAATATTCACCAATATTTAAAGAACACTTCAAAAATTCAGTTAGTTGTGTCTGGAAGACTTTCATCCATATCGGTCACAAACAAGTAATTCTAAATAAATAAAATGTGGTATAGCTGCAGCCACGTATCTTGGTAGCGTGTAGAAGATGAATTTATGCCGTGTATGCGATGGTTATAAAAAGAGAAGGAATGAAAAATAAAAATTTGTTTGTTATTTGTTTTCCATTTTTTTTCAGTATGTATCGAATGCAGATGCAACTACTTTCAAATAATTTGTCTCGTACTTACAGGGGCGGATCCAGCAATCAAATTAGGAGGGTGGTCATATTTTTTAACGGGTTCACATAACACTCTCTTTGATATTGCAAATTTTACAAATAAAAAGACGTACCTAAACTAAAATTACAAGAACGACATTCAAAACCTATAATTTTCTTCCACTTTCATCATTCTGTTATTTTATTTACAGTTTTTAAGCCATTGAAAAATTTTCGTAAACATAATGACGTCGTCAAGTTAAAAAAATTCTTTTTTATCAAGTCAAACTTTATTGGGATAAAGTTTGACCTAACAGTACAATTAGTGACAATTAATAATTATTTAGGTACAATAAAAATAATAAATTTGCAACTAAAAAAAATTTAATGTGTTCTCAGTCTACTTACAACTGTTAAAAATGTTTAAGAGTAAAAATTTAAAAAGAATCAAAAAGAGCGGATAAGAGAGCAGTTAAAGAGCAGGACAAGTATGTACTCATTGTAGCTACTCTGCTCATTATAAATAGCAGAATTTTCTGTAGCAGCGATCATAATGACAGCCTCACCACTAAAGCTGGGATTTTACTTGGTTAATTTTCAATAAAAGACAATTGAATATGTATGACAATTTAACTGATGTGTATCAAGTTCCATAAGAATATTGTAGTTTTTTCACTTTTACCATGGAAAAAAAGTTAGGACAGATTTTTACAGCGCAAAAAATGGTACAAAACATTTCATTGGTCATTTCATTGTAGGTAAACACGATAAAAACGAAATAAAAATTCGTATTGGTAAATTTAACCCCTTATCGCATATAAAGCCATATATGGATTCTAAGTTTTACTATTTTTTTTCAACATATTAAAATTTTTTTTGAAACTAATGTTAAATCCTAACTTTATACTCCTTCGAGTAACGGAACGTAATTTTTGAAGTTATGTTCAGAGTGTCCGACCGTTACAGTGCAATTAATTGGTGCTATTTTTATTTGTGAAAACTAAACAATAAAACGGTAAGTACTAAAATCAAAAATTTTCAAAACACATTTTTTATATATTCAAGAACATGGAATAGTTGTGATTCGTGTGTTTTTTCTTGTTTCCTGCGATTTTTGGGGCTTATTTTGAAGTTGCCATATTTGGCTTCGTATGCGTTTAATCCAAATTATTATTGGGCATATATGGCTTCGTATCGCTTTTATGGTACATCTCAGCATATCAATTCTATTCCTGGCGATGGCTTCGTGAGTGACGATGATTTTGCTTCTGATTCCCCAGTACTCCTACCAGCCAAGGCAGTCCATCAACTTTAGTGGCAGAAAATGTACTGCAACAAGCCGAAAAGGTATTCCATTTAGCTCGCCCGGCTCACCTATACTCATTGAAAAACTCCAGCTAGGCATCAAGACCTCCCTTTGAAGTCTGTGCGATCAGATAAGGTGACCATTTCCCCGAATGGACAAAACTAAATTGACAATTATGTCAAAACTGCTCAAAATTCCGTTCATTCGCCAAATGTGGAAAGTGTCAAGTTTATTTATGTTACAATGGCAAATAAAATTGCATACAGATTTTCATAAAATATAATTGTATTTTTTATTTAACGCATACGAAGTCATATATCGATTATAATTATAATACTAGAATGCATACGAAGCCATATATGGCTTCGTTAAGTAATTTCTAAACAATAAGACTTAATTTTTTTTTCTTAATCTGACTACTAAAATAAAAGAAGTGAAAGACATTTTCAGTAAAAAATTTTTTTTTTCACCTCCTTCATAATTCATGCAATAAGGGGTTAATTAAATACAGTAATATTTTAACTAAAAGAAAGTTTTTTAAGGGGAATTCTGAGGTAAGGGGATTACAAATATTTTAAATGTTAACCAAGGCAACACTGACAAATAAATGAAAGAGAGATAATTACATATCTTTTATATTCAATAAAAAGAGATAAATTGTAACTAAGAGGAATTTATGCTCTTTCTTTTAGTTAAAATTCTACTGTAATTTCAGAACCATGGTAACAATGTATTAAATAATATAATATGAATTATACTAATTTATTTTATTCGTTAAATTGTCTTACCGTATTACACTTGAGTTTTATATTTTTTTCTGAATAAATTTGTGTTTTCCTCAATTCAAATTTCTTGCCGAAAAGCAATTTAACGAGAAGAACTGTCAACTAGCAAAATCAACTAGTTGACAGTTCTTCTCGTTAAATTGCTAGGCAACAAATTTTCGTTGGACAAACCCAAATTTATTCGAAAAAATACAAACCTCTCGTGTAATAATAAGTGATTAAATTACTAAACTAGTTTCTATAATAATTATTATTTCTATATAAAATTCACAAGTTTGAATAATTGTGTTTGAATTGAGATACTTACATACTTCTCACGATTAGGAAGAAATAAGTTATATTTTAAAATGTTTCAATGAATTTTTACTTGCATGGGAACGATCTTGTATGTAAATGTAACAAATATTCCATGTTGCTTAAACTGAAAAATTTATGTCTATAAAAGTACACTGTTTTTTAGAAACAAAAATGTACCTAGAAATGTTAGAAGTATGTATGTACATACATATGTACAAAATCAATACAACACAACTAAACAAAACATTGGTTTGGCACAACATTGGTGACTTGGGTGAGTGAGTGACTATGCACACAGTTTTCCTATTGTTCAAATAACCATAAAGAGAAGAATTGTGTCGTGCAAGTCAACCTCATATTTTATTGTATGTAATGTCGTATTGAGTACAATGCTGCATATTGTACAATGCAGCTATAGTGCAACGTACCCAAATAGTAAATGTTGAGCAATGTTGAGCATCGAGCATATTTACTACAGTGAGTAAGTATAATGGTGTGTTAGATATGTCGTGTGTTTACATGCAGAAATTTACTATTGTAACTGCCATAGCGTATATAGAACGTATATTCAGTTACATATTCACTTACCGCTTGCTGGTGGCGGATATAATATTCGAATTTTTCTACAATATTGGATCAATGAATGATGTACAATTTTCTTTTTATGAAGCTGAGTTTTGAATAGTCCTTTTTTCAATATAAAGTAACATACACGGAGAGAAAATTCATATAAAAATTACTGTGCTCAGCACTACAATCGACGTGTAAAAGGCGAACATATTCAATTTTGTACGGTAAAAATATAAAAATTATAATTAATCATAGAAAATTTAAAGGATAGAATATTGTTTCCGTAATATTAACTCCGTAAAATTTGTAAAACAGCACAATAAAAAGTTCCATTGCCGACAAAAAAATATTTTTTAATTGTTTTTCTTACAAAAATTACCGTGCTGTATTATAATATTTGAAATGCTATCTGCTAATAGTAGAAAGAAAAAAAGAGAAAGAAGGTTGTGTGTGTTGTGAACGCTGTTGAAATGTACCTCAGTCATAGCAAGTCACATAGCCAACCATAGGTGTGGGCGACCAACTTGGTCGGACGGGTCGGACTAAGCACCTTGATTCTTTAGACTGTCTTACAAGCAGCAAGCAGTATTCATTACACTGTCTTAGAGGACGGGGATGTCACCGTTTAATTCATCATTTTGTTACTTCACTATCTTTAGTATTAGAATATATTGTTGGCGATCATTTTTGTATGCATCATAAAGAATCGAAAGTCGGAAAAGATCGGGCATCTTCGAAGTTTTTACAGGTACAGCCCAAGCAACATAAGGTTGCGGGTCAGATGCGCAAATGAAAGAGTACGCCAACAAGAATTGAACTATAACATATATGCATAAGAGTGTGATAAAAGTTGTGTTAGCACATTAAATTTTACCATGCTGGCACATATTTTTTATTTTGGTCGTCGATCGCGCTCGCATTATAAAAGAGCATGGTAATTTTTCTGAAATTTTATCTACAAAAATTATATGATTTTTCTCTCCGTGCAGGATTTATTTACAGAACGCCTCAGTACTAAAATACAATATTTATGAAAAACGAATTCCTGTAGTAAGTGTGAGTTTGTAGAGCTAGTAATTGTCAGGATAAGATTTCCTTTTGTTAGAAGACTATTGAAAATTTACCTTAAAAATGTGGTCTGACACTCAATTTAGATTTTTTGTAAATTTTACAATATAAGCTTTGTTAAAAATGAAAGGATCGATACAACGATTACCAAGTATTAAGTCGCTGGAAGTTAAATTAGGAATTTGTTATCTTAAAACCAATAAAGCAATTTAATAACGCCATATCTTTTAAATGAAAGTAATGATTGCAGAAACATACATATTCTGAGTGCTATGAACATGTAGCTTTTGTAACTAAAATTCAGAATTTTAAACTTCAAGAAGGACTGAATATGCTTAATGATCGACATGAAACTAAATATTCATTATGTTAAGAATAAAATATGCTACAAACTCACGTCAAGAGATTTTTTGGTGAAATATTAACAACTTTGGGTGTAAATTTTCCATTTTGAATTTTCCAATTTTCGTTGAATCCTGATATTTCTAATTTTGTTAAAAATGGGAAAAAAGCTAATTGCGACTTAAATACGTATTAAGTCAGAATTTCATAGCCAGTAGCTAGAATTCTTCATAGTTGTCAGATTAAAATATTTCTTGCTTTAATTGAATGTTAAAATTAGCCATTAATTTGTTAATACATTATATAATATGATTACCTATGATGAACCTTTTACTTTCGATATGAAATAGCAAGAATCAGTAACAGCTTTTAAAGAAGGACTTTGTCTATTAAATTGTATAAGGTCTAACACTGCTTATTTAAAAGAGATCAAGTGAAAGTAGACACCCTGATACAGTGACAGATATGACGAATTTACTAGGATTTCGTTGTTTTGTTTCACGTAATTCCAAAAAAAAGAAATTATAGTAAATTACAATAAACATCCTAATATAGAAATTTTACGGTCTCAAATATTTTATTAGGAATGTTTTCCAATTTTTTTGTTTTATAATGACAATTTCTGGTCAACAGTGTACTTCGGGTTGTATTTAGGTGTAGGGTCAAGTGGGGCATTTGCAGTAACGGGGTAAATGTGATAATATACTATGTCTAGCCATATTGTTTTGTAAACGGGGCTGCCATTTCTGATATGAAGAACACTGGTTTACCGACGGACGAATGAGTAACCATTACATTTCGCGACAGGTGTTCAAAAAACGTGGTTCCAAAATTTATAATCTAACTTTTCATCGAGTGTCATCTACATTTCTAATGTAAGTTTTTTATTTTTTTTTGTCTAATGGTGTTGCCTTGTGTTAGAAAGATAAATTAATTATATATTTTTATCATATCTACTACAGCTTACAAAGTACAGCCGCTATTGCATTTGCCCCAGAAATTTGCTACCTTGAGGTAATTGCAATATAGGCATTATTACATTTACTCAAAAAAGGAATTAAGCACTACGTAGGCGTTGTACAGAAAAAAGTGAAGGATCGTTGGGAGGTAAAATTTGTACGACGCAAGGGTAGTGTTTTTGCATGGCCAGTAATGGATGATACTAATCTAGTTACGTCTGACTCCAGCGTTCAGATATTGCCTAACCCTGAAATAACTAGACGTGGAATAATATTATTTGATTTTAAGTTCCCTAATATGATTATTTCATAATTTTGATTCAAAATATTTTCCTAACTAATTAAGAAATGAAAACATTTTTTTGAAAAGTTCATAACTTGTGATACAATTGTCCGATCTCATTGAAGTAAAAACTAAAAATTATTATTTTTTTTTCTTTTATTGCTATTGTCCCAGAATCCAGTCTATACACACTGTTAAAAAATTAGTTATGATTATTACATTTGCCCCTTTTGACGGGGTAAATGTAATAATGAGACATGGTACTTAATTTCAAATCTCATGTTTATGAAAATCTACACGGAGAGAAAAATCATATAATTTTTGTAGATAAAATTTCAAAAAAATTACCATGCTCTCTTATAATGCGTGCGCGACCGACGACCAAAGTAAAAAATATTTTACGATCATGTAAATATTATTAAATTGAAACGTAAAAAGTATTAGTTATGGCTTCATAAAAATTGTTATGCTAGCCTGGTAAAATTTAATGTGCTGACACAACTTCTATCACACTCTTATGTATATATGTTATAGTTTAATTCTTGTTGTCGTACTCTTTCATTTGCGCATCTGACCCGCAACCTTATGTTTCTTGGGGTGTACACATTGAGAAACAATCGATCTTTTCCGACCTTCGATTCTTTATGATGCATACAAAATGATTGGCAACAATATATTCTAATACTGAATATAGTGAAGTAACAAAATGATGAATTAAACGGTGACTGTCCTGTAAGACATTCTAATGAATACTGTTTGCACACGACTGGTTATGTTACTTGCCACACCAGCCTGGCTATGTGACCTTCATGTATGATTGTGTTGATACCTTCTGCAGCCTGGCTCGCTATGTGACAGGTAATCAAAAACAATTAAAAAATATCTTTTTGTTGGGAATGGAAGTTTTTACTGTGCTGTTTTACAAATTTTACGGAGCTAATATTACGGAAAGAACATTCTATCCTTTAAATTTTCTATGATTAATTATAATTTTTATATTTTTACCGTACAAAATTGAATATGTTTGCCTTTTACACGTCGATTGTAGTGCTGAGCACAGTAATTTTTCTATGAATTTTCTCTCCGGGTACTTATATCTTTTTTTTTTCAATACTTAAAATAATAGCCTCATGCTTTATGGCAGACATGTATGTTCATTCTTAATTTCTAAGAAGTAAATGAGTAGTATGCAATTGAATTTATAAATTTAGCTATCATTCTCGCAATTGCCCCACTTGACCCTACTATAACTACGTATGAATGTACATATTATATATTATACATACATAGATACCAGCACATTCACAATAATTGGGAGTGAAGTTAGTTTTGCATCATCACGGTGAATAAATGAGCCGGCGATGTGGACAATCGCGACATTCATACGGACGACACATTTATTTATTCACCATACGGCACGGCACAATACACCGCACGAGAGGCAGAGATGAAATAAATAATCAAAATATAACCAGAATAGGATAGTATAGAATAAGACAGGCCGATGGTAATCAATAAGTGTAACAGAGTGCGAGCACCAACGAAAAACAGTGATAATAGTTTTTCCAAGCAAGGGAATCAAGGTGAAGAGATTTCTATTGTATGGATTGAGAGAGAAAATGCCCGTGTGCGTGTGTTTACTGTAGTACTCTCATACTATTTAGAACTTGTACAAAGGTATTATATCAGATTGGAGTATATATACATAGATAGCATACAAACAGAGGTTGATTATCAAGTTGTTGGATTGTTCTGAATCTGATCACAAAAGTAAGTTTGTATAATTAGACAGCTGTAGTAAAATACTATCACAAAAGTAACAAAATTATTTCATGTTGCACTTATTAAATTGAATGTTATTCGTTCCAAGATCTGCTCGACCCTAAGAGAGCGCCCATAAGCTTTTGACCTCTTTTACTCCTGTACCGTCTAAATAGACTGTAAGTGGAATTATAATGACCTCAAGAAGAAAATTTATTGATGAAAAAAGCAGATACGTACACAGGGCATTATTTAATTTTGGGCACCACATCGGTAAAATTTTAGATTATTGAGCCAGTTGACTCTTTTTTTTTGTTCATCAATTTTATTTTTGAGGAAAAACTCGTAACAAAATTTCTTTTGACTCTTTCATTTTGTTTTCTACAGTGAGAGCTTGGAATACATATAGAAGAACGTAAGCTACTTTTTATCCCGCAAAATTTCCTTTTTCAGTGAGAAAATTCCCTTAAAAATAACAATACTGAATGGTGACATAGTGTAACTATCTCTATAGGGGAGAGTGGAGTAAAGTGGCCACTCTAAGACAAAGTTAGTTATAGGACGTACGGACGGACATTGAAGTCTCATCATAAGGGTTCCTTTTTCACATTTTTTCTCGGAACCCTAATAACTGATTTCAGGCAATTCTTTTGTTTATAAAATATAAAAAACTGAATAAAAGTTCTGAATTTAATATAATATGTTAAAATATTCTAAGAATTCAATTTGAGCAGCGATCGGAGGCACTGACCACTTTGCCCCATTATAAGTCTAGCCACTTTACCCCGTTAGACGTCATTTCGGCAAACTACAACTAATTTCAAGAAAGAATTTTTGATTCATCGATAACTATATTATTTAAAAGGTAATTAGACATAGTTTTTAGCTTATATTAATAAAAAAAATAATGAGAATACAACTTAAAATTTACTTATATCAACACTCGAAAATTCAGAAAATTCGTTCTAATTCATACAAACTAGGGAACTGATCGTTGACGTTTTAATAGAATACTAATGGCTTGTTTACAAGCTAGTATTCAGCTTCGCCACAAGATTGGAGTAGTTTCCGGTGAGTAAAGGCCAATGGCTACTTTACCTCCACTAGCCACTTTACCCCAGTCTCCCCTACATATTAACATAATCTCATAATTCCAAACATTACGTCAGTGAAACCGCGGGTACTATATATTTATGATGTGAGTGGGGGACCAGAAAGGTCGTGAGAGAAGGATTTAGAAGGGATCAGTCACAAAGAATTGAAAAATGAGTAATTTCACAATGAGAGTGTCGGCAACTGGGCCCGACGAGAAAGCGAGATAGCCGGGGTTAAAATTCCGAGGTCGTAGGCTTGAAGCGGGGCTCGTAGCCGTTGATAGAGGGCTCGGGAAAAAGTAGAAGTATTTGTTTTTGCTCGTCACTTATATTTTTAGAGAAAAATTTAAAAAAAAATGTTTTTTTCGGGGTCACCATTTCTCTCCACGACCCTATCATGTCCGCAGTTTTCCAGTATCCATCCATCTAGAAGTATGGAAAAAATGTAGAAAAGTTCCGTGCGAACACAGCCAGCCGCGAAATTCAAATTCTCTACATATCAGTACAAGCAACAGTGTTTAAAGTTGGTTCAAACAATTCTGAATCGTCCTATAATTGTAAGATTGGCGTATATTTGTACAAATCATTCATGCCTTTGTTAAAAGTGTAGTGTTTAGGTACAGAAATTAATTCTGAGACTGATTTTATGTACTTTCGTGTGAGTGAATGAATGTTCGTCGGTTTGGTTGAGTAGCAAGAGGGTCGGTCGTGCATGAGACCGGGAAGCTTCGTGAGATCGAAACCAACACGTGAAGGATAAATATGTAATCATTCTAATAACAATATTGTCATACATTCAAATACACATACACACACACATTCAAATATATTTATTATTGTTATTGTTATTATTATTTCAACTGACTCTCGTCGCTGAATGACAGATGACAATGGCTATGCGCTCGCATATTTACGGGCGTAAGCGGAGCGTAAGCAAACGGAGCAAGTGATTTTAAATTTTATGCATGCATTGATTCTGTGAAAGATTATTTTAAAAATAATTTAACACAGTGAACTGTTCGCTGATTGTCTATTGTCATACGTTTCAAATTTTTTCCCGCATTCGTGTCCTAATCATTATACTGATTGGGAATGTTTAATTTGAATAGAAAAATAGGGAGTAACTACATCGATATGTTGATCTAACAATTTACATTTTTTGTTTGAGGTTTCTTAGGCAAATATTGAATATTTGGGAATGTAGGTCTATTTTATGTAACCTCAAATTATGAATTTCTTGATACATCAAATAATTGAAACTATACCTATATCTAATCCTGGAAGTTCTGAACTAGGTCGATTTTTGATAACGATGTTTCGAAATGTAGAATTACTGACTTCCTGACTTGCGTTAAAAATTGTGTTTTTATTCTACTCAAGTATGAAGTATTCATTGGTATTGATCTAAAGTTATGAAAAAAATGTCAAGGAGAAGTTACCGTAGTAGACACAAATTTCTCACAATAGTGTGAAATATTTGATATTTAATAAATCTAGGTAATTTGTAAATCAAATTTTTTTTGAAAAATATATTTACATAGCAAACTTACCATTTCCGGTGTCTTCAGTTAAACCGGATTTAATGATACAGGATTTTTATGGTTTTAAAATACTCTTACCATTGTAAATTACCTATGTTGGGTATCTAAAGCTTGCAGTTAAGTATCTAAGTATTTCTCAGAGTTCCAGCGACTATTCTCTCAAAATTTATAGTAGGTAAATCTATAGCATGTATACTCTTTGAGAGAAATAAATAGTTAATTATGATACAATTACTATAGCTCGAAGAAAAGTTCTTTTTTCTTCTTTTTTGCTTGTCATTTATATTATTTTTTGGGGCCAAAAGGCGATTTGTACTGTAAGAGTGCCGAAAGTCCAAAAACATTGAGAACCGCTGCTATGGCACATGTAATTCCAACTTTTGAAAAGTGGAACAGAAATGATTTTACGTTTTCACAATATTTCCTCTCAAATTTTCAGTAAATATAAAGCTTAATTCACTTAGCATTTAATTTTAATTATGACAATTTAGCTCATATCAAATCTCATAAAAATAAAGTAGTTTTTTCATTTTGTCTGTGAAGAAAAAGTTAGGATAATTTTTTTCAGCGAAAACGATTGTATACCAGACATACCATTAGTTATTTCAGCAGCGTCATATAAACCCGATAAAAATAAAACGAAAGTTTCTATTGGTAAATATAACTGACTGATTAACCTAACTGACTTCAAATCTAACTCAAAGAACTGTCAACTGGTAAACCTCTCCAATTTCGTTAAATTGCTAGACACAAAGTTTCGTCAGATAAACACAAAATTATAAATAATAAAAATTCGTCAAGTCCGTGTTTGACACACATTAAATATAGGTCCTCAGTGATTACTGTTTCTCAATTTTCGGGATAAAGTATATAACGCATTTAAGTACATTTTTACCTTTTATTAAAGAAATAGATGAATTTTATAGATGAATAGAAATGAAAGGACCAGCAATTTATATTACGTACGAAAGATAATACGTACACGTTAAAAAGAGACAAATATTATAAGTAGCATGTAAAATGCCAATATATATTTCTTTCTCTAGGATATCCCAAACTTTAAAATTAAAATTGAAGCATAGTCAGCCATGTTTGCATTAAAAAATTAGAAAAAATAATGTGAAAATTGTCACTATTTTCACTTTTTAAATTGTGTTTTTGTTATATTTTTTTAAAGAAAATATTATGGCAACAAATTTTGTAACTACAAAATATCAAATCAAAAGATAGAAACTATATTTTCTAATTCAACAAAAATTGTAAAATAAATTTTTTAAACATTTTTTTATTAAAATAATGATAATGATAATAATAATACGTTGAACTCTATTAAATAAATATAATTAAACTCAATTTAAATAAAAAATAATAACAAATATTATGTTTTTTAATAATAACGAAAAATAATAAATTGCATTAAAATCGACAATGTATAACAATTGCAAGAATCGTTTCAAAACCTGTAATATAACATGCATAGGTAAATTAATAATACTTTAAGATAAGCATACAATATGACGATACATGATCGTCTATGACTAAGGCGAATACATACGTTGTGTGGACACACACACATACTTAAGACGTCACTCACTTAATGTCGATGTCGCACTTCTTGGAGTGTGGGACAAGTGAATATTTGCTGTATGCGCTACGGATGTTTCAAGAATAGCATGAATTGAACGAAATTATAATAGGTCCGAAGATTGACGAATGTCTTCGGACCTATAAAAACCTCTCTTGTAATAATGAGTAAAAAATCATACAAACAAATTTCAATTATCACAACAATTTTTTTCTGTTGTTAACAAAATATTTTTTCGTCTTTTATGCTTCACCGACTACAATGTTTATTTTTATATTATCATCAAAAGTCTGGAATAATCAAGTGACAAAAAAGAAAAATATTTTCTTTATTTACACTACACAAATAATTCGTAAAGTAATATTCTTGTTCACATAGGGAATTTTTTTTTTTATTAATCGTATGAATGTATGCACACTCATACATAGACACTATAGACAGACAGGACGAAGGATACTGAATACAAAAACGGTGTCGTTCCATCCTATTCGTATTGATTCCATTGAATCAATGGTGTATTATTTATAATGTGTACTTCTGTGATTACACTTGTCCTGTAATCATCATCTCTCTATACAATTCCCTCATTGAAAAAACAATGTCATTCACAATACGACAACGACGCGACGCCCCAAAAAAATGTATTCACGTAAATTAAAACTGACAAGAAACAAAGGTCAACTGAGCGCTTACTATTTTATCTATATAGAAACACCCTGTAATTTTTTTCATTTTGTTTGTGGGTGTATGTATGGCAGGTGTCCTAGAATAAGCACTTAAGATTTGTTGGTTATGGTAACCTAAAAACATAGTTATGGAATAAAAATTTAGGGGCGATTCTAGGATTCTAATTTTGGGTAGGCCCAAATTTTTCTGTATTGTAAACATATAAATTATGTGTATCATTTTTCTTGAAGATGCGGACATTATTTTATTGCATAATTTTAAACTGAACGAAATGTAGTTTTTAGTAACATTTACAAGCCATTTCAGATACTGACATACCACTTAAGAGAGCCTATATACTGTGTGAGTTTTTCGAGAGTTGCCATTTTTATTACAGCTAGACTGTTGATTTAATCGAAAAATTTTTCAAATAAGAGTTGTAGATATCGACGGACGCAACCGATTGCTATAGTCAGGAGCTTTATAGCTCTTATGGTTTTCGAGCTATGATACAAACTTATAGATTTTTAAATGGGACTATATATATTAATTTTTTGATAAAACTGATCTAATGCATTCCTTAACAACATAAAAGAGCAGTTTTTACCCAAATTTAATTTTAAAATTTTTCTTTTTTAATTTTTCTTTAATTTATCAGTTAAGCGGTAAAAATATGCATATGTACTTGAGGCTACTTCAACCGATAGTGTTTTTCTTGCTTACATTTCCATCACATCCAAGAAAAGAACCTTTTCCAGTATCATTTCTATCATAAAAATTTGGTTGTAATAGAAATGGCAACTCTCAAAAAACTCACATCACGGTTAAAAATCTTGGACTAATTTTTTAATCCAACCTTAACTTACTGGAAAAAATAAATATTAAAATACTAAAATTAAATCCTGCCCTTATATTAAAATATTTCCAATATTTTTTGGTATTCAAATTTAATCTATTTATATTATTTCCCATAATTTAAACCATTTTTTATTAAAGTATAATACAAAATTGTTTAATTCAGAAGAACGAAACCAAAAAATTACTGAAAAGCAATACACGGTATCTACATTTTTTGATTTTGGTCTTTTTTTGGACTATATTTTAAACCATTTAGATTGAATCAGTCAAATCTCAAAACAGTCACATGTTGTTGTTATAGTGGCTCGCTGCGCTGTGGTGCTGTCCGTTGTCGACGACTCGGTGTTCTCAAGGTATCTTGGTTTGGTTACTATGTCCTCACTCCAACCTATTTAATTTATATATTGTTTTCTCTGTATTTTTTGGTTGGTTAGTTGACTTAGAACATCAAGGAACGTTTCTCACATATCAAAATATAGATATATAAATGCGTCACCGATCACGCCAATCACCAATAAACAAGTACACACACAATTCGTTGCTTCTTCCTTCAACTATTTTGTTTGTTTCGTAACTTCGGTCGGGCTTAAAACATCATAAAAATTCAAATTATTTTTTAACTTAGGCTTTTATACAAGGTACGTAATATCCATCATAAATATCGAACGATATGAAAAAATATTCTCATTTTTTTTTATCTATTGTTTAGGTACCTACGCAACTACTATGGTTGTATGCATCGTTTGGGGTAATACATAATTGATTCTGATATTGGAATGATTATTGATAGATGAGCGGTATGGTAATGTAGATGACGTATCTTCCCCGTTTGGTTTCGAACTCAAGATCTACCAGACAAGAGCGAAGTGTTCTGATTTTTATTTATATCAAAATTCAAATATTTACTCGGACAACTTCGGCGATATAATGTAGCAGTCAGCGTAGAATTTAAGCACTTAATTATCAAGCATGTGGTAAGTCTTTGCAACTGACATTTAACTGACAATAATTCCAATTATTTTTCTCTTTATTTACAGGATTTATTCTATTATTATGAAAAATTATAGTTTAAGAAAAAGTAAAAAATCAGAAGAATCTACTGAAAACGTTCAAGAAGAAATAAGACCATGAACTGGGCCCGGAAGATCTAATTTTCTTTTTTGGAAATTCACGTTTATTTTGTTTATTGTGAAAAAAATCAATAAAATGTTACTAATACAAAGAATGCTACTGCGTTTCAATATAACCTTCATTACAATATTTGGTAATTAAAATATTACATTTTAATACAGAAAATATTAAAATTTCAAACCAAAGAAACCTATCTTTTAATACATATTTGGTTTAAAATATAATCCACCGTTACTTATTTTTAATACCTGTTGAATTTAGAATCGTAATATTCATAGTATTAGTTTGCAATACAACTGGAATAAAATTTGGTTTGGTGACTCTAATCCAAGTTGAATTAATTTTTAATATCAGTTATGTTACAATGAATTTTTTAATATAAACAACCTATTAGATTTTAATAAAATTTTGGTGTTGCCATATATGTAACCTCTGTAGATTACTTATTAATCCTATATTTTTAACCGTGATGGTATATATAACCAAGGACGGATTAATCCACGTTGGAGCTCTAGACATTATTTTCTTGTTACCAGGCCCCCTCCGGCCCTTACAATGTATTTATACTTAATTATAGTACTCAAATTATGAACCAATAAATAAAACAAAACTAAATAATGTGAGAAACTAAAATAAATATTCAAAATAGATACCTATAGAAATATTGATTCAAATGTTCAGTCTTGTATTTACAATTTAGAAAATTTTCTTTTTCAAATAGGGTTTCAAAAATAATAATTAACTTTCTAATATTCATAACTTTTCCGAAAAAAGGGAAATATTTTTCAATATATAAATTACACCCAATCTATCATTTGTTCTTTTATATTGTTATATTTTACGATGGGAAAAAAATAAATAAAAAAATCTTCTTGTCAACATAATAAGGGGAACTAAATGTATTACAGAGTAACCCTTTTTTTACCCTTTTATGATATTTCGCAATTAACTAATGAGTGAATCGCCGTTATGTACGTATCATGTTGTTCTCTTGTAAAGTATCTAATATTTCTTTTTTCGTTTGCTAAATAAGTATCTATTATAAAATTTATAATTTTTATAAAACATTTGTTAGTAAATATACACGATAAAAGATTATTTTTCACTACTATAAGGAGTTTTGTTAAAAATAGTCTTGTAAAAAATATAATTTTTGAGAAATTACTTGAGCAAATTGGTTTTGATATATTCTTACACAGTAAGGAAACTGTTTCAAGCTTGTACTCCTTTATACTATTAAATACTTTTTTTATTAATTTTTAGCAAAGTATACCATAGATGTGGATTACTTTGCACCATCTAAAATAATAACACTTTCAGTCCCACGTTTTCGCCATCCGAAAATAATGAAAACAACCGCATAGGCCGATCGCGATCAATGGTTAATAGATTACGCATTAAAGTTCATTCATATCTACAGACACTAAGGTCCGATCCACATTAATGCTCCACTCTCAGTACGATATCGCTCCGCTCCTGATTCGATAAAATATTCTTACACAAGAAACAATGAGTGTATTTACATCATCTCTCTGATATCGGTCCGATATCAGTCAGGAGCGATGAGGTGAATACACTCATTGTTTATTGTGTAAAAATATTTTACACAACGTCACCGACACGTATCGTGGCAGACAGAAAAAATATTCTTCAATGCTTTTCTTATGAACATATTCATACATACAGACAATCCGTGTCTGTGCGGTATACCTATATATGAATACACCCACAAGAAAAGCATAAAACAATATTTGTCGTGTCTGCCACGATACGTGTCTGTGACGTTCAGTGTCTGTAGATATGATTGGACCTTTATGTGTGCGATGTTACCACACCGATGTGTACTCACAAAAACATCAACATACACTACTCTCTTGGTTTCCATAAAAAATTTTAAAATAAACAAACACATAAAAAATATTTTATATTAAGGTACCATCACAGTGTGATCGGCCAAAAAATAATCAATTTTTCTCAGATGGATAGGATGGGGGAGTGGAGATGAATTTTTTTTTATGATTAATAGCACTATTTAACAATACAAAAATATTTTTTTTATTCATTTTTATTAATTTAGCATAATTATTATAATTTTTTGAAAATAGTGTCTTTAAATAAAAAAGGGAGATATTTGGTGCTCACGATTGTGGCCGCAGTTTTTATCTAAAAAAAAACAAACTCATATAGATTATCAATTATAAAAATTATAAAAAAAAGTAAATAAATATTTTCATTTTTGAGATGGTGCAAAGTAATCTCCTTTTACCTTTAAAGTAACCTCAAAATCATAATGGATGACAAATTAATAAATATAATTACTGTTTAGATGAATAATAATTTTAAGAAAATGAAAATGTAAAGATTTTCTTTGTAAACATAACCCAAATGACAGAATATTCATTCTCATAAGAGTTGTGACAGATGATGCGACCTTGTGGAAAATTCTAAAACTATTCACAAATGATTACTAGCTTGTCCGCTAGATAAAAATGAATCTTTTTTCATCTATGGTATAAAGTTCTCCCCCCCTCTCCCAAGTACAAAGAAGTCCCGTGTTATGGTAAATTAAAAATTAAAAATATTGAAACGTAGTAGGTCTAGGTATCGTTAGAAAAACTTTAGAATTTTGTACGAGAAGTAAAAATTATTTAATAATTCATTACCAAAATTTTTTTTACTGAGGGAAAGTTTTTACTTGTTTTTGTCTAAATTATGAAAAATATTATACTTATTTAATACAGAATATATTTTTTATTCTCATGACCAGGGCTTTTACTTAACTCTTAGAAAAATCTTTTGAATGGAATATTTCTAATACGTAAGCTGATACTGTTGAAGATACTGAGTAGAACAACGTTTACGTTCTGTAATATAACATAAGACGTAGGTACTGACGATTCTTATAAAATAAATCCTGTTAAAACTATTCGATTTTTTTTAGGAACGTTTTGAATTATTTATTATTAAAAAAAAAATAACTGTCATTCTCTGTACAATAAACCATTTATGTGAAACATTCAATTTGTTCTGGTTTAACTAACGCATGATTCAAATTAAAAAAAATTATATAGTTAATTGTTATTTAATTCTATGTGCAATCACTATACTGCATTTTAGAATTACATAACAATAATTTAATCAAATCAAATCCATTACTATGTTTGAACAAAAAAAATTAATATATTTATTTGTTATTCATTTGAATTAATTTCAAATATTATAATGTTATGGCAGAGTGTAAAAACGTAAGCTTCAACATTTTCATTTTATGTAGGGGATTCAATCGTAATCGTAGTAAGTATATATGTATTTATGTGTTACAGGGGTTAATGGACAAGGGGTGGTGTAACGGTAATTCTGCTTGAAATATTTTAGTTTTATACATATAAAAGTATTTTGGTCGAATTTTCAATCCTAGCTGCAAGTAGAATCAAAAACTTAGAATGCAATTTGGAATTCTGATGTATATAATAGGGATTAATTTGTAGATAAACGATAAATAAAATACATACTTTTAATCAGTAGATTAACAAATTTTTTATTTTACAATGGTGGAGGCGCAGAGAACATTAAAATTTTTTGTTTGTTATAAACTCAAGACTATATTTAGATAGCGATGCAGTTGATTAGAGTTAGTAAAAACTATGAAATCGTTTAGAAATGTTTTCTTTTCTGTGACAAGATATAAAAGTAATTATGAGTTTGAAACCCATTTTCACAGTAAAAATATATGGTACAAAACATTTAATTGGTCATTTCATTGTAGGTATAAACAGGATAAAACTGAAACAAGAATTTGTTACTGGTAAATAGTTAACCGATTTCAAAACCGTGCTACAAGATATTAAATTATAATATGAATTTTAGTAACTTCTCTTATTCATTAACGACGTTGAGTCCCTACAGCAGTGACGCAGTGAACGTAACTGGCGCTCGCGATACGACATTTTATTGGCGCTCCCACCTCCTTCCCCCAGAATCACATATGGTAATATTTGGCACCTTTTAGTACATACACATTTGGCCCTCGTTGCGAGTAGCGCCCGGGGCGGGATACACAGTAAAAAAATTTGTGTTAAAATTAACACATTTCACATGTCCAGAACGGTCCACTCAATTTTTTGTGTTATTTTAACACAAAGTATATGTGTAAAATCTTTACACAAGATTTGTGTTAATGATTTAGTACACAAAGGACATACATTTTGTGTTAATTTTACACAATTACTTATTTATAATTTTATCACAATTATGTGTAAAATTAACTGATTTAGATAATGTAAAAGTTTACTCAGTAAATGTGTTGGTATATTATTTTTTTAAGTTAGTATGTATTTTTTTTATTTATTTATTATATAAATTAAAGGAAATAGTAAAAAATAATTTTTCAGTACTTAAACTTTTTTATTTAATATCTCTACAAAGTTGTGCTCTGATGAAAATAATGTTGAAACAATACACAAAAATTGTGAAGATCGTTGGCAAACTGAACGTCGAAGGCAAACGATTACTCCTCCTTCTTTACTTGATCTTCTTTGCCATTTGAATGTGTTCTCGAACGCCGAATATTCGATAATTTTTTAATTAATTGAAGTAAATTCTGCAAACAAAGAAAAAAATTCAATCTACAATATTTTTAATTAACTTACTAATATTTTTGATTTTGAAATATTCCGTCTGCTTCTATACATACATATGTTTCTGTTGAACGCATGTCGCACAATACTTCAATGATTGGCAATGATGCTATACCAATGGTACAAGTTACCACTACCCCCGCTCTTAAAACTAAAGCAATAGATGCACGCGAAACTAGTTTTTTGGTGTTGGAAATACACAAATAAGTATATTTATGACATTGTTTCGCATTTTACACAAACATTGTGTTATTTGTGTGTTGTTTAAAACAGATTAACACTTTAATTCTGTTAATATTTTCATTTAACACAAACATTAATGTTACATTAACACAGGGTTGGGTTACTTATTTAACACAAAAATTTTAACCACTAGTTTTTTTGTACGCAGAACACAAATTTTTTCACTGTGCAGACCTTCTTGCTCGCCTCCAATACGCTACTGCCCTACAATCTGATTTTTGTGTACAGTCAGTAAAGAATCTGCGATTTTTGGAATTTTTTTTTTTGTACTGGACTGCGATCTTGTAAGGATTGCCTGCCATGAAATTTTGTGTTTAAACATATTTACCTGCTACTATGCAAAATTTCAGATTCTTAACAACATTTGTCATTGAAATATAGTAAAAATACCTACTTTACAACCGGGGGGATGTTTTTTATTATAAAATTTATTCGATTTTGTTGGTTTTAGTTGGTTTTTATCATTTTGATTCTAGGGATTTAAAATTCTTAAATTGTCTTTATACTTAACTATTATTTAAAACAAAAATATTTATTACGAATAATCAAATCATAAAAAAATAATGTGTATGATTTAGGTACTGTTATGGTTAGTGATGAGCAAATGCAAGACCAAGACCAAGACTTGGCGGCCTTGGTCTTGTTCTTGGAATAAGAACCTTGGTCTTAGTCTTGCTGGAACAGTTTGAGTCTTGGTCTTGGTCTTGGTCTTGCAAAATGCAGTCTTGGACTTGGTATTGCTAAAAAATCTTGCACTTTCTTGCATTTTTTTATTACCGAATTTTTTCCTTCTAAAATCAGAAGTTTCTCTCTTTACGATATTAATTATACTTTAAAACTATTTAAATAGTTTAGCAAGAATCTTGCTTTTGGCTTGGTCTTGCTCACTTGAGTCTTGGTATTTTTCTTGCAGCCATACTTATAGTCTTGGTCTTGGTCTTGCTCTTGGTATACATAGTCTTGGTCTTTGTCTTGCAAAAAATGCAAGACCAAGACAAGACTGCAAGACCAAGACTAATTTTGCTCATCACTAGTTATGGTAACGTGCTTAGTGGTGTGACTCACAAGGATCGTATCTAATATGATACACAACTTCTTTTCTTAAGTTTTATGGATAGGAATCTGGGGTCCTCTTAGGTCGAGAGTGCTAGGCTTCTGCTCAACATGACTCTTGGATAAAAACAGCACTGCTTGACATTTATAAATAAGCCCCAGTTTAGCACGCCAGTTACATACATTAGTAGCTGCTATCCGGGACTTTTCACAAAGCTTTTTTTAAAGTATTTTTCTGATTTCTGATTTAAATATGAATTAAATAAACTGTTTGCTGATGATTCTACATGAATCCTGCTGCTGGACACAAGTAATTAAGTGCGTCACATACTTAATCCAAAATAATCAAAGGAATGTTTTTGTACTTTGAGCTCGCCTAGCTAGATACACCTAATATATGCTCAAACACATTACATAATCTACATAATAAACAATATGTAAGTAATGTACATATTATATAAATTCAAACAGAGGGTTACATATTATAGAGAGACGATATAAGTAAGTGATTGTGCATAATATATAATCATAATCCATGAATTAAATGTGTCCAGTGACATGGAAGAATCGACCACATGCTTTGCCTTATGCAACACTTGTCGTCTCATTATTGCAAATGTATATTTTGGGCTTTATATGCGACTGTATCGTTAAATAAGTTAATACCTATCGTAATCATTGATTATTTTAGGTGATTGATCAGCAATAATAAAACGTTAAATATGTAAGTATGTTATGTTTTTCCAACGTGAATTGTTTAAATAGCATCAATTTTATTGTAAGTATTGTTATCAATTTTTTCAGAGAGCATATGTCACCTAACTTTTTAGCTGGTCTCGTGTATGGTACTAATTTGATAATGTATCATTATATAAGTAAATATCAATTGATAAAATTTTTCAAAAATATTCTATTAGGAATCACGACATGAAATTTGAACCGAATGAACAGTAGGCCAATATAAGCTATAGTCAGCAGAGGTAATATGTATTTTTCGTATTAATTTTTTTTTCAAATTTTCGTGTGTTTTCGTACTAAAGATTTGAGATATTTTGACAAATTTTTCCTAAACAATATTTTACATAATAATAATAATAATAATAATAATAATAATAATAATAATAATAATAATAATAATAATAATAATTCACATAATAATAATAATAAACACATCCACACACATACACGAACACACACACAAACACAAACAGTCCTTTCCCTTCCCTCTGTCCCTAATCCTACCTATTCTCTGAGGACACGAAAACGAACTAGGCATTCACAGCCGTCTGTCATTGAGCCAACATCTACGCTCCCACAAAAGTCTCGTCGTACGAACCAGTGTACACCAAAATAGACGCATAACACCTCGTTTCAAGCAACAACAACAACAATATAAGGAGTGATGTGACAAACCCGTCCGTGAATGTACTACGGTACTTTTACGGATTGGTTTGGTACATTACCCTTCCACAGAGCCTAATACCTTGCATAATGCCGGTATAGGTGAATGTTACCCAGTACTGTCCTACTGAGTAGTGAGCGCCAGGTTGGCGTAAAAGTCTATAATAATAATAATAATAATAATAATAACAGTAATGGCGTCTATAACAGACGCCACCGACATCATTATTTTTCTAACTTTATTTATTCAATCACATTACAATTTTTTTAAATTTTATTATGATGTGAGTGGAGGACAAGGAAAGTGGTATGAGGGCTAGGATTTGGTAGCTATGTATCTGCAGCCGTCTTCTTAAGGAACTATGCGGATATTTATTTTGAATTTTCGAAGCGCTGTGTACGACGTGTTTAACATTATTCACCGCGCTCCCATTTAATATTTTATATGATTTTTCTTAAAATTTTAATTTTCCAAATGTTTGTCAGCATGGTCGAAAAACGCCTAAATTACAGCTAATTCTCTCCATACTTTAAATTATACAAAACACTTCTTTTACCTAAGGGACGGCTAGGTTTACGTAAACCTAGCCGCCCCTTTTGTTTTTCATGTTTTCTCGAAAACGGTAAGAACAGTAAGAGAATATTTTTTAATTTCAAATGTTTGCCTGTGAAACATTATTAATGTATGGTGGACTTTTGTCCGTATTTACACACACACACCAATATTCATATGTTCACTTGATGTCCAGCTTTAGCTGATACTTGAACACTTGATTTACTTTGGTATGTATAACCAATTCTTTATGTTAATTAAGATTCACATAGTGTCTGAAAAATTGTCAAAACTGGATCGGCTGGGACTTGAACCCGGATCCCTTGGTTGCTAGCCAAGCGCCTTACCAATTAGGCCGTTCGTTCGAGTGTCACTCCAATACATAACATTTGAAATGAAAAATGTAACTGCGTCTCGTATTAAAGAGAGGATGTGTTTGATTGATTATCAGAATTGGAGTGGCACTCGAAGGAACGGTCGGTGGCCTAATTGGTAAGGCGCTTGGCTAGCAACCAAGAGATCCGGGTTCGAGTCCCAGCCGATCCAGTTTTGATAATTTTTCAAACACTATGTGAATTTTAATTATAAAATGATAGAAAAAATATGGTGGGTGTGATGGGAAAAACACTTAGAAAAGTATTTATGGAATAAACATCACTCCAATCTATTGCACCTTTAGCAGCAGAGGCGGTGCAAAGGGTGGATGAAGTGGACGATCGCTTACAGCCTCGCACCTTTGAGGGCCTCGAATGTGTAAGAAAGCCGGTAGAACTTATTTAAGGTTGTTATCGGTTTTTTTTCTCGTTACCTAATTTTGAGGGGGGCATTTTTTGATAAATCATGAAAAAGGGAGCCTCGTAAAAATTACTAAGGCGGTTTTGGCGTTGCGGAGAGGTTTGTTTATGGCTCGTCACTTAAGGAAATCAAAGAAGGGGACCTCGAAAAATTCATCTTGCCCAACTTCCCATTTTAGTCTTGTGCCGTCTCTGTTTAGCAGTATAGTTTGCTAGATATGCAGACCTGCAAACCCTTTACTGTACATTATTTGTAAGGTTATAAAAATAAGAAATTGTAAATTAATAGTATATTGTGCAATAAGTGCGGGAAATTGTCGATTACCCACAAAAGCGAAGTTGAGTGCACGAACGTAGTGAGTGCGCTCATTCGCTTGAGTGGGGCAATCGACAATCCCGCACGAGTTGCACATACTATTTTTTATTACGAATTTCACATACTTTTTTCTATTATTATCACTATTTTTGACATTTTTATTACTTTTTAAAATAATATTTTTAAGTGTTCGTCTTTTTTTCCTGAATTACTTATCGTTTAAATTACTTTGTCGATGGTTTCTATAGAAATAATTATGAAATATTTATTAAATGAAAAATTAAGAGGCGGCTTTGCGTGTTTTGATTAAATTTTGCGTGTTTTATGATCAATTTGCGTGTGGAAAGTTACTTTCCACACGCAAAAAAGTATGTGGGAAGAGTACAGTGGGCAAACAGCTATTTTGCGTACAGAAATGTGTGCGCCAAGTTAGTACTTCTCCCGCATGAGTAATAAAAATTATTAAATATACAGTTATTGCATAAGTTTAGTCTCTCTGCTAAAATCAATAAATTTTTTATAACGAAGAAGAATACTATTTTTTCATAAGAAAGATAATTTTAAAGATAATCTTTACGGTTATACATTTATGTAAATGCTGCTGTAGATGATGAGACCATCACCAAATATTATCTTGGGAGTATAACAAAAAAGCAAAATATATTTCTTTAGCGTCTCTTAAGCCTTTATCTACCGTTTACATTTAATTAATTAAGTAACCTCAGTGGTAGTCCTCGATAGTCCGTATGTATTACTAAATAAGCAAGTACAGAGTAGATATACAGTATACGCGGTAAACTCACCCAAACACAGACAGACGTATCTATCATGTGTTGTTATCATTATTATTTGATTAATTATAACCCTAATATGAAATGATATAAATAAACAAAAACAGGAGACCGACGAGTCAGAGGAGAGACCGCACCAAAAACATATAGCCGATGGGGATGAAATTTGAAATTCATTTTCAAAGGGGTTGTATTACGTCTATAATAAATTACGTTTATTCGGGGCTAAAATATAAGTAAACAAATCTTTCTGCTATTAAATGTAAAATCTAAACTATCAAAGAGAGATCAAATTGAAATAACAAAAAAAGAAATACAAAATTGAGAAAAATAAATGTTTTTGCCATAATAGTTTTCAGTTTCTGTGCTTTTAAATGAAGAATAAAATTAATTTTACCAAAATTGATTTATTCTTTTAATGACCTCTCATTAATTAACATCAGGGCCGGATCATTACATAGACAAATGAGAAAAAGGGCTAGAGCCCGCTAATTAGAAGGGACCGGTCAAAGTGTTTATTTTGAATATTTGGATCAATATTTCAGATTTGTTTTTGTTTTTCACAGGGCCGGATTTACCGTAAGTGCTGCCCTAGGGTAGCCCAGAGTCATTTTCGTCATTATCTGGAATAATATTAGGTCGTGTAACATGAAATGTCGTTTTCCGACCACTTGGCTGACCACGTAATTCAGACTTAATATCGACGCTTATTTAAGTATTAGTGAAATATTTAAAAGCTATTCTTTAACTCCAAATGTATTTCTTGTAGCCTGGAATCATTTCCGCCATAACTGGAATAATATTAAATCGTGTAATATGAAATATCGTTTTCCGACCACTTGGCCAACCGCATAATTCAGGCAAATATCGACACTCTTAGCGAATTTCCATTCTGGAAATTCAGCTATTACAGCAGCTCTTATGGTAAGACCTAAGCCCGGGACTATGGTAGAAATTTTTTTTGGAACCTCTAGAACCCGAAAATCTAGTTCACTAAAATTTATATATATGTACTTATGTGTGTACGCGATAAGTCTCGAACGAAACGTTTAATGCTTATGAAATTTGGTATGTGTGTTGAAATCCGGACTGGCTTCAGGCTTGGCAGGTTCGTTAGCCAGACAGGTCGGATGCCCAGAAGTAGATTTTTTGGCCATTTTTCGCCATTTTTAGTGGTTTTTTTGTAAAATTTGGCTAGAATTTAAAAGTTTTTTTAATTTTTTTTTTGACATCATAGAAAAGGGCGTAAAAAATTGCATAAGATAAGCTTTTAAAACATTGTACTAAGTGAACTAGCTTTTAAGAAAAATTAAGAAGTTTTCTGAATTTTTTTACAATAAATGTTTCATCGTTTTAGCAATTCTTTTCTAGATAAAACAATTAGTGCTAGTTAGTTATTCAATATGTATGTCTGTGTTATAATAACAACAGTTTTGTCTCATCTTTTTAAATTAAAATTAGTCAGATTTTTTAAGTGTACGTTATGGAAAGGAAATTCTTGTATGATGCTCTCCTTTAGAGAGAAAATATAATTTATATATCGCCCCTTGAGAATAAAACTGTTACAACTGCAAAATCACTAATTTTAAGATATTAAAGAAATAAGATTTTGAAGAAATTTAAAACCGAATAACTTTTTTCCAAATCATCTTAGAACTTTAAAACTTTGCTAGGTTCATTCTAACGGTTAGTTTTAAATGTTGTGATAAAAATTTTGTCGAGAAAATTCATAGTTTAAATTTTCATTGCAGTTGTAACCAAAAATTTTTTAGTTATTTTACAAAAAGTTGCATTCTGTTTAGGATTATAATGTTATATCTGCAAATAATACATTTTTTCTTAATTATTTCACAAAATATTACTTTTTGTTGGTGACGCAAAGTTGTATCTGCAACTAATACTTTTCAGAAATTTTGAAAATTTCGCTTTATATAACTTTATAATGGCAATTGTTTAAGGTAACAAATTCCATAATTATATTACAGATAGAGATGGGCAACGGGAAAATTCCCAGTGGGAATTTTCCCGGGAATATTCCCATTTGGGTAATTATTAAGTATTTTTCCGGGAAAATTCCCAAGGTAACACATTCCATAACTGTATTACAGATAGAGATGGGCAACGGCAAATTCCCGAAACCTGAGTAAAAACGATTACTTACAATTAGCTGTACTATTTTACAAATGCGTTTTTAATTAAAGACCGCAACACCGGTCCCTCAATTTACGTGAATATTCGTTTCATGGGGATTCAATTTATGCGGATAAAAAATCGCGTAAATTAAATCCGTCATTATAAAAAAAAGATACTGGAAATAAAAGCTACCAAAAATTGTAGAGAATTTTATAATACTTTAAATGATAACGAAAATGTAGAAATTTACACGTTAAAATTTTAAAAATATCGTTTTTTTCGATATCGATAATTTTCGATAACGAAAAATAGGTTTTGACAGTCCCAATATATTAGGAATACCCACAACTTGCTTCGCTAAATTTCGTTATTTTTGAGTTACGATGTACCGTTTACGAGATATTTACGACCAAAGGTTTACGTTTTCGAAAAGTATTGAAAACTAATTTTTTTGAAAATATTTTATTGGTGACAAAACCAATTTGACTAATCAGTCTGAATCAATTAATTATAATCAGTTTATGATGAGTAACTCAGTATCGATAATTTTCGATAACGAAAAGTAAGTTTTGATAGTCCCAGTATGTTCGGAATACCCATAACTTGCCTCGCTTAAGCCTTCAAAAATTTCGTTATTTTTGAGCTACGATGCACCGTTTACGAGATATTTACGATCAAAAGTTTACGTTTTCGAAAAGTATGAAAACTAATTTTTTCGAAAATATTCTATTGCCGACCAAAGAAATGGGACTAATAGAGCATAAATTCAACCATTATACAATCAATTTATAATAATTTGTTAGACATTTAGTAGTAAAAGCAATTAAACACATTTAACAGAAAATATTATGTTATTTATTCTTCTTTTCTTCTATTACAACTATTAGGAGTATGTAGCTATATGGGATATGCTGCTACAATTTTATTTTGTTTTTGGATTTTAATTTACTTATATGGTTTCTTACATTTTCTTTTATATCAATATTTTGCCGATTGAAGTTTTTCCCACGTTTGTCTGTTTTTATTATACAAATATTTCGATCAAGCTTTTAGTTTACTTTTCTAGTTTACATATTATCTTCTACGCAATATCCTGATTTAATTTTTGTTTTTACCGGAAAAATTTCTAAGTTTTCAGTGAATAACGTTCTGAGCTTGTATTAATTAAACCTTTTTGTATATTTGTCGCCCGTAAATCGCGATTTCGCTTTCGTTTCTTTCGTTCCGAAACAGGTGTTGTTAAATTTCCATTAGTATTATTTGGGAAAGTTTCGTCCAAATTATAATATATTAATTTTTTAGTTAATTTTTTGTTTTCTCTTTGTTACAACTGCACATGTAACAAAAATTTTTTAAGCCATTTATTCTTAGACTGTTAAAATTTAAAAAAAAGTTTATGGACTATAACTTTTTTATTTTCTAGAATTTTAGGATGAAAATTTCACCAATCGATAGCTTAAATGTAGCTGAATCCAATGATATAAAAATCTCAAAAACGAAAAATTTGCAGTTGCAACAGTTTTATTCTCAATGTGCGATATATTTGCATACCAAGAAAAAAAATCGAAAACTGTAGTTATATAATGTAATAATATGTTGTTAAATGGATATATCCTACACTATATGAGATTCGTTAGGGTCCTGAGGACCCAAAAGCGCCAAAATTAACTACTGAACTAATTTTGAAAATTGTTTCACTGTTAGAAAGCTAAACTATTTTAAATGGATACAGGTCTTAGATGAGATCCGCCAGTGCCCAATATTTGGAAATTCGCTATATTATGCAAATGCCTGGAATCATTTTTGCCATGAATTCGAATAACATTAGGCTGTGTAATATGAAATGTCGTTTTCCGACCACTTGGTCTACAATGTAATTCAAGTAGATATTTACACTTTCTGAAGCATTACTGAAATGTTTGAAACAAATTCTTTAATCTTAAATAGAAATCTTGTGGCCTGGAATTATTTTCGGCATTAATTGGAATAATATTTAGTCGTGTAATATGAAATGTCGTTTTCCGACCACTTGGCCGATCACGTAATTCAGACAAATATCGACGCTTTTTTAAGTATTAGAGAAATATTTAAAAGCTATTCTTGCACTCCGAATAAGTTTCTGTATAGCCTGAAATCATTTCCGCCATAATTGGAATAAGATTCGGTCGTGTAATATGAAATGTCGTTTTTTGGCCACTTGATTGACCATGTAATTTAGATAAACATCGACACTTTTTTAAGCACTAGAGAGGTGTTTAAACGTAATTTTATAATACTCAATAGATTTCTTATAGCTTAGAACCATTTTTCATGACAACAAATTTCAATAATTGTTTTTAAAAAACATCACTTTGAGTTAGGTCCGACACTGACTGTCATAAAGGAATCAAGTATGGGTAGACTAAACGCAAATTGGACAGACATGACGAGTTTATAAGGATTTTGTGGTTAGAACTACGAAATCTCAAAAATTCTTTAAACTTTTTAATTAAAAGGAATGTTTTAGGTCCTTATTTCTATACATAAGTAACAGAGGTTAATTTTCATGATACAAAATTTATTAAAAATTTACAAATCACGCTACATTAAAATAAATTGTATTATAAAATTATACATCCCTCACTATTATAACTACATTGAAATTAATTCATTTAATATTTTTATACATATAAAAAATTATATATAATTTTTGCTGTCAAATGGTATATAATTTCATTGCATTTTTTTTTTTATTATTTTATTAGATTATTTCATATAAATAAATATATTTAAAAAGCAATAAAAACAAAAATAAATAAATAAGTAGTGATTGATGTAATTGCACATGATGTAAGTGATGGCGAGGAAAGTGCAATAAATAAAATATGGCCGTCGGCGACATCCATCAAATAAAGGGACAAAGATGTCTATTTAAATCTGTACCATGCTCGTAGATTTTCCCGACAAAATAAAGTTTTGTTTATAGTTGTATTCTGTGTAGGGATTCTTTGCATTATGTATCAGACTAAATGCATCAGTAATGTAGTTTTCTTCATTGTAATTGTATATTTTTTGTCTATCCGAAATAATTGAAGAAAACCAAAACTATAGTGAAAGTTAAATCACTTGAGAAATCAAAATTGTTATTTGAACGTCACGTCATTTAGACTACAAAAATTTAAAGTTTAATTAAGAAGGATTTGTTTAAATTATTTTCGTATAAACTTCACATAAGAGTATGAAAAACAGTGGATTTCGTTTCTAGCGACCCTGGTTAGGTAATACCTACTAAACATTTATTGCAGCTATAACGTCGATGCCAATACAAATGTAAAAATTTTTGCTGGAAAATTTTCGGAAAAATTTGATAATATATATCAGACATCGGCAAACTATGGCCCGCCGCCTGTTTTTAGCCCGTAGGCGAGTAAATTTCTGAATGCACACTTTTGCCATTAAGATAGGTCAATACCAGGGACGGATCCAGATTTCAGATTAGGAGGGGGTCACATTTTTTTAAAGTCTAATACTTTGACATTGTAAATTTAAAAAAAAGAAAAACTACAAGACCGACTTCGAAAAAGTAAAATTTTTTTTCAATTTCATCATTCTGTTATTTTATGTACAGTTTTCAAAGCACAGAAAAATTTTTGTTAACTTGGGCACGTCATCAAGTTAAAAAAGTATTTTTTCTCAAATTAAATTCTCAAGCTCTCAAGTTAAATTAAGGTAATTGGTATGTAAACTTTTAATTTTTACTATTAAAATTACAAAATTCCTTTTAGAAATATAACTGAATCGACAGAAGTCTTTCTTCTAGTGTGTTTCGGTGTCTAATTTTGGTAAAACTGTAAATAACGACCGACCCCAAAAACCATAATTTGCTTCAGATTTCATTATTCTATCACTTAATTTTCGGTTTTTATGAGCATTGAAAAATCGTAATAAACTTAATGACGTCACCAAATTTAAGGAAAAAATTAAGTGATTTGAATTAAGGTGACTGGTTAAACTAGGCTAGTTGATTCGATAACTCACATCTTTAGACTTACATGTCGAATTTCTTTTAAGGATGTTTGGGAGGTACAATCGGAGACAAAAGTACATGAAATTAGAAATTCGTGAATAATTGCGTTGTATAACAAACTATGAGGTAAATAAATAGTTATCTTTGTTAAATAATAGCTATCACTACAACTGATTGTACAATACATCAAACTATAGCTCTCAGCTGAGTACAAGAGCTGAGTACATTTTGAGGAATTTTCGGAGAATTTCAAAATGCTACTAGACGATTGAAAATTTAGTAGAATGTTCCTCATTAAATACTAAGGCCCCTGTGAAAATTTCAAACCGATTCACTAAGCCGTTAAAAAGTTATTAAAAAAAAAAAAAACTAATTTTACACGTAGGTACTCTTATGGAAATTCGAAAACAGAACAGATTAAATAACTTTTTAACGGCTTAGTGAATCGGTTTGAAATTTTCACAGGGGCCTTAGTATTTAATGAGGAACATTCTACTAAATTTTCAATCGTCTCGTAGCATTTTCAAATTCCTCCGAAAAATCCTCAGAATGTACTCAGCTCTTGTAGTCAGCTGAGAGCTATAGTTTGATGTATTGTACAATCAGTTGTAGTGATAGCTATTATTTAACAAAGATAACTATTTATTTACCTCATAGTTTATTATATAACGCAATTATTCACGAATTTCTAATTTCATGTACTTTTATCTCCGATTGTACCTTCCAAACATCCTTAAACTAGCTCAAATAAATGAATGAGTAGTCTTAATTTTTTAGTTTTTTATGTGCCGAACAACTTCGTGCAAGTTCGGCACATAATAAGATTGGACTGTGTAGAATGAATAATTATTGAGTTTTACATCCATATTGAATAAACGCAAGAGGTATTGGTTGTGTATTGTATGTATTTAATGTACCTGTGAACTCTATAGTTCGATTAAACGATTAAGACTTGTAACAGTACTGCTATCTAGCGATGTATATAAGTATTTCAAAGTAACTGGTATTGTTCAAAGTACATAACTGGTATTGGGGACGCAAACCCCGAGTAAGCAGTGAATAGTAATGACGAACAGAAAAAGGAAGTTTGAAATGGCGGATTGATAATGAGTTAAGTTAGAAACTGTTTTGGAAAATTAACAAAAAATTTATATTAAAAAAATATTTAAAAATAAAATAATATAAAAAATAATCAACCAATATATTTGAAATTATAAAAACAAAAGGAAAACCTATAAATAAAATATTTTTTTTTTTTTTTTTTTTTTTTTTTTTTTTATTTAAAAAACATTGGCCGTTGGATTGATCGTCCATTACAGCCATTAACAGAACATAATGATAAATAACAAAATGATTATCACATAATTCTAAGATACAAGGTATAACATATGTTGTATATGAATACATAATAAAAAAAATAAAATATTATTCTAATTAAATTGATACATACGAGTATTGTAAAGGTAGCAAGTGATAAACAAAGCACAGGGATCAGGAGGACATCGTCGCCGAGACCCATCGGGACTTTCACAAAAAGACAAACAAGTGTGGGGGGTCATGGATAGGTCAACATTAGAGAATGCAGTGTTATACACTGCACAGTGTAAAACATAAAGGGAGATAAGACAAACACAGTGCATTAAACATTAATTTTTGCTGATTGAAAAAACTGGGAGATTGCGGAGAAAATTGTAGTGTGATTTAGCGAGAGAAGGAAAGATAAGTTTACGGGGAAAGTTAAGTTTTCTTTAAGGATAATGTGGAAGAGTAGACTTCTTGGTTGAGCTAAGAGGGGACACGAAAACAGAAGATGGTTAGCGTCACAGAGATGGGCTCCGCAGCTGCAGCTTGATGTTGGCCTCATACGAAGACGATGTAAATGGACTGGCAAGGAGTTGTGTCCAGTTCTAAGTCGACTAATTGTGACGATATTATGTCGGCTTCTTATGTCAAGCTGTTGAAACCAAGGCTGAAGCGTAACAGTGGGTTGGATGTTAGCCAATGTTCGCCCTTTAAAGTTACTGGACGTCTTCCATTCTGTATCCTATTCCTCCAGAAGATGACGCCGGCATTTTGTTCGCAGGTCTGAACAGGGAATGAGGTAGTTTTCTTCGATGCCATTGGTGATCGCCTCCTTAGCTAAAACATCGACAAATTCGTTTCCGTGTATACCAATGTGTGATGGGCACCACACAAAGGCATAAATAAAATATTATCATTACTTAAATCAAAAGAAAACAAAATTAATAAAATACATGTGCTTTCGTGTTTAACCTACAAGAGAATATTATATTTTTTTTTTTAAATATTCCCTGTGTTTCATTTATCTACTTTGGAATCATAAAATCTACATCAAGAAAATCTTCCAGTTATGATAAACTCATTAGAAATAACTTTTGTGATATAATAAATACGTTGTCTTTGTAATTTTGTGTTTCTAATAAAAAAAATCGTAGTTAATATTTTTTAAACCTTTATTTATTTCTAATTTTTATTATATACATAATTAACCCTAGAACGACAAACTTTTTTTTTCTACTCTTAAACTACAAACTGGGGTATATATTTACCCCACGGGATTTTTGGTCGTAAAATCGATCTGACAGCAGCAATTTCACTTAAAAGAACGCGAATTTGTTCGTTTTTTCATGCTGAAGAGAATGGTGAAGAGTAAATTCAATTTAATCAAAGCTTAGTCGGTGAAAAATCTATTTAAATAGCTAAAAGTGTTCAAAAACGCTCAAATTGTCATTTAATAAACAAAAATTGATAACTATTTTTCTAATGAATCGATTTTCAGATTTCAGACGGTATTTTAAAGAGGACACAAGGGACTTCAAGCATATAAATGACATCATGATGTTTTGCCAAAAAAGTCGATTTATTTTGGATTTTGAAAATTAAAAAAATTGGGAATTTGATATGTGGAAAAATCAAACAAAAATGCATGAAATTTTAGTTTTTAAGAATATATTTCATTTTTTTTCACACAAAATGTAAAAAAAAAGGAGAATTTAACTTATTCAAAGGCACTACAATCGCTGCAATATATATTTCCATGATTCTCGCAGGTCGGTCGCTTGCACTTCGTGCAATATATTCGCGTTTTGCGGTCTTCCTCGAGGACACAAGCAGCATCGGGCTGGCTATATCTAATGTTTTGTTGCAAAATAAGGTCATTATAAGTGAATCCAAATTATTTTAGCAAGAAAAATAAAAATAACTTACCTAAACAAAACACTGACGTAAACTACAAACTGGCGTACATATCAACCCCATACTAGCTTCACGTTTTCCCTTCGTCGCAGTAGACAAGAAACCGCAGGGTTTCCCGACCTCACTCTACTGTTAGAACCTTGAACTAAATTATGGTATAGGTGTTCAGTCGATAATGTTACTGACTAATTTAAAAACGTAGTTTAAAGTTTACCTGGGGTAGATTTCTACCCCAGTTTGTCGTTCTAGGGTTAACTTTAATAAAAACAAGTCGTCAAGTGCAAGTTGTACTTGCGCTAACAGTGTTCCGTACAATCAGTTGTTTCTAGGAATTTTTTATAACGGGATGTGAAGGTGGATAAAATATTTTTCCTAATAAATAAATTTTATTCCTAAAGTATAACCCATTTTTAGATTTCAGAACGATCGTGTTCGTATGTGTCACATCGTGAACGTATGTGTCCGGACTGTTATATTTTAAGAAGTTTTAGTTATGATCACTGATGGTGAGGGACATTACTTAGTGCGTGTCAAACACGCACTTGACGAATTTTTTTGAATTAATGGTCGATAGGTACTAGAAACAATCAAATTTATTGATGGGTAGTGTACAGTGCTATCTGTTACCTACTGTATATGTTTAAAATATAAAGTTATTAAAACTTTACAAAATTTAATGTAATTTTAAATGAAATGCACGAAAATTTTTGCTTTGTAATTAAGTATGTGTCTGTATGTATTTGCGTATCATATATGTATATGTAGTTTCGTATGTATATGTGTGTTATATACCAATGTATATGTACATATAGTTGTAGAGCTATATGACTGACTCTATCTGTAACATAATAGTAATTGACTTGAAGTTATATGATGTAATTAAACAGGACAAGTTAAAAGTACTGTAGTGTAAAGCTTTACATTTCTAAAACTTTATTATTACATACACACATTCATATATGTACGTACTATACACATATAAATTTATATTACAGTATGTCACAAAAAAAGCTCCCATAGGTATATAGCGGCTTACCTACAGACTGATAATCTATTTGATTTTTTTTTTCCAAATAAAAACTGCGGCCACAATCGTGGACACAAATTTCCGCCCTTTTTTAAAGACACTTTAAATAATATTTTTGTATTGTTAAATAGTGGTATTAATCGTAAAAAAAAATTCAACTCCATTCCCCCATTCTATCCATCCGAAAAAAAATGGCGAAAATTGACTATTTTTCGGCCGATCACACTGTGATGGTATCTTAAGTTTATAAAGTATATTAGACAATAAATTATAGATTTATTCTAACCCAACATTATTAACAAATTTTTTGCTTTCAAGTTATATAGACTACACATGTGGGCTATACACATAATATTCATAACTGAAAATCAGTGGTACTAACAGTTTCGTGTAGGCTGTGTAGCCATTTCGACAACTAGTGCATTTCTCATAAAATTACCTTACGGCTATTCGATATTACTACCAACATCATCAAAAGTTTCAGAGGCCTACTTTGAAGTTTCTGAATTTACTTACCTTCACAGTAAAAAAATTTGTGTTCTGCGTAAAAAAAAACTAGTGGTTAAAATTTTTGTGTTAGATAAGTAACACAACCTTGCCTTAATGTAACATTTCGTGTTTGTGTTAAATGAAAATATTAACACAAAATTTCAATTTAACAGAATAAAAATGTTAACCTCTTTTGAACAACAAAGAAGTAACACAATATTTGTGTAAAGCAAAAGAATGTTATAAGTACGTAAGTTACATTAGAATATATATCTACCAAAATATATATAATAAAAAGGATGAGAGTAGTTCTTATTATTAAACAAAACCGAAAAATTATAAGTTTTTTCAGTTATTGACGAATATAGTTTTATTAAACGTTTAAAAATGAAACAATTTTCTTACATTTTAAGATTATTTTGTTACAGATTGAATTATAAAAGATCATGTAAGCTTAATTGAGATTGTATAATATTATAACCGTTATAGTTTTTGACGATTTTCAAATATTTTAAGCTGCAGTGGAAATAAAATATTGAATAAAAAAGTTTAACAACTAACTCTGATAAATTTGAAAAATTAAGACTGGATGTATGTCTTAATTTTAACACAAATTTTTTGACTGTGTTATAATTATTGTTAGTTGAATTACCTCTTTTACGTAAGTTACCTTATGAATAAAACTGATAACTATACAATTGACGCAGTTATTTAAGTAAATCTAAATAAATCACACTCCTTTACAAAGTTTTTACACTTAATGCACTACCTGTTAAGAAGTGTTTATAATTACTCAAATCCCTTTAATATAGTGTTTAGAAGGACAAATGGTTAAAATTTTGAGAATTCGAGTAATTTTTGTGAGAAATTTAAATAACCTGCAGTCAAAAATTTGCACACAAAGATAAAATAAGATTCAAATTACAAGTATAAGATAAAGTTGCTGGAAATTTTTGCGACTGACATTCCCATCCATCCAATACGCTAATGTCTAATGTTTCAATTTCTCTTCTCTCTTAACAGCAGGGGGATGATGACTACTATAAGCCACTGCCTTTCACTAATGGATTTCGAAAACTATAGACAACTTATTTATGGGGAGTAAAGCTAAACTAATAGGATAATTTAATAATCATAAGCCAGTTGAATAAACGAGTTTCACTCCCGAGAATGAGAGCTTCAAGCGGCAACAACATACATATATTCCAGATATATTTTATGTGTGTTTGCCTTATATATCGGAACACACACATTCATAAAGCCATATGTGTGTTCATACACAAAGAATAAAGTTTTAATGTTATTTTCAAATTTATAATATTATTCTGTGTATATCGCATTTAACATTAACATAAACAAGGGCAAAAAAATCTTCGGTTGTTCCTTCATTTTTGCCGTTCCAATTGCTAATAATAAATTTTGACTTTATTTTGAATTAAATTACAAACATTTAAATTATCAAATTAAAAAATTTGTGAAAATCTGGTGTTTTTAAGGAACCTGTAAACTATAATAAATTTTGGCAGTCCATTAAAATTAGAGTATAATAATTTTTAAGGGAGACCACTAGTGTGACCGCCGGAAAAATGATGTTTTTTGGGAATTTTTTAAAAGAAAACTACTGTATGAAATGTTTTAATATTTTAAGGGTATATTCGTTGACATATAGTAAATTAATGATAAAATTTTTGGACCAAAAAATTGAAAATTCAGTGAGTTATTCGCGATCTCTCAAGGCTCTAAAGAAAAAAGTTCCCCCACTGCTGCAGTGATAGCGACCTTCTCAGTGCCTGAAATCAAAAAAACCAAAGAGCCTATTAAACTAGAAGGTATCGCCGTGCCATGAACCTCAATCGAAAAAAATAGTTTAAATTTAACAAAATGGCGGAGTTTTTAAAAATATATTATTTGAAAAATATTATTGAATTTATGCTTTAATAAGCTCTTCTTTGGTACCATATACTCAACGCTAGTGAGGAAAAATATTTTTTTAACTTTTCAGATTATCTCCTGACGTTAACCCCTAGAATCGATTTTTTCCACAACTTTATGTTAAATTTCAAATCCTCCCATCCAATAGTTTCAGAGAGAATCGCCTGTAACAGATAGATGGACACCTAAGTGATTCCATAAGTATTTGGTTTTGTCAGTTTTGGTGCGGAACACTAATAACAGATTTAATTTTATATTTATCAGTAATAAAACAAACATTTTTACTTTGTAAAAATAGAGCTAAACGATTTTGAAATGGAATAGGCTCCTTCATTTGCGCAGATAAACTTTACAAAATAAGTCAACTCACTAGTCTGTTGGTTCATAAAACGCATGTTTACTAATGAATTTAATAGGTGTCCATACCGTACAAACGCATTCAATATCCAATTTGAAATTTTTGCGAAAATTTCACGTGATTATAATATCCACCGGTATAATTTCCAAGGACTCGAATGCTTGGTTCCTTTCAATCCTTTAATATGATTAAAAATAAAAAAGAAACTTCTTATGATTAAAATTACTACTAATGTAATAAACATCCTGGCAAGGAAGTATATTAATTATTTATCTTATTGTCTGTTGTACGCGTATAAAACTGAAAAGAGAAACGAAAAAACCGTTTTTCAATTCATTCAATCTTCACAGAAAACGTGGATAATGTTGGCTATACTCGTACATGTGAACACACACACATACAGACAAACACATAGGTAGATAGGGTAAGTGCGGGAGAGATGCCGCAGTAGCCATAGTTCGTCCGTTGATTGATAGCTAGCGCTATTAGTGGGTTATATGTTTAAAATAAGTTACTTATTTAAGCTGTAAATGGTAACATTTATGATTTACCCATCAGTTTAGTAACTATCCAACTTTTTATTACTGAAAAGTAAGTTTTTTAACATAATATTTTATCAAGCATTTAATTCATTGGAATTTAAGAATGTATATTTCATTGTTTTAATGAAAATGAGTTTTGTTGTTAATTTAGGTATATTTGAAAGTACTGTATAAAATTTTAGGTTGGAATTCCGCACTATGCTTGCTATAGCAACATGCCGCATCTATCCCAACAAAAAGGAGGTATAGTTGGTATAAATGCCGCATCATATTACATGTTAAAAATATAGACTTATATACCTTAATTATGAATTTTTTTTTTTGGACTGTAAATTATGCCACGTAAATATAAAAGATCCATTAATGGATCAAGAAGAGCCCTTATATTAGTAATGATAACGAGAATAATGATGATTGCCTGTGTATAGAATGTTTTGAAAAGTACTCAAAAACAAAAATAAATTTGACTGGTTAAGATGCATTAAGTGCCAAAAATGGTTACATATGGCATGTATCATGTATGGAGATGTGTGTAAAATACAAAATTTTTGATATGAACTATGCGGCGTCTCACCTTCCTTGATGCGGCATCTCTCCCATAAGTGTGGGAGAGACGCCGCTTTGCAGGCTCTACAAAAATGTTAATTATGAATCCTTTATGACTCAAAATTTAAAATTATTTATAAATAATTTTAAAGAACAATATTTACTTTTATTGTGTACCAAATTTCAAATCAATTAAATGCATACTTTAAAAATTATTTACAAAATGTGCGGCATCTCTCCCACATTCACCCTATACAATAAACTCTGATCGCATTCAATATCCAATTTTTCGTTTCCTCTTTAAACATAAAATCATTGATTGAACGCTATTGCCAATATAAAAGCATTTATCAACGGAGCGGAATGAAAGATACGGTATCGGCTAATGAATCTAATTTATCTATTATTTTATATAAAAACCAACACAAAAATCTTATTGATTCACTGTATACATGCATGTGGGTGTATCAGTATGTGTCTACTACTTGACGATATCCAAAAGGTAATATATCAAAAATAAAATTTTAGAGTTTAGTCAAAGTTCGAAATCGAAATTTAGAAAATCAACCAGAATTGATAAAGGTCAGTAAATAAAACTGAACGCCAATTTTTAACGTAAAATGATGGCGACGCTTGCAATAAAATGTATAAAATTAAAGTGTAAACTCTATATAACGAACTTCTATTTAACGAAAAACTCCTTAAAACGTAGAAATTACAAAGGTTTGTTTGTTTACATTATCATTCGTATATTGAAACACTTTATAACGTAGTAGCCACTCTCAATTACGAAAAATACGTCATTTTTTAAGCCAAAAAAAATTTTGATTTCACTGACTTTCAAACAAAATAGTGATACAGAGTCGTAAATATTTCGTACGCACAAAGGGATTCTTAGAAATCCGTTTATTTGTTTGTTGTAATTGCCTAGCACATGTTTTTGCCTACTGTACTTTCGTACTACTGTCTTATTGCTGTCTTGACGTTATCATATTCTTAGTTGCTTTCAAACTTTTTAACTGTAAACATGGCGAGTAAAAGAAAGAATTTGTGTATTGACGAAAAAGTGTCATTTAATTCAGTCAAAATTAAAACCACTTACTAAATTCGTAAGTTGTATTCGTAAAATTATATTGTTTTCTTTTACTCTCCATATAACGAAAACTCTTTATAACGTAATAAAATACCCGGTCCCTTCAATTTCGTTATATGGAGTTTACACTGTATATAAGAAATAATACCTTCTTTGTTATTAAAGTTAAAATTTTACATTTAGTATCAGGGTTGCCACTTTTGAACAAAATAAAATTGAGATAATACAAGGGAAATACTAAAAATATATTCCACACTTCTACACTTTTGAATATGTATACTCACTTTTTGCCAGCCTTTTGCCATTGAGAGATTCATCATAATTTTGGATAAAGAAATTTTAGTCATAAAAGCCATTTAATAAGTACCTATAGATTCACAGATTGATTCTGACCGTTCAAAGTCCAACTCTATTTGTTATGTATCCTTTTTTATTGCATTAGTACAATACCAATACAACATAGTGTAACAAAGATAGGAAATATGTTTGGTGGGCCAAAATGAATCTGTTGAAGTATACTTACGTACATTTTTTGAGAGGTAAACACTAAGATAAGGTAAGTAACGCTATTAGATACACAAAACGGAATGCATTTACTCTCCGAATGTTTCGCCCTTAATACCTTTTTAGAGTTAAGCCGGTTCTACACGATGCTACGAACACCTTCCAACATTGGACGTTCGATGGTTCATCGCATCGTGTGGCCGTTGTTCGAACCTACGAGTGTCCAATGTCGAACGTCAAACATTCGCATTTGGCCATGTCCCGCTCGATGTCGGTATTCTTGCATCGAGTCAAAGGGATGCTTCGAACGTTTGAAGGTCAATGTTGCTTGCGTTGGTTGGTTCGACTCAGCAGCTGCACGACTCGTTCATGTGAAGAGAGACAACATCAGTGTATAACATTAGAGATCACATAAGACAGATGACATCCTCGTCCACTGACTAAACGTTTGTACCAACACATCATCAATCGTATTGGATCAAACATTCGATTCACCGTGTAGCAGATACATTCGTCGCACCAACTATCGAACTTAATTGCCTCAAACGTTCTATCGAACGTTGGAAGGAACGTTCGTAGCATCGTGTAGAACCGGCTTTACACAAATAGTGTACTGAGTGAATTCCTTTAGGGCGCACGCGTGAGCTCAATAATGGGTTAGAGTGAGCGAGTAAATAAGATTGATTGAACCATCACCTAATCAATCTATCGCTTTCTTTCATTTACTAAAGTCGGGGGATGAATACAGACTGGTATTTCATATTTGGTTCTAACAAACTTGGTATGATGTCAGTATACTCAATTCTACCATCGAAATCGGGACTATCTCGATAAAATCTGTTTGATACTAACTGTCTTTTTTTACAACTTCTTTAACTATATGATTTGTAATTATCACTGCTTTTAAATATTTCAGTTTTCCATTAACGATTTACGGAGCCCTGACATACCGTCTTTTGGTTAAGCATAGCAGTACACATGTACTAGAATTGTACGAACATACAGTCAAGTTCGTACTTATGTAGGTAGCTAGCTACCTATTTAGTATCTATTTGGTTTTGAACGGAAAATCACTTGGTGTGTACACATAGAAAGCATTCTAAATTGTGTTAGTTCAACTTTTTCCATTTTCTTTGATATGTTCTTATTAAATTAATAGCTGGTTGCTTCCATCTATTTTATTTGTTGAAAATAATGAAAATTAAATCTAGAGGTTCATACATTTTCTCTAAAAAAATAAAAATTCATAGAAATGTATAAAAAATATGCAAGAAAAAAATATATGTAGGTACCGATAAAAAAATGAGAAATTGAAATTTTACAAAAATTATGTCTAGACGCTGGATTTGAAGTAAATTTTTGGAAGTTGCAGCATGTCTCTAATTAAAGTGCCAGTATTGGGATCTCGTACATGGTGAGAGACACAGTTTTGGTTAAATTAGATAAATTATATGCAGAAATACTAGACGCATCGAATGTTATTTCCAAATTTCCAAAATTCTCTATAGTTTAAGAAGAACTGTATAGCCAAAAAACTCAAAATTCTCAAGTTTTTTTTCTTCCAATAGCTTTTTATTGATAAAAATTATGATATTTCTACCTATGCATTCTTATAAAACGTTTTTACATTAAATTTAAATATTTTATTAGAATTTTTCTCCAACTATACCTGTTTTCGAGGTATGATCCCGAACTTTTATTTTCCTTCTGGAACGTGAAGTAGATTTTGGCACAGTTAAATGATTTTTTTTTCTATCAGTATATGTCAAGTATTATATATCTATTTAAATTAGTTTAGGCCGAGAAATGAGCAAATTCCGCAATAAATATTTAAATAATTATAAACTCTTATATCGTACGATAATTTACTCTAAAAAAAATTGCGCTTAATGCGATTAAAAGGTAAAAATTTCGAAAACAAATTGAGATTACATGGTATCAACTCTTTTACTGTTAAAACTGAATAAAATTTTAAAAATTGTGTGTACAGATCTCTGGCGAAACTCAAATAGTCAGATGTGACAAAGCGTTGTTTTGGTTAAGCTAATGAAAGTAGGGCTGCAATTCTCTCATTAATAGCGGCTAAACATTTGATTCAAATAAAAATTCAGATGGATTATAATTTCTAAATACATAATAAGAATCAAATAAATATTGGTTTGGACAAAAAAAATTGACGTTTTGAATAGTTTTGATCTCTTGTATGATTTTTAGATTGAATCAGTGATGCTGGTAACACAGTAATTTTAATTTTAGATTTTTGTTTCTAGATGCCCTTAAAGAAAATATTTTCGACTTTTTGATTATACTATTCAAGCTCGTCCATTTGAAATTCCAGCGTTTAACAAACACTGAATTATTCTGTACTTTGAATGTTTTTATTGCAAAAATATGAAAATAATTTTCTTTGCCATTTTTCCACTACAACAGATTGTTTGGTTACGAGCTAACTTTCGAATAATTAATATATTAGCGAACAGTAACTAGCTGAGCAGTCTATTTCAGTAGAGTGAAAAAAGACTATTCTCACATTTTGCAATATGGATTTTCACAAAGTAATTTGCTCAAATGTACTTTCAACTTCCCATTGAAAGTTATGTGCGGAATTTTCAACTTCACATTGAAAGTTATTGAACATATCTCCATAAGATTTGAACATATCTCCACGTCTCAAGGTCACTAAAATCCGAATCCATCGCTTTTAGCGAGATGTCTGTGTGTGCATTCGTTCGTGAATTTTCTTCCGCCTCGCATATCTTGAAAACAAATGATGATATCAACTCCGGGCCAGTTTAATTAGATACGTAATTAAAAAATGAAAACCGAGTAATGTTTGCAAAAAGTTCGGATTAACGATTTGATTTTTATAAAAAAAAAAAAAGAAATTAAAAAATTGTTGTGAATATTTTTTGTTTCGAATTTCTTCGTTCTGGGTGTAGGACCATAGGGGCCACGTATTTACAATAGTCTGTAGTCTTTAAGGACACCCAATGGGAAGTTAATAATGTGGGTAGATCTGTCGCGTCAAATTTTTGTTATTAGTAATATGCATATAATATGATATTATCTCGACAAAATTAACAGTGTGTCTAAAGCCCTAAGCGTATGTGTAAAAAAATGTGGATAGCAGTGTGTCTGAGTGTGACCGATTACCGCCTAAGGCATTTAGTTGGTCGGTGTCGGTCACCGAATGCACAACGATTATAATGTATTGTTAGACCATTGTTGCTTGAACTGCACGTTGCTCTGTCCGACAATACGTGTTTTGTAGTTGTGTGAGTAAATACTCACACAAAAGCAAACATCAAACTATCACCACTACAAACAGTGTGTACCTACACAACATAGTGGTGGGAAGTGGAGGGTTTTTTTGTCTACACTGGTATCACTAGTGCAGAGATAGCAACTTGGTTTCTGAATTATTCTGTGGTGCGTCTACTGAAAATAAGATGCACAAATGCAGATCACTTGTCAAAATATTCACATTCAGTTTTAACTACAGGTTATATTTATATAATAATAAACACTTTCATCACCAAAACATTAACTAGCAAGCAATATTTTTTCAAATATTTTAATCCACCCCTGTGTCAATTAATCAATCGACGGAAAATTATCATTACAGTTAATGTATTTTCCATGTACAATAACAAAAATTGTAATCTACAATAAACGGACATACGGTATGCCAAGCAAACACTACATACAACACTAGGACACTATATTGTTCACTACTCAACGCTACGTGGAAAAAAAATATCGCTTGAAAAAAAAAACTAGACAAAGTAAAAATTAAAAAAATTGGTGCTGCTATAGGTAGTATGCGATCTACCAACTTGCTCACATTTTCTAGAATCTAAATGTACCTAAGAGTTTTGTCAAGAAATTGTATGTCCGTTTTCTTACATAAAACAGACATCATATTCATACTCACACATTATTATCTTTGATACTATATTTACATAGCAAAATTACATAACATTTATGGCGTGAATGAAGAATAAAAGAATTTGGAAGGTTTGTGTCTGCAGTTGTCTTCTGAAAGGAGGTACATCGATAATCATCTGAAATTGTTAAGACAAACAGCAAAAAATCTTATAGGTGATCTTACTAAACCAATAAATACGGAGTGGGAACATTTTTCATTTCAGAAATTTACAAATAAAAATTTAATTTTCAGCATTAACACTATAAGGCCCGAGCACTTTCGCAGTGAACTTCCCCAGAAGTAGATAATATTTTTAAAGAAATTTTATTTAAACCGATTAAATCGATTATTAAACCGATAAAATCCGATTATTTTCGGATGCCGAAGCCGTGGGACTGAAAGTGTTAATTTTTATTTTTATATTTAAAAGCAAAGAACTCTTAAGCAGTGATGACCAAAAAATAAACTTATGAGATGAATATGAGTAAGTTATTTTTCCAAACATCCACAAAAATTTAAAATAACTTAAAAAATGAATTGAAATAATTTTTTCTTTTCATGATAGTATCGGATACGTGATTTAGAAGGTAAGTAAACTTTTCTGACTTCTTATTTTTTGTAATTATAGTAACCAGATAATGGAATGGAAAATTGTGGTTACATCTCAGGTTATCTGCTATAAAAAAACTGTCCTACTATTCAAATAGTGGAAAAATCTTCTTAAGGTAAGTTATCTTGTGACATACTAGCAGAAAAAATTGCAACCCAAAATTACTTTATGTCATTATTGTCTGTATTAGTGGATAGATGTTGATATATACTAGTTTTCATACCAACATGTATATGCATATTTTCAAACAGCCTGTGTATACACACTTATACTATCAAAGTTTTATATTATAAATTTTCTGGCATCATTGTGATTTATCCAACAAACATATTAAGTGGAATACATATGCGTTTGGAGCGCTTTATTTTTTCACCTGTACAAGATAGACAGGTGCTCTCGCGGACTTTTTTTTGTAGAGAATTCGATTCTATACAAAAAAGGTCTTAACACTTTTTAATGTATCTATCACCGTTTTCGCTACGTAAGCGGTGAAAGGTCAAAAAACGCTATTCATGAATTTTTAATATTGTTTAAATTTAAACAATAAATACTAATAAACCAGTTATTTAATACACAGGGCTGCCAGATTGTTTCGGTTCAATTGCTTGAAATTGGTGTATTTATTAAAATACTATAATTTTTCTGATGATATCTTCAATTCAAAACGATGAACAAATAATTCAATCTTTTCTTTACATTCAGAACTTATTAATCTTTCTTTCCCTAGTTTTTTATTGAATTCTGTCGAGTCATTATATTGTTAAATACAAAATAAGGGTACGTAGTCAGAATTTTGAGATCTAATACATGGAGTAGATACAAATTTTAACCCTAATTATCTTAACTCAGAAGCGATCAATCTTTCCCAAATTACAAGGACAATCAGATATAGTATTCTTTTTTATACTATTAAAATTTGAAAATATTCTGTCGAAAAGTTGAATGTCGAGGTAACTACCTTAAGTAAATCCTAACACCAATATTATAAATGTAAAAATGAATTTTTGTTTCTTTCTTTTATGCCTTAACCGCTCAATCAATCGATTATAAACTTTGCATAGAGATGGTTTAATGGAGAACAGAAAATATTATATGCAATTTTTTTCACCGAGAAAATTTCTTACTTCGGTGGGAAAATTCCCAGAAATGAAAAAAAAAACAGGTCTCAGTAGTGACACGATGCAAGTATACTCGCAATGCAATATGTATAGTAATAACATGATGTCTTATTTTCGAACACCATGCGGCCGAAGCGGTGGATAAATGCTAGTGAAATATAAAAACAAAATGTCGATAGATCACATACTATAGTAGCACCAAAAAATTGATAATATACAAAGCTGTCGATAATTTTACATAATTGTAACTCATTCTATAAACATGACTGATATGACACGTGACCAGATAATGAACAGGAAAATAAAATCAAAAACACCGGTTAGAATGTGATTGAGCAATGTGGAAAAACTATCTAGTTAAAGTAACAGTCTAAATTCTATGCGATGAAATACAATTTGTGGCTACGGTGAAAAATGGTATTGGACACGTGTATGGGGCGGTGAAGGAATAAAGAAGTTAACGTTCGAATCCGGTCGAACGATCGTCGCGTGGCCAACTATCGACATCGACGTACAAATATTCTACACCCAGCATGAAGGTACGCGAACATAGACATGTGCAAAGTGTATGTGTGTAAGTACAGATAGTCCGTTACGTCACTGATTTTCTTTTTTACGGGTACAAGAAAAAATTTTCTTTAATAAATAAGCGAAATATAAAAAGTAAAATATGTTATTACTAGCTATATAGACCCGATGGGATTTCCCATCGACAACATCTTTTTATTAGGTACTCACGTTCTTGTCACTTTTAATGTTTTTCAAAAGCCTAAATCAACATCCACATTTCTAACTTCAAAAATTACGAACTTCCCATACGAACTTTCATTTTCTGTTTTTACTCTTAGGGAATAAATTTCCAGGAACGTTTACACAACTGACTTTTATTTATAAATAGAAACCTAAACGCCAATTTTCATATCTCCTGTGCTAACTTTCGTCCTTCTAAACCCTACAGTTTAGGCCGTGCGTTGTCTGTCAGTCAGTGTTAAAGATTTATTTAATAATATTTATTTTATTAGCCATAGTAACATATTTTTATATACTACTAATTTCAAAAATAACGAATTTACATATAAATTTTCATCCCCTATTAAACCCACCTAGGGGACGAATTTTCAAAAATCCTTTCTTAGTGCTCATCTACGTTTCATAGGGAACTCCTATGCAAAATTTCATTCTTCTAAACCCAAGGGTTTAGGCTGTGCGTTGTCCGTCAGTCAGTCAGTGTTAGAAATTTATTAAGTAGATTGAAAAAATTGAAAATATAACTGGTAGTTAAAATAGTGAACTATAGAAATAGATCCTGCCACTGAAATACATGAATTTTAACTCTAACAATAAGTAAAAGCCCAGGTTGATTTAATTATGAAATCAAAGTGGTTCTTAAAGTGGTCTATATCGATCCCCAGGGCCTGCAAGGGGTTCACATTGATGGAGGAAAAATTAGGGGGCCACGAGATGTGGATAGGTTGCTGTGCTTGTCCTAAAATGAAAGGTTGTTGACTGGTGACCTTTTTTTTTTGCTTGCCACCTGCTTTCTTCCCGGGTACTATTTTCCGAAGTTTTCGTTTAATTTGTGAATTTGTGTGGGGAGTCTATCTGAAACCGAAAACCATGGCAAGTGGTCTACGAAACAAAAAAGTTTGGGAACCAATGGTTTAATGTAGGGGTATTTTATTGTTACAAAAACTTATGTAGTTATGTAATGATGAATTAATAATTATATTATACGTATATAAATTTTAGTTTCGAGTTATTCGAAATAAGTCGAATTATTTGTTTTCTTTCGAATAATTCGAAAAATCAAATTATTCGAAAAGTCGGATTATTCGATTCGAAATTCGAATCGAATAGCACTATTCGATTCGAGCACTATTCGCACACCTCTAGTTTAATGGTAAGCAGTTTCTCTGTTTTCTGGGGGATTATGAATTTCGATACCAATTGCGGAAGATATATCAGCAGCAATGTTTTGCTACACTTTGTAATTCGAGCACACCATGTTGTTGCGATAACCAAAACAACCGTAGAGGTTGCTCGCGACCAGTGATCAAACATGTGTGTGATGCTACTGCGGACGAATATTGGCTGGTAATATGGGTAATTTACTCACAGTGTAGTGCCTTTAGTTGCCAAGAAATGTTTTTACTTAATTTTCTCTATGGGTACCAGACCCAGCAAGAGGGAAGGCAGCCCGGGGGAAATAAAAAGATCAATTTTTTGTTCGTTTCTCATATTTTGGGGAGAATATGTTTTATGCTTTATTGCCGGGGCCGGCCATTCCTCTCCATGGCCCTGATGGGTACTCTAGTGTAAGTTTAGATCAAATCAGGGGCGAAAAACTTAAGTTTCATTAACAAGAAATATATGTAATTGCTTACATACATTTTCAATTGAGATTACTTGAGGTTACATTTCATAATAAATATCGAAGCATGTAAAATCTTTGTTCTAAATTTAAAGTAAATATCACTTTGAGAATTTTAAAAATATACCTATTCTAAAATAACAGTAAGGATTAATTTTTTGTCATATTCTGTGTCAAGCTCCAATATAATAAAACTAAAAAAAAAACAGCCTTTCTTTATTAAATAAAATGCATTACCATAATAAAAAATAATAAACACAAATTGTCTTATTAAATTTCCTGTGTAGGGTTTCGTTTTTTTCACGAAAACTGCCATGAAATCGTGTAACCCCATCGTCATCATCATCATGGTTCATCGATACGGCGGACATTCGTCACCACCAACACCCATATCATAATAATACCGCAACTAATGTCTGAAACGCGTGCAGTGCCACCGCTCCGAGTGACTGCATGGCCGTACTGGAACGAGCAGTCATGAGAGAATATGTTTTTGAAAATTAGCCTATAGTGATTATAATTATTGTTATTATTTGTGAATGGATGGATGTGCACTTTATGTTGCTGTCTTGGGAAATCAATTTTCTATACAAATAATAATTTATCGTATAACTTTATTTTGATATATAAATCTTCTTTGATTTTTTTTTTTATGACAGTCTCTGAATAGACGCTGTAATTGTGGTGTAAGAATAGTTGGAACAAGTGCGAAATAGAGATGTCGATATTAAATCGATTAATTGAAGCTTAAAAAATCGATTCTTTTTTCGATTTTTTTCATTTGGATCGATTCATGAATCGATTATAAAAAGTAAGAGATCGATAACTGATAATTTCCAAAAATAACTTCATTTTAATAGTAATTCTAGAAAGAAACATGTGTTAAAATGAAACACCAAAAACTCGATTGTTAATTGTCACTTCCCGAGTCAAGATTTTAACACTGCATTGACCCTTCTAACATCTAAATGAGCCTATATTCACCCTAAGTGAACCTATATCGACTCTTAATGAACCTACAAACACAATGTTTACAAATAATAACCCTACATTGAAGCTACCTAACCGTCCATAAACCTATCTTAATGCTATTTAACACTTTATAAACAATTAAATAGTAGGTCTGAGCAGGTTCGATGTAGTCTCAAAACATTTTATTAGTTTAAAAAAATATATGGGAAAAAATAATATACATATATACAGTGTCTCTCATAAAGTACGCATGATATGGGAAACAATTTTATTATTGATTCCTTGAAAAATATCCTAGTGGGCTTAGTTGGTGCATCAGTTTAAATGAGATACTAGCTAAACACATTTTACCGCCCGCTTAATATTTGACAGAAAACCGGAAATTTCAAATTTGTGAATTATGAAAAATGATAATCCTTTAAAAGTTATTGATTACCTCCTGATGAAATTTTGGCATCGTATCAAAATTAGGCATAGTAAATATATTCCGAAAGCTAAATATCACAGTTTGCAAAAATAAAGCCCAAAAATCTGCTTTTCCTGAATACGAATTTAACTGACCCTAAATTCAAAATAATTGTACGAATTCTAGCAAAATAAAACTTATACCATTCGTTGAGATCTGCGTATTCATAAAATCACAATTATCATCAAAATATTGTTACAGACATCGGTCTTTCAATAGAAAAATTTAGCTTGGTCACAAAAAGACACGCTCTGTAATATTGGAATTTTAACAAGCATGAATAATTGTTATTTCTTTATTTTCTTTGCAGTTAGTAGTGAAAATACTCGTTACGCAAATCTCATTTCATTGATGACAATTGTGATTTTATGAATAAACAGATCTCAAAGAACGGTATGATTTGTATTTTGCTAGAATTCATAAAATTTTTTGAATCTAGGGGTACTTAAAGCCGTATTTTCAAAAAACAGATTTTTGAGCTTTATTCTTGCAGATTATAATATTTAGCTATCAGAATATGTTTATTAAACTTAAATTGCCTAGTCTGCATATTCATAAAATCACAATTATCATCAAAATATTGCCGTAAACATTGGTCTTTCAATAGAAAAATTTAACTTGGTCACAAAAAGACGTGCTTTGTAACATTTTTAGTTTTAACAAGCATGAGCAATTGTTATTGCTTTATTTTCTTTGCTATAAGTAGTCAAGATACCTCCTCGTTACGAAAATTTCATTTCATTGATGACAGTTGTGACTTCATGAATAAACAGATCTCAAAGAACGGCATAATTTTTATTTTGCTAGAATTCATGAACTTTTTTGTATTTAGGGCCACTTAAAGTCGTATTTTGGAAAAGCAGATTTTTGACCTTTATTTTTGATACGATGTCAAAATTTCCTTAATATTTCAAAGGACACAATGTTATTGTTTATATATCACAGATTTGAAATTTCCGGTTTCCTGTCAAATTGCAAACTCGGATAAGATAAGTTTAGCTATTTTTTCATTTTAACTGATGCAATAACTAACCCTGCTAGAATATTTTTCAAAAAATTTTATTAGTAAAAAAGTTTCCCATACTGTGCGAACTTTATAAAAGACACTGTATATATGTATGCATATACATTATATACCGGAATAATTGACAAAGATGAACAATAGACATAAACGAAACTTTACGACACAGACGACGGAAATGGCCGATAAGGTATGTGAATATGTTTCAGCTATTTGAAGAAATCACGAACTAGTTTTCTTTAAAACGAATTTAATAAAGTGTATCAAATTTATTGTCAAATATGTGTAGTAATTATTTCTTTATTTTGTATCAATTTAAATGTAAACTACCTCACAAAGTATTACGTAAATCATTTGATAATTAAAATTGAATCAATGTTAAGTGTAAATTTTAATTTGAACCGGGTAAATGAACTCGACAATTCATAAGGTGAAAAATTAAAATTTTGTGTTTATATGAAGAAACTGAGATGAAGTAGAAGTGAAAACTGTGAAAAAATTAAAAAAAACGTTACATTTTAATTGTTAAAAATTGAGGTGCATTTAAAATAATTGTTAGCTTGTTGTGGTAACGCTCCAAACAGAAGCGGCTTGCAAGCGGTAAACAAGCCCTGGGGTGAGATGAAAAATTAAAATTTTGTGTTTATATGAAAAAACTGAGATGAGCTAAAAATGATAATTGTGAAAGAACTGAAAAACCATTACATTTTAATTGTTTATATTTGAATAACAAGAATAAAATAGTTAAATTAATTGTCAAATATACATAGAATTATTATTATTAAAAAATAATATTGGAAAGAAATTATTACCATTTAAATGGTGTTTAAAATATGTAAAACGGGTTAAATGATTTTAATTTGAATTGTACTTAATGTATATACTTAAAATTAATAAACGTAAAATAATAAAATACTTTTGTATTCATTTTAAAACCATATCTATACGCATGCATGCATGCATACATCCATACGCGTACGAATGTACACATATATGTATGTATAGATGTATGTATGTACGTATGCGTATATGTATTAGTGTATTGTATGTATACGATTAAGAGCCTCTTTTCAGCCTCACAACATCTGATTTTAAGGGTCAAGGAGCAGTATTGTAGGGTCAGTAGAGATACTACTTTGACACTATAAGTGGAGAATCTGTCATTTTGCGACAACATGTAGGCTTAATGTAGGCTTTTTTTACATGTAATTCTGAAACTACTTTAACCCTATTTAATTCAATTAAAAGGAGTAATGTAGGTTTAATGCAGGTTTAATATTTCGACGCGGGTTTTTACTCGTTATATCAACGAACCCCTCCTATGGTTCTATATAAGCCAGACTATTAATACAAAAGGAAGGAAGAGACCACCTATCTGTGCAAACGACGATCCCTTTCCCACAAAAGCCACTTATTTAGAAAAGAATTTTTTGTCAATTTGTTTGAAATTTTTGAATAAACTTGGTTCAATTCGTGGTATTCGTCCTACATATTCAATTGCCTTATTTTTTATAATTATAATTGAAAAGTTAACTCATTCATCGCCTTTACAAATATAATGTAAGGCGTTTTTACACAATATTACCGATATTACCTATGTACTATCAGGTAAGTCCCTTAAACAAAAATTATCAGCTAATTTTATTGAACTTTTCAAAATTTCGATTTTTTATCTCGATCTCACAGAATCGATTTTTTTTTAGACGATTTTTTTTTAATCGATTTTTTTGATTTCGATTTAAATCTATCCAAAAATCGATCTTTTTTTTGGAGAATCGACATCTCTAGTGCGAAATGATACTTCCATTATAGACTCCATACGTCTACTTAAAGATTACGGAATTATGTAAAGCTATAAATTTCGGTTAAAGTTTCAATTAATAATCTTGGGTGCTTTCGTTAAACAATAAAAATTTTTCTCCTTAAATTATTAATATTTTTTTTTAGCATAATATAATACAAAGAAATTAGGTAAAAGTCCCAGTTTCGGAAAAATTATCACAATTGACGTTGTGGCTTTACGTTTTAAGCAAAACATCAGAAATTTTATGCACGGTCACAGGCCACCAAAAATGGTTTTTCGTGAAAATTTCGTGGACGGTTATTTTTATAGAAAAAAATACGAATTATTAAATTTGTAGCCTAGAAAATTTTCTGCACACTTTTATTTTCAAGAGTAACAGTTTTGGAAATTTACAGACTTTTGAATTTTCTGTTTCCCATGAAACATGCACTCCTTTTTACATTACCAAAATAATTATAAAGTTCACAAATTACATTTTTGTCTAAAATAGAAGTTATAAATCTTATAATTCTTCCTCTTCAGACTCAATCTCAGTTTCTATGCTTTCTTCTTAATTGTTTTCGTCTTGTTCTTCTTTATGTCTCCAGTATATTTCCATTCAGTTTCCATAGTTAGCAGTTACCTCAAATGGTGAATAATATAGGCCAACTGTTCTGCAACACTTTGAACAATTACTTAAAAAAAAAAATAGTATTTAGCAGAATGTCTGGAGTCTGGAGCAAGTGGAACTTTTAATTGGTTCCAAAATTGTATCCTTGTTGATGACTGCACACTGTTCGCTACCACTCTGTAAATCGAATTATCTTCAAAACTATTACTTTTGTAAATAAAAGTCACAGTATCTTGTTCGTAGAAAACTTCCTAGGCTACAAATTTGATAATACGTGTTTTTCCTGTAAAAATGACATTTAACGAGATATTCACGAAAAGCTGTTCTTGGTGAGGTGTGACTGATGGGGACTTTTGACATTTCGTTTAAAACCACAATTCGCACCTTTGTGCGAAAACCCAGCTTTCCGAGAATTTTCCTGAAGGAAAATGACCAATGTAGTTTTTTTTTTTACTAATATTTGACTTAGCTTTGTCAAAATTCCATCCTTTTGACGTCAGTGAACAGATTAACAGCCTTTTCAGTTCTAATCAACCAAAATGTCATTAACAATTTGGTGGCAAAAATAGAAAGTTATTAGGTATAATAATATTTTATGTATATTTACAAAACATATTAACACCTATTCATCTTTATGACGTCATCATTTTCTGGCTATAAGGCTATAAATTTTGTTTCTAGAAATTCAGAATTTACTATCAGTTATAAACTTTTATTATTATTTTCATTTTTGACAAAATTAAAGTTATTTGACTACTTTAAATCACCGAATGTGACAAATTTTTCAAATTGTACATCTTCCAGATAGCCATATGATATTTTACTTAATTTTTCATTAATTCAGAACTGTTTCTGACTAACTGTTTCCCCAAAAAGGCAAATTTTTATTATTATTATTATTATTATTATTTTATTTTATTTTATTTTTTTTTTTGTTTATAAATTAATTCATCCATATTTTAATAAAAATACTAAATTATATTCACCCAAAAATGATATTAATATTTATATATGCGCGTCTATCTGTTATTTCATACATCAAAATAAAGTCTACTTAATATCAAAAATCATGAGATTAATCCATTTTGACTTGACCGCAATATTATATGTACGCTTGTACGCTTGTTTGTCTTTTTATCCTGACAAATCCGCTTAATTTCACTACATAACATATTAGGTACGTATGCGTGCTGCAGAGACATTGTACATACATATATTTAGGTAGGTATTTGAGATTATTATTTTATGCATGTCAAACATTACTAAAATTGTACATAAATATTCAGAAATAGGTGAAGAGTATAGTCACAAATAAAATTAAGTTAAACTATTGCAATTATAGTGGCCAACAAAATCAGTATACTGGTATTGTCCTTGCATTTTTTACAAAACGATGCATAATCTAGCAATACTAACAATAAGTAAGATTATAAGTATGGTTGTAAGACCAATACCAAAATGCAAGCGAGCAAGATAACAATGAGGAACTCTAGAAATTTACCAGTTATTGTTATTACAATTTTTGAAAATTTAAAAATTCAAGAGTGAGGAAAGTCAGTCTTGCTTTTGCATTATTTTTGAACAAGATTAAGACCAAGGTTAAAACCAAAACTGAACTTTACAAGGTCAAGTCCATATGATAAAGATTATGTATGTGCCAGTAAAAACCACGATTCGTAGTCCAAGAACAAAATTAAGACCAGTACTACTAAGATCTTGTGCTTGGTCTCGAATAGCGAGAATAGACGAGAGAAAGTGTGTCAAAGTAAAAAAACGCCTTTTGTTAATCGTGAAAATAATTGTTAGGTTCATGAGAATTTCAAATCAACGAAAAAGAAATCCCTTTTGGAAAGATTTCCAATTTAGGTAGCGTTGAATTATGTCGATTACGTATAGCGTTTAACGACTCCAAAAGTCTTTCATTTCTTAAATCTGTTTACATCAGTGTGGACTGAATAGAATAGAGACAACGCATTTGCATTACAAATAACTGATGGGCTGAGTTTAGTGGTGGTAAAACAGATGTTAGATTTAATCAATAAAATTAAATTCACACCTGTAAAATGTCACATTCTACTTATTTTTTGAATTATTTTTACAATTTTTCACAGCATAACTAACCATACTGTGAAAAAATATTATAAAATAATGTTTTCTTGTAATTTTATTTAAAGTTTCTTTGCGAATTTAGTTCACAAAAACACAGAAAATTAAATTTTTCTTCACATATTCACAAAAGTGGATCATATATGTAGTTAGTGTTTACAAACACATCTCCATGGTTACAACCGTGACTTAGTAAAATGGAGTCATAGCTTCACATTTTAATGCCTACACTCGCATATATGTTAAATATGTTTTGTTCAACCCGAAATAATTTAGGTACATCGTATTTAAATATTTCTCTGCGCTGCCACCATGATTTTAAACATAAAAGATTGATATGTATTAAACTTAATTTTGTTTACGTTTATACATAGGACAAAAATATAGAGACATCTGCTCTTTAATGTCGCATCAGATCAGTTTAAAGTAATTGTAAAAAGTAATTAGGAATGAAAAAAGTTAATATGTGACAGAAAATAGTGATTTTAAAGATAAATAGAATTATTTATTAACGAGTTTCAGTATTAATTTTGGACTAGAATTCTTGTAATATTTTTTTGTATTATAGTTTAGCAAAGTTCATAATTTTTAGGGCATATTTTATATTTTAACGCTTCTAATTTTAGCATAGGCGTACTCATTTCTTCCAAACAAAGGAATTGTGTAAATCTGACTCCGTTATCTTAATTTAAAACGTATTGTTTTTCTTTAAAACTGATTATTTGCTTCCCATTGGAAGTTATTGTAATGGGTCCGATTTTACGAATCGCTAGTTTTGACATATCTCCACGTTTCAAGGTCACTAGAATCCGAATCCATCGTTTTTAGCGTGATGTCTGTGTGTGCGTTCGTTAGTTCGTTCATTCGTTGGTTCGTTCGTGAATTTTTTTTCGTCTCGCATATCTCGAAAACAAATTATGATATCAACTCCGGACTAATTTCATTAGATGTGTAATTAAAAAATGAAGACCGGATAAAGTTTTCAGCAAATTCGGATTAGCGGTTTGTTTTTTGTGATAAAAAAACGGAATTAACTTTATTAACATAACATAGATTATATAGATTTTTTACCATGTCTTTATTATATAACGGTCTAAGAACCTTCTGGTGATGTTAAAAACGCCAGTAAATTATTGTAAAATTAAAAAAAAAAAAAAAAAAAAAAAAAAAACTAAACGGAAAAACGAAATAAGAAACTTTTTGTGAAATATTTTTTGTCTCGCGTATCTTGAGGACAAATGATGTTATCATTTGTTTGATAAGGATGGAGCCCCCACCGTTAGGTACAGAAGGCGAAGCCCCCGGTGTGGTACAAGAGGCAAAGCCTCTATCGGGGGTCCAGAGGAGGAGTCCCCTGAATTAAAATAAAAGTTATTCATTTGCGATAGTCTTTAAGGCCATCCAATGGGAAGTTGACAGTGTGGGTAGACCTGTCCCCCAAATTATTTAATTTACTTATTAAGGGTGCTAAACCTTAGTTAGGCTCCTAGACTTCTTTAAGGTTAATTATTTAATTGACTTTAATTATAACAATTAACATAATAATATATTAAGTATATATTATTATAAATCTATTGGTTGTCGAAAAAAGTTTGAGAACTTCTGATTACGAGCCGATATACAATACTATAGCCAATACATTATTTAAATATTTTGTCTACCTATTTAAAGTTTTTGTCGAAAAACGGGTGCAATGTTTTACACCCACAGACAAGACAACTGTATTAAGTTAAGAGCACGTCTGTCAAAACAATGTGTCTATCCACTGACGCCGTGAAGAGGGACTTTGACAGCGGCACACAACACAAAACAGAAATGGAATCCACCAACTTAAACCACTACAAAGAGTTATATAATATTTACCATAACCTGCCTCTCTCTAATTGCATTAGTACTTCGATAATTGTTGCATTAGGTTGAAATAAATGTACGTTAACAAGTGAACTAATTAAGTTTTGATATTACTATAAGAATTGTTATCAGTTAACGGGGATATATCAATATTTAAAGGATTATACTTACTTTGATTGGTACATACTCTTGTCATATTATGTCACTTTTGTTGACAGTTATCGAAATATTAATGCAAATAGTGTCATAAAGCTAATGCAGTAGTGCTAAAAGGCAGCTAAATGCAGTAGTGTTATAAAGCTAATTTTATTAATTTTTACAAAATTAATAACAAAAATAAGAAACAATTGTTCATGTACAAGTGGTACTTGCGCAAATAGTGTTCCGCACAGTAATTTTTTTAAGAATGAATTTAATGGGTAGAAATTTTGGAAATTTTGGAAAATGTGTAAGTACAAAAGTTGGTGTTTATATTGTGAAAAATATTATTAGTTGAAAAACTTTTTCTCTCAAATATATGGTTTAGTGCTAGAATTTTTCAATTTTGACAATTTTTACTCAATCAACACATCAAATTCAATATTCATAATTTTTTTCAGATTTTTCTAATTCATCCTTTTGCTGATACGGTTGGAGACAGCAACTTTAGAAATCCCCCCCCCCCAAAAAAACAAATTGAAAATATAAAAAAATACTTCATATGTATTGTTGAATTCGTTCTTCAGTTTTCAAATTTATCTTCTAAAATTAATCCGCAGAATGAAAAATCAATTTTTTGTGGTTCTCGCCTATAATTGAGCCATCACATTCTATCTCTGTGATAAATTTCAAATTTTTGCATCGAAGAATTTCAGAGAAAATCACCTGTGATCGGTGAATGCACACCGAAGTGATTTCGTTTCAACATTTTGTTAAGTGGTTTTTCCTTAATTTTATAATTCTTTTATAAAGCTTTCCTGTGTTTTAATATGTTACTTATATCAAAGGTATCCAAAGGATATCTAATCAATTTTGTTAATTTTCGATACCCATTTAGAATTTGAACGCAGGAAAAAATTAAATATATTTGGCAGTCAAAATTTAGTACTACAATACATTCTGCAGTTATTCATTTAAAAAGATTTATTTCCTTCACTTCTAGGTACATAAACAAACATGGGATCATACTTATCAACTACGTTATATTTACAAAATAAAAACTTCTTTTTAGTGCGGTCTCCTGTGACTTCTGTGTCTATAATGTTTGCCCAATTGGGAATATAACTTACATATACATCTGTTAAGAAACATGAACAAAAACTATTTATTCTCGATGTGCTCTTGTGCCTCTCTTGTTTAAATGTTCAACCAAAATTCGAAATATCTAAACATACACAAAATTGAATAGAAATACACCCAATGCTTCCACGACACGGTTTTAAAATAATACAATCGATTTAAGTGTATTTGCTATTTTAATTTTTGTATAACTCAAATTCTTAATTTACCATCATATCAGTTTCATTCATAACCAGATAAATATTGGTTTTTTTAACATATCCACCGTGTAGAAATAGAGTTGGGTGTACATTCAGTAATAAATGTCTGGTATTCGTCGCGTGTCTTTTGCACTATCCATAGTATACGATTACTTCGTGTACCACGTTCTACGATACTATGACCGGATTGACGAAAACCATTTCTCGTGACGTTTCCGGCCACTTCCGGTCACTCGACCACTTCATCTGTCAGTGGTCCCCTGAGATAAATAATTCAACTTATGTATATTGCTCTACTGGAACAAGATTTTCTAACTAAGTATTTATATTTGTATTTTTATTTTGTGCATTTCGGTAACATTATTCTTTTGTTCAAACAAATCACAGTAGAATACAAAAATTTTATCATTCGTTTGTGTAAATATTTAGTGTGGGGTGATTACAGTGATCAGACAGATAATGCTTAATGTATATTATGTCTAGAGATGTCAGTGTTCACTTATTTCTTATTTGGGTCACAATGTTAATTAAGAAGCTTGTTCAACCGAAAAGCTGACAGTTATAAGATGATAGAATAAGATGAAAATAAAGAATGTGCTAGAAGTAGATCACTTTCGACTATGATTTGGGAAAAACTCATTTTCACCTATATGGATGTAAAATTTTTCAAAAGTTGTTGAAGGATTTACAACAAATTTGTTCCGCCTGTCATTTTTAGTGTTACTTTATTGTAGCTTCATACAGTAGTTTTGCCATTTTGATTCTTCTTCTTTTTTGTCTTTAAAACTTTTTGAATCTTCAAACTGAATCTTTGCAAGGAAGACGGAACTCGCTAATACTGAGTCACGGCACGGAGTCACATTTTTACAACGCAAGCCAAGTTTAGCAATTATTTTCATAAAAATTCAATCAAATAACACAAAAAAATATACATATAGGGTGAATGCGGGAGAGATGCCGCACATTTTGAAAACACTTGGTAATTCTTAAAGTAAGCATTTAATTGATTTGAAATTTGGTACAAAATAAATCTAAACATTGTTCTTTACAATTATTTATAAATAATTGTAAATTTTGAGTCATAAAGGATTCATAATTAACATTTTTGTAGAGCCTGCAAAGCGGTGTCTCTCCCACACCTATGGGAGAGATGCCGCATCAAAGAAGGTGAGACGCGGCATAGTTCATATTAAAAATTTTGCATTTTACACACATCTCCATACATGATGCATGCCATATGTAACCATTTTTGGCACTTAATGCATCTTAATCAGTCAAATTTTTATTTGTTTCTGAGTACCTTTCAAAACATTCAATACACAGGCAGTCATCATTATTTTCGTTATCTTCACTAATATGAGGGCTCTTCCTGATCCATTAATGGATCTTTTATATTTACGTGGCATAATTTACAGTCCAAAAAAAAATTGCATAATTAAGGTATATAGGTCTATGTTTTTAACATGTAATATGATGCGGCATCTATACCAACTTTAAATGCGGCGTCTCTCCTTTTTGTTGGGATAGATGCCGCATGTTGCTATAGCAAGCATAGTGCGGAATCTCAACCTAAAATTTTATACAGTACTTTTAAAATATACCTAAATTAATAACAAAACTCATTTTCATTAAAACAATGAAGTATACATTCTTAAATTCTAATGAATTAAATGGCTGATAAAATATTATGTTAAAAAACGTACTTTTCAATAATAAAAAGTTGGATAATTACTAAACTGATGGACTAATCATAAATATTACCATATACAGCTTAAATAAGTAACTTATTTTAAACATATAATCCATCAATAGCGCTATCTGTCAATCAACCGACGAACTATGGCTACTGCGGCATCACTCCCGACGCGGCATCTCTCCCGTACTTACCCTATTCTTAAAAACCTTACATCTTTAACATTATAAAAAAAATGTAAAAATGAACTCCAAAAAATTTCATTCAGGAGGGGAGACGATGAGGGGTCTTATTGAAACGCCTCCTTTTATAATATATTTCTAGCATCAAAATTATTATTTTTAGAGCTTTAAAAAATTTGGTTGCGTGATGACATCATTAAGTTCAATTTTTTCCTTTCTACATTAACAGCTACAAAATATGAATCAGATTTGTTGGTAAAATTTAAGTAATCTGAGTGAAAATGTGAGTTATTTTCCAGATATAATTTTTGTGTTAAACCTTATTCCAAAGTTGTGAGGTTGGCGAAAAGTTTCTTGTAATCGACCGATCCGTCACATTCGACAGCTTGAACACCATCTATACAGTTTTTTTTAACCAAAATTACATTTTAAGTATACAAACGCATATTTGTCCTTTACGTCCTTTATTTTAAATTTTGTTTTTCGGCCCGTCAAATATTTTGGTATTTATAATTTTAGAAACGAAAATTTAATTTTGGTATTTATAATTTTAGAAACCCCTTCTCTATACGTATTTAACTAATATTATAATTTCTAATACTACGCAGGCCAAGCTGGGGTTAAATGCTATACAAAATATGTTTAAGTATGGCATTACTTTTGTTTTTTCCTGTAATATACATTATGTATGTATCATACTATAGGAAAATGATTCAATCCAAGTTTCCTTCGACAATTTCTGGTTTTTGTTATTATTTTTGTATAATACGTATTTAAATGTTAAACTAAAATTAATTTATTTCTGTTCGTTTCAGTTAACAATGTAAGTATAACAACTGAATTGAGAATTTAGAAGTTCAACAAAACAATTAATAAGTTGGGGTTGTAAGACATTATATTCTGAAATGATTAAATACTTTATGTATAGTACAGTATTGATTTCTATTGTTTTCTTATATTTACAACATCACAAAAACGATTAAGAAAGCTTTTTCACAGCATCGGAATTTTTTCTTTTTGCAAACTTAGAATAATGGTTTTCATGAACGATTTTGTTTATAAATTTCTTTTGAATTTTATAATATTATTGTAACGTAAAAGCCCCATTATGGAACGATATCTAATACTGGAACAGTTTTGACATTTACATATTAATGAAGTTATTTCTGAAAGAAACGTCTGATAACAAAAATTATTATTAACACTTTCAGTCCCATGGCTTCGGCATCCGAAACCAAACCAAACATCCCCAGAGGCCGACCGCGATCAATGATTAATTGATTAATTGGTTACGCATTATGTGTGTGATGCCCACAAATACATACTAACACACACTACTTACTCTTTTGTTTTCTATGTATAAAAAAATTTAAGATAAACAAAAAATACATAAAAAATAAAATTTATATTTTTAAATAAAATTGATTTGAATGCAAGTGTATATGTAGTATGTACGTATCACGTACGTATGTTTACAGTTTTACACATACATGTTGAACTGTGATGGATCTATTCATTGTTTGAATCATTTTATTTTATGTATTTTTTTCTTTTTTTTTTAAATATTGCCGGCTTCCGGGGAAGTTTACTATGATAGTGCTCGGGCCTCATAGTGTTAATAGAATGATTGTGTTTCAATTTAAATTCAGTCGTATTTAATGTTTCCTTACTCAATTAAAGAAATAAATGTGTAAATGTCAAATCTTCCAGTGGTATTAGATACCGTACCATAATGCGGACTTTTAAGTTAAATGTACCTACAAAATTATAACGAAAAAAAATTTACAAAAATGAATTATAATTGATCAAAATCTTAAATATTAGTCGACAAATTATGAACTACACAAAGTTTTAACAATTACACTAAAACAATGAAATGATACTTAATTCGAAAGTATTGGAAATATATTTTAAAACTTTTTTCAAGTGATTAACAATAACTGCAAGCATAGCTAAATGTATCTAGAGTATAATTAAAAAAGTAGAAACAATATAACGCCCTTTTTCAAAAACATAATTGATTATAAAGTACTTTTGTATTTTTTTGTTTGATATTGATTCTATTAATGCAACCAATACAACTAGTACCGATCAAACAATTGCTCTTTTGTATTTAATTGAAATTTAATTATACAAAATGAACAAATGTTCAAAAATCATATAATTATAGAAAACATGTACAAAATAAGTGCAATTATTTATTAATCACATTTAGTAGGCATTTTTCCGAATGATTTGAAAAAACTATTGAAAATTTTTTAACAACTTAATGGAATATATCAATTATAAGTTGATTAGAAAATTATTTCTACTGATTCTATTATTGAAGTTATAAATTATAATTTCTTCTGTAATTATAATTACTTCTGTAATTTTTTTATTTAAAGAAGAAAAATTATACAAATTTTTCATCTTTAAATAAAGAAATGGACTTATGGTACCATTACAGTGTGATCGGCCGAAAAATAGTCAATGAATGGGGGATGGGGGAATGGGGATGAATTTTTTTTTACGATTAATACCACTATAGTATATTTTTTTAGTTTAGAAATGACGTCATTATCATCTCTTTTCAATTTATGACGCTAGCTGTCCTTTAAAAAAATTATACGATACTGATCATTTTACGATTCATTTTTTCTTTTTCTCACTCTTTTCAGTTGCCAAATTATCTAAAATTTCACTTACGGATTTGTGTATACTGAATGAAAGTTAGAAAAAAATAACAAACCATTAAATTAGGTATTATTATATAATTTTTACCAATAATTTTTTATTTGACCCAAAAAAATAAAAAAATAAAAAATAGTTTAAGAAACTACTGACTACGGAACCCTAACTTAATGCAGATTGAATACGTACTTGGCGGTTTTTTTATTAAAATACAATAATGACTAACAAAGAGGTGAGGTAAAACTTGAATAAAATAAAAATATGAATGATTTTGGAAAAAATTGTTTTTGAAAATTATTTGATATAAAATAATGAACAAATTGTATAATCAACTAGACCTTTAAAGGCAATAAAAAACGTGTTAAACGTTTGAAAGCATAGTTTCGAGAAGATTCCATTTAAAATTTTGAATAACAATTTAGGATTATTAATTTGAATTTATCTTTTATCAGCGATGGCAGGATCCTACATAAATTTTTTTGGGTATGATTCTAGAGGCCTTAGCGGACATTTCAGGGATAATAATATTTAAGTGGTATTATCTCTTATGATTAGAAATTAAGATACGAATTGTACTACGTCACTTCTAGAAAATCTCAATTTTCGTCCGTGAAAATCTCAATTTCTGTCTCTCATTAAGAATATTTTCATCACCTATAATTTGAATCGTGAAAGTTTTTAAAAACTTTTTTCTTTTAAACTTTTGGAATATCTTAATCAATCGAAGACGTACAAACGATTTCGTTTTCTTTTTTCTAATGGGTGATGATTTGAATGTTGTTTGATGGTGTTTAGATCTTAGATAGATAAACACATCAGGCACCGAAATATTATGTTTTATTGTACTATAGAAATACTATATTTTTTTCTACCTTATTTTATTTAATCTGATTGAAATCGTAGCGGCAATGTCTTTATACGTATAAGTTAGCATCTATAAAAAAGTATAACACATAACATTTTGTGAATATTACACCTTTGTCATTTTTCAAAATCAAAAATGTCGAAGTTGTCATTTTCTATACCAACATAATATGTGAGTTCCGTCACTTTATTTGATTGCCGAATCCAGCTAATTGACTGTTTTACAATAATCGAAACCGAGAAACTCAGAGGGTTTGTTAATATTTTTTTCTTTTGTTTTATTCTAGGTAGGTACACATGGGCGTAACTAGATGGAGCTCACGACCGACTTCGGATAATTTTTATGCCAAAAGGGCTTCGAAACAATTCAAACCAAAATTTAATTTAATTTAATTTTTCAATAAAGAAATTGTTTTGAGAGTGCACGTGATTTTGGATACATCTAGATAACTTTGGATAATCAAAAGAAAGCACAATTCTTTCTCTATTATCATATTTTCTTAGTGTCAATAATTAATTTTTTTAAACTTTCTTCTTGTTTAAAATTTTCGAACAAAAATCATCAAATACAAAACAATGAGATTTATCGATTACTAAATCCACGCAATTAATACATTTGGTTATTCCCATTATTGAATCAAATTTATTAATATGTAAGTTCAGTAAGATGACCTACCCAATAGTATGAACTGTATGTTTTAGGTACATAAGGTGGAAAGGATATAGCATGATAAGTATAGGTGAATCTGCCCCGGAAGCGAATTATTTTAATAACTATGTTTCCGGTATGGTAAGGCTGTAAGTAATTGATATCTACAATTTTGGCGGCCAAGACTGAGTAGTTATGGAGATAACTAAAAAAATTAGAAAAATTTTTTTCTTGGTAACTACTCAATTTAGGAAAATAATTCCAAATCCACATGAAGGCAAATTCTAAAGATAATAACAAGGATAGTATCCGATCCAATGTTATTTTTATACGGTTCCAATTGAGCGACCAATAGAGTTCCAATTAAGTCTCATCAAAATTGAAGGGCTGCAACATGGTAAAAAAAAATTTTTCAATTCTAATATGCTGAACCGTCCCTTCACTGAGTCCGACCCTGGAATTATATACATCAATCGAAAGTACTTTAAAAATAAAGTGTTGTGTCTCATAAAGTGTTTTTTCCTATCTCCTATAGTTTTCGAGATAATGAAGATTAATCAAAAGAGTTATATTAATTTATAGGTTATCTGCTCCTGATAGAAAGTCCCAATAGTAACTGTATTGTCGTTTATGTGCCACTGCAGGTACTTCATATGTATAACTTCCCTAGATCAAAACAAAACCATTGTAGAAATATAATAGAAAATTGTCAAAAAATGTGATGTAGTAGGCATTCTTTAATATTCTACATGTTAAAAATGCCTACTACACCAGACTGTTTCTATAATGTTCTGTGTTTTTGTACTGGCATAAAGATTACCGTGAAAATGTAAATTTCCTTATTTTGGAAATTTTAATAATTGGCATATAGTTTGCCGTGTAAAATATAAAAGTTAAAAATTATTACTATTGATTGAGTTTTCCTAGCAGCTAAAATAATAAAAGAAAAGTCAGTCTAGTACTGCAATTGAAAAGATATAAACGTGTTTTAATTTCACTGTGATTTTACTGAAGTTGTCGTTGACGATTCAAGCCGGAACAAGGAGTCGTCATACTTGTTACCCTTTGGATCACCAGCTCTATAGTTATAAAACCTAGAACGTTCGGGAGTCTATGTATCAGAGTACATATTTTCTTTTCTTACCAGATGAAAGACGGAATTTTTTTCGAATCCAATTCAAAATATTTATTTAACAGAGAAGAAAGAAAAAAACATTTCAAATCGGTAGCCTGCTAATTTATTTATTGTCAAGAAATTATTTATATATATTTTTTTTTCAATGGAATTGTTGTAAAAGATGTTCTAAAAATATAAAAGAATATTTGAAACGCCGACATATTGCATCTAATTATATTTACTCTAAATGATCTCACCGCTTATGATAAGTGGCGCCACGGTCGAGATAGCGTCTCAATGACGTAATATTGAAATTATAACAAAAACATAAAACATGAACAAACGAGAGTCGAGAGTAGCTATAAAAATATTTTTAGTAAAAGTTTATCGAAATACAATTTAATATTTTTGGATGTTGAAGAAAAATGGATACATAAAACATTATACTTAAATGTTGTGATGTTTCTATGTCTAGTGGAATTTATTATTTTGGGCAGTCTTTAAAATAATGTGATTTTGTTAGTAAGATGCCATTTGCTTTTAGTATCTAAAATTTTATTAATCTTAAGGATTTGCTAAAACGAATATTTCATAAAGTATTTATTTCTTTTTTGAAAATTGTACGGTTTATTGAACATAATTGTAATATTAAATTTAAAGAATATTAAAAACATCTACATATTTGAAAGAAAGTCTTACTCTTTAAAATCTTCTTTTGTTTATATAGATATATTTAATCCGTCGGCAAGGTACTAATTTGGTCCTACATCGGCAGCATACTTTAAAACTAGGCTTCAAAAATATTTTTTTAACATCTCTTAGAAAAGTATTCTTTCTAATACCTTTTTCATAAAAATTAAAACAATATTTGAATTAATTAATCAGTAAATGGAAATTTCGTGAAGATGTTCAGTCGTAATAAAACCCCAGTGCGACTAGGACGGATGCCCGAACCATTGCCCGCATTATACGAGATCAACGTGATAAATCAATCAAAAAAATCAATTAATCACTGCGAGCAATCATACGATTACCTACACATGCTTGACCGGGACTTTTAGGCGCTACCTGTATTGTACAAATAAAAATTTCATTAATATTTTCTATGTAAAAAGGCTATAACAAGCATATTGTATATTTCCAGAAAAATTTTCTTGATTTTATTGACCTTAATAAAAGAAATACCTATATTTTTGTAGACATAAACCTATATGGATCACCCCCTCCCCTTTCCGAAGGAAAAAAATAAAGAACAAAATGACAAAATATATTTCTGCGTTCCATCAAAAAATAAAAATAAAAAAAGGATAAAAACATATGAAATTTTTACTCATCATTCCTTTTATGATAACGAACGTTCCACGTTTTTATTTTCATGTTATAAATTATTTTATAGGTTTTAAAAAACTCCTATATACAATCTGAATATATATTTGAATCTGTGTATTTTATTTAAAGAATACACCATAAGAAATTATGTTATAAAGGTATGTATATCTTTTTAATATGATTTAAATCTAGATATTTGTCAAAGAGGTATTCTTGTCTCGTTCACGTCATATATTTTCAAATATACCCATCTCGCGCAATTTACTGCTAAGTAGAATGGCTTTTACTATATGCTAATCAAATGATCATTCATATAATCATGTTCGAAAAATTCATCAAAAAACTCAGTAATTATGCGACTTAAAGGAATTAACTTTTAACTTCGGATATTTAGTATAAATAACCAATAAATCTTATTGTATAATATGGTTTAACGTCTATTTTTAAGACAATTAATCTATTATAAACTCCACCCACATCATTATTTGTATATTTTTGTTTATTACACAACTTTTGTATTATACATATAGGTAATATTATATTATACATTTTATGATGTGAGTGGAGAATAAGAAAAGTGATGGGAAGCTAGGATTTGAAAGGTGTGCGTCTGCAGTCGTCTTCTTAAATTCAAATCAACGACCTACCAATCCACAAATACTGGTGCTTAAACCTGTTTGGTTAACAAATCTTATATTTCAGATTATTAGAATTATAATTTGCGTAGAGGTATAGTTCCATCAATATTCAATACTATTAAAAAAATAATAGAATGCAAAAAGGCAAATCGTGTAAGTTTTTAATTACATTTTTTTAAAATTTAATTGCGAATTATGTTTTGTATAATTTTGTTGTATGTGCGTAGTCTCTAGGCCACTATCGCGTACACATAAGAAATGAGGTTTCTAAGAACATGCAATTGCAATATAGTGAAAAAAATATTTCCTTATTTCAAAATGTAAAGTTTGAATTTTTTTGCGATAAAGTTATTTTTCTATAAATAAATTTTACTTTTTTCATTATAATAATCTTTGGAAATCCTAAGCTGTATTTCTTAAGCAATTGTAATACTTTCGGGTTCATTTCCCTTTAGTCAATGTTTTCCGAAAAACAAACTTAAGTCTGTTTAATTAGAGAGTTGTAATAATCATAATATTATTATAGAATACTAAATAAGATTTACCAATTGAATTTTATTATCAGCCTAGGGTTGCCAACCACACTTTATATTGTAATAAAGTATCCTAGGTACATTATTTTTCACAAATAATATACTTTATACTTTTGCATAAAAATAAAGTATGCTAAAATACTTTATTTTGAATCTTGATTGTGATTCCACTAAACAAAACTCTCCGATACGTAATTCCAAACGATTTGTTAAATATTAAGATGGATGATTTACCTATATATTCTGAATCAATAATACTTAAAGAAATCCAGAAAAAATTTACTAATAATAACAAAGAATTTTTGTAGAAATGTGTGTGATTTGCTCTCTGTTCCTGCAACACCCGGCTTTCACTGAGAGAGTTTTTTCGATGATGAATGTGAAGTGGCGAGCAGAGAGAAATAGATCCTCCGTAAATTTAATAGAAAATGAATTATTTATTTATTTAAATCTAAACTTACTAGATTATAAAAAAGTCGTCAAGTGCGTGTTTGACACGCATTATTTAGGGCTACTCAGGAATTATGTGTTGTATGTTGTATGAATCATTACATGTTGTATGATTAGTAAGAAACCTGCAAAAAATTTTGATAATTATACCATAGCTACAAGTTAAGGATATTATGGAGGTACTTAAAAATGGTGACAGTCTTATGAAAATTTGTGCGAATAATGGTTTTTCTAAATTTAATCGACTGTGAAAATTTAAATTAGATTCACTACAGCGTTTAAAAGTTATTGCAGGTTTAATTTTTGCTCACTTTTAACATGCAGTCTAATTGAGTTTTCAATAGAATATAAACCAGCTTTTAATGCTTAGAAAAAATGGTGATAAGGCTCTTGTTTTTGTTTTAGATGTTAGGAAAAACGCTTATACAACTTTTTTTACCCCCAAATTTACCAAAATAGCCCCTCTAGTAGGTCCGACTCTGGCTTTGTATATATCAGTAGAAAGCTCTCTAAAAATGAAGTGTTGTGTCAATTTAAAATTTTTCTTTATCTGCCGCAGTTTTCAAGTAATCTAGCAAAATTGAAATTTTACCCTAATTTTGAGGGGTAATTTCACTTCTTAAATGGCGACTGTGTCAGATGAAAAAAATCGGGTCCGTTATTTTGGTCGACCCTACGGGTTGTCCCCATTTACTCTTTTCTCGTCTCTTTTGATCCCAATTTTTCATAGAGAAGAAATTATACGATTTTTGTTAATTTTTCAAAAACCACCAATATTTTTAAATTCTTTTGGATACTGCTGATAAAGTGACCATCTTCGCGTAAATTTTTAATATATTAAAGATTAGGTACTCATAAAATAAATACAAAAAAATACGGTGTGAAGTCTGAATGCGTACCTATTCATCCTTGTCTACGGTAGCACATTTTTTATTGACATAAATATTAGAAACGCAGGAAAAGAGACCAGGAATCAACATAGAAGTGGATTATGGTACGATATATTTTCTGAAAAAAGTGCTTAGGACCAAAGTTATAGAATTCAAAGTGATGCACTTGATGATGACTTTGAAGTTGACCTTGAGGTCAATTTCCAAAGTCATTTGAAAATCATTTAATATTTTTCAAAAGGAGTAGCTTACTTTTCACCCCTAAATGGTTCAAAGTATATTCGAACGAATTTCACATGCAAGATAGAAAATAAGTGATCAAGAAGTAATTTTGAAAAATACTTGCTCAATCGCAATCGGAAAAATAATAGTTAATCATATGTTCAATTGAATTCCTAATATGATAACTATAGAGTAGCAATAAAAATTTTAAAAAATTTTGAAAATTTATAATATAACATAAAGTTAATGTTTAACTTACAATTAGAGTGATATTAAATCTTTTCTTAACTTTACTTCTAAAATTACTTACAAAAATGTTTTCTTCTAATTTTTTCTATAAATCAACTTTGAAGATAGATTGAGTCAATACATGAAATTACTGCTTATAGGTACAGGATATGGTCAAAGTTCGGCAATGGCTAATCATTTTCAACTGACCTTGAAAATCGATTTCAGGGTCACTATCAAGTGCATCGCTTCAAATTCTACAAATTTGGTACTCAGCCCTTTTTTCAGAAAATATGTCGTTTCAAAAATATCTAGCTATAACTGTTTTCATCTACAGAGGTTGAATGGTGTTTTCTACCCCTAAAAAGCGTATTTAGCCGAAATAAAAAAACACGTATTTAATATTTTTCGCTGTTTAATAAGTATGTTAAGTTTCATTCAAATTGGCAAGTATTAGTTGGGTAGTGTTATTTGTCAGAATGTTTTGCCGATCTAGTTTTTTCAATATTTCTTTGCTCGTTTTCAGAATTTGTATTTTAATTTCTACGGACAAATAACTCATTCTTTTCTTCGATTTGAGTAACTTTTATTTGCTGATGTTGACCATTAATTGATCGAAACATATCAAATATTTTTCAATGAATTTTTTAGCGAATGTCGAAAATTTTGAAAATTTTTTCACCGTTAGTAAGTTAAAGTATTTGAATTCATTAAGTAATTAAATGATGTCCACAAGAACCTTACGGACTACCATAAGTTATATGAGATCCCTAGGACCCGTTTTTTACTGTTAGGATAAACTTTTTACTAAAATTATTTTAGATGAATAAAGGTTATGTTGTATGATTTCCGCCAGGGTTTACTGTTCCCATTATTGTAAAAAATAAACTAACCGACCGATTTTGAAAATTTTTTCACTGTTAGAGAACTAAATTATTTTAGATGGATACAACTATGCTGCACAAAGTCCGTTCGGGTTCTTGGGTCCCAAAAATATCAAAACTAATTACCCAGCCGATTTTAAAAAATCTTTTACTCTTAGAAAGCTAAACTATTTTAAATAGGTACAGTTCTTAGATGAGATCCGCCAGTCCCCAAAATTTGGAAATTCGCTATGTTATGCAGATGCTGCGACAGGGGTATTTAATCTGACAAACACAAAAATATTGCAGATCCATGGTAACGCGATTTAAAAATGAAATATTATTGATCAAAAAGTGTCAGAGATCACATTGATCCTGAGAAAAATTTCTCACCATACTTGCCCCACGTTCGATAAATCTGTTTCCAGCCTGTATATGTAACCGTGTATGTATTATTATTAAAAATGAGTGTATGTTAACTAATATGTAATTTAAGAGGGTGACTCACCCCCTCTCCAATGTTGCTCAAACTGAATTTTGAAATCGAAAATTTCATTTCTACGTTATTTCAAATGTCTTAAACTATTTTCCATGAAGAAGAACTTCTTAAACTACACAAGTAGTACGACTATTCGACACAGTCACTCCCTAGTTAACTACCCCTAGACTTAATATTAGGACATTGAGCAAAAATAGGTCAATTAGATTTTCTGACGTAGATTTCAAATCTGTAAACAGAATTTTTATATTGTTTAATTTTATCCCCTTTTTGCAAAATTAACCCCTAAATTTTAACCCCCAGCCACCCCTCTTGACACAATTTGAACGAATTGCATACCAATAAATAGCTCTTTAAAAAAGAGCAATACTGCCAATTTAAACTTTTGCTCTATCTCTTACTGTTTTCGAGATATTTAAAAAATTAAATTTTTACCCCAATTTTTGGAGGGCGATTTCACCCCTTCAAGCCGTTTTTCCGCCGATAAAAAAAAATACGTGTCGCTTATTTTTTAGTGTTCTACAACATATCTAAGTTTCATCAAAATCGATAGGTCCGGCCTCGGGCCCTTTACTTGTAAGAAATACGTATGAGCAAATGACAGTTCCAATTCCTTTTGGCCGTTCATATTTGCGAAATTATTTATTTCCGGCAAACATCGAAATTACAGTTGACGTGCTCTACAATTTACTCGTACCTGGCGACTGTATCCGAACGTGTGTACTGTGTACAATCTAAAGCAGCAAACACTCTCGGAAACCGCGTAATGTTATAAAAATTTTCTTTAACTTGCGCCTTTTCGACGTCAGTTGTTGGAAATTTAATGAATTCTTCACGCAACAAAGCAATTTTGTGTGACACTAATTTCACTACTTTGCTAGTAGTAGCTTTGAAAACTTCTCCTTAAGAAAAACATTATTTCTGAAGATAATGTACTATTCCTAAAAAAAAGATACATTACTGCTTAGTTGAAATACTTATTATTTAAAAAACAGCATACCAGTTCGTTTTGTGTTGTATTCGTGGGCGAATTTTTTCCAAAATAAAAATTCCTTTCGCATTCGAAATTTTGTGTAAAAATTCAAATCGTCGCAAATATTAAAATGATTTGGATGAAAACATATTGTTTTTTTTTACATAAACGTTAAGTCATACAAATAGGTTATGTTATAAGAATCTTTTGACAAAAAAAAAATAATTTATTTTAAAAAGATTATAAAGGTACGGACACACGACACGCTTTTGGTGTAGAAGTTTTTTTTTTTTACAAAAGGACAGAAAAGTTGATTTAAGATACTACCAACAAGGTAATCCTAAATTGTGAGACGCATCCAAAAGATAATACAGAGATAATATTATTTTACAACTCTAAGAAAAAAGTAAACGCAATAAAATTTTACAAGTTGGATTTACACTATAGCAAAAAATGAAATAAATTATTTTCAGTACGAAACTGCCGTCTTGCAGCAACATTTATAAAAATATTAGTTTTCAATTCAAAATAGAATATGGCAATACAAAATACGATTTAGAAATGTTAAATTATAATCTAAATCAGGTGTTGTGTGAAATGTCTGACACTATTCTATTCGCCGTGTGTGACACTACTGTGTAAACAACCTCAAATATTTGCTAGAGAAGTCTAGCAACTCGAGTGTATACAACTGTTCTAGCCTGATCTAGACTGCAAATTTAAGCCGCTGCTACACGATGCTACGAACACCTTCCAACATTCGACGTTGGATGGTTCATAGCATCGTGTAGCCGTTGTTCGAACCTACGAGTGTCCAATGTCGAGCGTCAAACGTTCGCATTTGGTCGTGTCCCGTTCGATGTCGGTATTTTTGCACCGAGTCAAAGGGGTGCTTCGAACGTTTGAAGGTCAATGTTGGTTCGTTGGTTGGTTCGACTCAGCAGCTGCACGCTCGTTCATGTGAAGAGAGACAACATCAGTGTATAACATTAGAGATAACATCAGACAGATAACATCGTCCACTGAGTACCAACACATCATCATTCGTATTGGATCAAACATTCGATTCACCGTGTAGCAGATACATTCGTCGCACCAACTATCGAACTTAACTGCCTCAAACGTTCGATCGAATGTTGGAAGGAACGTTCGTAGCATCGTGTAGAACCCGCTTTACTTGAACGTGTAAACCAACGGGCCAAACTACTATATGATAGTTAGTATTCCGACTGTAGCAGAAAGGTGACGTAAAATCTCCTCCACTTCGCATCACTATGCTGTGTAAGTACAAACTGTTTGTAGTGGTTTAGGCTTGATGTTTGCTTCTGTGTGAGTATTTACACACACAATTACAAAACACGTATTATCGGACAGAGCAACGTGCAGGTCAAGTAACAATGGTCTTACAATACATAACAATCGTAGTGGATTCGATGACCGACACCGACTGACTAAATGCCTTAAGCTGTGACAGACCAACAAATGACTCCAAGCGAACTAAACTTTTTTGATATTAGTTTGCTTCTAGTGTTCTATAGTGTAAACATTGCACACAATAATGCTAATTTAGATGTCGCGTTATTTTGATGTCTCGTGTATCCGTAGCTTTATGTACATATGTTGTAGGTACCTATCATGTATTATATACTGTGTGATACAAGGGGACAAACTAGATTGGCTTTGCCTCTGTTCCACTTGTAATGAGTTTGTGACGTAGTCTGTTTGTGTACATACACACTGTTTGCAGTGTATTAGTTTGGTTTTTTGTAGTAGTATGTGTATACACACATACAATCACATCACACGTATTACCAGAGAGAGCTGTTCAACGTGCTCAACTAACAATGGGTATATTGTTAATATAATGGTGTGTTGACTCGACGACGACTACTGACGGACTAATGTCTTAAGCTGTGACTGGCTTACAAATGACTCCAAGCGAATTTCACTTTTTTTATGTTAGTTGGTTCTAGTGTTCTATGGTGTGACACTTTCAAAATAGAGTATACTCACTATATATATAGGTAGCATGTGTAAATTACGTATGTATATTTTGAGTAAAATTCAAAACGTCAAATGTCAAAAACTAATATATTTAAATAGCAATTAAATTGAATTTGAATGAATTTAAAAAATATTGTTAAAGTTTGCATTTTTTGATAGTAATTTACTGTTAATATGTAGGTAATATTAAAATCATTTAGGTAATTTAATATGTAGGTAATATTAAAATCATTTAAATATCCATAAACGACACAGTAATAATCATGTACCTAATAGTATAGGCGTCAATTATATTTTTTTTATTTATACCTTACTGCTAACAAGAAAGATTAAAAAAAAATTTAGCAATTAAGAAAAAAATCTAATTAATTTCTAATTCTATACGTTCGATTATTAAACAATTAGCAGTTAGGTCCAAAATTAATGTCTTAAATTTTTTATTTTTGTAATTAAGAAAAATATCCCCTTTACTCCAAAAAGTTGGGGAGCTGAGTTCAGCAAACAGAAATGCAAGTTGGCCACACATTAGAATAGTATTTTTGTGAAACGATAAGGGTTACTCAGAGGTTATGACCTCTGAGCAGCCCTAATAAAATTAGCTATGAAACGTTCATAGATAACCAAAAACTGTTAGCATGTGCAAAAAAAAGAAATAATGTATTTAAGGGGATGGTAACGTTAATTCGGCATAAAAAAGACCCACTTTTAAGAATATTTTCAGACGCTACCCGTAACACAAATTTAATTAATCGATCGTAACATTATAGTACAACATACGAACAACATTTCTTTAATTTTTTAAAACAAATCATTAATAATTAAGCCAACGGTAGCAAATATTCGGAGGCGCCGCGAAAAAAAGTTGTTTGTCGGTGAACAATATAACTCATGAGTGGATCATCCGAGATAAAAAAAAAAAGAATGATATCATTAGACAACCTCTTTCCTAAGGTATCCCTGGGAGGAATTTTCTTTTTTCGATTTTTTAATTTTTGGTGACACTTAGAATTGAAAACACCGATTTTCGTCTAAAAAATTGACCTATTTGTAATTATAAAATTAATAATTATGAAAAATAAAAAAAGCTCCCAGGGATACCTGGTCATTTATGTAAGGAAGCAGTATACAAAATTTCAAAACAATCGGTCGAGTAGATTTTGATTTAAACTGTTCACCGGTTTCAAAAATGACAAGTGTCAGAAAATCGCTTTAAAGTTTTGTATACCTTAAAATGCAATATTAAATATGAAAAATTTTTTCATACGTACGTCATTGGTTATAGTATACATTAGTATACTTACAAAGACCCATCCATGAATAAAAGAATTCAGGGATTCCGAGAGCACAAAGCCACGTACCTGCTGGGCAGGGATACGAAAACGTATCGGAGCAACAAACAAAGTTCTATATCTTAGTTAGTTTTACTCCGATTTGTTTCAAATTTTGACATAACAATCTTAAGATGTTGTACAATCATATGAAACAATAAAAAAAATAATGAGAAAAAAATTTTAATACGTTACCATCCCCTTAAGGCAATAAAAACTTAAATTTGAAAAATCCTTTTTTTTCTGGGAAATACTTTATTTTTTCTTATTCAAAAGATGAGATACTTTATTTTTCTCAAAAAAAGTTAGCAGCCCGACATCAGTCCTATCGAAATCAACGTCGTAATTTTTAAATAAAACAATCTCACCACAAAACAGTTTACATGTTATTCATTCGTCTTATCAATAAAGTGGAGACTGTATGGTTGTGTTGTATTTAAGTGAGCGACATCAATGCTACAAAGGAATGCTGTTGACAAATACTTACAAAAAATGTAGATAGTACTATTTCGTTATATCTTTTCCACTCCAAAAAAAAAATTACTAAAATCTAAAAATGAAAAAATAAAACGGTGAAATATAAAAAATTCTACGAAATGTTTTTCCATCCACATTTTTATTTAATGTTAATTAATGTCTTTTGTGATATATATTCATCAATAATCATAATATTACCATTTTAAAGATGTACCAGTGTCTTGTTACTGGTACCACTGATGATAAGACATTCATAATGATTTGTAATGGTTATTGTTTTGGGAGATAAGAAATAAATGATTGGCTTAAAATGTTATTCGCTGCACAAAGAAAAAAAAACGTAATATATATATATATATATATATATATATATATATATATATATATATATATATATATATATATATATATATATATATATATATATATATATATATTAAATGGCCGAATCACTGTATTTGTGCATGGTTTCATATCAATCGTGTTTACATGTAGAGGTGGTCTTCATCTTCTGTTCAAAGGAAAACCGATACCTATAGAAAAGTATCTATAGGTATCTTCAATTTTTTTGTCTTATTAAATTATTATTATAAAATATTCATGAATAGAAACAATTTTACCTATCGATAGTAGGTTCCTTATTAGAACGATCAGATATTACCAAAATACCTTCCATCTTTACAAATTCAGTGAACGTAAAGGCCGATCCAGACTGAACGATAAAACGTTCATGGAAGTCGTTCAACAAAACGTACAAAAATTAGCGTGTCCACACGATTTCAATAGTTATCGTTCAAATTTCAGTTCCACGACGTTTGTCGTGGAGGAACATAGACTGTCTCCTTGTTACCCGTTTCATTAATTTCTTTGTATTTTTCGATCAGAACTTCATATGTCTGGACTTTTTATTCCGGTCACTGTACTTCGGGCTTTTAACTTGCCACAAGCAAGGAAAACTCCGATAAAGTTCAAAAAATGCACATAAAAATTTACGGGAGTACTGCCGAAGATCAGACATTAGAAAATTATAATATAAAAAACAAAATTAAATGCAAAAAAATGTTTAAATTCATGGACACGAAGCAACAGAATACTACGATATTATGTAAAAGACAAATCGTTCTGATAAAACGAAGGTCTGTCCAGACGCACCAGCTTGTCGAATCAGTTTTCATAAATTGATGCCTCGTAGCTCAGACTTTCGACTTATCGTACAACCTCATTTCCGTCCTGCAAGACGTACGTTTTACGGTCCACACGCTACGTTTGTCTAAATCGACAAATCGTCTGGACCGGCCTTAACAACTCAACATAATACACCTACCACTCTCTAAAAAAAAATTCTTCTTTTTTGTTAGGTATGTGGTGTTCATCATTTAAGGTCAATTTTGGGTTACCTTTATCAGATTTCTTAATTCGATTCGCGGTTATTTTAGAAATTATGTAAAAACGAAATAATATAAAGCAGCCTCTTCACGCTCAAACGCTCAATAATATTGCACAAAATCTAAGGTTGTACAATATTATGGATCATTTTGTAGGTTACAATTGCTACTTAAATACAGTTTGAAATATATTGTGCAATAAATGAATATTGTAACGTCTGTACACTCTGTAAATATTATTGTGCAATACCACTATCTTTGTCTGAGTTTCGATTTATTTGTTATTTTATAATGTTACATTTGATGGCTATTTTTTGAATCAGTTTGAAATACTAATTTACAAGAATAATTATTTATTGCTTCGCAACATGTTTCACACTTACCATTTAGAAAAACAACAATTGAATTAATTTACAGTATTCTTACATTCAGTTTATTTTACAAATTTCTTTTATAAATAATTGAGCTCCCTGGAGGAAATTTTAATAAATTGCACAAGTTAATTGCACACTGTTATTGAGCGTGTAGGGTCCGTTAAAAAAGTACCGTTCAAATTGTGTGATACGAATATCACAGAATGGTGGAGGCGCTGAGAACGCGCAAATTTGTTTAGCCAATGTTATGAATGTCAAAGGAGTTATCAAAAAAAGGATTAGATTTTGGAATAATTATTTCAACTTTATTTTCTGTATTATAATATAATTACATAAAGCTGAAGCCTTATGGTTCAAAAACTACAGTATCTAATCAAGATACAGTTCTCTGCTTCCATTTTTCTCCGTTTACTTTAGTGATAAGCAAATGCAAGACCAAGACCAAGACTGCCAAGTCTTGGTCTTGGTCTTGTTCTTGCATTAAAAGTCTTGGTATTGGTCTCGCTAGAGCAGTTTGAGTCTTGGTCTTGGTCTTGATCTTGCAAAATACAGTTTTGGTCTTGGTCTTGTTATTACTAGAAAATCTTGCACTTTCTTGCATTTTTTTTATTAGCGAATTTTTTTCCTCTAAAATCAGAATTTTTACTATCTTTACGCATTAATTATGCTTTCAAACTATTTAAATAGTTTAGCAAGAGTCTTGCTTTTTACTTGCTTTTGTCTTGGTCTTGCTCACTTGAGTCTTGGTATTGGTCTTGCAGCCATTATTATAGTCCCGGTCTTGGTCTTGCTCTTGATATACATAGTCTTGGTCTTGCATTTTTTACAAGACCAAGACAAGACTGCGAGACCGAGACTAATTTTGCTCATCACTAGTTTACTTGGATCTCAGCATTTCTGTAAAACCTTATATCGTGTACCTTTTATTCAAATAATACTCTATTTCCAAACAATGTTAACCTTAGTTGAAGGTTGAAGTCTGAAGTAATGAAAGTTCCAAATTTATTCGTTAAAGTGATGACTAAAAGTCATAATTTTTTAAAATGTTAAAAATCAAGTACTAGCGTGTAAAATATTAAGATTGAATTCAACTATTCGTGAATGTAATTTTATTTACCATATGTAGCGATTAAATTTTTTGAATTAACCCTTACCTTATAAAATATTTTGCATAATATTAGACCATGTGGCTTGAAATGATCATTCATAGTAGGGTTGTTAATAAAAAAAAAAACTGCTACCTTAATAAAAATATAAGCATACAATTAAAAATAAATAAACTGTTAGAAAATTTTCGATAACATTTGCTTCATTTCACCAGTATGTTCTATACGTTTAACTTAATACCCGTTGGTACAATAGCTGATAAAAATACCAAAACAGTACGTAAATGGAATCAACTGTTTAGTTACAACATTCACCTGTCAAATTATTTTTGACAGCCTCTGTACGTTACTTACTGTATGTACAACTCACTATTTCCTATAAAATTTTTACATATATTCATGCAATATGTAAATAATAATATCAAAATTTCACTCGACATCCCGCCCCCTTAAATGATGATATAACTAAATGTGACGTACTGTTTTTGTTGAGGGGTACTATTTTTTATTTTTATTAAGACCAAATGTATTGTGTATTGCATACATAGAGTGGTGTTACAACAATATTCAAATTAATATTGTATGTTATGAATATATTATATTATGAATATCGGTACCTAACAATAGTGTTTTGAGCTACATTAGCAAAAATTTATTTTATTAATATATTATTTAATAATGAACATGTGTGGACCTATTAAAAAGAAATATATTTTTTTGTTGTGGTGCTATTATTGGAGAGGGTTAAAAAATTTTGATTTTTTATTTGTAATACTTATTCAAAATATGTGTTAATACACAAATTTTAAATTTAGTGTTAGTGGAATTTTAGTGTTTTGAAGATATTAAATTGGTCATGTTTGTAATGATTTTGAACAATAATAAACAATTGAATTACCTATCTTGTGGTCAATTATTTCTTTTAGGTTTTACTTGATTAGGCAACTGAAAAACTAGATCCTGACAGAGCCAGAACCCATAAACGATGAGGACAAAAGTTTGACCATTTGTTACGGCGCATCCAATGATGACCTCAGAGTCAAGGTTCACCTTGACCTCAGAGTCAAGGTTCAAGGTCAAGTCCGTTTCTTTTATGGCAATCCCCGGAAATGGAAAGAGCGGAAAATTCTGTATCCGAATGTGACCTTGATCATGATCTCTAGGTCAATGATCAGGGTCAATTCAAGGGAAAATGCTGATTTTTACTGCCCAGGCGCTAGCTGACATTAAGTATGCACTGAAAGAGGTATAGAATTTGGCTTTTGATTATTATTATTAGGGGGTCTTAGGTGAGTATGAAAACGCATGTCGTCGACCTCTAGGGTGGTCAACAACTTGGTGGGGAAGGGGGTTAAGTTGTAGGAAAAGCCGATCGGGAGATCGCTTATATCTTGCTTATTATTGACCGTAGAGTGATGATTTTTTTTTTTAATTTGTTTGCAATATGTAAACTTTTAATATACCTAACAGTTTGAAAAACTATCGATTTGATACACCTAAAAGCTGTCTAAAAAAATGAAAACAGAAAATAATGGTAAAATTTAAGAATTTGGATTTGCTCTTGAATTGACCCTGATCGTTGACCTTGAGATCATGATCAAGGTCATATTCGAATGTAGAATTTTCCGCTCTTTCCATTTCCGTGGTCAAAAGTAGGGGTTGCCATATAAAAAAACGGACTTGACCTTGATATGACCTTGAACCTTGACCTTGTGGTCAAGGTTAAGGTCATCCTCGGATGCACCGTAACAAATAGTGAAACTTTTGTTGTCATCGTTTACCATAAAAATGCTTTCCCGCTGAGATTTTTGACTTTTTTGACTTTTGACTAACCCTGTATACTAAAAATACTTAAATTTTAACGTTGCCTTCTATTTTCATTTTTTTACACGAAAACCGTTAGGTATATCAAAAATTTGCATATAACATAAATTTTAGATCATTTCATTGCAAACAAATTAAAAGAAAATTATCACTCTACGATCAATAATAAGCAAGATATAAGCGATCTCCCGATCGGCTTTTTCTGCAACTTTCCCCCCTCCCCCGCAATTTGTCGACCACTCTAGAGGTCGACGACATGGGTTTTCATACTCACCTAAGACCCCCTAACAATAATCAAAAGTCAAGTTCTATTCCTCTTTCATGCATACTCAATGTCACCTAGCACCTCGTCTAGTATAAAAAGTATTGTATTTAGGCACGCTGAAGATCGAGTATAAATTATAGTTGAAATAAGATTGAAAATATACCTTGTTAGTAGGATGAATGCGGGAGATATGCCGCACATTTTGAAAACACTTGATAATTCCTAAAGTATGCATTTAATTGATTTGAAATTTGGCACACAATAAATGTAAACATTGTTCTTTAAAATTATTTCTAAATAATTTTAAATTTTGAGTCATAGAAGATTCATAATTAACATTTTTGTAGAGCCAGCAAAGCGGCGTCTCTCCCACACCTATGGGAGAGATGCCGCATCAAAGAAGGAGAGTCGCCGCATAGTTCATATTAAAAATTTTGCATTTTACACATATTTCCATACATGACGCATGCCATATGTAACCATTTTTAGCACTTTATATATCTTAACCAGTCAACTTTTTTTTGTTTCTAAGTACTTTTCAAAACATTAAATACACAGGCAATCATCATTATTTTCGTTATCTTCACTAATATGAGGGCTCTTCCTGATCCATTAATGGATCTTTTATATTTACGTGGCATACCTAATTTACAGTCAAAAAAAAATTGCATAATTAAGGTATATATAAGTCTATGTTTTTAACATGTAATATGATGCGGCATCTATACCAACTTTAAATGCGGCATCTCTCCTTTTTGTTGGGATAGATGCAGCATGTTGCTATAGCAAGCATAGTGTGGAATTCTAACCTAAAATTTTATACAGTACTTTTAAAACATACCTAAATTAATAACAAAACTCATTTTCATTAAAACATTCTTAAATTCTAATGAATTAAATGCTTGATAAAATATTATGTTAAAAAACTTACTTTTCAATAATAAAAAGTTGGATAATTACTAAACTGATGGACTAATCATAAATGTTACCATATGCAGATTAAATAAGTAACTTATTTTAAACATATAATCTATTAATAGCGCTATCTGTCAATCAACGGACGAACTATGACTACTGCGGCATCTCTCCCGCACTTACCCTAACTGTATAAGATTACACTAATTTATAGTCTGGTATGTATTTTAAATTCTCATAGTAGTATTCTTGTACTTGAAAATATACCTGATTTTGGCTCTGAAATGAGGTATACTTTAAAGACTCATTTTGTTAGTTTCTGTTTTGTAAATTATACCCGATTCTAGATCGGCCAGAGACGTCACAAGTTCTGACTTCGGGTATATTTTCAAAATACGCATCGCGACCGGCCTCTGCGGTTATTGTGATTATTTTCGGATACCGAAAACGTGGGACTGAAAGTGTTAATCAAACTACGAGTAATTTTTTTATTACTTCGGTTTAAAAATGCTGAATTTTGATTTAGATGAACAATTTTAGCACTCCCTCCCAATGTTTCCGGTTGAACAAAAACGGGACAGACATCTCTCTATATCCAACACTGCAACAATTAAAACATTGGGTAAGCGTATATAGTAACAATTAAGCCTAAGCGCATTCCTACCTTAGTTACTTTTAAATTTTTACAACTTCATTTAGCAACTGAAGGGTTAGGGGAAAAACGATCAGAGTCACAGAAAGTAAATTTTTCAGGGGAGCGTTTTTAAACTTTAAAGTGTAAATCATGTATTATAGGCACATTTTTCAACATAAAAATTTTTTGCCTGAAAACCACGCATAGGATCTGGTTCAAACTTTCGGTGGTTATTGCTAATATAGTAAGCTAGAAAACGCCATACCAGCAGAAAATAGACGGCTAGCCGTTTTCGCGAAATTTGATATCGAATTATGTATTATATGCGCATTTTTCAGCAAAAAAATTTGGTTCTTCCTCTGCATATCACGGACTATGTTCGATTTTCACGTGTAAATTTAGCACGGGGTCAATATTCTGCATACTGCCAACTTTTTGTGACTCTGATCGTTTTTCCCTTAATTCAGAATTTATTGGCAAGCATATACCCTTGCATGTAGGTATACGTAATACATTTAGCTATAAGCATGGCACCCATACATACAGAAATTAATAATATCAGAAGCAGTATAGGTATATGAATATTTGTCAACAAGGATCACTTTAAAACCCTTCACTTATCGCTATGTTAATTTTCGATACACTTTATCAAAATATAGTACGCAAAGTGGATATCCCTCTACGCGCCTTCTAAGGCCCCCTTTTTCAATTGAACTACATACTATGCAGTACATAGATATATCTATCATACGTCACATATGGCATCCAAAATACACATAATATAAAGTAGCATGCCATGATAAGTATCATTGACATACGGTGGTAACAACAGGAATAAATGGGAATATGTGTGTCTGTGGAGCGGGAAAAGTGATAGGTAGACTGACTTGTGCGACAAAGATAGACCGTCATTTGGCAATGAATAATTTAAAGTATATATCGATACTCTCCGCTCTGCGTCAACAATCATAATTATTATACAATTCAATTAGATTATTTCTCTTTAAATCGAATAGTAAAGAGATACTGTACCGTACGTTGTCATAAATAAGACACCATACTATGTGTAAATTTAGTTACTGTTGCGGCTAAAACCAAACCATAGTACATTAACCCTAGAATCATACATACTCGTCAAAACGACGAACGAACTTCTCTACCTGCTCCAATACTACAACTCGTCGGTGCCCGCTTACTGTGAAACTTCTGTTATCTAATTTATTTGTTATTATAACACATAAGATGTATAAATTTTATTTATAGTTATTGTCGTTTTTTTATACTGAAATAGTGTGCGTCAAAAGGAGGACGATGTATGATTAACCTATATTTTTTTTAAAGATTTTTTACTCCACATATAAAAGTGTTCCTAATTTTTCTAAAATTTATTAAAGATATGGATGTTATAATTAATTTATTCAATGATTATGATAATGTGAAAGATGATTACAGCTGTTTGACTTATAGACACGACATAATACTGAAGTTTTAATATATTGAATCGAAAACTAAAGAATGCGTTTCAAGTGACTTAATAAAAGGTTAACCACTTATTTTGTGGAAAATATTTTAATTTTTATTATTTTTTGAGATCTTATTCCAAAAATTACTAATAAAGTTTAGAAAATTTACAAATGTGCCTAATGGGGAAATAACTACATATCTACAGGAATATTTATGACTGAGAAATTTCACATTCTGTAAAGTCACACATGTCCACTGACTCATAATAGTTCATAAATTAATTATTTGAAAGACATGTTTTATGATACAATTGATGTATTTATCTATTTTTTAATTTTTATAGTGAAAATATGCTTTGATAAAAAGATTAAAAAAATTAATAAATATTTATATTAAGAAATTTTTCCAAATCCAATTTTTTTAAATATTTTGTTCGCTTTTGTAGTATTGTTATGTAAAAAAAATGTTTTTTGCAAATAAACTCTAAAACTCCCCTTAAAAAGTCCATTCGTCGAAACGACGCCGATGTATGATTAACTTGACTCGTAGACCAACGTATGATTCTAGGGTTAAAATGTAGTCATAAAAATGACTAGGCAATACTTACGTACCTATAATAAAAACTACTGACCCGATTTGGATAGTGTTTTTGTAAAAAACATAGATCGTTACTTCCACAAAATTAGTTATTACTAGTTGAAAATATCAAGAATATAATAAATATTTAGTTAAATTTAGTATTACGCTTATAAAAATGACGTTTTATTTTTAATTTAATTAATGACTTGAAAATATCTAGAGCTTTCTTTATTAACAAAGAGAAAAATCTTGAGTTAATATCATAAAAGTGAAAAATTTCCACAAACAGATAACTTTCTCCGTTTCCAAATCTTAAAAATAAGACAAAAAATTGTCATCTTAACCATTTAGTCGAGAGAAAAATTGAAGATTGACTAAATTTAAATAAAAAGAATTGGTTTTTTGTTGTTGCATGCAATTTGACATTTCCAAGACATTAATATTTACTAGTCAACTAACAATTCCATAAACTAAGTAACTTGTTAAGTAAGGGGGGCCGATGTAGAAAGCAGCACTAGGCTACGTGAGTGAGAATGAAGTCAAAATTGAGCTACGTAATTCTCTAATTCATTTTATTTAGTAGAATTAAAACAAACATAAATTTGAAGGTGAAATAGGAAGAGTCATGAATTACTTTTGACTTGCTCATGACATTTTAAAATTTCACAATACTACCTCAAACAACCGATGTTACCATTTGGTCACACAGTTTTCACATTAAAAAAAAAAACAGTGTTTTATGAGGACATATTGTGCTGTTCTTTAAAAAAAATGTGTTAATTTTCATATTTTATAATAAATAGGTATATTCAATAAAATTACTTTTTGACTTAACAGGAAAAAAACTCCGCCCCACCGAGAATGAGAAATCGAGGCAAAAGCCACTTATTGTCTATACATGGTATAGTCTAAGGTAGATTGTATATATGTACTTTATTAGTACGCCCTTAGTGATTCCACTTTTTTGCTGCAGCCCTGTATTTTTATTTACAGTAATAATATATGATCATTATAATGTTTGCTATGGATCATACCCTCTAAGCAATAGACAAATAAATTATGTCAAATATATGGAGCGGTTACGGTGGTCAAATTATTACAAAAGTATCCGTACATTTGATACACAATGTCATATACCTACAATAAATATGTACGAAGGAAAAAAATGTACCTAATTTTAAATTTACAATCATAAATTTATAATAATAAATGTAAATAAATGAATTTATTGAAAGAAAAGTGATTGCTAGAAAGTAGTATTCGCTCAATTCTAATTTACTGACAACCGTTTCATCAAATTATTTAAGGGATTATACTACTGTGATCAGTATGAGTTTCGTTCTTAACCCTAAAATCATACGTTGGTCTACGAGAAACGTTAATCATACATCAACGTCATTTTGACGAATGGACTTTTTACGGAGAGTTTTAGAGTTCATTTGCAAAAAACATTTTTTTTTACATAACAATACTACAAAAGCGAACAAAATATTTACAAAAATTGGATTTGGAAAAATTTTTTAATATAAATATTTATTAATTTTTTTAATTTTTTAATCAAAGCATATTTTCATTATAAAAATTAAAAAATAGATAAAATACATCAATTGTATCATAAGACATGTCTTTCAAATAATTAATTTATGAACTATTATGAGTCGGTGTACATGTGTGACTTTACAGAATGTGAAATTTCTCAATCACAAATATTCCCGTAGCTATTTAGTTATTTCCTGATTAGGCACATTTGTAAATTTTCTAAAATTTGTTAGTAATTTTTCGAATAAGATCTCAAAAAATAATAAAATTAAATTTTTTTCGACAAAATAAATTGCTAATCTTTTATTAAGTCATTTGAAACGCATTCTTTGGTTTTCGATTCAATATATTAAAACTTCAGTATTATGTCGTCTCTATAAGTCAAACAGTTGTAATCACCTTTCATATTATCATCATCATTGAATAAATTAATCATAACATCCATATCTTTAATAAATTTTAGAAAAATTAGGAAAATTTTTATATGTAAAGTACAAACTCTAAAAAAAACATCGGTTAATCATACATCGTCATCCTTTTGACGCACACTATTTCAATACAAACAAAACGACAGCAACTATAAACAAAATTTATATATTTGCTGTGTTAGAATAACAAATAAATTAGATAACAGAAGTTTCACAACAAGCAGGCAACGACAAGTTGTAGTATTGGAGCAGGTAGAGAAGTTCGTTCGTCATTTTGACGAGTACGTATGATTCTAGGGTTAATTACGTTAAAATATCAATTGCGGTTTAATAGTTTTTTTTTTTTATTGTTAATTATAGAGAATTAAAAATATTCAATTTTGTGGCAGTTACATCACACTGCATACAACACTGGTCGCAACGTTTTGGTTAATGATGTACATCGGTGATTCTCAAGTTAGGGATCGTAAAAATATTTGGGGTTCGGCGAAATATTTGATTAATGTTCACATACCGATTTTCTACACATTTTTACGTTTTCCTATACATAATATCCATTCTTCAGGAGGCTTCTTTGAAGTTTTTAAGTGCTAAAGAAGAAAATTTAGTTTTAATTTCTTTGAAACAAAAAGTCGTATTAGTGTTATATTACCTAATCGAAATTGTAAGTTTCATATGACACACGAGCGCAAAAGTTACGCGACAGCTGTGTAGCAGTATGTGTGTAATTGTACAAGTGTGTAATATGCCTTACGTACCACGGAGTTGCATACTATACTTTATCTACGACTAATATGAATTGGATATATACCTCACAATCAATCAATCTAAATTTATTGTGATGGCAAAGTAGGATATTAATGATGATGATTGTTTACTATCGTCAACACCATTTTCTGCTAAAACCGGTAACGCACTTCCGGTTTTGGTTTAAACTTCTAAGTGCTAACAAAGTAATATGGTCGGTTTTGTTTTCATTTAGGTAGGTACTTCTTAGGGTATTCGGATAAACCCAAAGGCGAATCAATACTCAATTTAAATAATGGAACTGAATCTATTAATTATAGAACTAAAAAGTCACCGCTGCAATCAATGTTGTGAATTATTTAACCGACACCTCCTCGTGGTGGAAAATATCTCTGAACTTATTGTATTAAGGGGATGGTAACGTATTCAAATTTTTTTTCTCATTATTTTTTTATTGTTTCATATGATTGTACAACATCATAAGATTGTTGTCAAAATTTGAAACAAATCGGAGTAAAACTAACTAAGGTATAGAACTTTGAGCGTTTGTTGCTCCGATACGTTTTCGTATTCTTGCCCAGCAGGTACGTGGATTTGTGCTCTCGGAATCCCTGAATTCTTTTATTCATGGATGGGTCTTTGAAAGTATACTAATGTATACTATAACCAATGACGTAGATATGAAAAGATTTTCAGGTATACAAAACTTTAAAGCGATTTCTGACACTTGTCATTTTTGAAACCGGTGAACAGTTTAAATCAAAATCTACTCGACCGATTGTTTTGAAATTTTGTACACAGCTTCCTTACATAAATTACCAGGTATCCCTGGGAGCTTTTTTTTTATTTTTCAAAATTATTAATTTTACAATAACAAATAGGTCAATTTTTTCGACGAAAATCGGTGTTTTCACTTCTAAGTGTCACCAAAAATTAAAAAATCGAAAAAATAAAAATTCCTCCCAGGGATACCTTAGGAAAGAGGTTATCTAATGATATCATATTTTTCTTTTATTTCGAATGATCCATTCATGAGTTATATTGTTCACCGACAAACAACTTTTTTTCGAGGCGCTTCCGACGATTTGCTGCCGTTGGCTTATTTCGTTTTAAAAAAATAAGGAAATGTTGTTCGTATGTTGTACTATAATGCTACGATCGATTGATTAAATTTGTTTTACCTGTAACGTCTAAAAAAATTCTTAAAATTGGGCCTTTTTTATGCCGAATTAACGTTACCATCCCCTTAAGTTTAAAGTGTAGTACGTCGGTTTGATTATTACTGCCAAATCAAAATTATTAGTTATGCCACAAAATTTTTCAATCTTTGTACGGTCGTATATGGTAACTTCCACACTTTTTTATCAATAAGAGATAAAAGATGCATCAGTCGCCTATGTTTGAAGTCTTCCGATTTGAACCTTATTTTCAAACTTTTTATCAAGAAATTTATTGTATAGATATTAGCCTAGTGTGATAAAAACTTACTTTTTAAAAGTGAGGGAAAAAATGTAAATTTATTTTTGTTTTACAAAAATTGTCCTTTCCAAAAGAAAAAAATTATTCAAATTCATTTCATTGCCACTATATTTTACATGTGTGAAAATATTATGGATATATCCGACACTCATACATTACATATACATATTTTTAAAACTAAGTTTAAAAGTTTTTAAAAGCTTTACGTTAAAATGTTTTAAGACTTTTTTGTATATACACACATATATTTTAACAAAATCCATTTGCTTAAGTATGTTTTGTCCTGTTGCTAGATTCATTTGTATTTTAAGTTGTTTAAAGAAAGTTTTCAAACGCAGCCTTGAGGTTTTTGTTGATATTTTTTTTTTATATACTTACTTGCATTTATATAGGTACATAGACTGTTCTTTTGTACGAAAAAAAAAATAAAATAATATGTTTAGTATTAACGTTTAACATGAGCTATTTGTCGACTTTGGCGTTAGTTTATCAACTAAGGAAACCTATACAACACCATACATATCTTTTTATAGGATTGTATATAATATGCTCTACGTATGTATATTTAGATTTTCTTCTCATAAAAGATACAACAGATGTTTGCTATAAGGTGCTAACCTAAATGTAAATGACCTTTAACCCTTGAAGCGATTTTTGACTTATTAACACTTTAACGGATATTAATGACATAAAACGTCAAATGAAACCTTACTAGCTCACACACCACGTCGTAGAACGTCAATAATTCTATATAAAGTATACATTAGTAAAGTTGTCAAAATAGTGTCTCAATTGGAAGTTTTGTCTATCAAGGTATTTTTACGTTTCTTGGTTTTGAAATCTGTAAATATCTGAATATTAATTTAAAAAAAAATATGTTAATTGTTATGCGCTTTTAGATGAGCACTAATTTTACTATATTTATGAAAATTTCCTCAGCCGTTTTTCTCTTAAATTAGAAAAATCAATAATAGTTTCCACATTGCATTTCTTATCGGAATTTTGCAATTTTTTAGCTTCCAAAGCAACCATAAAAACTGGACAGATTTTTATTTTTCCGAACTTGGCTCAATTAATAACTGATTAATAAAGATACGTTTAGATTACGACACTATGCACCGTACACTCCGTTATTTTTTTGTTACGAATACATTTTATGAGATTTAGTATTTACGACAAAAGACAATTATGAAAAGTAACGAAAAGTATTTTTTTAAAAATAGTCTTGCTGACCAAATAAATGGAAATAGGTAATGGAGCCTGAATTAGTAATCAATTTATGGATAAGTGTTTATAATTTATTTACTCAATTTCTAGTAAGATTCATTGTCGATAATATTCGTTCAATAACGACAAAAAGGGTTTTTTAAGGTCTACAAATAATTATCGCCGCAGTAATAACAATCTCGATATTGTATCAGAGGAATATGAATTTATTTTTGAAAAATAGAGAAAGACAGTTACTTCATCAAGTAAATTACTGTTTTAAAATTTAAACAATATATTATGTTTTCCTAATACCAATTAAAACAATTTTACAAAAAGGGTGGTTTGGATGTACTGGATTTTTATTTTGTATTGGGACTCCTTTTAGCGATTTCCCAGAATGGAAAGTCGCTATTCCAGCCTTGCTCATGGTGGAAGTTCAGCCCGCGACTATGGCAGAAATTTGTTTTGAGGCCCCTAGAACCCAAAAATAATATTCACTAAAATTTATATATATATATATATATATATATATATATATATATATATATATATATATATATATATATATATATATATGTATGTATGTATCGGTTTATGTATGTATATATGTATCAGCACGATAGCTTTTCAGGAAAAACTGCTAGCTTTACGAAATTTGGTGACAACGTTGGAAATCCAAAAATCTTGGACGAGTTCTTCAGCCAGACACGTCGGATGCCAGGAACATGGTTTTTGTTCTTGCAAAAAATTAGTTTTTTGCTAAAATTTACTATAATTTAAAAGTTTTTGCCACATTTTTATACACCATTGCAAAGAGGGAAAAAAATAACATAAAAAAGGTTTTTGAACTATTATTCTAGGTTAGCTAGTTTTTGAGAAAATAAGAAAAAAAGAAAATCCGCTACCGGGGCGGTTCTAGAAACCTCCGGCGGTGGGTGGAGTAATGTGAACGAAAATTTTTTCTAATCTAACTGAATTTAACGGAACTTGATCTAACCTAACCGAACCTAAGAAAATTTGGTCTCGAACCTAACCGAACCTAAGGAAATTTTTTGTAGCCAAACCGAACCCAACAAAATTTTTTCTAACCTAACTGAACCTTATTGTTCTATAATTTATATAAACTGAATTTATTTTTAGCGAATTTTCAGAATGGAATTCAGTTATTACAGGCACTGTCATGACGCGACTTTAGTCCGGGACTATGGCAGAAATATGTTTTGAGGTCCCTAGAAACCGAAAATAATATTCACTAATATATATATATATATATATATATATATATATATATATATATATATATATATATATATATATATATATATATATGTATATATATGTATATATATGTATATGTGTCCGCACGGTAACTCTCGAACGAAATGTCCTAGCTTTACGAAATTTGGTGAAAATATTGGAAGTCCCAAACCGTTGGACAAGTTCGTTAGCCAGACATGTCCGATGCCAGGAACATGGTTTTTGTTCTTGAAAAAAATTGTTTTTTTCCAAAATTTCCACTTATTCAAGAATTTTTTTACACTATTAGTCTAGTCTAGAAGAGCCATTTTAGTGAAATTCTCATAGAGGGCACCAAAACTTATGATTTTGGTGTAATTCGATTCGTATTGACCTCTAGAAACTTTTTGAAAAAGTTGAAAATGCGCTCATAAAAATTGCAATTGTTATAAACAAAAGAGTGAAAAAAAAATAGTGTTTTTTTTTTTTTTTTGAAAAATCTCAAAAACTATTAAAGATTTTTGAAATTAAAAAAAAAGATCTGAAAAGAGCAGGAAATTTCACAAAAATAAGTCCCGACTCCCGAAACTGTATCTCCAATATTTATAATTTTAACAGAGCCCTAAAGTTATTGCTAAAATGAGGTGTTTGACGTTCTCGCGCACCGCGTCATTCAAACACGGTAAACAAAAAAAATTACTTAAATATATTAAATATCAATATTAAGGGATAAAAAAACTCACGTACCTTCGGAATAAGTTGATAAACAATAATCCGTGCAAAAAAATTTTTATATGTATTTTTCCATTAGATATGCTATTGTTAATTAACAAAATTTTTGAAACCGAAAGTTGACATAGAAACCTTAATAATTATTTAACTAAAAAGCTCAAATTTTTTTTGCTTCGTAGAATTGTTCTGAAGAAGTGAAAAAATAGATTCCCGTTGAAAAAATCAAAAATTTTTAATTTTCCACTTATTTATAAACAATCAGTTGCATTGAAAAATGAGAAATGTTGATAAAGCATTTGTTTTTTTGTTTTTTGTTTTTTGTTTTTTTTTTTTTTTTTTTTTTTTTTTTTTTTTATCTTAATTATTTCGTTTTTTTCTCATTGAGCGCCACCTGAAAATAATTTTTTTAAATTTTTTAATGCTGTTATTTAAAAAATTAAAAAAAGAGGAGAAAAGATTACATAAATACCCCAGTCGCAGCATCCCGCATAACATAGCGAATTTCCATTTACAAAAGTACTACGTTTTTCTCGGAAACTAGTTGATATAGAGTAATTGTAAATAAAAAATTAATTATAAATTTTTTTTACAAATTAATTGTAAATTTTTTTCACGAAAAATTTCATTTCACGAAAAAAATTTGGCGGAATGAGGCGGAAAAATCACATAAAGAAGGTTTTTTTATTTACAATTACTCTATATCAGCTAGTTTCCGAGAAAAACGTACTTTTGTAAATGGAAATTCGCTATGTTATGCAGGATGCTGCGACAGGGGTATTTTTTATTTTAATATTCAAGGAACAAAAAAACAACCAGGCCCTTCAGTTTGGTTCATATTGCTGTTGTTGTAAAATTTAGTTGATTAATGCCAACATTGGTCTAGAGGAGGACATTGGTCAGAGGTGGACACAGGGACATCTAACTAAACGTTTACCCCACCTAATGGGCGTCTATGACTTCCAAGATAGTCACTAGAGGAACATTTGTGTGACTATCTTGGACGGCTACTGTAGTGTCAAATCAGTGGCTGTGTGAACATGTTGTGTCCAAGTGTCTCTTGTGGCTAATAAGTTTTCAAACGAGTTCGACACTTTTCCATACACTCACAGAAGAGAGATCGATTCACATAGTGATCGAGCACTAGCTGTTTCGTTCTTAAAATTCTTTTGTGTGTAAATAGCTCGAACACATATTCCGTACCTACATTTATGACAATATAAACACTATCCAGACACAAAAAATCTGTTAAAATGGGAACAGTAAATAATTTATGTCTGACATTTGTGTCGTAGTCTAAACCAGGCCTAAGAGTTACGAATCTCGTAGTTGTATGGTGTTTAAAAATCTAAAACTTTTTACATATGCCAATTAATCAATCAGTAACCACGTTCATACGATAATTCGTAATTATATTTCTGCTCATTCTTGTAAATAAAAGATAAACATTAATAAAAGTGGAAGTGCTGGAAATCTTCGTAGGGTAACACCACTGTAATAACCGAAAAAAAAGTTTTTTTTTAGGATTTATATTTTGTAAATAATAATAATTTATCACTACCCCCAAACTATTTCTTGTGAAGCTGATAAATATTGAAGCACGACTGGTTTGAATACCTATATGGAACTTTGTATTTATTTTCAAATCACCGTTCCAAAAGCAACAAAGCTAGTAGTTTCGATCTTTTTGAATCGAAGACAAAGTTCCGTACCATCACCAATCTGTAGCCACTACTTATATATTTCTGTGGTCTATCAATTTTCCGTGTAAACACCCGGTATAATTGATATAGATATATACAATGTTGATATAGCAGCAATATGGCAGTGAATCAGAGTAGCAGTGAACGAGTAGTAGTGATGCTATAACATTCCTGATGTTAGGGTTCCCTAGTAAATTCACTTATGCGATACACAGATATGCTTTTAGCCCGCGGCTGCAACTATTCCTTACAATATACATTTATACAAAAGTGCGCTTCTATCGTAGTACGCACATGCACAAAAGTGTGGTATATTTGTTGTTGATTTACTATACATTTATAATTTACTCGATAGTGCAGCAAGAGAAATTTTAAACGGTTGAAATCTTCATAACTTTTAAAAGAAAACCTACATAATAGAATATAGTTGTCGGTCTTTCCTATTTTTCCGCCGCGTTCCGTGGATAAAGGACTCAAATTTTAAGTCCAATAACTTTTTAGATGTGAAGTTGAAGAAGCTCCATGATAAAAATTTGTTGCAAATTAAAAATCCTAAAAATTATGTTTTATAAAATTTTTCGAAATTTTGCCACCAGTTGAAATTAGATGTAGGTAAAGTTCATATCTAAGTTCTTTTAAATCCAATGATTATGAAAAAAAATTTCCCTTAGTATAATGGAAAAATTTTGTATAGGACAAATCAACTTAAATTGGTCTAACGTCATTAAACAAATGAAGTAAAATCAAAGGTATCTACCTAGTTTTCTGTCTCATTTCTTTTTTATCATTTTTATATTAGAGTAACAATAGTAACTTAAGATTGTATGTCATTCATTGATTTTTATAAACAATATCTGAAAAGAATTGAAAAAAACCACAATTTTCAATTTTCTTCAAAATTCTTAAAATGGCAGTAATTCCAGAACTACTGGATGAAATATAACCAAATTTTGCTTCTCTTACTGCCCAATATATAAAATTATTTTTAGTCTAGTTTCATGTCTCTAGACCCATATGTACATTGAAATTCGAAAAATTTCGATCCAGTTTTTTTGGTTTAGGCTCTAAAACGTCAAGATTCGGTTAAAACCGCTTATGCTTAAATTTCTTTGATTACTATGCACTATAGTCTATTATCTGTGTGGACGGAAAAGTAATCAAGTCATATAACTTTAAGAAAGTTATATGTATAAAAATTATATTTCATAATTAGAATAAATTTCAAAAACGTCTATTGAAAAATTGAATAAAAATCACAGAAAATAGCAGAGGTTTTTTGAAAAATCGTCACATATTTTCTTACTTCCAGTTGAAGAAATTTGCCTTGAAATCAGACTAAACTATCTGCCTCAAGAATGTACTATACACTGAATAAATTAATAGGGTAAAACAGGGATAGATAGCCATAATTTTTTAAAAAGCCAATAGCGGGGCCAATTATGGGTATAAAAATCTGAAAAATTTACAGGAACTGCTTCATGTATCTGTGAACCAAAATACGAGTTCCTTAATAAAGTAAGATCTTAGTTTTTTATGATGGTTGAAAGTGATAGAAAGCTAGCCCACAAAATCCCTAAAAACGAAGGAGAAATTGTACTAAATCGTTAATAATTTGTTTACATGTATTTTCTTAATACATACATACATGCATAGGCAAAGGATTCTGTAACCTTTTTGGTAATTTTATCTTTAATTATAGCATTTTTTAGATATTCTTTTGTCCATCTACCTTTAGTGGAACCAGGCTTAGAACCGTATTTATTTGGTAAAAAAATGAAATATGTTAGAATAAAAACAATATTAAACAGGCGTTCAACTAGTCCAATGATAGTATGGCCATCTGTCCCAAACGGCAGGAACAATAACCATAACACGTCAACAAATATGGCCGACGAGAACATAAACAAAAAGAAGGTGGTGGTATGGAATTAGACCTAAATAATCTTAAAATGCACGTTACTATTACTAAATACGGTTTATCTTACTTAAAGGTATAAATATATTGACCTACGATATAATTTTAAGGTATACTAAAAATTAAAAACATAAAAAATGCTCACTTCTTTTAATCCTAGAATCATACGTTGGTCTACGAGAAACGTTAATCATACATCGACGTCGTTTTGACGGATGGACTTTTTACGGAGAGTTTTAGAGTTTATTTGCAAAAAACATTTTTTTTACATAACAATACTACAAAAGCGAAAAAACAAAATAAAAAAATTGGATTTGAAAAAATTTCTTAATGTAAATATTTATTAATTTTTTTAATTTTTTTATCAAAGCATATTTTCATTATAAAAATTAAAAAATAGATAAATACATCAATTGTAATAATTAATTTATGAACTATTATGAGTCAATGGATATGTGTGACTTTACAGAATGCGAAATTTCTCAGTCATAGATATTCCTATAGGGCACATTTGTAAATTTTCTAAAATTTGTTAGTAATTTTTAGAATAAGATCTCAAAAAATAATAAAAATTAAAATATTTTCCACAAAATAAATTGTTAATCTTTTATTAAGTCATTCGAAATGCATTCTTTAGTTTTCGATTCAATATATTAAAACTTCAGTATTATGTCGTCTCTATAAGTCAAACAGCTGTAATCATCTTTCACATTATCATAATCATTGAATAAATTAATTATAACCTCCATATCTTTAATAAATTTTAAAAAAAAATTAGGAAAACTTTTATATGTAGTGTACAAAATCTTCAAAAAAAAAAACATACCTTAATCATACATCGACGTCCTTTTGACGCACACTATTTCAATACAAACAAAACGACAATGACTATAAACAAAATAAATATATGTGGTGTGTTATAATAACAAATAAATTAGATAACAGAAATCTCACAACAAACAAGTAACAACAAGTTGAAGTATTGGAGCAGGTAGAGAAGTTCATACGTTGTTTTGACGTGTACGTATGATTCTAGAGTTAAAAATAAATAGACGACCCAAGCAACACGTGACACTAGCAAGAAAGACTTACTACTTACTGATTGGTAGCGCTATCAAGTGAGTTATTTGAAAACTACAGCCGTTGGCCATCTCTCCCATATGGCCATCTATCCCTGTTTTACCCTAATAGCTAACATTCACTCAAATCAATTCGAATATTTTTGAATATTCCTGTAAATACGTATGTACGTATATAATATATATGTATACATTAGTAAGTATTATTTACTATGGCGCGTGTATGATGTGCTGTATTGGGGTGGAAATACCCTCTTTTCTTCTCATGAAATAACAAAATATGTATAACGCCGTAGTAACACCGCGTGTGTCGTATAGTGCCGCGTCTTACTTACATTCATCACCGTCTCTTTCATCATCTTCTCGTCTTATGTTCATCGACTGTTGTTTATATACATATATACATATACATATAAATATTACAGTGTAAGTATTTTCTTTTCTTTTATCGCATGCATGTATATAAAATGCATTTTCGTCAGTTTTTACTCCCCTCCGCCCCCTTTAATGAACACTTGCATAAGAAGAAGTAAATCAGAGAAGAAATGAGGAGTGTAAAATATTCATTCGCCAATACGATATTCACGGGTATCAAAAATTTATCTGCGTCAATGGAAACTGTTATCAATACGTGCCAAATGTAGAATATAGGTTTCAAAATTTTCTAGCTACACGGAGAGAAAAATCGTATAACTTTTGTAGATAAAATTTCAGAAAAATTACCATGCTCTCGTATAATGCATGCGCGATGGACGACCAAAGTAAAAAATATTTTACGATCATGTAAATATTATTAAATTGAGACGTAAAAAGTATTAGTCATGGCTTCATAAAAATTGTTGTGCTAGCATGGTAAAATTTAATGTGCTAACACAACTTATATCACACTCTTATGCATATATGTTATAGTTTAATTCTTGTTGTCGGACTCTTTCATTTGCGCATCTGACCCGCAACCTTATGTTACTTGGGCTGTACGCACTGAGGAACAATCGATGGATACAAAATGATTGGCAACAATATATTCTAATACTGAAGATAGTGAAGTTACAAAATGATGAATTAAACGGTGACCGTCCTGTAAGACATTCTAATGAGTACTGTTTAGTGTTTGCACAAGACACCACACCAGCAGTGACCAGCCTGGCTATGTTACTTGCCACACCAGCCTGGCTATGTGAGCTTCATGTATGATCGTGTTGATACCTTCTGCAGCCTGCCTGGCTATGTGACAGCGTTGATACCTTCTCTTTCTTTCTTTCTACTATTAGCAGATAGCATTTGAAATATTATAAGACAGCATGGTAATTTTTGTAAAAAAACAATTAAAAAATATTTTTTTGTCGGGAATGGAACTTTTTACTGTGCTGTTTTACAAATTTTACGGAGCTAATATTACGGAAAGAATATTCTACCCTTTAAATTTTCTATGATTAATTATAATTTTTATATTTTTACCGTACAAAATTGAATATGTTTGGCTTTTACACGTCGATTGTAGTGCTGAGCACAGTAATTTTTCTATGAATTTTCTCTCCGTGTATAAGCAGAAAGAACAAATTGTATGCTAAGTGCTACCTATAATATAATATCTTCGAACCAATAATTTATACTATATCCTCGAAATAGACCACTGACCCTTGTATGGTTGTTTTTGCTGAATTACAAACTGAAATTTAATTGAGTAATTATCCATCCTTGTGAAATATTTAAAATTTTTGGGACATTGACGCATTCCAACTTCAATGTATTTAAAATATTTTTTAATAAAAATATTAAATAATTTAGAATCTGTGGTCGTTTTCTCAAATGAATTATATAGATGTTCGTTTGAAATTGTAGAGTGAAACTAGAACAGACCTTTACAAGTATAGCCGGTTGTGTGGGTCAAACATTCGGTCTACCAGGTCGTCGATTATCCATGCCTAGGCATGCTCGACTACTTCGCTATTTTTTAAAAAATATTCAAATTTTGTTTCTAGATAATAAGTATAAGTAATTTTTTGTTATTTAAATCATATTTCTTGAGATTAATAGCCCTTTTTATACGGCAAATGTATATATTTTTGTTATTAGTCTTAAAGTCTTACCTGTCAGAAATAAAGACTGAAAGAAAACGGATACAAAGAGGATGGCTAGAATAATTTATCTGAGAATATCAAGTTTACTAAAATTTTCAGTGACTTAAAACCGTACCTAAATTATATAGTGATGAAACTGAAAACGAAATATAGGCTTTCAAAGTCGTTCTTTTCAACTTTTCAATTTCAAATATTATCGAGTGCTTGTGATACACTACTACGTATGACAGACTTTTGTCTGCATTTAAAACACACGTAGTATTCATATGTTCACTTATCGTTTAGCTAAACTGAAACTTTAAGCACTCGACTTCCTTTGGTTAACATGACCAAAAACCACATATGTAAATTAAAAATCACGTTCTTTTCATTTTCACCAAAATTAGGCAAATATAGGACAACTAGAAAAAAAATATTTTGTCGGATCAGTCACATTTGTAAAAAGAAATGGGTCATTTTTGTAGCAAAGATGAAAAGTTCATACTCAAATTACCATTGAATTAGGATAATCACCCTGACTCAAGTTACTTCAATATAGTTTGCTTTGAGAAAAAAGAAATTTTTTAATTTAGTGACGTCATCGAATTTATTAAAATTTTCCAGTATGTTTTAAAAACCGTTAATGAATTAACAAAATGATAAAACTGCAAGAGAATTATTGGTTTTCAAAGTTGTTCTTTTAATGTTAATTTACCTACATGAAAAATTTAAGGTTTTGAAAAATTAAGCAAGACCGCTAGAGTTTCGTTGCTGAATCAAATAATAAAGACATTTACTTTTAAATCACAATTACATACGACTACACCTATATTTGCTTCCAGTAGAGAGATTTCTTTAATGGTTTTCATTCTTATTTTCCACAATTTACAAAAAAAATCTTTCTATATGCTTCCATTTATTAAACGACATATCATAACTCATAACTTTTTATCCATTATCAAAATTAGACATGTGAAAAAAGGTCTTCTTCATAACGTACATAGAATAATAGGATATGTAGGTGATATTTAACTGGAACATGATTTCAATACCCTCACAACGGATATTTTGTACACGTTGAAGAGATTGATCATACATAACCTCAAAGAACATCATTTATATCAATCATAATGATTGGATATCGTTGTCCATCTATCGTCGGGACGCCAGGGTGCGTCACCTCATGCAGCTGACGTCCATTTAGATTGAAAAAAAAAAATAGTGAAACCATCTGGCCAATTTTTAAAACCACAACATCATATAAATTATGGACAAAAAAAAAATTGTTTAGTCAGAATTAGCTATAGGCAGATAACGTGCTGGGCACATATTATTTTACACACAGTACGGTATGAAATTTTAAAAAATCAGCTGCAGTAATCATAATAATAGTAATTAGAAGCATAAATTATCCTTTATGGACTTACATATATGCTTTCCTGTGGTCATTTATAGCAGAATGAAAAGATAGAGGTCAAAAAGTTAAAACCACCGAATAATGAGGATATATTTTGTAATTAATAAATGTACGGTGACATTTATGTAAGTTAAAGCTTTTTTTATTTAATTAATTATTGTTTTTGTAATTATTTTGCAATAAATTAAGTTAATAACTATAAATTGCATTCAAAACTCCAGACTTTCGTCAACCGCTTGATATCAATTGTCCAACTCTAATTGATCGCTGACTAGTTACTGACTGATCCTGATATAAACTGATTCTTCTAACTGACATTTAACAATTTCTCCAACTGATTTCTTCTATTGTTCGTAGTCACTTTATACACTCAGAAGTTGGTGATGTATACAGAGAGAAAAATCATACAATTTTTGTAGATAAAATTTCAGAAAAATTACCATGCTCTCTTATAATGCGTGCGCAATCGACGACCAAAGTAAAAAATATTTTACGATCATGTAAATATTATTAAATTGAAACGTAAAAAGTATTAGTCATGGCTTCATAAAAATTGTTGTGCTAACATGGTAAAATTTAATGTGCTAATACAACTTCTATCACACTCTTATGCATATATGTTATAGTTTAATTCTTGTTGTCGTACTCTTTCATTTGCGCATCTGACCCGCAACCTTATGTTGCATGAGCTGTACGCACTGAGAAACAATCGATCTTTTCAGACCTTTGATTCTTTATGATGCATACAAAATGATTGGCAACAATATATTCTAACACTGAATATAGTGAAGTAACAAAATGATGAATTAAACGGTGACCGTCCTGTAAGACATTCTAATGAATACTGTTTGCACACGACACCACACCAGCAGTGACCAGCCTGGCTATGTTACTTGCCACACCAGCCTGGCTATGTGACCTTCATGTATGATTGTGTTGATACCTTCTGCAGCCTGCCTCGCTATGTGACAGCATGGATACCTTCTCTTTCTTTCTTTCTACTATTAGCAGATAGCATTTGAAATATTATAAGACAGCATGGTAATTTTTGTAAGAAAAACAATTAAAAAAGATTTTTTTGTCGGGAATGGAACTTTTTACTATGCTGTTTTACAAATTTTACGGAGCTAATATTACGAAAAGAATATTCTGTCCTTTAAATTTTCTATGATTAATTATAATTTTTATATTTTTACCGTATAAAATTGAATATGTTCGCCTTTTACACGTCGATTGTAGTGCTGAGCATAGTAATTTTTCTATGAATTTTCTCTCCGTGTAGTTTTTCTTATTTATTCCGAAAGGTTAAATGTTTTCTTAATACCTATGCTTCTGGAAATTTCTCGAATGTTCCATTCATCGCACAGAACAATGCATTTTAAGAATAAAAAGGTCCTTGTCGAAGCGAGAATCGAATCTAGCCTCTCGGGTCGTCATTATGAGAGTCTCGTCACTAGACCACACGATGTACCTACTATCATCTACTATACTCATTCAACGGCTCATTTTTGTCAAACGTACATAATCCCTATTTGTAGTACAGATACAGACGGTACTAGGAGTTTGGCAAAAAAATTTTCTATAGAAGTATTTTGTAAAAAGTTGAAGATAAATAAAATCATTACGAAAGGAAAAATGTATCTTAATACTTTTATAGAGTATTTTCAAATAAATATCACTGCATATTAAAAGACGACCAATTTAGTTTAACTAAAACACACTTCAGCATTAACAAAATTGCGTGAGTCTATTTCATAGAAAATAAATTGATTAATATTTAAGGAAATATGAAAATTTTCGCCTCTGACTTCATTAGCATATTCATTCATACATATTCACTCGTTTTTGTTTTGTTTTTTTTTTTTTAAGAATTTCCCATTTAATTAGAAATATGATAGTTTACTCCAAGTTATTCCGCATTTAACTGCATGCGAAGATTTCTAAATCCGGCCCTGACTCAAGTCAATTGATTTATAGTTTGGGAACAATTTCAAATATATAATTTACTTTTTTCATAAAATATGAAAAATAAAATAAAATTTAAAATCTTTGGCACAAATCATAACTATTGTAGTTTTACGTATCAAAAAATAAAACATAAAAAAAATGAAATAAAATAAAAAATTTATGACGCTGATGCGGTAATAATTCAGAATTATTTTTATTTTAGTGTTATTTCTGAGAGATAATAAAATAGCTAAAAAAAAATTGTGGAAAAAGGCATTATTGTAATAATTCATTTTTAAACTGATAATAAAATAATAGAAAGATCTCTTCATCAGTAACCAACCGTCTGTCTATGTAGGTATAGTTTTTCTCGGTTTCCGTTAAGTGAAACAGTACGAAAAATACATGCTATGTAACCTTTGAGGCGCCTACAGATAACTACAATACACATGAATCAAAATTAAAGAACACTTTTTCAGTAATTAATTGTAGATAATTTTATAGTTTGTTAAAATCCATAATAGGGGAAGTGTGTCTAATATCGCACCCATTTTGAAAATTGAAATTTTCCCTGCTATTTTTACTTTTTAATTAGCTCCACTTGTACTTCTGTTTAATTCTCTTAATGCTCTTGAAGTATTGAATAGTTGCGATTGATTAAACATGTATATAATCTATATTAGCGAGTTTCCAGAATGGATACACGCTATTTCAGCCGCTGTCATAACGCGACCTGAGCCCGGGACTATGGCAGAAATTTGTTTTGAGGTCCCTAGAACCCGAAAATAACCTTCACTAAAATTTATATATATATATATGTATATATATATGTATTTATATATATATATATATATATATATATATATATATATATATATATATATATATATATATGTGTCCGCACGATAACTCTCGAACGAAATGTCCTAGGATTACGAAATTTGGTGAGAACGTTGGAAGTCCAAAAATCTTGGATGAGTTCTTCGGCCAGACGTGTCTGACGTCAGGAACATGGTTTTCAATAAGGAGATATTTGATATGGATTATCCATATACTATATTTCGTTACTGAAGTCAAATAACGACTTATAGAGTTAGTATGTACATACCAATATGTATGTAGTAAGATACTATATATGTACATATTCCTCAAAGACCTATGCATGTACCATTGATATATGAATACTATTCATGTATCTATGGCATGTACATAATTACGAATTAAAAAAGCCGCCAAGTGCAAGTTGTACTTGCGCCAATAGTGTTCCGTACAAGCAGTGATTATTATAGATTTAATGTAATATGTAGCATATAAAATACCTCTGTCGCAGCATCCTGCATAACATAACGAATTTCCGTTTACAAAAATTAGTTCTTGTCGGAAATTAGTTGACAGAATAATTATTGTTCAAAAACCTTTTTTATGTGATTTTTTCAATGGTGTAAAAAAATGTTACAAAAATTTTTGAATTTGGGGAAATTTTTGCAAAATTTTTTTTTTTCACGAAAAATGCCCAAAAAACCATGTTCCGAGCATCGCATTTATGGCAAGATTTTTGGAGAATTTCCAGAATGGAATTCAGCTATTACAGCCACTGTGATGACGCGACTTGAGTTCGGGACTATGGCAAAAATTTATTTTGAGGTCCCTAGAAACCGAAAATATGTATATATATATATATATATATATATATATATATATATATATATATATATATATATATATATATATATATATTTTCGCACGATAACTTTCGAATGAAATGTCCTATTTTTACGAAATTTGGTGAAAATGTTGGAAATTCGTTAGTCAGACACGTCTGATGCCGTAAGCATGTGTTTTTGAGCATTTTTCGTGAAAAAAATTTCTTTTTGCTAAAATTTTCCCAATTTCAAAAATTTTTGCAACATTTTTTTACACCATTAGAAAGATGAGAAAAATCAGATAAAAAAGATTTTAAACCATCATTGTGTATAGACTGGTTACCGAGAAAAACTAATTTTTATAATCGGAAACTCGCTATGTTATGCAGGATGCTGCGACAGGGGTATTTTTATAATTATGTAAGAAACTGGTTTTGGCCGCTTCATGAAATGTCGTCTCGATTTATGCCTGATTCGCCTGTTCCCGTTTCGCCCGACCAATTAAAATTTCCCGATTCGCCTGACCATAAATTGGACGATGGGTGCCTTTTTTATTATAATGTTAAAATAACACCATAAGAGATTTTAAGGAAAATTCGAAGAAAATGTAGCAACTTTCCTTCCTACTTTTTTCAGACTTAGGATTGGCAGTAATTTTTGATAAGTGCAAAAACTACTGGTGTAGTTAAAAGTTTATGCGCTTTACGTTTCGTCAATTTAAAAAAATTATTTAAAAATATACATACATATATACAGGGCTTTCATTATATATCGAGACCCACGTGACCAAATATAATTTCCGCCATATTTGTGTGTATGGTAATTATTAAAAAAAAATACCCTAAATGCGGTATTATTTAAAAATTTGTTATATAACAATACTATTTTATATAATAAGAACTTAATTTAAGATTATTTATGAAATTTATTATATTCTTCAACTAAATTTTTAATGTAATATACGAATCACTGAAATATACGAATGATTTCGGTTATTTATTTTTAGTGTTTTCAGCTTGCAACTAACTTCACTACAGTGCCACCAACATACAGTAAACAAATTACCAAGCGCCCTAAAAAAATTTGATCCCGTGGGTATCGATATAAGTATAATGAAAGACCGGTACATATTTGCATTAATTTAAACTAATAAAATTAATTTATCTTAGGCTTAACAGTGTAAGCTATTTTTTCTAAACATCTCCCTACTGTTATTTCATTATTTAAGCAACTTTCTTAAATTTCTCTTATTCTTTTATTTACCTATAGTAGATCAGGCGAATCACAACTATTTATTTCCGTCTAACATATGGCCAGGCAAAACGCAACCAAAGCGTACCAGATTTTAATTTCAGGTGAAACGAGAACAGGCGAAACAGGAATATACCGTCGTCTCAATATCGCCCACAAATAGTGGTCAAAATGTCGCTCTGTACGATATTAGGCTATTACTTTTGTCACAATGTTGGACATGGTGAGACAGAAAATTTTGGTACGTCTAATTTTGGTGAATTTGTTGCATTTGTTTAATGGCGTTAGTCCAAGTTTAAATAATTTCCCCTATACAAAATAATATTGTTCATTCTTAAGTAACAAAATTTTATAGAATTATATTAATATGTTTAATCATAAGCAAATTAGATATAATTTTATAGTTTTACTTATTTTACGCTTTTAATTAACCATCTAAACAATAATCACAAATAAATATTTATGAATCTTCCCCTTTCCCAAACAGTGTTCGTGACACCAAATGCGGCACTTTTTACAAATGATCCATTTTCGCCCTTTTTGTCTGTTGAATACGACTGATCACAATAGGGACATTCACAGTCATTCTCGCTGTCGTCTTCATCAGTTGAAACAATAAGTGTCAGCTACCTTACCATCCAAAACAAACAGTATCTGTACACTAAACCAATCTTTCATCGTGCCTAATATCGTATAGTGCGATATTTTGATTACTGTAGGTGGGCGATATTTGGCATATTATGAAAAATAAATATGGCGGATATATCAGCTTGAAATATGTCATAAACTAATATTATAATTATGAAAACACAAACTATACAATACAGAGAAGTTACAATTAGCAAATAAATATCACTTACCTCTCATCATACAATTAGATGCATAAGTAAAACCTCCAAAATATTTGAAATCAAAAAAATTAAAAAAAGTTTTATAAAAAATGCAAAAGTTACCAATCACGTTCAACACTTGGCCTCATCTAATGGCTGCCAGAGGGCAAAGAGTTAGACTGATTGCCACCAGAATATATAACACTTACCAAAGGCAATATGGTGGTATGCGATATTAGGAAGATGTACGATATTAGGCACACTTCCCCTAATTATGGTGAAATATTTGTTGTCATTCACTGTTGTTACCAGTCAGTTATTTTCCAAGTCAAAATTTTCCAGTATGCTTTAAAAATCGTTAATGGAATAACAAAATGATAAAACTGCAAAAGAAATATTGGTTTTCAAAGTTGTTCTTTTAATGTTAACTTGAAACTACATGAAAAATTTAAGGTTTTGAAAAATTAAGCAAGACCGCTAGAGTTTCGTTGCTGAATCAAATAATAAAGACATTTACTTTTAAATCACAATTACATACGACTACACCTATATTTGCTTCCAGTAGAGAGATTTCTTTAATGGTTTTCATTCTTATTTTCCACAATTTACAAAAAAAATCTTTCTATATGCTTCCATTTATTAAACGACATATCATAACTCATAACTTTTTATCCATTATCAAAATTAGACATGTGAAAAAAGGTCTTCTTCATAACATACATAGAATAATAGGATATGTAGGTGATATCTAACTGGAACATGATTTCAATACCCTCACAACCAGGATATTGTGTACACGTTGAAGAGATTGATCATACATAACCTCAAAGAACATCATTTATATCAATCATAATGATTGGATATCGTTGTCCATCTATCGTCGGGACGCCAGGGTGCGTCACCTCATGCAGCTGACGTCCATTTAGATTGAAAAAAAATAGTGAAATCTTTCACCGTGCCTAATATCGTATAGTGCGATATTTTGATTACTGTAGGTGGGCGATATTTGGCATATTATGAAAAATAAATATGGCGGATATATCAGCTTGAAATATGTCATAAACTAATATTATAATTATGAAAACACAAACTATACAATACAGAGAAGTTACAATTAGCAAATAAATATCACTTACCTCTCATCATACAATTAGATGCATAAGTAAAACCTCCAAAATATTTGAAATCAAAAAAATTAAAAAAAGTTTTATAAAAAATGCAAAAGTTACCAATCACGTTCAACACTTGGCCTCATCTAATGGCTGCCAGAGGGCAAAGAGTTAGACTGATTGCCACCAGAATATATAACACTTACCAAAGGCAATATGGTGGTATGCGATATTAGGAAGATGTACGATATTAGGCACACTTCCCCTAATTATGGTGAAATATTTGTTGTCATTCACTGTTGTTACCAGTCTTCACAATAATATGAATTCATTTTGTTACTTACTATTTTATTTCCTGTACACGTGCATTTTTGTTTATTTGTTACTCTGGGTTTTCTCAAATGATATTTCTGGATTTTCTTAATTGGTTCAGTTTTCAACTACGGGTAGATTTTGGGCCTAGTTCAACTCCTACCTGATGACGGTCTAACCAACCGAAAGCTAGCTCGGATTAGTAGAATATAACAATTTTTCAACTGAAAATTTGACAAATCAAATATTCCATAATTTTATCAATTATGTGTACCTATATAATTAAGTTGATTTTGTAATAATTGTGTGTAAAATTTCAATGTTTTGAATCTCTAGGAAGATTACGTTGTTACAAAATTTATGAAAATCAGTTAATACCTACAAAATTGGACAGATATTAGAAAAGTTCCCTAAAAGTTTCATGTTGGTTAGGAAGTCTATTGTTGAGAGAAATATATTACAATGTATGGAAAAATTATATGAAAATGGAAAAATTCTTTATATACCAAGGAAAAATTGCCCTAAAAATTTAAAATTTTGTATAACAAACAGATAAACCTTTTTAAACACGTATAATGCGGCCCATACACGGTTCAAGCTGTTGCACAACTTGGTTGAGTTGTACAACATGTTGAATCGTGTGTGGGGCAGTTGGTCAACTATTTTGATGGTTGCATAAACGGTTGAAGTAAAATCAAAATATTTTGATTTTACGTGGGCGGAGCAAATGGTCTTTGAATATGTTGTACTGTGTGTGGGTTAGTTGAACAACAAAACCAGTACATATATGGTGTAAAGGGTGTAAATCAACAAAATATTTACAGCGGTAACAATTGGAAAGTTTAAATATTTGATTTTGTTTGTTATTTCCAATAGCTTGCGGCGATACCGCACTTGAAAATTTTAAATCTTCAAAAGAATTTCCCGTTGCAAAAAACCTTAATGTAATTCCCAAGCGTGTTTTTGCAGAAATTGCATCATGCATAAACGTATCTTCTTTGCTTCTTAAAGGTGTTATTTTTACTAAAATATCATTAAAAAGTTCTTCGTTCATTCGCATATAATTTTTGTAATCGTCTGGTTCACATTCACTAATTTTTTAATAGTTTTTCATTAGAAAATTTTTTTCCCAACCATTCTGCTCCATTTTCTTTTTTTTTCATTTACTCACGCTTTCTTCACTACTTTCTGCAATTACTGCTAAGGCAAGAATTTTATCCTTAATTTTAACGAAGTTCTCTTTTTCAAAAATTGTGAATAACTGAAGTTGGACAACAAGTTGAATGAATAGTTTAATAGTATATGGCAAACAGTTCAACTTGTAGTACAACTAAGTAGTACAGCAAGTTGAACCGTGTATTGGCCGCATAAGAAAAAAAATTCGTGGAGTACTTGGAATTATTAATCTCAATATCCTCAAATCACATCGTATTAAATAAAGTGTAACATTTAACACAAAATCACTTTTTTTTTTTAAATCGCTTTTTACATTTTCTGAACTGTTTAATTGTTTAATATCTTCTTTTTACAAGTTAAGGTTCATTTATATCTACAGACACGTAAAGACACGAACATCACAGACACGTACCGTGGCAGACACGACAAATATTGTTCAAAGCTTTTCTTATAAGCGTATTCATATATATCGTAACGGATAGACACGGATCGACTTTATGTATGAATGTGTTCACAAGAAAAGCATTAAACAAAATTTGTCGTGGCTGCCACGGTACGTGTCTGTGAAATTCGGTGTCTGTAGATATGAACGAACCTTAATAAATAATTAAATAACCGCATCAAATCGATAATTTGTGTTTCAGTGTAATTTGTCCAAAGCAAGGTTATATTTCAAATAAATACCTACCCTAATGGTGGAAAATAGTGTGGAGGTAATGTAAGCACAGTGGTGTATACGTTAACTAAAGAAGACGCCATCAATTGTATACAACTAAAGAATTATCATATACCATACCACTTTTCCTCTTGAATTCATACAAAACATTTTCAGTTTTATCAGACATAAGTTTGGAAATTATGTATTTAATTGTAATTAGTAACTGAAGGCTAACTTCAAAAACAGGCTAAGTGCCAAAAAAAAAATGAAATTGTTGGCATGACCGTTCCTTTTTCGAGTCTAACTCAATTTTTTTTATACAGCCTGTTTTTGAAGTCCAGCCTTTAATTGACTAGCACCATCAAAGTAAATAGTGAGACTAACATCCAAATTTAATCTTATTTAACAAGGGCGTCAATACTCATGGTAAGGGAGGGGGGGGGGCAAGCTGTTAAGGAAACGTTAAAATATATAATTGTAATGGGTGTTAGCAGGGTATGGACACTAGATGCTCCCCTTCACTCCTTATTCGAACGGTGTGGATTGGATTAGAGCGATACCAGTAAGACCAAAATCACCAAAATTAAACCGTAAAAACTTATTTTAGTGGTATTACTGAATGAAAGTCCTATATTATTTTAGTGAATATTTTATTATTATGTTGGCTACTGTTTGATCCATACCGACGAATAATTTGTCCGATAAACTATTGAGTGTCCATACCTTGGGTGTTAGTGGGTGGGTAGTATAAAAATTTTATGTTTAACGTAGCCTAGTATTTTAGCAACAGGTTAAAGTTTCACAACATGGTCGAAAGTGAAACTTTTTATGGCTACTTACAAATCGCCATTCGTCATCAAAAATATTAAAAATACTCCATATGCCCATTTCAAGCTCCCCCCCCCCACAAATGATCATATGGGCCCCCTTGTTATTTGAGTTCTTCGTTTGACGTTAGTGACGTCATTAGAGTAAAAATATAAAAATACTATACTAGTATTCGATTCTCTTAAAGTTTGATTTTGAACAGCTATAGTGTTTTCTCTGCTATAGCTACTCGACGAAAATTGTTTCTTTAACCAGTGTTTGTAAATTCATTCGTTTCTAAAATCAGTACCGGGTTAAGTCTCAAACGGGCCCTATATAAAATTTAAATTAGGGCGCAATTTTGAAGTATTGTATAAAGAAAATTAATAACATTAACCATCCAAGGAATTCAGTTAACCACGCTAATATTTAATTTATTTAAGAAATAATTAGTTACTACTAAAAGTAATTAGATGCACTTAGGAAGGCCACTTGTAATTTTTTGTTATAATTACTCTCACGGTTAATTCGACTATTTTGAGGCACCTGAATCCCTTCGGACCATAACCTCTAGACAACTACTACTTACCGGTTCGGTGTGAACAAGATATTTAGTAAAACTAAAATCTTCCTACTGTTTCGAAATTCCTATCAGCCTTTAATTTATTCGAGAAGTTGAGCAGCCTATAGAAACTTGGACTGATTGGTCGGAGATTCCTCGTGAAAATTTCTTGACCAAGACCCCATCGTTGGGAGTCCATCGGCTAAGACCCCCATCGTTTTCTTTATCCTCCACCCACACCATGAAACAATGATGTTGGTGGTATCTGCAATAGACGAGATGTCTGAGAACAGGACGCTTCTTTGTTATTATCATATTATTTTATTGTACGCTTAGATTTCTACTCTTCCACCTTGTAAATGCATATTGTTAATCTAACATATTGCTTTTGATATGCGTAATAAAACTGCAAATGATTTGTAGCTACATCGGCGTAAGCATGACATTGATAAACGAATCTTTTCTTTCTTGTGAATTCATTGTCGGTTACGTTATGTTTGTTCATTCGTCTCGGAACTCCTTGTTGTGATTTTACATTAGCAGCCTCTGCTTCTTCACGTCTCTCTTTCTCTCTCTCATTGGGCTTACAAGCGTACAAGTGAAAAATAAATGTGGCATATCCATAGTAAGTAGGATAAGAATCGCACCATCACAATAATCAACAAAAAACAGAAAGAAGAAAATAGACGAAAATAAAAGCAGAATTTTTTTTGTACGTTTTTTTTTTTTTAAGAAAAATCAGGTTATGTTAGTGAAAAGAAAAATTTCTTTCATCAACATTATAAATGTAAGGTAGAATAGGAAGCAAAAGGATTCAACACATTGTCTGATATTTTTGATGCAAAACAAAAACTAATGATGTGACATGAAGTGCATTATCGTAAACTGGGACTATACGTTTACCTTGCGGATTATTTTGACCAATTTTTAGGCTACTTTGACACCAGAGTAATTTTCTCAAATACAGTCACGTCATTTAAAAAAGCGTAGAACGAAAGTACGAGAATTGTAGTGAGGATGATTTCGCAAAGGTTATTTAAGGAGTTATAGAATTGCAAGAATGTCACAAAAGGGAGTATTAGAAAAGTTTAAAATGGGCAGCACTACCGTAAAGGTGCACTAGATCATTTTTCAGGTCTGAAATGTTAATCAAAATTTCCTATTACTATTATAAATACCCCTGTTGCAGCATTCTGCATAACAAAGCGAATTTCCGTTTATAAAAATTAGTTTTTCTCAGAAACTAGTTGACATAGAATAATAGTTTAAAGATCTTTTCGATGTAATTTTTTCTCCCCTTTTAAATGACGTAAAAAAATTTCGCTAAAATTTTTGAATAAGTGGAAATTTTGGCAAAAAACTAATTTTTTGCAAGAACAAAAACCATGTTCCAGGCATCCGACGTGTCTGGCTGAAGAATTTATCCAAGGGTTTGGGACCTCCAATGTTTTCACCAAATTTCGTAAATATTGAATACTTCGTTCGAGAGTTATCGTGCGGACACACACATATACCATGTAAGTTTTTTGAGAGTTGCCATTTCTATTACAACCAAATTTGTATGATAGAAATGGTACTGGAAAAGGTTCTTTTCTTGGATGTAAGGGAAATGTAATCAAGAAATCACTATCGCTTGAAGTAGCCTCAAGTACATACGCATATTTTTACCGCCTAACTGATAAATTAAAAAAAAATTAAAAAATTAAACTTGGGTAAAAAAATTTTTTGCTCATTAATGTTGTTAATTAATGCATTAGATCAGTTTTATCGAAAAATTAATATATAGTCCCATTTAAGAATCTATAAGTTTGTATCATAGCTCGAAAACCATAAGAGCTGTAAAGCTCCTGATTATAGCAATCGGTTGCCCCCGTCGATATCTACAACCCTTATTTGAACAATTTTTCGATTAAATCAACGGTTTGGCTGTAATAAGAATGGCAACTCTCGAAAAACTCAAGTCGCATCATGACAGTGGCTGTAATAGCTGATTTTTCGATTCGATAATTCGCTATTAGTTAACTTTTGTTAAATTTAATTCAAAAAGTCGTAAAACAAATATTTTACTCCACAAAATGCTACTTTATTTTTAAAATTGTAACAACTGTTTCAAATATTTAACTATTAATTTTCAAACAAAGTAACTATAACTCTTAGTACAAGTGCTTTTCTTAGGTAATTTTAATTTTATTAAATGAAAATACGAATCCTTGTGAGATTTCGAAAATTTTTTTATAATCCATTGTTTTTCTTCACATCATCTTTTTTCTGTCCTCTTCATGGTCCGTGAAGCTAAATATGTACCAAATTGTTCTTTTGGTGTTAAAGGATACCCATTACCTGCACGGATAGACGATATGTCAAAGTAGCTGGATACTCGAGTCCAAGAGTATTTTGCTTTAAATAAGTTTGTAGCAAAAAGATTCAATGTTTTGATTAGACACAAGAACCTCAATTCAAAAATATAAGAAAAACATCATCCTAAAAAACGTATAAAATTATGATAAAAATTATCCCGATTAACGGTAATAAGTTATTCAAATCATAATCTTCTAACATTTACTGAATTTCGCAAAAAATTATAACCATATATTAAAAATATAAATATTTAATATTTTCAAATTAAATTCATAATTCATAATATACAGTAAGGCTAGATGTTTTACATTGATTAAAACCTCGTAATTTCTTGCATGTCATTGCAATGATGAGTTAGCTCCCCACTCGTACGGGTTGGTAAAAATTCTACAACACAATAAATATTACCAGTATATACATAGCTCCGTGCTCCATATACATGTATTATATTTATATACACATTCACTACGAAACACTATAATCATTGTCCGACCAGCTATAAAGCTTCGTTCATTACGTAAAGTCATAAGTCACCAAACAGTCACTACGTAATATATAGACTGCTGTTGTTTTTATATAATTATGGTTGGTTCATCATTTTTTTTTTGTTATGTAACACGCAAATATTCGATACAGGGTCTTGCAGAAATGATCTAACTGAAACTATGACAAACGCAAACGTTTCAATCGGAAAATGTTTGATTTCAATCAACAAGTTTTAATAAATTCGTTAGGAAGTGAAGATAAACAACACTTTCATTTAGAAAAATAGATTTCTTCTTTTCGAAACCACCTCTTGTTTAGAATAATAGAATAAGTGGTTCTTTCGTCCTGGTAAAATAAGTATTAAATGTACTCGTCTCTGGCCATAATTAAAAATAAAAAAATCAGAATTATTTTTTTACATAGGTATTCTTTAATTTCAAATTGCCACTTCTAAAAAACTGAATTACATTACAGACTTATAAACTGCCGATTATCATACAGTGGACGTGCTAACACTACGTTTATACAATAGACTTTTCCAATAAAAGGGGTGTTTACCATTGTGTAATGACAGTCAGTTATGAAAACACCGTATAAGATAGTGATTCCCAAAGCGAGTCTCACGACCTCTAAGGGGGTCGCAGAAACAATTGATTATAGATTACATATCCATTTTCTACATATTTTTAAGCAAATTCTTGAGATTTTGAAATGAGAAATGAGAATACTGTGAAAAATTTCGGGGTAAATGCTGAGAGACAGAGTAAAAAGCACTGACATACGAAAGACTCTAGATAATAAGTAGAATGGATCGATCTAGAATTGTAAAAATTGCAAGAGGTAAGTCACCGCACGGAGATAGAAATGTCGGAAGGACAAAGAAATAATGGAGGGAATCATTATAATTAATGGTTATAAACAGGCCAAAATTGTCCTACAGTATGACGAACAAGAAGAAGACATATTTTTCCTCCCTGTCTCTACATATTTCGGACGTCTTTTGAAATTTTTAGTGCTCACGAACCAAAAAGTTTGAGAGCCACTGGTATAAGGGATAAAATTTTCAGTTGCAAAACGATAATGTTACAAGCCTGGCATTCCCCAAATTATGGGATCAAGAAATAGAAAACAAGCTCGGTGAAGTGTGAATTCGCGCATCAAACGTTTCCAAAATGAGCAAAATTAGCAGAAAAGTAAAAGAAATGTAATGCAGCTTGACAGGGGGAGAGGAACAAAATGCGTGAATAGTATTACATACTTTATGTATGGTCCATTTCCGAGCCCTTTTCAAATAAAAATATAAATATTTCTGAAGCTTTTTCATCAAGAATAGATGATCACACACAAGCAATTTCTCTCAGTGTAGTTTAGTTTCTAATTAACGTAATTTCAATTCGTTTTATCGATACTAATTTCTAGAAAAGAAAAATGGCCATAACATACGAACTTACCAACGGTTTTTTATTTACCCATCAGGTAAGGAGCCCTAAAACCTAAAACTTTTGGTGAAGTCAATAAATAACTTTTAAAATTGACTGTAGTTTTGTTTCTTGCAGATCGACTGACTAATTTAGGCGGTGTACACTTTTCATACGTGTACTTTCTAGAGGTGAAACAATACCGTTTACTGATTTATAATTATTGTACTTGCATAAAAAAACTAAAATTTTCTAAAACTTCGAATCAAATTATTAAAAAAGTCATATTAACATCCATTATTATTCCATTTCGACCGTACCTACTTTATCGGGGAAATAAAAATTTATTCGCAAACTTTCAAAAATGTTTTTCGCACTCACAAGTAACTACCTATGTGGGTACATTTTAGATGGTAATATTATGGAGGCCAACTGTTGTGATGGTCTCTGTACGCACATAAATATATTTTATAAATGAGCCCCCTTCTGACTTATAGTGTTTTTAGTCATTATCATTATCGTTATCAAACCCCGTTATTACCTATTGTTTTGTTTGCGCACACGAGACCCAACATGAACATAACATAATACATATACATAACATAGTAATAATACAATGCTTTATGGAAATGATTAAGCATCATTAGTGTAGCTTGACTTTTTATGGATAATCTTTTTTTTTTTATTCGATGTTTTGTGAGAGAATTTTTCTACTCAAAATTGGTTAAGGAAAAATATTTTTAATTCGGTTACATAGGAAAATTTGATAAATGATAAAAATATCGTGGATTCCAAATTCAATGGTTTAGTTCTCAATATTTTCAATGCTACCATCATGTCCAAATAAGGGAAAATAATAAAATTATTTATTACTAGCATTTTTTTTACAATTTAAGGCGTGTGCGGAAACCAACACCGTTGTTAGTACCAATTAACAGATTCGTAAACGTTGAATCAAATTTCGTACCCAGTTAATCCCATGAAGCTTAAAATATTTAGCATAATTTAGAATTGAATTTATTATGAAAAAAAAAAATTATTATCTTTAAGGGGTACCACTAGTGTGACATTTTGAAAAAATTGGAAATTTTTTTTTTTGCATGTTTCGATAGTCTATACCTTTAAAAATAACATACTAAAATTTCAAGTGCATATAAAACTACTCATCTAGTTTTACTACGACCGTTATCATAGAACACTAGAAGCCAACTAATATCAAAAAAAGTGTAGCTCGCTTGGTGTCATTAACACAGCTTAAGGCATATAGTCAGTCAGTGTCCGTCGCCGAACGTACAGTGCATTGTAATACATTGTTAGACATTGTTACTTGAACTGGACAGGTTGGTCTGTGCCATAATAGGTGTTTTGTAGTAGTGTGTGTGAATACGCACACAGAAGCAAACACCAAACCAACATCACTGCAAACAGTGTGTACCTACACGACAAAGTGGGGAGATTTTACGTCACCCACTGGCGACAAGTGGAATAGTTTGATAGACATTTTAGTTTGGTCCCTTGACCGTTATAGTGAGTACATCGTAAATAATTTTAGTAAAAATTCTCAGTAATTAAAACTAAAAGGTTAAGTAAAAAAAACTACATTTTTCAAATTTGCTGCAGTTATAACTCGAAGACAAATCATCCGATCGATTTGATTCTTATTGCAGCTTCTTTTATATATGTTTCTTCGTGCCATGCACCTCCAGTTTTCCGATCGAATAAAAAAAGTAATTTTTGCAGGTCAAAACTCATCAAATTTTCGTGATAGGGACCTGTGAAGGTCGCTATCACTGCAGCAGTGGGAGGACTTTTTTGGAGCCTTAGGATATCGAGAATAACTCACTAAATTTTCAATTTTTTGGTTCAAAAATTTTATCATGAATTTATTATAGATCAACGAATATATCCTTAAAATATTAAAACATTCCATACAGTAGTATTCTTTAAAAAATTCCTAAAAATCACTTGTTTCAGTCGGTCACACTAGTCGTCCCCCTTAATTTACATTTAACAGAACACTACGTTATCATGATAGAGTACCACTAATTTTTACACTGATCGGTCAATTAGTTTAGGTAATATATTTATATCTGAAAAATCAATGCAAAATAAATGAAATTAATAATTGAAATCGGAATAATTCAGATCAATTCTATGCTATGTCTTACTCTTATTATCGTACCTACTTGCTATAGTCTCTCTATTTCCTAACTAGTTCATTATGCAGCTACTGTAATATTATAGGTGTCTCTAACATGTATGTACTTGCGTAATAGACTTATTGCGTATATGTGCTAGTATATTGGAATGAACTGTTGATTAGTTTGGTTGAATGAGCGTTATACAGTAGAACCTCTGATTACGGACACCTCTTTTAACCGGACTCCCCCTTTAGCTGTTATACTAAAACCAATGCATTCAGCACTTTCTTAAGCGAACCTGCTATTAACCGGAGGCGGACACAATATTTTTTGACAAAGATATATTATTTAGTACATTATTACCTCCGTTAACTGGACGCGAATACGTCTAATACCTAAATGGGTTAGGTATAATTGTTCATGTTAGGTATAATTGTTTATGTTTTAATTTGTTGGCAATGATTCTAATGTAACGATGCATTTGTAAAGGTTATATTTTTGTATAAGTACCTAAATTCGTTCATAAAATTGATTTGAATTAAAAGATTTTAAAAAATTTGAATTGACTAGGTTGATTAGGTATACTATTTTGCCCCTATTAAACGGACACCTCCGTTAGCCGGACAAATTTTTGCGTGACACTGCTGTCCTGTTACTATTGATTTTACCAAGAGGTTTTTTTAATTTTAAAAACTGGAAATTTATACTCCTTATAATTAGGTAACAAAGCATTCCTACTTCTTTTAAAAATATTATTTTAAACAAAATGACACTGTGGACACACTAAAAAAATTAATATAAAATATTAAATCACAGAACTATAAAAAATTTACTTGAAAACCCGAAAAAAAAACAATGGGTTAAATTTAAAAAGTCGACTTTTTACTTCACTTATTTTACTATCAAAAATATTTGCCCTTTAATGGCCAAATAATTCATTTTTAAAACGTTAGAGTCAAACGTATAAAACAAAAGGGTTTTAAATCAAACTTTTTTTTTTAAATTAAAACAAAAAAGTCAACTGTCCAAATATGTAATTTTATTTTCATTATATCCCTATACCTACGTATTTGACCATATTGTTTTTTCTATTTTCCAAATAATCTATTCATTACTCACCCTATCCGATTGATGGCCATCCACCGCGATTCACCAATTCATTTATACACGTTCGTTGTACGTACACGCTGAAAAGGACACGCGTCATTACCCGTTTTTCATTTCCGGTCATCACGCCACCTGTAATATACATATTATGGTCGTGTGTATGTGTATGAAATGCAAGTCGAGGTGTCATACTATTATTTTCATTATTTATTTAACTAAAACATTTCTACGATCAAATCAGAACGTCATATGTACGACCGCTACGCTGCGCTGGACTGTTATTATCATTAATTATGCATGGTATCATATTTTTGTATGATTGTGTACATAGGTATATGTGAGTGTTTAATATATTTTTAATAAATTTAGAATTATTTCAATTTAAATATAAAGTAATTTCGCGACACAAATTTTGCGTCTGTCTCATGGAAGAAGGTGAGATATATAATATTGTAAAGGAAGGAGCATTTTCTAAATTTTCTAAATTAATGATCAACATATTATGTATCTTAACGTGCTTATTATGAATGATGTCATTTTATAAATAAACAGTAACGTTTTTAATGTAATTAAAACATTGTCATTGCTTCTAAAACAATATATTAAGTATATTTTTCTTATAATTGTGATTTCTATATAAAAACATAAGCAATTAATTAATTGTTTTCAATATCAGTTTTATTTGATTCAATAACCCACTCCTTAAGAATGCTATTCGACTATTTTATCAGTTAATTTTTCGAATTCTTAATTGTCGACTAAATCATTGTATTTTTTAACGGTGCTTAAACAATATTATAATTTACTATAAACTGAAAACAAAAATTGCTCAAATGAATCGATTGTTTACAATTTATGACTATTTTTTGTAAATAGATTAGGTTTTGGTTTATAGTTTTGCGCCACTAATAAGACTCATATCTTCTTGATAAGGGTAGACTATATAACTATACAGTTATTTAATTGTCATTTTATTAATAAATAAATAAATACAAACAAAATACATAATCTTGAAGTTAAATTTTTGTATGCTCATTAATTTTACATAAAAGACGCCCCTGATTGTGAAATGAAGTGTCATCTAAGTTAAATATATGTGATAATAACCACAAAAATTTTATTTTTTACAATATTTTTAAAATTTTTGTCCTTATTATCACATATTTTAAATAAAAAACGAACTCCTTATTTACGTAGAGTAATTCCTTTTTCGGTATTTCATTTACTTTGTGTAATGCCAAAATTGGTATTTTTTCATTTATTATGAATCTATTTTTTAAATGAAAAATTTAGAAAAATAAACAAATTTTCACTACAAATGGTTGTATTTATTGATAAATACAATATTTACTTACCAAAATATTATACTTATGAAGTATTACGTATATTAATATTGTTTTAAATTTTTTGTAGGACTCGATCTTGTGTGCCTATTTGTCGCGTGATTGTGTGCCTATTTACTCTTTTGTTTCTTATTTTTTGTGGCACTTTCAGAGGAATCTACGTATTCAATCTAACATATCATATCGTATTATATCTCTCTCTTAAGAAATAATCTCCAACCATATTCTTCTATATCGATGGTATGTCTATTATTTTTTCGTTACTTATAGTTTTTAAGTAAGAGAAAAGAAGTTCTTTTTTGTGAAGTTTAGTTTTGTAGCTTTTAGCACTATGCTATAATTCTTAAGATTTTCTTTTCAAATCAAACGCATGCAATAAATAAATATACTAACTCTTAAATCACTTTTATTCGAAAATAACAGAGTTAGAAATTAAAATGTAAACTTTTTTGGCTATAATCGAGGGAAACTAAACCAAATTTTAAAAAGAAAAGGATGCTAATTTTTGTCAAGATCTAACGTGAAAAAAAAATTAATAATTCCCATATTAAAACCTCATCCCCACCCTCCCAAAAAAATCTAGCTATTTTGTCTGTCGGTGATTGACCACACAATATTAATTGACTTCAGAATCAAAGCTATAAGTGGTTCAGATAAAGAGTGACCCAAAATTAAGCCTTTTTAAAGGGACTTCATGAATTCGATTCAAAAGTGATCTAAATAATATAGTAATATTTTAAAGTACCGTAGAAGCCCCGTAAACTTGCGCTCCATAAACTTGCTGTCTCTATAATCTTGACTGGATAATTTTTCTACTCTTGACAATATTTTCTCCCACCATGATATATTATATGTAACCAAGTAAATTCGTAATTAATGACGCGTATAGCGTATATTTGGTATCCTTCTCTACCTATCTCTTTTTTTAGATTTAAATTGCGTGTGTTGCGCATTCAGTGCGCATAGGAGTAGTAAATAGTGGGAATGTCAAGACTAGAGAATGGTCCTGGACATGCTTGTCAAGATTAGGGAGCTTTTACTGTAAATAAAATTGCAGGTTGAGAATAGTTTTTGTTTTGAAGATGTGACGTGTGGAACCTGTTTTGCTTGTTGATTTGTTCACGGCAGAATGTCAGATTCGCCTTGGCGTGGATGAATCAAGTAACAAGTTTAACTCGTCATATCTCAAAAACGAGATCTATGCCCAACTTGAAATTTCGCCTGTTTTAAAGTATTACTATCAACTGTCATTTTGTCCACTTTTAAATAAAATTCATGAGGTTTCCAAAAGGAGCAAAAGCTAAAATATTTTGACTCACTCTTGATTATCTTCGATAAATAATAAATCCATTTCCATAAGAGCTGACAAAAATCATGGTTTCGGAAATATTCTTTAACTGATGCTCAAAACAATTTCCAGAAACGAATTATTTATTCAACTATTTTAAATCATTAACCATTTTTTAAGCCAATAAGTGATCGAACATGCTAAGACACTTGCAGTATTTGAACAAGAAGACCAGGGTTTAATTCTTGTTGCTGACTACGCTCAAAGTCATTCCCGCAAATTTTACTCATTATTATTCCCGGTAACCTCTTAATCCCAGTCTACAAACACTTTCCTTATCCTGCTTCACATTATACTATTTTAAATTAACAGTTAAATTCGTCTTTTATGGTGACCTTCACTAGTAACATCCGCTTTTTTAGTATTTGTAAATTTAAAAAAAATGAAACACATATGTCTAATCTAATCCAAAGATAATTTTATTCTGTTTCAAAATAATTTTTTTATTTTCTTAATTCCTAATTAGCAACATTTTTTTGATATTACATATTATTTTGTGGTTTTAAAAAATTTGATAAAAAACAAGAAAAAAACACACCAAGTCATTAACGTTGACAGCAAAACAAACACTAAAAATAATTTATGCAAAAATATTTGTGGTTTATTCTGATAATAGGATTAGGTGACCACAGAACTATAAATAATGTAAATTAAGAGCTAAAAGTAAAAAAAAAAAAAAAAAAATGGTTCTAAAAATAAATATATCATCATTCTTGACTGATTCGCTTAAAATTAACCTATTACTGTAAAAAATTCTAAAAGTGAAAACGTCTTTAGTGATCGGTGTTTTCAGTCTTCATTTGAATAAAATATTTCGGATGATTTGTAGTTGGATTTTTCGTTTAGGCTACCAGAAATATGGAAACCTATTAAAGCCAGTGTTAGAAAACTTTGTGCTAGATAATTTAACTTTATTATAATTTAATTTAAATTTGTATGATTATTCTTACCCTAGTCAAAAACAATATCCAAAATAAATAACCAACAAATATGGAATACCATCAAGTAACGCTCAAATCTATTAATATTATTCAAATTAAAATCTAAACAAAAATTAAAATAGTATTTAAATTGTGACGAAAATCATTGTTTATTTAAATAAATGGCTTAATTAGTAATGGTGGAAGCGCCGAAAAGTCAGTTTATTGTATTTTTAGTCTGGTAGAAAGTATATCGTTTTATTACTTTTACTACCTAAAATTCTTTAAATTGAAAATTTTGGCAAGTTAACTAACCTAATAACTTTTAGCGGCATTATTTGATAATTTTACAAAAATCGATTCATAAATTTCGTTACAAAATAAGCAGTAGATAAAAGGTTAAAAACGTAAGTAATATATTCCAAAACATTTTCACAATCACCTTAACAAACTAAAACAAACTAAGATTTGTGTGTTTATTTTTTAAATAAATTTTACATTATTTTAGACGCCACAAACAACCAACCAGCAACGAGTCCAGTTTGCCGCGCTGGCGCTGATCGTTGTGTGTTATTAAAATTAATTTATTAATTTTTCAAACATCCTTTTTGTCTAAAATAATCATCGGTAAATACAGGTACATAGCTATCTATTTACATACATATTATTTAACTGTCTATTTAAATATCATGTAGAAAAAAAGAAAATTATTTAACAAGTAAAACCGACATTGTAGTATTTAATATAGCGTAGTTTATAGCATGCCTAGTAGCTATGTTGACTATATTTAGTAAACTTATTATATTGGTAGTTATGCAAGGTTCAGTCTTTGTAGGCAGGTACCTATCTACACACTAAATTTAAATCTTTTAAACGTGTAAATTATACAGCATGTTTGCAATGCTCGCGCGTAACACAAGTAAAAAGTGAATCATATTCTTCGAATTTGATCCCATAATCTCATACAATACTTGTAGAGACACTTTGACGTAGAATTCTGTAGTTTTGGATAGTTAGTTATAGTGGATAAATCCCGTAGGTAGGTACAGTTGTAATAGTAGGTACAGTTATAGAAACTTAAAAAGATATTTGTAGTGAAATTTCTTACGCTTTTTTCTCCAAACTTCTTTAATCAAGTCAACTAGCATTCTCACGGGTTGCTGAAAAATTGTCTCAAACTCTGTGTACGATTTCAGTGTTGCTAATAGCCGACCCACACTACACAAACTTTTGTTTGTACAAACTTTTGCACAAACAAAATATTTATTGTATGGTACATACGTATGCAATATCATTGTTTTTCAGAGACCATTACCCTAGACTGGAATGAATCGAGAAGGCGGATGAATAGAGACACAAGGAAAAATGTTACTCATGAGCTTGGTTTAAAAACATTAAACATAAATCGGAATAAATATCTTTCTTAAAATATAGTAGAATAATTATTTTTTTGGGTAACAACAATAAGGATCCTTTAACTAAGGTTGAAGTTGAATAAAAAAATCAATTTAAATTGACGTCTTCAATAAGTGTTACTTTTGTTTTTAAAACTTTTTCTAAAAACTATTTATTTTGGTGCTCTAATGAAAGAATTCTTGTTTAATCGAAATTTTAGTCATTTTGAAACATAATTTCTGAAAAGGGAAGACTACAAACTTTTAACTATTTTCATTTTTTTAAGAGGAAATAATGACGATTTGCATTGAGATTAAGTTGGAGGTTAATAGAAGCCGAAAAGGAGTGAATAGGGACAGTAACTGGGTTAATAGGAACGCCATATCAGGTATAAAGAGACGAATGTGGGGTGATTAGGGTCGGACGGAACACAGAATAGGCCATTTTCAAGTTTTTCAAGTCAATCAATATTTTTATAAAAACATTCAGCATGACTTTTCTATACTTTTTAAATTTTATTTTAGATTTATTGTCAATTTCTACACAAAATCATGAAGTATTATTTCTTTTTTGGATGTATAAATACAAAAAAATTCGAAATTATGTTATATTTCTGTTTTAATTTTGGTCTGCCCTACGGATTGCCCCCATTCACCCTGTTATAGTCTCTTTTGACAGTTGTCTCTTTTAGCATGGCTTCAGTAATTTTCACTTTCGTAGTTGTCTTCGTTATCCCACAATAAGGTTCTGGACTGTGGTGTCCTTACTTTGCATATTTATCAGCTTTCTCATTACCCTCAATTCCTACATGACCTGGTATCCATTTCAGATAACCTTAAGTTACTACCTATACTTAATTACTTTCATATAAAAATAACAAAAAGGAAAAGAGACAGATAACTAAGTATATCTAATTTTGCTTCATTTGCCGCAGGCTATTTTTAGTTGATTTGCTCTAATATTATTATATTATTTTTTTTTACCATAAATTTGAAATCACTTAAACTTACCAATAAAAACTTTTGTTTTAAGCTTTTATTGTGTTGACCTACAATGAAATGATCAATGAAGAGTTTCCTATTAATTTTTTCGCAGTTTTGTCACGATAAACATGAAATAATTGCAACATTTTTATAGAACTTAATACACATGAGTTAAATTGTCGTTAAAATTTTTAATTTTTAACTGTTATAACAGAAATTTGTTGAATGAAGATAGTAACGTAAAAGCCCCCATTATGGAACGGTATCTAATACTGGAACAGTTTTGACATTTACATATTAATGAAGTTATTTCTGAAAGAAACGTCTGATAACAAAAATTATTATTAATAGAATGATTGTTTTTCAATTTAAATTCACCTCGCATTTTATGTTTACTTACTTAATTAAAGAAATAAATATGTAAATGTCAAAACTGTTCCAGTATTAGATACCGTTCCATAATGGGGGCTTTTACGTTATATATAATTTAGTATGACAAATCCTTTCATACCAGAAGTGTCTGTCATATCTCCCGTAAAGGAATGAAACGTTCTGAGTAAAACGTCACTATCAACTTCATTAACAAACTATTTTAGTTCTTCTAAATCGGTGCTTTTGTCGCGTGAGCGCCAACTAGTAAAAACTACTATCGTTACCATTTCGTCCAAAATTTATCGATTCTTGCTTTTCTCACATCGAACACATTATACACGTAAATCCATACATATACACATACATACACACGCATATATGTATGCGTGTAGATACATTTATTTAACTAGTAAATTATTGTATACATTTATGTTTAACAATAAATATAGAAGAAGCGGTGAGCGGTGTTTTTAAAATCCATTAACGCATCGTTTTTTTTTTCTCTTCACTCTTTCCATGTCGTGAACGGAAACATAAGATGATTGTTGGTTATATTTATTGGGTCCCCGTTTACATTTCATACACCGGTAGTCCCCGGTAGCACAAGCAAGCAAGCAAACTTTAACAGAGACTAACCGTTCAGTTTGATTTTCATGTTTACATATGTACTCATATAATTATGTAGAAATGTCTGTAAGTACAGTGAAACCATGTCATGATGCGCTCTACATGGTTTTACGAAAGAAACAAGATAGTGGATAATTGATTGCTTTATTGAAAACTGAAAATTTTAATTATTACTCAACTTTTGCTCATACTGTAAAAAAAATAGGTTTACAAAATTTGTAATTTTTGGAATGTTCAAAAGCGTAAAATTTTTAAAAAATTTAAGGTAATTTGAGGTAAGGTAATTGAGGTTATATTAAGTTTGAGAACCCGTGGCGAAAGAACATTACCTTAAATTTTTTAAAAATTTTATTTTATTAGGTACATACCATGTGAGTTTTTTGAGAGTTGCCATTTCTATTACAACCAAATTTTTATGATAGAAATGGTAATAGAAAAGGTTCTTTTCTTGGATGTAATGGAAATGTAACCAAGAAAAACACTATCGATTGAAGTAGCTTCAAGTACATATGCATATTTTTACCACCTAACTGATAAATTTAAAAAAAATTAAAAAATTAAACTTGGGTAAAAAAAATTTTTTTGCTCATTTATGTTGTTAATTAATGCATTAGATCAGTTTTATCGAAAAATTAATATATAGTCCCATTTAAAAATCTATAAGTTTGTATCATAGCTCGAAAACCATAGGAGCTATAAAGCTCCTGATTATAGCAATCGGTTGCCCTCGTCGATATCTACAACTCTTGTTTGAACAATTATTCGATTAAATCAAAGGTTTGGCTGTAATAATATTGGCAACTCTCGAAAAACTCACACAGTATATATACATATATATATATATATATATATATATATATATATATATATATATATATATATATATATATATATATATATATTGCTTTTGTTTAATATTCAGCTAATGAACGTCATTTTACAAAGTTGTATAAAAAATACTGGGATTTATAGTGTAAATATAAAGCAAATTCATTCTGTTATATAAAGTTACCCTTTTCTCGTCAAAAAAATAATTACACTTAAGTAATTTTACACATTTTTATTTTTTACACTGTAACTCTAATTATTTAGAGCTATACTGTACTGTAACCTCAATAGGTTTTCCAATTAAGAATTTTTCGAATCATCAATCAAAATAAATAAAAGGAAATCAGAAACAATATTTTTCAGCCAAGCATTTTACAGAAAAAAGTGATTATCAGAAGACACATAGAGGGGCAAAAATATTTTGTGGATGTAATAGAAGACTGAGATACACGATATGCACTGTCGAAATTTGTAAATTTACGAATAGTTTATAGTCTATAAATCATAAAATTACAATTGATTCGTTGTTACAAATGACATATCTCTCTAGTACTCGCAGAATGTATTGCGACTCGCTTAATTTTAAAAAATTTACAACTACGTAAATAACGACAGATATAATACAATTAGTTTCACTTAGTATATATATTTTTTACGAAAATAATACGAATGAGATAAATTACCCCTTTAGTACCTTTTACGGCAATTGATCCACTAACATTCTAATTACCTATTTCTAAATTCGTAATTTCTAAATTTTTTATAATTCTTATTTTCTTGAAAATGTTTTACTATAGGCACTCAGCTATTGTTTTATTTTTCGTATTTTTTTTAATGGTTGTGAAAAGAGAAGCAAAAAATGGCGGCATTTCAAAAGTATTTTAATTTTATGCGTCTTTTAAAAAAAATATATATCTATGTTTTCAAATACCGCGTTCAATATTTTCAACACCTTTCTAGTTTCTATACAACAGAATTTAAAACAAAAATATACCTAGCTATTATTCTATTTTTAAAATAATATTTAATAAATAGTTACGAAATACTGTTCTATTGATATTTGGATAAGAGTTTTTCTAAGGCCTTCAGTTTCAAAGGAGAATTATGATGAAGTCACAATATTACTTAGGATGCGATAAATTGGACAAAAACAAAGTTACCAAAATTTCACAAATCAATTCACTATTTTTCATGAAAAATTGACATTGACAGTACCTATTTTGATTTTCATAAAAGTTGGTACTGTTTAATTTTAAATTAAAAATGCATATCAGTATACAGAAACAAGTTCTAAAATCCATTTTTTACTTTGTCCTGTGCGTTACATACAGTGGAGCTTCACTATAAAGTTAAGAAAAATTTGGTAAGCTTTAGTGAAACTTAACGTTAGTGAAGCAGATTGAGGTCAGTGCGGCGATCATATAATACATGATCGGGGCTAAATAACAATTTAAGTCATAGGTGACGTCCAAGAGCAAACTATTTAATAATTTGGATTCCAGTTGATTAATTGGATTTTATACTAATGTATAAATTTCATTAAAAATATTGCTGTTAGAAAGTTCTTCATTATAGATATATCTGCTATAGAAATTGTTTTTTTGCCCCTTGAACGGACAATTGACAATTGACAATTGACAATCTATATAAGTAGCTACGATTTGCTTTAGATTTACAGAATTCTCCGAATTAGTTATTAAGTAGGGGAGAACGGATACAATTGTAACAATTTTTGTACTTTTATGATTCCTGAAATTACTAAACCGTATTCTCAGACGATAATTTTTTATATAAATACTGCATATGTTAGCTAAACACTACCGTAGAATTTAAAAAATTATTTTAATAAGGCATGCGTCTTGTTACATATGTACCCTTTGGTGGGACAGTTGTAACAGGCATTGGGGTCAAATGTAACACAATTTTGAATCATATGTTTAATGATTAGATTTAATAAATAAAAAAATTTACACTCTGTAACAATACAAAGGTAGCAAAATAAATCAATTTTTATATCCTTAAGTATGCATACAAAATTACTATTATCAAGTTATATTACTATTTATCATCACAATGGAGGCAAAAGAAAAATATTTCTTCTAAATTATGTGCACAATTTTCATGTGCCCACTTTTTACATTGGCAGCATTGTATCCACTGTGATCCAGGAAGAGTATTTGAAAAACATTCAAGACAATACACACAAAGTTCATCTTCGTTATCGTCTTCAGATGAGGGCAGTTCTTTAGTTTCTTTCTTGCTTGCTGTTTTCCTTTTTGTAATCTTCTTTTGACTTTTCCTTTCTACTTTAATATTTTTTTCTATCTGTTTTTCTCTCAACGCTGCAATTTCAGGCGATGTGGTTAGTATTGTACTATATGTTTCTTTGTTCTATTATTTACTTTAGGTTTTGTGGACAAACTTTTAGAAAATGGACGAATTTTTTTTAATAATTCCAAAGACATATTGTGATCATTAACAGAAGCATTATAAATGTTTTCATTTTCTTCCTCAGGCTTTTCATTGGTCTTTATAATTTCTGGTTGATTTATTATAGAACTTTGATTCAAAGTTTTTCCTTCCAAAATTAAATTTTTGTCATGATCTATTGTCTCTAAAGTTTCCGGCTGATCTGTTACGACAGATGGTGCAAATTAGCAATCTTAAAAAATATTTCGATTGGATGGCCAGATTTCACTAACTCAAAATTCTGCCATTATATTAATTGGTGTAGCAGCTTTAGGCAGAGCTTCAGATACTATCCCAGGTATGTCATAAATCGTCATAGTTTGACCAGGATGAGTTTTCATCCAACTGTCCATGCAACTATTAACATAATGTTTAAATGGTCCATATACACTGCGATCCAGTGGTTGCAGTTTGTGTGAAGTATGCGGGGAAAAGAGGTGTTCCTGTGATACCAAAAGTAATACAAAATGACAAATTTTACTTACGCATTAAAAAAATAAAAAATTTGAAATATCTTTCACAACACTTAACACAACTTTATTTAATTTACAGGGATACTCTGTTGTCACTTTGTGAAACTATTTTTTATTTTGTTGATAATGTAGACTTCTTACGTATATAATTAAATGAGATGTTACAATTATACCGTGTTACATTCGTACCCGTTCTCCCCTTCCTGGTATTCAAGTATTTTTGTATTCTTTATTTAAATTTATTTATTATATTAAGTGAATAACCGAATTGAGTAAGTAGCCTTCAATCAGATCACTCGCTTTGTATATATCTGAATAAAAAATTTTAAAAATTCTAAAATTCAACATTCTAGAATTCTTTTTGCATAAAGAAATATTTTTACTAAAAAACACCACTGATTTGTTTACGTTTTGTTTCGAACAGTTTATTTTTTATAGTCACCTTGAATAATGAGTATAAAAAAACTTATGAACAAAATTTTGATTTTCTGAGCCATAATAACTTTCCTATGCTGGGAAGTTAACAAAATCATGATAAATTCTAAAATCTGATCGAAATATAAACTAGTGAACTCACTTTTGAATTAATTCATTACAAGTATTTTAATTTCGATTAACATTGGTATGGGTACATTATGTTTAGAATAACAATAAATGTTTCTGTAAATTGATATCCATTATGCAAACAAATAAAATATTTGTTTTCAGCTATAGGTATATTTTTAGAGATCGCCTTATTTTCGGTAAAATATTATTATTAGCTCGTATTATTTTACGAATATTATGAATAGATTATATATACATGTATATTATTTATCGTAGAAGAGCATGGCATATATTATGCATACGCGTATGTATGCACAATGCACATGCATTTAGATGCATATTGAGAGCGGCAGACGTGCGGAGCAAAAACACATCACGATGCAAAATATACAATACACCTATATAAACATAATGGGACAAGATGTACCAGAAAATTACTTTTCGATTTTAGGAAAAATTTCACTAAAGGAGGGGTATCGATAAGGCCTTATGTCCGCCCCAAAAAATGACGAAAAAAAATGTCTACGATTTAATATTTTCTTTATAAATTTTGAAAGTAGACTATATGCCTGACAAGAAAATATGTACATAAAAGAAAAAAAACTACAATTGGTATTACCTGTGGGACGTCAAACTTTGATCTAACTGTGATTTTCGTTCAAAATAACACATTTTCAATAACATTTCAATTTTTTTTTATATAGAGCGCATGGAGGAAGCAGTTTCTTTTTTATGTTATTTTAATGTTTTCATGTTACTATACAATTTATTTAAAAATTACGTTGTTTCCACTTTGCGCTCATAGGTAAACACAAATAAAATGATTTTACAATTAAAAAATTGGTCATTATATAAATGCATGAAATAAATTTATTGAAGTGCCACCACGGCACAAACTTGTTGGAACATATCACTGTCGTTTTGACGGCGTATAAGAGTGACAAAAATGAAAATTTCCCACTTTTACATAGATGACCAAGGTCTTTAGAAAATATTTTTACATAAAAAATCGAGTGATATTTTAAGAATAAAAATTCAGTCTAGGCACACAGCTTCCAAAATATACTCCCTTTGGATAGAGTATAATCCCACCACTGTACTAACCTGGTACTGTCAGTGCAAAGTAGGGGCAAGACTTGTTGATTGTTGGGCTCATATTGCCTCCGTAATCTGGTACTTAAGTTACAACAGATATCAGGATCATACTATTCGAAGAGTTGTGTGCGACGTCAAAAAATCTTTAATGGATGCTAATGTTGATGGATATTGGAGTGACGAGAATGAAGACTAGATAAGGTGTGTAAAGTTTAAAAATGTTGAAACTTTTAAAATTATTCAAATGAAGTTGATTAATTTCATAGTTTTGCCTTTTCATAAAACCTTCCTATAATAATGAGATCAACTGAAAAATAAATGATAAATGAAAATATTCCGACATAATATATATTCCATCTTACCATTTACCTTCATGTAAACCTAATGCACATATAAGAATTCATGGAGCGGATGGGGCGAAAATAAGGCCTTATCGATACCCCTCCTTTCAGTAAATTCTTCTACTAAATTATGCTTATAAGTATATTCAGGTGTTTAAGGTATACCATCACAGTGTGATTTTCCGAAAAATAGTCAATTTTCAGAATTATTTTTCGGATGGATAGGATGGGGGAATGGGGATGAATTTTTTTTACGATTAATACCACTATTTAACAATACAAATTTTTTTTTTATTTATTTTTTATAATTATTATAATTTTTTGAAAAAAGTGTCCTTAAAAAAGTCCGAAATTCGGTGCCCACGATTGCGGCCGCAGTTTTTATCTTAAAAAAAATCAAATCGATTCTTTATCAGTCTGTAGGTAGGCCGCTATATGTTCCTATGAGAGCTTTCTTTTTTGAAATCTTCCTACTTTTTCACATGGAAAATTAAAAAATATTTTACTTTTTATTAAAACCGCCGCTATTTTTCCAAATTTCAAAAAAAGCTCCAATAGGAACATAGCGGCTTACCTACAGATTGATTATCCATTTGATTTTTTATTTCAGATAAAACTGCGGCCGCAATCGTGGGCACTGAATTTCGGCCTTTTTCAAAAACACTTTTTTCAAATAGGTATAATAATTATAAAACATAAATATGTAAAAATAAGTAAAAAAAAAATATTTTTGTATTGTTAAATAGTGGTATTAATCGTAAAAAAAAATTCGTCCCCATTCCCCTAAATTCTATCCATCGGAAAAAATTCTGAAAATTGACTATTTTTCGGCAAATCCCACTGTGATAGTACCTTAATACAGTGGAGCTTCATTAAAGTTAAAAAAATTTGGTAAACTTTAGTGAAACTTAACTTTAGTGAAGCAGATTGAGATCAGTGGCGGTCATTTAATACATGAACGGGACCAAATTATAATTTAAGTCATAGGTGACGTACAAGAGTAAACTATTTAATAATTTGGATTGCAGTGGATTAATTGGATTTTATACTAATGTATAAATTTCATTAAAATATTGCTGTTAGAAAGTTCTTCACTATATAGATATATCTGCTATAGAAACTGTTTTTTTTTTTTGTTCTTTGAACGAACAATTGACACGTACCGTATGTATTTTTCAGTCTATATAAGCAGCTACGATTTGCTTTGGATTCACCAAATTTTCCGAATTAATTATTAAATAAGTACCTGGTATTCAAATATTTTGGTAAATTAATGTATTATATTAAGTCAATAACTGAAATATCTGAAAAAAATTTTAAAAATTCTAGAAGTCAATATTCTAGAATTTTTTTTGCATAGAGAAATATTTTTATTAAAAGACGCCACTGATTTGTTTACGTTTTAGCGAATTTCCACGATGGAATTCAGCTATTACAGCCACTGTCATGACGCGACTTGAGCCCGGGACTATGCAGAAATTTGTTTTGAGTTCCCTAGAAACCGAAAATAATATTCACTAAAATTTATATAGGTACTGTGTGAGTTTTTTGAGAGTTGCCATTTTTATTACAGCCAAACCGCTGATTTAATCGGAAAATTATTCAAATAACAGTTGTAGATATCGACGGGGGCAACTGATTGCTATACTCAGGAGCTTTATAGCTCTTATGGTTTTGGAGCTATGATACAAACTTATGGATTTTTAAATGAGACTATATATTAATTTCTCGATAAAACTGATCTAATGCATTAATTAACCACATAAATGAGCAAAAAAAATTTTTTTACCCAAGTTTAATTTTTTAATTTTTCACAAATTTATTAGTTAGGCTTTAAAAATATGCATATAGGCTACTTCAACCGATAATGTTTTTCTTGGTTACAGTTCCATTACCTCCAAGAAATATATATATATATATATATATATATATATATATATATATATATATATATATATATATATATATATATATATATATATATATAGATATAGATATATATATACAAGGTGGTCCAGAATTATGTGCCGTAATTGGGGCGCCAAAAGATATTTCGTCTGAGACGCCGTATAGCATTGCGCCGGCCCTGCCTGTATCAGAGAGTAACCCGGATTACGATACGTTCCAAAAACAATGTCCCCGTCAGATTCACTTGTATTGCTAAGAAAAGCTGTATCTTAACTTGCACACTAATGACGCACCACGGCATTGTAATTTTAAAGATTATTCATTCTCAAATTGATAACCTTTAAGCTGCAATTAATCAACGGACAAGATCCTTCTGGAACATTCTGTATTTTCCATATACACGTAGAGATAATGGTAATAGGTAAAAAGTTATTGATGTGACATTGCATTTGAAAGGAACACAAGAGGCTATATTACTAACTCCTAGCCCAGCTAGAATATCACAACAATGTCACAGTAAATGTTGACATAGAGCCCATCCGTATGCACAGCCAGTCAGTCAAGGCAGTCAGTCAGTCAGTTAGTTTGTCAGAGCGAACGAGCAGCACTTTGACAGACAACAGGCACACAATATAATACAATATTGTATATAGAGGGTGGATAAAAGAAGTCGTAACATAATATTGACAAGCAACGCTGACATATTATTAAAGTACACAAACTATTTATTGACACAATGTTTGTTATTTTCTCTATGTTGTGTATACCACGCTATATATATGATGGTGTTAAGCCAAAAGGCAGTATAAGCGATCGTAAAAATTTCGAAAAATGGATACCATAAAGCCGGGATCTCAAGTATATAGGCAAAGAAGGAACGAAATGACGTATAAAGACCATATTGGGACATACCATAAGTATCACAATTTCACCGGGTGTAGTGATGAGCAAAATTAGTCTTGATCTTGCAGTCTTGTCTTGGTCTTGCATTTTTTTGCAAGACCAATATCAAGACTCAAGTGAGCAAGACCAAGACAATAGCAAGAAAAAAGCAAGGCTCTTGCTAAATTATTTAAATAGTTTAAAAGTAGTGGAGAGGTGTGTCAATAGTAACAAAAAAAATATACAGGCTAGTAACTTTGTATTTATTAGTCACAGAGAATTAAATTTTTGGTACAAGATACGGGCATTCTTCTACGGGCACGGTTTTGAATGAGCTGCACAAAAATACTTTATGTTGACTAATAATTAAAATAACTGCATTTATGTGGACCAAAGTGTAATATTACAATTGTCACCAACAGAGGATCAATTGTTACGGGGCTTAGGTTCAATTGTAACACTCATTATTTAGTTGAATTTACACGTTAGTTTTTATAATTAATCCAGTTTTAAAAATTCTTCCTCACATATTGAGTAAGGAAGGTGACAAATAGCATAGTCTCAGGCAACAGCTCTGAATTTTTTCTTTCTGTTACTCTTTTAACGGAATTCATATATACATCATTGAATATAGTTTCTATCCTAGTTTTTCGTTTTACATATTATAAGCATTTTTTTGAATCCCATTAATGGAAGATTTTTGTTTCTCCTTTATTATTCCGATTCATACCTAAAATATAAAGTTTAATTTTGTTCAAATAAAATGTTTTGTCAGTTGTACATGCTACAATCGACACTACTGAATTTGTTACAATTGTTCCACCACTGTTTCATTTTATAAAAAAAAATCATAAAATATTAATTTGGATTAAAAACGCAAAGCTACCTGTCTGATAATATTATTTGATTGATTGTGTTTCCAATAAAATCACTTTTCTTCCAATTGATGGGGTATTTACTTCAAAAATCCAAAAGTTGTTAATGCACTCAAAATTTACGATTATCTTATATGAACACATTTGATATTGCTGAGAGAAAACCGCCGGATGATACTAACTGAAAGTTTTGTCAGTAAAGCACAACTTTAAAAGCCACTTTATGATATGTAATACTCTTCAATAGGATCGATAGATGTCTCGCAAATTTTGAAGTTACAATTAACCCTCTGTTACTACTGACACACCTCTCCCCTATAATTAATACCGTAAAGAGAGAAAATTCTGATTTTAGAAGAAAAAAATTCGCTAATAAAAAAATGCAAGAAAGTGCAAGGTTCTTTAGCAATATCAAGACCAAGACCAATACCAAGACTGCATTTTGCAAGACCAAGACCAAGATTCTTAATGCAAGAACAAGACCAAGACCAAGACTGCCAAGTCCTGGTCTTGGTCTTGCATTTGCTCATCACTAACCGGGTGGGTTTCACTCTAAACACCAACAATATGTATCAGAGTTTAAAGAATATCATTATTAAGCAGGATAAATGACTACTGTCGAACACAGTGTTGAAGGTCTTAATATTGTGAGCAAAATATGCCACTCTGTCTCCAATCGAAACTACAGCTTCGACTTCAGTTTCGATTGAAGATTCCGACGACACCCGGGCATCAATTTCGACTTCGATTTAGATTGCCAAATCGACCTTCGATCGAGTAGGTACCAGTTATCTATAATTACTAATTTGAACTTGAAAAAAAGAAGTTTCGTAAAGAGTCCGGAGCCATTACCATAGGTGAATTTGCCCAAGAAATGAAGTTCAACGATATGTATGCGATTGTGTAGCTTAGTGAAAGAGCTAACCATACGTACAGATTTTTTCTCAATATCCTTAAATTCCGCCGAGTTATAATACCAAATACCAAAAAATAGTGGTCTTATTCAAACTTTTTTTTCTCGTAAACTATTATAGATAAAACGATGAAACAAAATCCATATTATTTATTATTCCATATTAATGTAGAATTGAGTAATATGTTAAAAACAATGAAAGAAGTTAGTTTTTTTTCGTAATTGTTTTTTAGAACTCCTATATGAAATGAGTCTACATTTTGAACATAAAACATATTAAATTCCTTATGCCTACTCTCAATTCTCGCGAAGTGGACCGACTACGAGAGTGTAGGAGGTCACTTCGTTGTTCTTCGTGGCTGGTGTTGTAACGGTATTCGGACTTCAGCCAACTTTAGCGATTACTTTATCGAGGAACTTCGATCGAGAGTGTAGAGCAGGCATCGGATTTTCATGCAATAAAAAATAAACATTCAATGATTCATTTATCCATTCAAAATATTTCTTAAAAACAATTCAAAAACAAGTAGGTACAGTTCAACAAATCTGACTTTGCCACTTTTTCTTTATATTAAATACTATCTCACTTCTTTAAGATACATTTTTAATGACCTTGAAGCGGCAAAGTCAGATTTGTTGACCTGTACATGCACATACACATACCATGAACATCACCGAATATACATGTTTTTATTTTTTTTTTCAATATGTTCCACCCTTTTGACAAAAATAAAATTCAGGGGGATGAGAGAAGTGCTTGCGAGCTTTTTTTAGTAGCAATAAGAAAGTGGTCATTCTTGTACAAGTAGCTAAGAAAATCGAATGAAATTTTTTTTCATATTTTATAAAGGGTATTTAATGTCCATTTTAAATGGAAAAAATGTATAATAAAGTACTGGACATAGCAAACAATATGGGTTTTGTTTCATCGTTTTATCTGTAATAGTTTACGAGAAAAAAAAGTTTGAATAAGACCACTATTTTTTGGTATTTAGTATTATAACCCGGCGAAATTTAAAGATATTGTGAAAAAATCTATACGTATGGTTTACACTTTCACTAATTGTAAGCTACACAATCGCATACATATCGTTGAATTTCATTTCTTGGGCAAATTCACCTATGGCAATGGTTCCAAACCCTTATGCAATTTATTTTTTAAAAATGACTGTAAATTAATTAAAACTGTATGAGATTTAATTAACCAAAAATAACTTGTCTACAACTTTTAAATATACCTATGGGTACCTAATTATGCATTTCATTATTTTATGTTAACAATCAGTTACTAATTCTACTATTACATGAAATAAATTAAAGAATGAATTTTTAAAGTTACAGAAAGCCATAAAACTTATTTACAGGAGACTAATCAAAAGTTTCAAAACCAACATTAATCATTTTCATTATGAATTTTCTTTTGAGTACTTAATGAATATATAATATTAATTTCAATTCTGACCTATCACCCAACGTTTCGGGAACAAGATCTACGGGAACTTTTCACTAAACGTAGATTGTTTAGTTACTAGCCAACTTTCCAGTCGTCAGCTCATGATCAGGTAAAACACAATTGAAGAGGTGGATTCCAAAACGTGCTAAGTCACTTTTTGCAATTTTTCAGGAAATGTAAAAAACTATCTATAGGTAGGCAAATGAAGTATTTTCAAGTTCTTAGATAATAATTATTATTGATGTTATTTATTTGATCTTATTTATACATATAATTTTCAATAGATTATATTGAAAAAAAAAAACCTTTAAAAAGTGGGGTTGAGTTGGTTAAAATAAACCTAATTTGTTTAAATACAGATATATTTTATTCAAGAAACATTTTAAACAGTGCATTATTAGCTATTTCATGTGTTTGACATAACAGAAAATCTGTCTACAAGCAAATTTGGAAAAAAATACCAACTATTATTGAAAAAAAAAATGCAATGGTTTACGAGTAAATTTGATTTAGAGCGTTTTGAAATAAAACTGTCACTGACTTAGCGTTTTTTTGGAAAACATTCCATTTTTCATCATTAATTTTACAGTAGACTAAGCTCATTTTGAAGGGTGGCACTACGAAAATCGTGTAGAGCTGGACTTGAACATTCTGCATCAACTAAAATCTCACATTAGACAAAAAATGACTTAGCGCCTTTTGGAATCCATCTCTTCAATTGTGTTATACTCCTTACAATTAATTATTCTTATATTTTGTAACATGAATTTTCGTTAATTATTATCTACACGAAAAGTCTGTATTTTTTTGGAAAAAGTTATGTTTAACGAAAATTTGTTATCTAACAATTTTACAAGAAGAACTTTCAACAAAAAGACGATAGAGAAACTAAAGCGACTCAATTCAACAAATGTTTTTTTACAATTCAACAAATTAGTAGTAAATACAAATTTATGTAGAATAAATACATATATAAAACTCAAATGTAATTTTTCTACAATAAAATCATCAATGAAATGTTTTGTACCATTCTTTCGCTGTAAAAATTTGTTCTACCTTTGTTCTCACGGTGAAAACTGATTATGAGAAAACTACAATAGTCGGACTGGAACCAACACGCTTAAATTAAATTGTTGTAGAAAAAGAATCTGGGAGGAAATTGTTGTAGAAAATCTGGCTTAGCACGTTAGTATACACTGCGCTGTAGCTGTAGCGGCAGTGGCAATGTACATCGTTGTCTATCCGTTCGTATCCCATCCTTTTGTATTTTATTTTGTTGAATATATCATATTATATTTTTGTTTGAACTATATATGAAATGAAAAGACAAAAATACCGTCTATCAAAAATATGTTAGGTATATGTATTCAATAATACAGAAACTACACTCTCTTAATATCGCGAAAAAAATATAAAACAAAAAGAAAATGCGATTCAGTTCTACAAAGAAATGTCTTCCTTTATATTTTCTTGAGTTTTCACAATTCAGAAAACAGCTTTCTGGGAAAATATGAGTTTGTAGTAATCCGAACTATCAGCAAAACCGAAAAAGTTATATTTGACTTATATAGTGAATAAGCAGATTAAAAATAAATTTTTCCTACTCCTACTATTAAAAGTAACATTTTGCGTACGGCTAACTATATGTAAAAATCAACAATTGCCCACACTGTACGGAAATAGAGTGGAAAATTATTTCGCACGGCTTAATATAATAAAAAAGTTGGCTATGTCATTGATTTAATATATAATATATGTAAATAATTCTAAAAATATACATATGTAAGTTGGTTATTTATTATTGTTTCCATAGTTTAAAAGTATGCTTTGGCAAAAGTTTGAACATCTTACCAGTGACATAAATTTAAAACGTTTTTACTACTTATTTAAATTTTATTTTAATTATTTATTTATGTTAAATTTTAAAAAAATGTGCTCGTAGAAAAAGTATAGTGTAAAATACGTGGGAAAAACTTATTTCTCATTCATATAAACTGTTGCACTCGCAGTGCGGAGTCGCGCAACAAACTCATATTCGTGAGAAATAAGCCTCTTTTCCTTACTTATTGTACAATATACTATTAAATATTTTTTTATTGATTACTTTGATTAGTTATATTTATATGCATCGTTTTTTAAGTACCATTGAGTTTGTTGTTGATATGATGACTGTTGTACTCTCAAAACGATTTCAAACAAAAATTTTTTTTCGATACAAAGACTTTTGCCTTTTATTTCCCCTGGTTAAAGAAATATTTTTCCATGAATCAAAATAGTATATTGTACAATAAGTGGGAAAAGAGGCGTATTTCTCTCGAATATGAGTTTGTTGTGCGAGCCCGCAGGGTGAGTGCAACAATTGGTATGAGTGAAAAATAAGGTTTTCCCACGCATTTTACACTATACTTTTTCTACGAGTACATTTTTTTTCGTAAAATTTAACATAAATAATTAAAATAAAATTTAAATAAGTAGTAAAATTTTTTTAAATTTATAATGTCAGGGGTAAGATGTTCAAATTTTTGCCAAAGCATACTTTGAAACTATGGAAACAATAATAAATAATCAACATACATATATGTATATTTTTAGTATTATTTCTATATATTAGATATTAAACTAACGGAACAGCCTACTTTTTTATTATATTAAGGCGTGGGAAATAATTTCCCACTGTATTTCCACACAGTGTGGACAATTGTTAATTTTTACATATATTTAGCCGTGCACAAAATGTTACTTTTAATAGTAGGAGTAGAAAAAAATATTTTCTTTGATTAAAAACAAAAATTAGCTGAATTTCCAGTTTTGGAAATTCGTTAAAATAGAAATTTTTAATCTTTGAACAAAGAAATCCTTGTGAGAGTGAACCTACAATGCAATGTCCAATAAAAAAATTTAAATAATTTTTTTCACTGTGAAAATTGGTTCTAATTTTATTCACGGTAAAAGTGAAAAATTTACAATATTTTTATGGGATTTAATACACATAAGTTAAATTATCATATAAGAACTTAAAAAGGCACAACTAATTAGACCTTGACAATAGAAAATTATACAATTTACAATATTTGTGATTCTGACAATAATCCTTCTATTAAATTACATGGTATTATTTACAAGATATTTCGCAACTGCAAACTGATCATCGCTAAACTTCTATCATAATAAGAAACAGATTTTGATTATAAACCTTGCTATTATTTAAAACCGTACACCCAAAAAAAAATTGATAATTACAGAGAAGAGTATGACGCTATCACATAAAATTTACTTTAAACCTTTTTTCACATATTTATTTAAGCGTAATAATCCACAACAGTTTAGAACAAACTATGACACATCAACACAAAAAATTGTAGGTAAATGTTCTGTTTTTGTAAAAAAAGGTGTATTTTTGTACACTTGAAGTGTTTTTCCATTCTGAAAAAAGAATTGTAAGAGATATTTTTGTTTTATTTTTTAAATCTTCAAATATTATTTTTTTACCTATGTGAATTCAACTTACGAATTTTATTTATACCTGTACAAGACTGAAGATTTTACAGGATTCTTTGTAAGAGAAATTTATAATCTGAAATACGTCATTAGAAATATTAAACAAATAAATATGAGCAAGTATTCCTTACATTAATTTGCGTCGAGGAAAAATAGTAGAATTTCACTACTTTTTTTCCTGAACTCAAATTAAAATTTATTCAAATAAAATGAATACTATTATTAAAATATACCACCTTCACTGAAGAGCCGTCTCTATAAATTTCGGTTTTTGTTTTTTTTCTATTTCCTGCAGGGCCCGCTCCAGGGGGAGCAACCCGGGCATATATCCGATGCGGCAAATTTCAAGGGCGGTAGTTTTGTAAAAATTTGTAAAAAGAGGGTGGCGTTTTACAATTGATGAGCAAAAAAAAAACAACATTTGCCCGGGGCGGCAATTTTGTAAAAAGAGAGCGGTGTTTGTACAGCTGACGAGTAAAAAAAAACGGTGGCCGGTTTTACATCGGGGCAGAATTATTCCTTTCCTTTTTTTCCGGGGCAGCGTAAACGCTAGAGCGAAGAAATAAGAACAAATAAGTGTGGCAAAATTTCAAAACAGTCCCGACAGTAGTTTTTGAGAAATCATTGTATCTGTAGTTCTGCACCTACATATGTTTTTAAGAATGTGTCCTCCAGAAGAATACATTTAAAGTTTTGGATGTAATTTTTTATAAGTCAAAAAGTCCCATGTGTCCGCACGAAATTTGGTGGGAACATTGGAAGCCCAAAAATCTTGGACCAGTTTTTCAGCCAGACACATCCGATGCCCAAAACATGGTTTTTTGTGCATTTTTCGTGAAGAAATTTGTTTTTTGCCAAAATTTCCTCAAGTTCAAAAGTTTTTTAATCTAAAAATGGTTTTTATAGACCGTTATTCTATATATAAACTGGTTTTCGAGGAAAACTAATTTTTGTAAACGGAAATTCGCTATATTATTCAGGATGCTGCGACAAGTGTATTTTTTAATTTCTTCTTACTTTAAAAGAAAACTTTTTGATATAGTTCATAAAACTGAATCGAACGCTAAATGATACAATTCGATGTTTTCGAAATATTTTTTATTACTCATAATTATAATTTATTTTATAATAAGTAATTGTACTTTCCTAATTTAAGCAAAATTGATTCCACAAAAATAAGATAAATTTTAATAGCCGAAACATACTAGTTATAGTGTCATCTCCATTATTTCAAATTACATACGAGATACCGGGCTTTGAATCTATTCCTATAAAAGTTTTTTCTTTTATTATTCAATCAAAAACTTTTCGAACTAATTATAAAATATAATATGTATGTTGTATGGGTATCCATGTTTCAATGGATGTGTTCCATTTTCAGTCTACAAAACTTTTCCACTAAAACCATAAAAGCACTTTGACACTTTATTATGCTAATGTATGTTATATCTACAGTATGTTTATTTTAAAGTTCAGCATCATGTAGGTGGTATATAGGTGTGAATACAGTTGTAAGCAGTTTAATCAAAATACATTTAATAAACTAATGTAAGATTTGGTATTTTTCTTTTGCTGTTTCAGAATAAAATTTTGCCCCAATATTGTATTAATTAAAAATATTTCAAAATAGGGGCTTATAAATAAATTACATTTAATTAATTTTCTAATAAAACGTTTCATTTTTTCAGAAATAAAATTTATGTAAGTAATAAGTTATGTTAATAGTGTCAAAAAATTCAGAAACCCTTTCTGGTTTTCCTCTATTGTTCACAACCTTATATCGAAAGTTTTCTTCTATTATTGTAAATTACGCAAATGATGTAGGCTCTATTGAGTCCATCCTCATAATTTTGAAAATGGATGGATAAAATGATATCCAATTAACTTTTCAAATAAAAAAAAAAATTTCTGGCTTTCTTTTCATTTTAAGGTGTATTTTGGAAATTAGCTATACTTTCATTAATATGAAAGTAGTACATAAAAATTATAGAGTAATTTACTACTACTGCATATTTAGTTGCCGTAACTAAAAAATAATGCTTCAGTGACTACAAAAATTTGTTGGAGTAAGAAATAATTTAAGTATTATCGTATAGTTACACAAACAAAATAATTTTAGTAAACATAGTAAATTGTTACGAACACTAAATAACAATGTATACTAATAACTACATTCTATTGCTAATGTAATCAGAACATTAAGCCTACATAAGAAAATGATCTTGTTGCAGTAACTAAAATATTAATTCGTGCCAAAAGCTTAATATACAACCATAAATCTAAATCGGTATTTCCTTTTTTTGAATCGCTTTTAAATGCTTACTCAATTGATACTAGATATTTAAAATTAAATTGCTATTGGAACATTTACGATTCGAAGCAGCAATATCTGTGCTTCACTAAATATCCAACACTCTTACCCGTTATGACATGGGACTATCAGTACTGTTTATTCTTATTTATTAACCCTTTGCACTTATAAGACATGTACAGCATGAGAAGATGGTTTGTCCATTAACTCTACCATATTTAAAGGTGTTTTGTCTGTTGAATCATAAGACATGTACCACATGACACACTGAATGTTGAACTGTAATGACTGCTAATACTTCACATTACATGAATATCTTATTTAATAACTGCAAACACATTCATTTATTAGAAAAATAGTAAATAAAATAATACAAAATCACGTTGAATTATCTTTTTAAAATTAAAAACTAATAAAAACAGCATTGAGGACGTATTTAGCGCATTTAGTATTCAACTTTGGGGAAACAAGGTTAGAACGTCAAAAGAATCCGTCAAAAGAAGAATGTCGGTCGTTGTTATGTGCTACATGCCTTACCAGCCTATTTACAACTCACTTTTTTTTTGCTTGAGTGCAAAGAGTTAAATATAATATCGAGCCATTACCGCCGATTTATCGTAAGCGATACTTTTGTGGAAATTGAGATTTTTATTGCAAGCAACATTTTAAACTGTAACGGACCAAGCAGTGTTAACGTTTTTCTCCAAAATTCCTTAATTAACGAGTTATAGCAACTGCTTAGTTTATCCTTAATACAACACATTTTCACATTTTAGCGTAACCGACAATAACCATCTTTATCACCAAGGTTAATAAAATAATAGGAATAATACACTCAGGCGTAATAAATTTAAGACAGCAGAAATATCGCAAGCGCCATACAAATATTTAAAAAATCCTTCTCCTGTAAAATTTGATATTTGTCGGTTACACTAAAATGGCGGTAATGGCTCAATATACTATTTGACTGTTTATCTTTCTATTCTCTTCAAGAATGAAGAAATAATTTTTTGTAGGTTGTATTAAATAAAAATTAAAATAGGTAAGTTAAAAAGTAGTTAAGATTATCAGTTTGGATCTAGTTAATTTAGATTTGCAAACTAGGCAAAAAGCATTCGACAAAATCAAAACCTAGAACACAATAAGTCAATTTAAATACGAAATAATTTATTAAAACAAAAACAAATAATATGCGTGTACAATACTGTGAAACTATGTAAGGTACCTAAGGCATTTAAGGCCCAGAGGGTAATAAGGCCCATTAGCTATATTTCTTACCAAGAAAAGTTCTCTAACTTATCAACAAGTTTAAAATGAACTTTCAATCATTTCAAAACCAGATACAAAAGTTGTGCTACTCAGAGTAACAAACTCATGTCATATTTTAACAAACAAATTTAGAGGTTACATTTTCGTTCGTTGATATAAAAATTGTGCACATTGTGAGTGTTATATTAATGATTTTTTAAAGGTATGTTTCTTTCAAATTGTTATCAAAATTGAAAAAAATTAATATGCTTTAAGTTTTACATCAATTAATTTAGTTTATTTCTAAAGTATTTATATAAAATGTATATAAGCATAAATATTGACATGTTGATAATAAGGCCCATGCAAATTTTGTTTGGGCTTTATTACCAACACAATTAAAATCAAACACTACAAAGTCAAATCAATTAAAACAGGTCTGAAGTTATTAACAAATGAAGCAAAATTAGACGGACAACCTTAAATTACTATAGTTACTCTAATATAAAAATAACAAAAAGGAAAAAGGACAAAAAACTAAGTACATTTAATTTTGATTTATTTGTTGCATTTGTTTAATGATGCCAGATCAGTTTTAGTTGGTTTGGTCGAATTTTCATTTTTATTCCTTAGTGTTTGAAAGTATGGCTGATAAAAAGAAGAGAGCGTTGTGGTCTGAGGAAGCACTGGCATCAGCCTTAAGCTATGTCACTCGACATGGCAATCAAAGAGAGGTTGCAAGGAGATTCGGAATTCTAAGAAGAACTCTTAGATTTAATATTTATTTATTTCGACTTAATATATTCAAACACCTAGTACTTGACTTATTCGAAAAATATGATAAAAAAATTAAAAATTAAAAATAATGACTTAGGTAATTTTTTTATTGTTGTTTTCAATAACAGTCACGTAGTCAAGCGGGATTCAAGGATTTTCGAAACTTTTCTGAACGTGTAAAAATAACAAAATATTTTGATATATAAGTTCAAGTTATTCTTAAAGTATTTTCAAGTTCAAGTTATTCTTAAAGTAATTAAAATCCCCCAATTAATTTTAAAAAAAAATAATAAGTGTACTATTTCAGGCAGTTGTAATAGGTGGGCCTTATTTTCTACACCAGTCGGAAATAAGGCCCAATTGCAGACACTTTTTAGAATCAAATTTTTGACTTGTATAATTACAAATTCATTAATCTTTTTAGGAATTTTTATCAAAAAATAAGTAAATTTTTATAATTAAATACTATATTTTTGATATTTTATAAGATATATAAATAATAAGCATATTTTGCTTAGGTGGGCCTTAATTGCCTTAGGTACCTTATATTATATTGTGTTAATTTATAAGATACTTATTGCCCTCATATATTTACCTTTACAATTAAAACCATTTACTACAATCAAATCAGTTAAGGTAGTTGGTCGATGAAACGATTTTTTCAAAGGATTTTAACGAAACTTCTCTAGTTATTTATTTACTCCAATAACAATAATACGAGTCCTTACCGAAAAAAAATTGACCACCCCAATTTTGAGAAAAACGACTTCAAAGTTTTATAATTTTAACATGGGCTCTTATGGGAAAATTCAATTTTTTTTGAATAAAATGAAAAGGTGTCAAAGGAATTTGATAAAATTTTAATATGTTATTTAAAATAAAGTTACAAATCATATTTAATAAGAAATAAAAATTATTGACCACGCCGTTTTTGAAATATAATTTAAAAACATCATTTTTCAATGTTTTTACCACGCTTTTTCAACAATATTTTTAAATTGCTACAACACAAGCGCTCGGAAATTAAAAAAAGCAAGTGGTATACAAATATAATCACTGAGGAATATTAATACATTATTTAATTTTTGATAAAAGAACAATTTTTTTTTGAGATATACTTTTGTACCTGACTATCTCAGAGCAACTACGTTAAATAAATTTCTAAAATAACAAAAAGATTAACACATTACATCAGTATAAGTACAATAAATATGCAGATTGCAGTGGCGGCTCGTGAGCTTTAAGACTGGGTATGCGCTTTCAAAAAGGTAAATCACACTTAATGTGTAAAGAGGTACTAAAATAGCAGGCGGGTCACGTGTCCCGGGCGGCAGGTTTTGAGGGGCGCCAAAATTAGGTATGTGAGGTTTTTTTCTTCTTTTGCTCGTCACTTGCTTTTTGGGAGGAAAAAAGGAAATACTTTTTCTACAGAGGCGCCATTTTTTGACCTTGCCCCAGGCGCCACTTAGGCTAAGTCCGGGCCTGAATAACAGACAAGAGAAAAGCTTTTTTGGTATCAAACAACCACCTAATTTTAGAATATTTATCAAAAGAAGTTTGGAAAATGATGTGCAAACGCTTTTTTGTAACAAACTGAGTTGTAGAAAATATAAGATTCGGGAAAAATATAAAAATATGGAATAACTTTTCTTTCACAGTCAAAGTAAAACACCAGCAATATTTTTATGAGGCTAAATAAACACGATTTAAATTACCTTCAATAGTCTAAAGAAAAATTATTTTCGTCAATATTCCTTAAAAAAAGTTGTGTTAATTACTTTATGTTGTGTTAATAACGCAACCGTTGTTTTTTAGTCATTTAAAAAAAAGACAGTAGGTAATAAAATCTTAATAATCAAATCACAGTTGACAGCAACGATAAATTTATAAGTATAGGAAGCATGCTAAAAAATTTAAAAGCTGAGGTGATTAGAGCACAAGTTAAGATTTGGTTAGTTCGGCTGTTATCGAATATACGATAAGCGCCGAGCCTGGTGCCTACGATGGAAAAGAACTATATGGTATTATAAGCCACTAATACAGCTGCACATATACATATACATATGTAGATTCAGTATAGCCATTACATCGACTGTTATCGAATATACGATATGCGCCGATCCTGGTGCCTACCATGCCAAAGGACTACCAGTATTATAAACCACTAATACAACTGCACAGATACATAATATACATATGCAGATTCAGTACACACGGATATGCTCAGATGATGATCGCATAGCTGAGTAGGTACATATGCGTATGTACGTCCTATACACAGCTACATAGACTGGCTACAGGGTCTATTGTTGATCGTGTCTATATGTAACACGTACTGTGGACCATATTTATGCATTTTAGGTATATCATAATTAGGTATGTATAATTGGTATAATATATGCATTCTAATGTGCAATATATATGCAATAATGTAAGGTAAATCTTATGGAAATTGTATATTTAAATTATTTTGTAAACAATGTTATTTTCGTTATAAATTTATTTCAGTTTTTAAGAAACAGCTAGGGTAAGCGGCGCCTACCCCGCATACCTGGAATAACCGCCACTGGCAGATTGACAAGAATAACTGCACCTATAAAAATAAGATGTGTATTAAACATCTATAAACATATTTAAGTCTGTCATACGTAGTAGTGTTTCACAAGAGCTGGATAATATTTGAAATTGAAAAATTGGAACTGCTTCTTGCATTACAGAGAGTACATACACATAAGTGATTGAATGTGGTCTGTATCGGGCGTCTGTCGAGCAAAGGATCGATAGTGTAATGGATAGCACACCTGGCTAGTTACCAGGAGATCCTGGGTTCGATTCCCAGCCGATTCGGATAATTTTTTCAATCACTTTGTGATTTTTAATTTACATATTTAAGTATGTTAATCAGTATAAGTACAATAAATATGTATGCAGATTGACAAGAATAACTGCACCTATAAAAATAAGATGTGCATTAAACATCTATGAACATATTTAAGTATGTTACAATCATTTTAAAAATTGTTTGAATTTTTTAAAAATTATCTATGTATCTATCTAGGTAAGTTACGTTTCACATAAAGTTGTGTACTTGACACACGACTGTGTGTACAAAATTATGTACTTTACACACGACTGTGTATAAAGAACCACAGCACACTACACTTTCACTAATCCTTATACTTGTATATTGTATTAAAATTTGTACAAAATTTTGCTTGGCGACTGGCGGTTATGAGAAATTTTCTTGTGGGAATTGAACATACTATGCGGTTCGCGGAAGTAACGTAACCTCCTAGTATAGACTAAAAGCCATTTTTCTTTATCTTTTTATTTTTATTTACTCTAATATCATTTATTTTGTAAATTTCTTCATGAATAAATATAAATAAATGTCATTTTGTAAAATTCTGAAGTGAATATCTTTACATTGCACAAAATATCCCCAGTTACCTTTCCCCTAATTTTTTTTTCTTTAAGTCAAAAAACAAGAGACAAAAACATTTTTTAAAGTAAAGAAATATTTCTTTATTTAAAAAAAAAAATTCTTCGTTTGAAAGAAAAATAAATATTTGTATATTTGTTTGAAAATCAAAGAAATTTTTAATCTTTGAACAAAAAAATCATTTTCAGAATGTATAATTCTGGAATTCGAAGCTATAAAGAAAAGTAAATTCGGATGTCTAGGGATTAATTTATACCAAAGCGAATTCGTTTTAGTTGGGGACAGGCCTGGAGGATGGGGTAACCGGCGTTGCAGTCCCGAGGTCCAGAGACGTCCGAGATGAGACAAAATTTAAGAAATGTGCTTTGCTCCCGGATCGCGCTGTTTCTTCTCACGACCCAGGTCGGGGGACAGGGCCTGTTTTCAAAATTTATTACCAATTCTCTATGTAATTTTGTGTTCAGCTTAATTTTGATGGGTCTCCCAAGTTTTTTTGTCTACGAAAATTCTCGTAAACGCGGCATTTTCTAGTTTCTCTATTATGTTTCGTACAACTAGAGGCAAATTTATTCTGTCTATATACAAAAACTGGTAAATCTAATACAATTGTTAAAACAATTATTGTTGGGTGCCTACCGGTGGATATACAGTTACTATCGGATATGCACTTTTCCGGTTCGTTAATCAAGATAGACAGATTAATCAGTCAGGTATCTAATTGTGTAAATTATATTATGTTTATTATTACCACGATAATACGGTTTGAATTTCATTTCTCGAAATCGACTTTACGTGTTTCAGGAAATTGTTTAATGCTGTTATTGCAAAGTGGTGTACACATTTCTAACGTCGGTCATTCATGGAGAGAAATTAAACAAAAACAATTATTGTTACTTATCAGTAATGTTCAGATGCAAATATATATATGTACTCAAAATGTCATTCAAATATACAAATGAGCAACTGAATCTTTGTTTTAGTTTATCACTGTCTAGTTAATCGCTAATTTTATTCGAATTGTACAGGACGTCTTTATCAGACATTATTCATACCAAATTATCAAAGTGAACAAAAATATTAAAGCATCAATTTCAAATTCTTCCAGAACCAAAAGTCCATTTATCCCAAAAATGCAGCTGGCAATCAAACTCTATTTTTCACCAGAAATCCTAATTAAAAACATAAAAACTTTTCAAAAAAAAATTATTTTTCCTTCTTGTGCCCCTTTTTGTCTTGCGTCCTATACTCCACCTGTTCCACTGAGGTTGCGTACCTGATTCTCAAAACCACAATTATGACCTATGTAGACCCCTAGATGGATCTTGTGGTGCGGACCTAAATGGAACGAATACTATTTTAGTTAATGTGGAAAAATTGTATTTTAATAGTTAATTTTTCGGCAAGTTTTTCGGTTTTGTTCGAATTTCCATTTAATTAGCATCTTCATATATGTACTCGACTCTGGGCTGTCCAAAAGTTCAACCAAATTAACACAAACAAAATAACTGCAGGATCGACTTTTATTATTAAAAGACTGGCCACACTATAGTATTAAAATAAAAATATATTTAATTTTCAAAATATAATTAATATATTTGAAACAATAATTTTTTGTGTGATGCGAGCCCTTTATGGTACGGGCCTATAAGCTGTAGCCTTAATAAAAAAAAAATTATGGCTCTATTGCATTTTTTTTTTTTTTTATTTGCTGCGTTAGCACAACTATTGCATTTTTTGTACTGTTGTAGAAGCAAGTGTATTTTGAACTTAAGGGGGACCACTAGTGTGATCGCCTGAATAAAGGTGATTTTTGGAAATTTTTTTAAAGAAAACTACTGTATGAAATGTTTTAATATTTTAAGGGTATTCGTTGATATACATATACTAAATTCAAGATAAAATTTTTGAACAAAAAAATTGATAATTCAGTGAGTTATTCGCGATCTCCTAAGGCTCCAAAAAAAAGTTCCTCCACTGCTGCAGTGATAGCGACCTTCACAGTGCATAAAATCAAAAAAAACAAAAAGCCTATCAAACTAGAAGGTATTGCCCGTGCCATGAACCTCAATCGAAAAAAAAGTTGAAATTTAACAAAATGGCGGAGTTTTTAAAAAAAAGTTTCAAATTTTGCGCGAAAATTTGATGATTTTCGGTCTGCAAAAATTACATATTTTATTCGATCGGAAAACTGGAGATTCATGGCACGAAGAAACATATGTAAAAGTAGCTGCAATAAAAATCAAATCGATCGGATGATTTGTCTTCGAGTTATAACTGCAACAAATTTGAAAAATGTAGTTTTCCTTTACCTTACCTTTTAGTTTTAATCACTGAGAATTTTTACAAAAGTTATTTACGATGTACTCACTATAACGGTCATAGTAAAACTAGATGAGTCGTTTAAATGTGCCAGAGTCTAGCTGCTCCACAACATGTGACTGACAGCCACATCCAGAAACTCCTGAACTATCAACCTTCATACATTTCTCAATACCTCAAAGGTAATAATAAAAATCAGAATCCGCTTTTCGGATGGCTGTAACTCAAAAACTATTTGAGATATGCGCTTGAAATTTTAGTATGTTATTTTTAAAGGTATAGACTATCGAAATATGCAAAAAAAAATTTCCGATTTTTTCAAAATGTCACACTAGTGGCCCCCCTTAACAATAGGTAAATACAAATATTCGCGAAGAATTATTTTCTAGAACACCCTCCTTTTCTATTTACAATCGTACGGCGCTATACTGCAGTTAAAAATTTCACAGAAGTTAACTGTTTAGAAGACATTCATGTTCATAGAATTCTCGAATTCATAGAAATTAACGAAACCGCTTGCGGAAAATATTACAATATTATAAATTTAACAATATTAACTTGTGTCTGGCTAAAGTGAAATTTGGTCATCGATTTCCTGGAACAAATAATCTTTAGTTTCTACTTTTCAATTTTAACACAATTTCTGTCTACATAAAATAACTATTTAATATTATTCCTACTATTTTGTTACAAATATGTTACATATTACAAACTTATTACTACATAAATCAATTGAATAAGTCGTCAAAATTTTGTAGACACATAAATGTTAAAAGTTCTGGCCATTTGTACAAATTTTACATGTCTACATCCTTTAGATTTTATCATATTTGTTATCTTTGTCTTATTTCCCAACTAAAATAAGAATTATACTAAGTAACTTCTTTTTATAAAAATTTATGTAGGTTCAAACGTAAAAAGTATCCTCAATTAGTGAGAAAAAGTATTACAATTCTTGAAAATATGTTAACTATTTTTATGAATGGAACGTTATGAGAAGTACATTAGAACACAATTTAATATGGCCCATTTCAGTTAAATTTAACCATGTTTCATCACTTATAAATTTAAATAATTTTCGTTTTCTTGGCTTTATCTCTTTCATTATTGTAATTACGTAAATTTTAAAATTGCCGTTTGTTTTTAGAAAAGAATAGAAGATTGATTTGTTTTGAATATAATTATTTAATTTTTTAACTTTGACTCATGATCAATTGTATTAAAAATAGGGAATACTAACATTTATTTAGACATCGTATGTTTACGTCACACGAATATTGTATTCACAAAAATTTTGTGTTTGCAATATTCGTGTGACGTAAGCATGCGATGTTTAAATCCCTATCACTGCAATATTGACAATTTTTGATTGGACAATCTCCGAAAGTCCACTGTCAATTAAAATTATTGGCGATAGTATAGAGAGGCTAATTCATAGATTAATTTCACATTTAACTTTGATTTTATAACTTTCAGCAAACTAGCACCAAATCTGTCACCTTATTTCGAGTAATCTCCTAATCTCATTACAATTTCTCAACTCTATTCTACACATTGACTACTATTTTTGGATGTTTTATTTTTAATTTTATTTTTTGGTTTTGAAAACGAATAACTGACTAATTTTATAGTAGGTTTGGTTAGTTTTCTTCTATTTTAAAAACGTTCTCTCGTAAAAAAACACGCATAAAAAGTTTTTATTAGTAAATTTTCAATTTTCCGTTTCGCATATAATATAATTCTTCTACCTCTTCTTGTAACAGCTGATTTCGCGTGGTAAATATCTTAATTATCCTATAACTAGCTTATTTTTTTTATTTCGATCAACAGCTTTAATAACATAATATTCTACATGTTATTATAGGTAGCGTTCAAAAAATCTAATAAAACAATTTTTTTGGTCGAATTTCTAACAGATCTAGAAACGAATAGATCATTTTCACGAATAGGTATATAGATAAACAAATATAAATAGGTAAATTTTTCTAACTGGCTTCATAGACCATGTGATGAAGGCAAAGGTATCTCTGGAACGAAGGAAATAGTTTACCCAGTTACGCAAATGTAGGTTACGCAAAATTTTGGTGCTAATAGTTAGTTCTTTCTGTTCTGTTTTTAAGATATATTAAGTTTTTAGTGTTGTTTTTAGTATTGAAGGGTTTTAGTAAAGATTTTATCTCTTGGTTTTTATCTTTTAACTAATTTTATCTTTTGACTAATTTGTGAATTTTAGACCCAGCCATCATGCTGAAGTAAAGCTTTCGCGGTTCCGGTATGATTGGGAGAGAGGGGGGGTTTTGGTGGGTACACTAGCTATTGCGCCTTCCGGCTGGGAATCCCACACTCAGCTTATAAAAACTTTCTCCTCCCTATAAAAACATTTTCCTTGTCAAAATTCAACTATTCAATCCTTTTTCGTGAATAAAACTTTTTTATTGCTAAATTGTACTAAAATTATAAGATTTCCAAATCTTCTTTTACACCATTGAAAAGAGTGGAAAGAATCAAATCAGACGGGTTTTTAGTGAATTGGTTTTCAAAAAATTTAAAATTTAATTTTTTATAACACCGGCTTCTAAAGTTCAACATTCGAGCGTTGTGTAGTGGGCGTAAAGAGCAGTTTTCATATCATTATAAAACAAACGACGGTAACTGTGCGCGAAAGTACAAGTGTGCGTGAAAGTAGCTAAAACTATGCGAGAAAATAATGATATTCATTTGTCAATGATAATCATATTCAAATTAACATGGAAACGACCAACAAATTAATAAAAAAAAATAAAAATGATCTACAAATTAATAAGAAAAAATTTGTTTTCATATAACATTATAAAATAAAATTAACCCTACTATTTTCTAAAATTTCTTAAAAATAATTAATTTTTTTCTCTCTATTAAACTTTAGAAGCCGTCGTTATAAAAAATTATGTTCGATACGTATGCGTAAAGTGAGGTATCCAATAGGCTTAAACTGGGGCACTCGCTAAAGGGACGGACGCATACACAACGAGATCTCGTGCGCTTACCCCCACTCGCCTGACGGCTCGTGAGGGTATACAGCGCACTCGATCTCGTTGTGTATACGTCAGTCCCTTAGACTCGTGCCCCAATTTAAGCCTACTAGAATACCTCTCTTTACGCATATGTATCGAAAATAACTATTTTTTTCAGACGTTTTTTGGAATTTTTATTATACCATGATAAAAAACAGAAAAAATCACATATATTTTTAAATAATCATTCTATGTCACTATAACTGTTTTCCGAGAAAAACAGGGTAATTCGCTATGTTACGCAGAATACTGTGACAGGAATATTTTCCTTCTGTTCGATGATAAAAACTAAACACACAATTTTGTGTTCCAGTGTAACTGTAAGTACAATATTTATTACTAGTGCCACAACCATCGTATGAACATTTCTTCTAAATATATTTTCAAGTCTAGGCGCCAGTTATTTTTTAATTCAAGTGGCCGGACATGTCCAATATTACCACCGGATGCGACAAAATTGTCGCCAATACACAGTAGGTGGTAGTTGTAAAATTTAACGTTTAGTATGTCACTGACAAACCCTCTCCATGTCCAAGATGATATATTTGACATAAAATATCAAAGATAATTTAAATACAATTTACCCAGGTCTTGTTTTTACATTGTATTGACACAAAACATGTTTTGAGATAAAATAAAAGTATTAATTTTTTGGGTCGTTTATTTGTATATTTAATTTTCACCTTCTATTACTATGAGTAATTGAATTTTTTCACCCAAAATTCTTTAAGGTGATTATATTATTAAACAATTTAGAATGTTTTTCATTGTAAAAAATACATTTTTAACATACCAAAATCTAAAACAAATAAATTTTGCTGTAAATTCAGAGAATTTTTAATGAATAATTGCGTAAATATTGTAATTTGACATGTCTTTCGTATTATCTATACATGACTAATCTTCAAAAAGTCAAATTTGTACAATTTAATTTGTAAATCTAATTTGAAAAATTAAAAATTTCTTGTTGAAATTTGGATTATTTGATATAATACTTATGCATAAATAGGTAATTAGGGAAAAAGACAAATTTAAAGTCAATATGTTTAAATAATAGTTTTGTAATCAATAATTATATAATGTCTATTATCTCTCAGATTAACTCAAAACACACCAGTCGAGTTGCCAACCGTCCCGAGTTTTTCACGATGTCTCATTACTACCATAGAATTTTAGTAGTCCTGTTTGATAGTGTCAAAGGAAAATCACGTTTCCAAGATCGCTAATAGATGATAGTTTCCGATACCTTTACTGAAGTTATGTTACGTTAGGATAAGGCAAGATTAGGAGAGCCTAGTTTAAAAAATTAAAAGTTTCTTTGTATTGGCTCTAATTTACGGAGTATTTGAGTATAAGATCGATATTGCCTACATATTGGGAAATCTAGAACCAAAAGAACAGTTTTTCCAATTTTTTAAACTAAACTACCCTAATCTTGTCCTGTTCTACCGTAACATATCTCCAGTTTTAGGCATCCGAGAGGAGAGGAGAGGAACAATAGAATTTTGAAAAACAATTTTCTATAGACCTTATTCTTAGAAATTAAAAAGATGTGCATGCATAATGAATGCATAAATATACATATTTATAAAATAACTTCCAAAATTTAGTCAAATACCCCTAAAAGAAATATGTTTTTATGTTTTTATTAATTTTATAGATCTTTAATCAACTAAAATTCTAGGACATTTTGATTGAGAGGGGGCATTTAATACTATATTATTTTAATACTAATACTAAACACAAAACTAACAATAAAAGTAAAGTCGTTTAAAAATTTTGTCTTATTTTAGACTTCTCTCAAAAATATCTCTAGCATTTGCTGATTCATTTTAAAGAGAACTAACTGTATAGATGTTTCTTCCTTGAATCATTTCATAAATTCAAAAATATCTTAAAATATATATTAACTTCATAAATAATTCCATTAGCTACGAAAGCATAAAATAAATTTTTTTTTCAAAGTAGATAACTGTAGGTATTAAGTTGGGCGTTATCCGATATTTTACATCTTGGAAACTGTGGCTAATTACCATTTGCTTTTGTCTTAAGTAGATCTTACACCTGATGTCTACACAACTAATAGTTAGTTACCCACCGATAAATGGCAAGAATGACTTGTACATATTGATTGTATCAAACTGATAAAAAAGTACAGTAACGTTCAAATAAAGGGTTTACTTGATTAGTCATTAATAATACAGTACAAGAAAACAGAACAAAAATACGAAAATACCTATAGTAAATGTAGCATATTCCTTTTACCGTTACTACAGAATTTTATTGATTTTTTTTTAATAGGATTTTCTGCTTTTTTACGGATTTCTTCAACATTTTCTTTATGAAGTTTATCTACATTTAATAACAAGAATACGTAATCCAGAGGTGCTTAGATGAAATAGGTAAAGTTATAAAAATGTTACAACTCTGAAATAAAATGCTAACGGAATACTTAAGAAGCCAAGTAGATACGTTCTGTATTTTGATTTTTTTAACGATTAAGAAATCTGGACTGTTATTTAAAAAATTGAATCGATTTTAGAATAAAAAAATTAAATTTTCATGTTGAATAGGAAATAGGAAGCCTATTGTTGAAAAATGAACTGTAATATATAGAAAAATTCACATATTCTTATAAAAAAATAGGAAAAAAATTTTAGTTATATTCAAATGAAAAATGCTGCTAAAAATCTACAATTTTTCGTAGGTAGTAAATATGTAGATCTATTTAGACATGTATACAAAGTTTGGCAACATCTGACAATGTCGTATTAAATCAGTGGTTCACAAACTTTTTAGTCCGCGAGCCCCCTTTGTAATTAAAAGTTTCAAAAGACCTTCGAAATATGCAAAACTAGGTAGGAAATGTGTAAAAAATGGGTAAATCTGTTATCAAGTATTTCTGGGACCCCTTCAAATATTTTTGCAACACCCCTGGGGGTCTCGATCTCTACTTTGAGAATCACTGCATTAAATAAAACATTGCAGGAGACTAAAAAATAATTATAAAACTCACAAAATGGAAGTTTAGCACAAAAAATTTTGAAAAATAGTAAAAATCAGTCTATACTAATTCAATTATTTTAAAAACTAAATTAAATTATTCATTTAAAAATATTCCCTAAATATTTTTCATTATTTCCAAGAGTTTTGGTAAAATAACAGGTAGAGCTCACTAAAATTATCTAGGCCGGTGATGAAGAAAGACAGTAAATATTCTAAACAGAAATATACCTATGAATTATATATAAAAATATACATAGATCAAATGGATATGTACCTACAAAAAAACGGTTTCTTGAACCTGACAGCTAACGTTAGAAACATCTATGAATGTATGAACTCCAGCGTATTTATTCAAATCGAAATTTTATTCTTTGGATAGATTAATTACAATTCATAGTCTTTCCTGTAATATGGTGAACACATGACGACACCTTTTGAATTTGTAATAAAAATAAAAGTTTTATTAAAAAATCGACTTCAAAAAGTAAAAAATAATATAATAGCACGTATTTTGAAGTCAAGCGGGGCGTCTAGGAAAAATTGCGATCGGATGTGTTTACAAAATTTACGAATTCTTCAAGATCTACATTTTCTTATACTACGCTCCGCTTGACTTCAAAATACCTGATATTATATTATTTTTTTACTTTTTGAAGTCGATTTTTTAAAAAAAACTTTTATTTCATATCTTTTAGTGACAATGCTTACCGCAGTCTTTATAGTGATAATTGCCTAATAAAAGAAAAATGGAATAATATTCCAGATTTCATACGTTCAGGTAGAAAATTATTTTTAGGATAGTTGGACAAAATATATAAAATATGTAAATTAAAGAATTTGTTACTATAGTTTTTAAAGCAAATAATTTTGCATATTACATAAATTTTAAAATTGCCGTAATTATTCATATTATTGAAGATGGTTAAAAAATTACTCAACCAATGTCAATTAAATTTTTATGGGACCACCTGTAGAGCTTCATCTACTAACCAAAACAAGAATGGCGCAAATTGGCCCAGAAATGTGGGAGAAATCGGTGTACATACATAAAAAAAAAAACATACAGGTTGAATTGAGAACATAGAACACTAGAAACCAACTAATATTAAAAACGTGAAATTGGCGCGGAGTCATTTGGAGTCGTGCCACAGCTTAAGGCATTAGTCAGCGCGTGTCCGTCGTCGAATCCACAGTGCATTATATATACATTGTTACCATTGTTGGTTGAACACGTTGAACAGCTCTCTCTGGTAATACGTGTATTGCGGTGGTGTGCGTAAATACGCAAACTACTAAAAAACACCAAACTAATACACTGCAAACAGTGTGTATCTACACAAATAGAGTGGGGAGATTTACGTCATAAATTCATTACAAGTGGAACAGAGACATAGACAATCTAGTTTGACCCCTTGATTGAGAACCTCCTCGTTTTTGAAGTCGGTTAAAAACAACGATGTTGGTGAAGCATTCAGTGTATTCGGATATCAAAATCGACAGTTAAGTTTTGATAATTTAAAAATCAGTATCAGTTTTTCTTTTATTTTTTATTTTATTTATATTACTATAGTATCTATTTATATTAAATATATACACACGTGTATCTATGTACGTATTTGCACAAACACATATTTTATGTATTTTTAGATAATTACGTAAAAAGGACACAGATGATGAGAATATTCCAAGTAAAGGTGTAAAATATTAAAATTTTTCTAGATCAAAACTACACTCATACTAACAATGAGTTTCAAGTTTCTAGCACTAGTTGAAGTACCCTAACAATAGATTACATCTAAAATTTGAAAAACCTTCATCAATATTTTCAATGCTTATTCAACCGTCATCGGCCAGATTCCGGTTGGGTAACTGTAAATATATATTTATTGGATTATCAAGTAAATTTAATTACTTGCTATAATTAATAAAACGAAATAATAATATATAGTTATTAATTAAATTATTCTAAAACAAAGGGAAGTAGTAAAATTAAAATAAAATAAAATTTACATTTAAATCTAAAATTCACATTTCCATAATTCTCTCTTTGAAGATAATTGATACAATTTTTCCTTTGATTACATAATATAGATAGTAATATAATGTAGTTGTCGTTGATGCTTGACAATGAAGTTTTTGTCATTTTCTGGCTTTATGATGATCGGTAGATTGGTGTACTAATTTTAGAAAATTATTAACACAGAAAACATTCAGGACTCGAGTCATAATGATACTGAATATTGCTTTTTTTACAAGTTTTTTCATTCAAAAATATAAAAATTTTAATTAAATAAGACTACAGAATTTACGTTAAAAATGACGTAATCAAAAACATCAAGCAAAAGCAGCTTACGTCACAAGCTCGTTGTATTATTTTGTAGTTAGGAAAAAAACTGTTTATTATTTTTGTAACTAAGTACCTATGAAATTTTTTTTTAAAATTATCATAGTATTTTTTTTTTAATTATTTGATAAATTAAAACGTGTTTAACCGTTTACATTTAACCTTATTTAACCGTTATAAAATGGAAGAAAATTTTATTAAAGCTGATAGTAACAATTTGCCAAGAATAGACGCATTAATGATAGGCTTATTTTTTAAAAATAATCCTGATTTTTACTCCGCCGAAATAAAAAATGTAAAAACTACATTGTGAGTATACAATCTTTATAAAACTTTGAAAGTATGTTTATAAAACTTTGACAAACCTACTATACATGTGTTTCTTTCATTGTGGCAGTGCCTCCAGAGAATTTTACGGAGACGACGCAGTTGGATAAAAAATTAAATTCCAATGTTTTAGAACCAATGACGTCATACGATTTGAAAGAGACAGAAAGCATCGTTTTGGCGGTCTTTTTAAAAATTGAAATTTTATCGGTGATTTTTATTAAAAATATCGTACAAAATAATTTAAAAATGTGTATTATGAGCTTATAGTAAGAAGTAATAAACACACTAAGATGATTTTTTAAAAATTGTCAAATACTCGATTATTCCTTCAGTTTTTTCAACCAAACCGAGTTTTGTGCAATAGGCAAATCAGTAAGGAAAAAAGTCACGTGACGTAAATATGTGAGATGTGAAACAAAAACATTCGTTAAAAATATTCGCAATAAAAACGGCGAATACGAATCTTTGCCATATTATGAATACGAAAACGAAATATTTGTTACAACCCTAATATTTGATAGCAGATAAATATATATACAGAATGATTGTAAAATTGCTTAACTTTTAGTAACAGCTCACAAAAAGCAGGTCACTAAAACGTTATAATGCGAATATATGAGTATGTTTTTAGGCGGAATTACTGAAGGCGCTGAAGTTGTGAAGCGCGAAAAATGTTATGGTACGTATAGAGTGGACACTCTCAAAACGATTTCTTTGTTCAAAGAATAAAAATTTTTTTAATTTTTTTTTCTTGAATCAAAAGAATCATTTTCTTTTATTTATTTATTTTTTTGGTTAATGTATATTTTTGATGCTTAATGTGAACCCCAAGCATCGTATTTAATTCAATAAGGGAAATAGGGTCAAAACCGTATAGCTAAGGATTTAGGGTTCTACCCCATGTTTCCGTCAAATACAGCTTCAACAGCTTTTCAGCTTCATGTTATTCCAGTCCTATTTTGTGTTTACTAGTAGTAGTCCTTTAATGACTACGGTCTACGTGGCATCTTTTTTGCAACTAATAATAAAAAAATCAGTTTATTTCATATTCATACATCTAAGTCAAAATCATATAGGTTTTACCCTGTACGGTTTTGACCCGGAGACCTATGTATAAACACATAACTCACTACTACATATGCAAATCGATTTCGCCGGTACAGATATTGTAAATTACGAGTAAATACCCACACTTTAACATAACTGATTGGAGACTTACGTGTAGTACACATAAACTTAACTATTTTTACTTAGATTTTCACAAAAATAAGATCAAGTCTACCAAAAAACACTAAAATGAAATATTTTGCAAAACGTTCGTGCTTGCCGCTACAAGTGTTTGTTGACAAATAGCTCTCATTGGTGGACGCTATTGAGCGGTTTGCCTTCCGGAAATTTTAATTAATAACAAAAATTGACCTACTATAGATACTGTTTTACCCTGGTTGTATACGATTTTGTACAGGTCTCGCCTATACAGCTTATTTTCTCAAGTTTTATAGATCTCTCTTAGGTGGAGGGTCCTGGGCTCGTGCCCAAAGTGTCCTTTTGATAAAAACGACACTGTCGGGTCCATATCTTCAAGTTCCATAAAGTGTTCAAAATCGAAATTTGAACTTCAGAACTCATAATAATAATATTTGAAAGAACTCACAAATAATAAGATACAAACTTTATAATCATCTCTTGCATATCTACATGTAATAATGAAAGATAGTACTAGCAAACATAATTGGCTTTTAGCTTGTTGTGGTTTTAAAAGGGGAGGCATTATCGTTTATATACTTACACACTAGGAATATATGTTTTGTAACAAAGACGATGTAAGAGCCTAAATATACACTTACACATACGAAAGCAGCCTGTGATTAGTGTAGCCGACTTAATGCATATGGCCTATTTCAGGTGCCATTATTACTACCTATTACTACCACTAGCAGCAATATGGTAGTCACTTGAGATGTTTTACTACGCTTCTTTGTTACTTATTACATGTGTATGTACCTATCTAGCTTTTTTTGTGTATCCAGTGTTCTCTTTCTATCCATCAATCGTTGTGATTCGTTTTTTTTTTTTTAAATCGTTGATAAAAAAAAATTCAAATTGCTTTGTAGGACGAATTCATCCTCCATTTGTTTAATGCTTTTCAGAGATCAATCTTTTGTGTTTTAATTTTTTTTTTCTCCGATATGCCTTTTTTCTTTGAAATCGACAAATTACTGATTTCTTTTTTTTTCGTTTTTATTTTTGTTTATTAAATAAAATAAACGTAACTACAGTTTGTACAGTTGAGAATGATATAACGTCATAATCAGTGGCGTAGCGTGCCTTGGACGGGCCCTGAATCAAAATTAATTGGGAGTCCCAAATGAAGGGTAAAGATTTCTCACAAAAGAAACAAAAGTGCATTAAATTAAAATAAATATTTATTGATTATAAGTTAACGCTCCCTCCTAGAAATTGAGCTAGCCAAACAATTCAAATTAAATATACACTGATTTATTAAATCATCTATAGTTGAAGACGGTTTCAGTTTTTATTTTTAAATTTCTGCCTCTATAGACAATAGTGATAAGTCTGATAGCCGTTCCTGCCGCATCGAAATCCTCAAGTAATTTTTTATCAGTTTTAATTTTGAAAAACTTCTTTCAGCTGTTGCGGTTGTAACTGGAAGGGTCAAGAATAGAAAGCACATGCTGTTATTACCTCCGGAAAACTGGAAGCAAGGCTATTGAATTTTATCAGCAATAATTCCATGAGCCCCTTAATGGAATGAATTTTTTAAATTTCAGATTTTAAGCATGTTTTCAGTGCAATTAATTGTTCATAAAGATTAACTGAGATGTCTTTACTGTACATTGACTTTGAAATATGATTTCGGGTCTGAAATTCTCTCGTATGACAGTTTTGATGTATGCTTTTTTCCCGGGAAGCACGAGATTAAGTGACATTGTGGATAACATTTTACTAATTTTTGCTTACACACGTTAGGGGCCTCTGTAGCCCGGGGGCACCGTATCATTGATACGGCTGATACGGCGGTAGCTACGCCCCTGATTATAAAATGATACTTGTAAGTTGATGACATATTGTCATGTACCTACCTATACATAAATAAAATCTTTAAGCCTAAAAAATAAAATCGAAGAAAATTTTTAAAAAATTTGATTTTCTTTTATAAATTATTTTTTTGATAACTGTTCTTAATCATAAAAATATTAGACCAGAGATCCTACTGAATTCTGTGCGCGAATAACCCATGCCTAAAAATTGCTAGACAGAAAAAATATATACGTCATTTTCGGAGATAATACAATATTTTTATGATACAATATTCCCTTCCCAGCTCTCTCACCGCATACATATTTCTTTGTCACATAAGTATAGTTTGTCACATAAGTTTTACTATGTTGGCTGGATATATATATATATATATATATATATATATATATATATATATATATATATATATATATATATATATAGTTTTTTTTAGAAGCTACAATCGACTATGTTGGACCCAATCAACAACTAAAAACTAGGGCATTTTATGTAGATTTAAGTAGATTTTATGTTGAAATAAACAGAAAAATACATTTTATTTCCAGTTCAAGAATCAGAAAACTGTTCAACAGCTTTTCGAACTTTTTTCAAAAGTGTAGGTATACGGTTACTCATGGAAATAATCAAAAGGCTCTTAAAGAAGTTTAATTTTTTGAACTCTGACAAAAGGGAGATCATTATAGTTTCGAAAATAATGAAACACTTTTAATCCTAGAACGACAAGGCTCATAATTTAGCAAGTGAGTGTCATCCACGACACCTATTTCTTTTTCTGTTTTTTTAAATTAATTACAGGTCAAATCGATATTTAATTGATGTCAGTGTCAACGTTTATCTGTCCAGATGGTTTTCCAATTTTTACCAAAAAAGAAATTTATTGCATTATTGTAAACTTCTACATTATCAAAAGTTACAGCGCTGAAAAAAAAAACGTAGACGTCATGTATGACACCGACTTGTCGTTCTAGGGTTAATTGGTAACGATTAAATTTCCCTAGCGGGCGTTTGCGGAATTAACGCACAACAGATATTTTGTATAAATGTATCGAGTTTAATGTTATTTCATTGTTTCATAAAAGTTCTGCAGCGATTTAGTTATTGGACACTTACGTGACAGCAGGGCCGGACCTAGCCTAAGTGGCGCCCGGGGCAGGGTCAAAAAATGGCGCCCCTCTAGATAAAAAGATTTCTTTTTCCCTCTCAAAAAACAAGTGAAGAGCAAAAAAAAACTTATCATACCTAATTTTGGCGCCCCTCAAGACCTGCCGCCCGGGACACATGCCCCGGCTACCCCACTAGATCCGGCCCTGTCGGCGCCCCTCAAAATTTGGCGCCCCGGGCGGTCGCCCGGCCTGCCCGCCCCTTTATCCGGCGCTGCGTGACAGTAAGAAATACTACGAGATCTCTTCGCCAGGGTGAACAATATTTTGACTTTTTGCCTGAACATTTTGTACCTACGTAGATATATGTACGTATACTGGCGTCTAAATTAACGAATATCCCCAAATCTACTGGGGCTAGAGAAATAAAACCGCAGATTTAAAATAATTACATGTATGAGACTTATATACACTGGAACCTCTCTTTACAGGACAGCATTTTCACACGAAAATTTTCACTGAAATATGATAATGGCTAATTGTCCTTTGGCGAATTTCGAAATAATTAACTTAAAAGGAAATTTTACATGAGATTGCTGTCCGGTTAACAGAGGTTCCACTGTAGGTTTTAATTTTGACACATTTTATTGTCATTTTTAACTTTTAGCCAAAATCGAAAAATTTTTGTTTTTCTCAATTTTTTTAGATGAAAACTTTTTTTATGTCACGTGATTTAAAAGAATTTTGATATTTTGTGTTTTTCTTTGAATACCCTTATTTTTCTTATCAGAACTAAAAAATTTCTGGAATTTTGCAGAAAGGTCATAGGTCATAGCAAATTTTCAACCAGCAGTCAATTTTTTCTAAAATGGTCCCACAGTGGGTTGAAGTGACTTGAAAATTTGAAATATGAGCTTCCCCCTGTGAGGGACCGGACGTAAAGTTTTGGAAAATTTTATACAATATAATTTGCAGCTTAATAATGCGCGCATGGCGTCGTTGCGTTTCGTCCGAGACCCAAATTCTTGGAAAAAAGTTGCGTTTCGTCCGAACGATTTTATAGTATGAGTAAACATACAAATAAGTTGCGTTTCGTCCGAGCCATGAACATTTCAAAAGGATGGGAATGGGTAGGATATATCCCCCAAAATTCGGAAAATAATTTTTGATTCTTTACAACCTTTGGACGGAATGGTCTTTTTCACTAGATTTTTTTTTAGTCGGTTACCCCGACCTCTCAGCAGATTATTTTCAGAAAATAAAAACGGAACGGAAAAATCAGCTTTTTTTCTATATTTCAACTGAAATGTTTGAATAGATTTCATGTCTTATTTTAATATTGTCAGGAATGGAAACATTTTCAAAAATGGAAAATGATGTATGTATGAATTCCTAATAATCCTGATGCTTTACAGAGCATTTTGATTACAGATATCTTTTCACTGAGGTATCACCCGTACGAATTTTACAAGAAATTATAAATATTTCGATCCCAGTGGCGTCAACAGGGTAGTTTTTTTTAATATCGCAATAAATTTCATCCACACAATATTGTTAATGGCCTCTATACTTTGGTTTTATGTTTAATGCCAATAAAACAAAATATTAACACATATGTTTATCATTTCTTTGATGATTTATGGTGACACTTAAAAGTAAAATAAAAAACAAATTTAAATAAATAATAAAACATTTAAAAATAACACAAAACACACATGCACGCATCACTTTCAACTACTTTCAAGAGAGTTAGTTCCTCTTATTGTAGATAAAAATTTCAAACGCCACCGCCCCTGTGAACTCGCCGCAAAACATGTTCGAAACATAGTGATAAGATAAATTCTATCAAAAATATAATATGTAAAAATTGTAAAATATTATAAACAGATTTTTTTCGTACCTATATACTGGAAAAATTTTCTATTTTTATTATAAGCCGCGCTTAAAAATTTTTTGATCAGTTTGTTTTTAGTTTTGTTCTAAGTGTTGATAGCGATATTCGGTTTCAACTGTGTAAATAATTCAGAGGTAACTAAATATTATTTGAGTTCTTAGAAAGTCGCATTTGAAATTCGAAAGTGGGTAAGTACATGTTTTTAAAAATCTTGAGTAAAACGGCTTAAGTATAAGTCGATAGCCTTAAACCAATAGACCCCTTATAACTGCTTAGTTTATTAATTAATAAGCTATACTGGATATATTTTCCAAATATTTTAATTACCGTTCCAGTAGACTCTAAAGGGCCCCATACACGATGAGATCTGTATCGCTACATGTTACAGGTATCAGTATCATGATACAGATCTCCTTGTGTATGTGACTGTCTCGGTATCACTGTATCAGTATCAGCAAGTATCAGCTGGTATCGTGCTTGTCTCAAGTATCGTGGTAACTATGGTTGCATTTTTCTTTGACAGTTAATAAAGTAAATAATTGTTATTTATTTGAATAATCATGTCTGCAGATAGAGATTTCTGGGAAGATTTTATTAATATGTATAAATTATACCCATGTTTATGGGATCCAAAATAACAGTATTTTGCTTTTTAATACTACACTCTACCATTCGTAATAACTTCTAGAAAAGTGTTCCGTCCATTCGCAAATAATTTCTGAAGTCGTTTGGCTGGCTCAGTTTTAACTCTTGAATCAAATTAAAAATAGTATATTTATATCTATCTTTTAACCATCATTTCGTCCATATTTTTTTTTAATCTTTTAAGCATTCTGACACTGCAATTGCAATTGCTAATATAGCACAAGTCGTAGATCGCACATTTCTTTATTAATAAAATTTTTTACCTGTACTGAGGTTTCACGATTCAGTTTCAGCGTGTGTGTGCTAAATAAACATGATACAAATCTCAGATATATGTATCGTTATCTGTATCGATACCAGGTATCGATACAGATCTCACCGTGTATGGGGCCATTAAGATTTCTTATATTTTAGTAAGTGTCTTGCTTTCTCGTCCCTCTGATAACGTTAGATGTAAGATTAGAGTACAATGCTCAAATTTAAAATACCATTTCTTTAACATGATGCAGTTTTGTCAATATTGATTTGGTAATGTATAAAATTTGTAGGTAGGTATGGAAGAGTTTCCTGAAAATTGCATCTATATATTAGACCTCATTCTTTGTATATCATTATTTTTTTTAACTACAGCAAATGGGGTTCTTAATTTTGGATACATTGCTTACATACATAATCATACATTATCTCGTTGAACTGCATTGGTAAAAAAATACTAATTACCTACTATAAATTTTTAAGCTTTTTAAAGTTTTCTTTAATCAAATTATTAAAAAGAAACATTCTGTGTTTAAGCCGCCAGCCAGGCGTGTGTAAAAGGTGCGGAGGGGGGGGGGGGGGGGCTCAAGGGGTCTTGATCCCCCCGGTAATTAAAAATATTTACTAGATAGGTATTTAATTTTGAACATCACATTGGTAAAATTACTATACTTAATTTTATTATAAATTTTGGTGTCAGTTTGGTGTCTTTTTTTTTTGCTCGCCAAGTGAATTTATAGAGAGGCATAGAAACCTTTTGTATGTGTGACCTTCTCCAAGAAACTTTCGGGTCAAGACATTACTGATTATCCGTTATTATTTTTTTTTTTTTGCTCATTAACTTTATTTCAGGGAAAAAAATCATTTTTTTTTGAAAATTGAAAATATCAAAATTTTTTCTATTTCTTTCATTCCCCGTGTGACCCCCCCCCCCCAGAAAGTTTAGCTGTATACGGCCCTGCATTCAGCCAATATATTCTATACAAATGAATCTTGATTTGTTATTAAGCTCAGGACACTTTTTGTGACTCCATTTGAAGCTTTTACTCTGCACCACCACCAATATCTTTTTTTCTTTTTGTTATCAGAAAACAGTCCAAAATACACAAAACATTCGGAGTTTAGGTATCGAAAATTGGATACTGAATAGGTAGGTACTATCCAATATTAAAGCAATATACAAAATTTCACTTTACCATGCTAGTCAACATAACCTTAAAAATGACAGATAGTTTTTGCAAAAAAATTAAAAATACACCTCTGAACAATTCTGATACATTAAGCAACTAGGTAATAGAAGAACTCACTTTTTGGCCGCTGTAAATGTTAGAAGTATCAATATTGTAATTATTTAAACTCTAGAAAAATTTATTAAAAATTTTATTAAATAGGGGAGATCCTTGTACCTCAGGACACCTTGTACCTCGGGACAAGCCCATAATTTGAGAACCAATGTATTGTAAAATGATTAATAGTGAAATTTAATGAGTATTTGACGCAAATACTCAAAACACACACAGTGAAGTCGGCCATTTTGACTTGCTTCTTCTATGTGAAAGGTTGTGAAATTTTTGCCTGTATTTTTTTTTTTTTTTTTTTTTTTTTTGTTTTTTTTGTTTTTGTAATCCATATAAATCATCATTTTACTCGAAGTATTTTGAGGTGAGTAAATAACTGAAGATACAAATAGTTATTATGCACATTGGTAACTATTTATTTTGACGTATATCACTGGATTTCCCTAATTAAAAAATGTAACCACACTTTATTGTATGCAATTGAAATTTGTACCTTGAGACAGAAAATTTTTTGTACCTTGGGACTGGTTTTTACAGAGGTTTATAGGCAAGTTTGTTTTCAATATATGTCTTTATCTATCAAGATGGCGAGAAGTAAGAACAAAGTCACTTGGCCAAAGCCCAATGAAGAAAACTTCAAAAATGCCATTAAAATGGTCATTTTTTTTCTATAATAAAAATGATTGCAAGTAAAACCAAATAATTTTTATTGCTCTTAAAAAAATAGAGTATAATTATATTTTGCTTTCAGGGCTTAAAATGGCTTAGATAGTTTGCCAAGGTACAAGCTGTGATTGTACCTTGGGAGAAATATCCTCGATTATTCAATTAAAATTTTCACAAAAATGAAACACAATATTGTATCATAATATTAAGATGTTATTGTGTGTTTAGACAATTTTCAATATTCGGAGTCATACATCAATTTTTACTCAAGTTATGAAGTTTTAAACGAAAGTGTCCCCAGGTACAAGGATCTCCCCTAAACATAAAGTTAGTATGCTCAAGGGGCAACACAACAGCCACACGACCGCTAAAGCTATGCCTCGCAATTAAGGCACAATCCAAAATTTGCGTACAAATTTGTTAAAAAACGGTTCGAATTTTAGAAACATTTTCATATTTCTTCTAAGTTTCAAAATTTGTTAAAAATTAAATCTAATTAATTTCTTAATTATGTCAGAGTGCGAAATTATGAAAGCAGGCCCATAACTAGGCTGGGGCAGCCGGGGTATTGCCCCAGGGCCCCCAAGAGAATACAAGAAATTTCAAATTTCTTGGCAAATTTTAAGGGCGGTATTTCTGTAAAATTAAAACGACTGACGAGCAATAAAAATAAGGTCTCGCCGCTTCTTTTTACCGGGGGGCGGAATTTTAAGGCCCCCAACATATCGGGGTCCCTAAAGACTTAGGTACGGCGCTGTATGAAAGACTAATTTTTTTTTTATTATATTAATTGAAACACTTCTTGCCTTCCTAATACCTATACCTATTTGCTTATTACACTTTCGTATTTTTATTCAGTAGTTTTATATATTTAGTTCAGTTTTTGTAGATATACCTACCTACTTTTATAAATATATTAGGTATTCGACAAGCGACAGAAAAATATATTTTAAAAAAAATACAATTGGAGTACAAAAAGAATCTCAAAATTTTATCCCATTATTATCTAATTTACGCCACGTTAAATTCATATAACTACTACGTGTCAAAGTACATCTGTCCCTTTATTCAAAACGGAAAATCACTTATATAGTTACCTAACCTCAAATCTGTCATACCTAATTGTTTAACGCTCAATCACATATTATCTATAGGAAGGTGCCTACGAAAAAAATATAAATAATAACCAGTAAATGGCATTGGTGCTACTATAGTAAGCTATCACACAACTAGTTTCAGTCTTTTCAAAATTCATTTGATATTTACTTTGTATGGTATCTATCTACTAGGGATGTTATGGATATGAAATTTCGGATACGGATACGGATACGGATATTTAAAAACATTTTTTGCGGTTTCGGTTTCGGTTACGGATATGTAATAATATCGGATATGTTTAGGATACGGTAACGGTTTTGATAATTGCTTTTAGTGAATATTTTTCTTTTAAAAAAAAGGGGAAAATTTTACCCCAAAAAGCGAACATCAAACACAAATCACCGGAAATCCTATCAAAAGAAATATATGCAGCAAAAATATGCTTCGATTTAACCTCAGTTTTCTAAAGGCATTTGTCTATCCGAAAGAAATCCGAAACTTTTATTTTCGGATACGGTTTCGGTTTCGGATATGTAATTATTTCGAATATCCGGTAGTTTCGGTTACGGTTACGGATATCCATAACATCTCTAGTATCTACTGACAATTTGACACACATAAGTACCTATTTAGAGATGGAAATAAGTCTAACACTATGCGGGCAGTAAATTACAGTAAACTCTGACAAATTCAAACCTAAAGAGACCATTAAGAAATTCGAATTACACAAAACTAATACCTATAAGAATAAAAATAAGACGAACATTTCCGAAATTAATCTTTTTAGTGAACATTAAAGAGCTATTTATAGTATTTTTATTTACAATTAAAACATAAAACTTTTGTTAAACAGGGCCATGAAGAGAAATGGCGGGCCTCGGGAATAAATCCCGTTTTTTTTTAAATTTTCTCCCCAAAAAAATAAGTGGTGAGCAAAAACAAGCTCTTAACTTATTTCCCGGGTCGGCTCCTCAAGCCCAGGCCCCGGAACTGTAGTCGGCGCTCTTCGTATTAATATTGATTATTCAAATTTTTTCAAAAATATTCAAATTAAATAGATTTTTTAACACTGCTTAAACAAGAATATCAAGGTACAAGATAAAAAATTCGAGTTACTCAGAATTCACTGTGTTAATTTAAAATCAAAAACTGACTAAACATCGTTTAATTAAAGAAATTGCCAGTGTAAATTGCTTAGTGCCAAAGTTATAGGATAGAAAAACTATTTACGAAGAATATTGTCAAAGTACGAAATAGAAAAATCGTTAATCATTTGGTTTGTAATTCAAAAGTTACCTACACTTAACTCCCTATTACAACTGATATTGCTTCCTGCTCGAGTCGTAGAGAGAAATCTCGAGCCTCAAGGCAAAGCGCAAAAAAAATAATCGCCCAGAATCTGTGAAACGTGTACCTACTACCCGTAAGAAAACTTTTAGAATGCCACTCACTCCGAGTCCCTTACCATTGTATCCGGGCCCCAGAGCTACAACCCTGGTTACCAGCCGTTCTCATCAGCTCTGTTTCCTACCACTAAATTTATATTAAGGGGGACCACTAGTGTGACCGCCTGGAAAAAGGTGATTTTTGGGAATTTTTTTAAAGAAAACTACTGTATGGAATGTTTTAATATTTTAAGGGTATATTTTTTTATATATACTTACTAAATTCCAGATAAAATTTTTTGAAAAAATAATTGAAAATTCAGTAAGTTATTTGAGATCTTCCAAGGCTCTAAAAGAAAAGTTCTCCCACTGCTGCAGTGATAGCGACCTTCATAGTGCCTGAAATCAAAAAAACCAAAACACCTATGGAACTAGAAGGTATTGCCCGTGTCGTGAACCTCAATCGAAAAAAAAAAGTTGAAATTTAAGAAAATGGCGGAGTTTTTAAAAAAAGTTTCAAATTTTGCGCGAAAATTTGATGATTGGCCTACAAAATTTACATTTTTTATTCGATAGGAAGACTGGAGGTTCATGGCACGAAGAAACATATATAAAAGGAGCTGCAATAAGAATCAAATCGATCGGATGATTTGTGTTCGAGTTATAACTGCAGCAAATTTGAAAAATGTAATATTTTCTTTATCTTACCTTTTAGTTTTAATCACTGAGAATTTTTACTAAAATTATTTATGATGTGCTCACTATAACGGTCATAGTAAAACTAGATGAGTCATTTAAATGTGCCAGGGTCTAGCTGCCCCACAACATGTGACGGGCAGCCACGTCCAAAAATTTCCAAACTATCAACCTTCATATATTTCTCAACCCGAGTCAAGATTTTAACACTGCATTGACCCTTCTAACATCTAAATGAGCCTATATTCACCCTAAGTGAACCTATATCGACTCTTAATGAACCTACAAACACAATGTTTACAAATAATAACCCTACATTGAAGCTACTTAACCGTCCATAAACCTATCTTAATGCTATTTAACACTTTATAAACAATTAAATAGTAGGTCTGAGCAGGTTCGATGTAGTCTCAAAACATTTTATTAGTTTAAAAAAATATATGGGAAAAAATAATATACATATATACAGTGTCTTTCATAAAGTACGCATGATATGGGAAACAATTTTATTATTCATTCCTTGAAAAATATCCTAGTGGGCTTAGTTGGTGCATCAGTTTAAATGAGATACTAGCTAAACACATCTTACCGCCCGCTTAATATTTGACAGAAAACCGGAAATTTCAAATTTGTGAATTATGAAAAATGATAATCCTTTGAAAGTTATTGATTACCTCCTGATGAAATTTTGGCATCGTATCAAAATTAGGCATAGTAAATATATTCCGAAAGCTAAATATCACAGTTTGCAAAAATAAAGACCAAAAATCTGCTTTTCCAAAATACGAATTTAACTGACCCTAAATTCAAAATAATTGTACGAATTCTAGCAAAATAAAACTTATACCATTCGTTGAGATCTGCGTATTCATAAAATCACAATTATCATCAAAATATTATAATAATAATAATAATAATAATAATATGATCTTTATTTATAAATGGTTATAAACCATATAAAATGCGTCAAATACAGTTACAGTTTACACTATTTCAGTTATATCATAAGGACATTTGTCTACCAGATAAGTTTTTAATCTTTTTGAGAAGAGTGTCTGATTTAGATCCTTGAACTCCTTAGGTACCGCATTATAAATTTTAACAATCATATTAATGATTGAATTTTGAACAACAGCTTTAGTTGTATTTATATTTTGGATTCTGTTTCGATTCCTTGTATTATAGTCGTGATTGAGGTATGAACCTTCAAATACAGTTGGATTACTTTTAGCAAATTTGGCACATTCGTAGAAATATAAACCATATAGGGTCAAAATATTATATTCTTTAAACAATGACTTGCATGGAAAACAACTATTGACACGAGCTAAAGCGCGAATGGCTTTCTTCTGTGTTCTAAATAGATTTATGCACATGCTAGAGTTTCCCCAGAATATTATACCGTATCTCAATATAGACTGAATCGTACCGTAATATATATTAATTAAAGCATCAGAAGGCACCACTGATCCAAGTGACCATAGTAGATATATATTACTGTTAATTTTTTTTATCAAATATTCAATATGGCTCCTCCAGTTTAATTGTTTGTCCAGGTATATTCCTAATACTTTGACCGTGTTTTCCAGCTCTACAATCCCAAAGTCAGGCAATACGAGTCTATCTATTGTTGGTCCAATATTACTTATCTTAAGAGCTTGTGTTTTAGTAAGGTTAATGGCTAAGCCATTTTCATTTATCCATTTTGAGATATCTCTCAAAGAATCATTAATATTCCCTAATAGTTGCTCGTAATCTTTGTTACTGAAAGTAACACTAGTGTCGTCCGCGAATAAAAATACATTATTCATTTGGCCTACTCGGGGTAAATCATCGATATAAATTAAAAATAATAAAGGTCCGAGAACGGATCCTTGCGGAAGTCCCCGAACTACTGGTTTCAATTCAGAAAAGACATATTTGTCCTTTGCTCGCCATTTGACTTTTTGTATTCTATCTTCTATATATGATTTTAGTAATTGAAGGGGAAGTCCTCGAACTCCAAAACTTTCCAATTTGGCCATTAGAAGTGAGCTATCAACACAATCGAAAGCCTTAGTTAAGTCCAGAAATATACCTATACTTATATAATCGTTGTTCCAAGCGTTATACACATTGGTTAAAAATTTATAAATCAGTTGATCAATGCATCTATTTTTTATGAAACCAAATTGCTGAGATGATAATAGTTTATTATCTATGAAAAATTTCTCGAACCTTGTCTTTATGGCTTTTTCAAAAATTTTAGACATATTACTTAGTAGGGCTACAGGCCGATAATTTTCTACTTTCGTTATATCACCTTTTTTATATACCGGTTGAATTATAGATATTTTTAGTTTACTGGGAAATCTCCCTAGCTCAAAGCATTTATTAATTAAAAAGGTTAAAGGTGCAGCTAGTATGGTGCCTGTTGCTTTAATAACTTTAACTGGTATTTGGTCAGTTCCGGTTGATGAGGTGTTTTTTAACGTCATAATAATATTATAAACTTCCTCTACAGTACAAGGCTCGAGAAAAATACTTTTTTGTGATTTAGATACTATGTTTGTATGCTCTGCTAATGTAAGTTTTAGATTTTCTGTAATATTTAAAAAATAATTATTAAAATGTTCAGCAATTTGATATGGGTCCATATTTGGTTCATCATTTATTGTTATTAAGTCAGTATTTACCAATTTTTTATGTTTATTTTGATTTACAAGATCCCATAAATATTTATTATTGTTATCAGTGTTTTTGACTTTTTCATCAAAATAATTTAATTTAGCTGTTTTTATAATTTTTTTGATCTTATTTTTTAAATCATTATATTGTTTTCTAATACTGTTTTGGTGTTCCGAATTATTTAGTTTGAAGTCGTTACATTTAATGTGGTCATACAAATCACGTTTTTGTTTTGAAAGGTTTTTTATCTCATCGGTTATCCAATATTTTTTATTATTATAATGCGGTCCTATTTTAACGTTATGTACGGGAAAACAAATATCCATATAATATTGTATTATAGTATTAAAATTTTCATATAACTGATCAATATCGTTTAAGTTTGTACAATTGTACACATTAAGAAATGTTTCATTTTTAACTAAATATATAAAATTGTCAGTATTTTGTTTATTAAATGCTCTATTGCATAATTGCAACAGCTTGTCATTTTTGTTATTTTTTATATTCAAAACACATTCAATATAGAGGTGATCAGAAATATCAATATTAATAGCTTTAAAATTAAAACAATTAATATTTGTAATAAAATTATCCAAAATACTCGTATTATTATTCATAATACGCGTCGGAGTATCATCATTCAAAATTTTCAAATTAAAAGGTTTGAAAGTATTTTTAAAATATATATTCTGATTAGAATTTTTCATCAAATCTATGTTAAAATCACCACAGATAACCACAAAAGTGTTAGGATTTTTTATATACACGTCAGAAAGATAAGTTTCAAGATATTCTAATGATTGTTGGTAGTTACTGTCCGGTGATCGATAAAATGATAATATTCTTACCAATTTTGTTTCAAAATAAACTTTAGCACCACAAATTTCAAAAACCTTCTCTACACAATTAATTTGTTCCACTTCACATTTATGATTTTCACGAAATTCACTTGATGTGTAGATTGCCACTCCTCCATGTATGTGTTTTTCTCGACAAAAGCAACTAATTAAATGGTAACCTTTTATATAAAGCTGGTTGCGATCCATCGCCCAGTGTTCAACTACAGAGAGTATATCGGGTTTATCTTCAGTGTCCAGGAATATCTCTAATTCATCTTTTGCGGTATTTAAGCACTGAATATTTATATGGGCAATTTTCAAATTCTGCTGTTTGGAATATTTAATTTCATGCAATTGACGATTGCTGCATGGATTAAGATTTTGTACTTGATCGTTTCCAATTCCTTGATTTTCATTCCGTTTGGATATAATATAACTTTGGTTCCAGTTTTGTTCAGCATTCTTAAGTTTATGTGCATTTTGATGCATCATTTCCATAGTTTGTTTAAAAGGTGGCTGCTGGTCGACGAAAAATAAATCGCTTCACGATTACATTTTTCGGCCAGAAATATGGATTATATAGTTCTTCTTTTAATTCTTCTGGTGCATTCACTTTAAAACTCCAAGTGTAACTCTCTGGATTATTGTTAAGCACTTCACATTCAAACGATTTCGATGGGTATCTTTTCGTCAAATAATTTTCTATTTTAGTCACATCAGTTCCATTTTCCAATCGTCCAACATATATCCATATTCTTCTTTCTGGTGCCCTAAGATCACCTTCGTCTTCCTCTTCTTTTTTGCCAATAATCACTTGGCGTTGTCTTCGCTGTTTCGAATATGTGGAGCTATGCTGAGAATTAGTACTAGCTTCCCCATCATTACTATCGTTTACTTTTTGTTTTTTGACCTGTGTTTCTTCAACATTATGCATGTGCACATTATTTTCATCTTTTTTCTCAATTTGAGTTACAACTTTATTTTCAGTCTTCTTTGACTTGGAATGACCGCTTTTTACGATATTTGCGAAAGTTTCTCTCTTACCAGAGGGATCGGTTACTTTATGATCAGATGTATTTGATTTTTCTACTTGTAGCTGTTTTGTTTGTTGTTCTATAGTATTGTTGGTAGTATGTACAGTTTCTGTCAAATCTATTAATTGTTTTTTAACCTCACTTAATTCAGTTAATATTGGTTCCACTACTTGTTTAACCACTCCAGATACAATATTTTTAAGAATATTATGAAATTCATTTGTATCCAAACACTTTTGTATCACTTCCGTGCAAATTATGTCATAATCTATGTCAATTTTTCCCGTTGCACTGCGAGTAACAATATTTGACGTTTGTGTCGGCGCCATGTTAATAATTACATTGCTACATACATCACAAATAATTGCTACAGACATCGGTCTTTCAATAGAAAAATTTAACTTGGTCACAAAAAGACACGCTTTGTAATATTGGAATTTTAACAAGCATGAATAATTGTTATTTCTTTATTTTCTTTGCAGTTAGTAGTCAAAATACTCGTTACGCAAATCTCATTTCATTGATGACAATGGTGATTTTATGAATAAACAGATCTCAAAGAACGGTATGATTTGTATTTTGCTAGAATTCATAAAATTTTTTGAATCTAGGGGTACTTAAAGCCGTATTTTCAAAAAACAGATTTTTGAGCTTTATTCTTGCAGACTATAATATTTAGCTATCAGAATATGTTTACTACACTTAAACTGCCTAGTCTGCATATTCATAAAATCACAATTATCATCAAAATATTGCCGTAGACATTGGTCTTTCAATAGAAAAATTTAACTTGGTCACAAAAAGACGTGCTTTGTAACATTTTTAGTTTTAACAAGCATGAGCAATTGTTATTGCTTTATTTTCTTTGCAGTAAGTAGTCAAGATACCTCCTCGTTACGAAAATTTCATTTCATTGATGACAGTTGTGACTTTATGAATAAACAGATCTCAAAGAACGGCATAATTTTTATTTTGCTAGAATTCATGAACTTTTTTGTATTTAGGGCCACTTAAAGTCGTATTTTGGAAAAGCAGATTTTTGACCTTTATTTTTGCAGACTGTAATACGTTTATCATACCAAATTTTGATACGATGTCAAAATTTCCTTAATATTTCAAAGGACACAATGTTATTGTTTATATATCACAGATTTGAAATTTCCGGTTTCCTGTCAAATTGCAAACTGAGATAAGTTTAGCTATTTTTTCATTTTAACTGATGCAATAACTAACCCTGCTAGAATATTTTTCAAAAAAATTTATTAGTAAAAAAGTTTCCCATACTGTGCGAACTTTATAAAAGACACTGTATATATGTATGCATGTACATTATATACCGGAATGATTGACAAAGATGAACAATAGACATAAACGAAACTACGACACAGACGACGGAAATGGCCGATAAGGCATGTGAATATGTTTCAGCTATTTGAAGAAATGACGAACTAGTTTTCTTTAAAACGAATTTAATAAAGTGTATCAAATTTATTGTCAAATATGTGTAGTAATTATTTCTTTATTTTGTATCCATTTAAATGTAAACAACCTCACAAAGTATTACGTAAATCATTTGATAATTAAAATTGAATCAATGTTAAGTGTAAATTTTAATTTGAACCGGGTAAATGAACTCTACAATTCATAAGGTGAAAAATTAAAATTTTGTGTTTATATGAAGAAACTGAGATGAACTAGAAGTGAAAACTGTGAAAAAATTAAAAAAAACGTTACATTTTAATTGTTAAAAATTGAGGTGCATTTAAAATAATTATTAGCTTGTTGTGGTGACGCTCCAAACAGAAGCGGTTGCAAGCGGTAAACAAGCCCTGGGGTGAGATGAAAAATTAAAATTTTGTGTTTATACGAAAAAACTGAGATGAACTAAAAATGATAATTGTGAAAGAACTGAAAAACCATTACATTTTAATTGTTTATATTTGAATAAGAAGAATCAAATAGTTAAATTAATTGTCAAATATACATAGAATTATTATTATTAAAAAATAATATTAAAAAGAAATTATTACCATTTAAATGGTGTTTAAAATATGTAAAACATGGGTTAAATGATTTTAATTTGAATTGTACTTAATGTATATACTTAAAATTAATAAACGTAAAATAATAAAATACTTTTGTATTCATTTTAAAACCATATCTATACGCATGCGTGCATGCATACATCCATACGCGTACGAATGTACACATATATGTATGTATGGATGTATGTATGTACGTATGCGTATATGTATTAGTGTATTGTATGTATACGATTAAGAACCTCTTTTAAGCTTCACAACATCTGATTTTAAGGGTCAAGGAGCAGTATTGTAGGGTCAGTAGAGATACTACTTTGACACTATAAGTGGAGAATCTGTCATTTTGCGACAACATGTAGGCTTAATGTAGGCTTTTTTTACATGTAATTCTGAAACTACTTTAACCCTATTTAATTCAATTAAAAGGAATAATGTAGGTTTAATGCAGGTTCAATATTTCGACGCGGGAATACTTTAAAGTTAACAATGAAAGTCAGAATTCGCTCTTCAGATGGCTGTAACTCAAAAACTATTTGAGATACGCACTTGAAATTTTAGTATGTTATTTTTAAAGGTATAAGACTATCAAAAGATGCAAAAGGAATTTTTCAAATTTTTTCAAAATGTCACACTAGTGGTCCCCTTTAAGTGGAAACTGGATTTTTTATTATTCCACCATAGTAAACTTCAACTGACTACTAAACATTTTTCGCTTCAACACATCTACCTATAGTGGGAGCGCTGTGAATTTTTTTATATTCCTAATATTATGGCCACTAATTAAAAAGTCATAGTACTAAACCACTAATGATGTGACCCTTTGTAGCCAGTAATTAAAAAGCTGCACCTACTAGAGGAGCTACCCAGATAAAATTGTGGGTAAAATTTGAAATTGGGTGAATATGTTAAAATTTGAGCAACATATTCGTTTATAGAAACTGTTGTGGAAACAAATATTAATTTACCTGCTCTTACCAGAGGCGTAGCAAGCATAACCGGCGCCCGGTGCGTGACGCTTTATTTGCGCCCCCCTTAACTATTAAAATTGTTAAAATTTTAGGTAGTGGCACGGTGTATTTAAAATTTCGGAAAAAATTTTCCCTTGTAAATTTCTATTTTATATTTTTTCCTAAAAGTTGCCTTAACCACCTTTTCTTTTGCTCGCCAGTGCTTTTTTTGGGTGTCTGTATTTGGAAGTCATAACTTGGAAGTAATTTTGTAATTTCCCTACACTTTCACGTAACAAAATACACAAATTACCTAAAAAACATTTAAAAACAAATATGGTAACATTACACTAAATTTTTTTTAGAAATTTTTACGCTATTTCAGGTTTTTAGAAATTACGCATTTTGTAGTCTATTTTTTTTTACAGTGTAGACAAATTCAAGTTTCGAAGATACAAACTCGATGAACTGTGGCCTATAATAGCACCATAATAAATATCTAATGGCAACAATACACAAAAAAGATGAGCACGTTAGGGAGAGATACATTTGAGAAACAGGATTATTTTCTATTCTTTTTTCATCATCTTCTCTATAATAAAAACCATAAATACAATACCCAAATGTAATCTATCATAGATTAAAGTAGATAAAATTTTAGGTGTTGCGTATTTATTATTGGGAACAGAACAGAAGTATACAACTCCGTTGAACAAAGAAAACCTCCGAATTACATACATTACATAGATATAATACACCAACCGAAACTATACGGGACTATAAAGAATATATATTATTTTATTGTTTCATTCCTTTTTTGACTGTTCATTTTCAAAAGCACCAATCGCATATTAAAATACAAAAACCGGTTTTACGATTTCAAATAAGTATAGTAGAGAGAGCAAGCCGAACGGGCATGTTCGATCGATTCAAAAAACACAATGGCGACCATTTTGTGTACAGGGCCGGGCTGAAAAGTGGGGGAAACAATTGACCAATATCGAGAGAGGACGGGCGGAGCCTGTATTTGCAATAGATGGTTCAATGTTGTTTAGTTTGTCAGTAGTATTTGAACATTCACACTGTTAACAGAGAATTTATATGTAATTTTTATTTTTTAGTTTCTTTTTGTGATAACCTCAGCTGTGTGTAGTTTATTATATTATACCTACATATGCCACTGAATTTTTTTGGTTTTTTTTTATTGAAATATTTTTTGATTTTGATTCGTTTCTATTTGTAAATTCGTTACTTGTTGTTAACTTCATGTTACATGTCAACAGGGAACATCTGCTGAGGATTGTTGTGAAGTTGGTTGAATGTGATTTTAAAATATATCGGTGAACAATAATTTATAGTGTTTTAAATTTTCGGATTAACAATGTTCTGTGATTTAACAACTAATGCTAGGCAAAGATAAAATTAATTCTAAACAAAACAAATCAAAAAGAGACCAAAAAGCTATTGTTGTTTGTTATTATTGTGAGATTTGTGTGGAGTGATTTTCGAGACAGGCTCCTTTATGGTGATGTCGGAGCACGGCGGCTTGGCCATGCATCAGCTGCCATTACATCATCGAGGGCTGGTGCAACCAAGCCTGGTTGTTAATCCGCACCCTTTAACAGCGGGCAATGACTCTTGTTCAAATATTGATAATCAGAACAGTAAGTTATAATTATACTATGCTATTAAAATTAATTAATTTGTTAATTATGAATTACATTCATTATCTAATTGTGATATTGATTTGTTTTTAAATATTATCTCTGTTATGGAAGGTATTAAAATTGTATTCACGATTTACATATTCTTAAATAGGCGAAATAATTTTATATCAAATCATGAGTCTGAAGTTTTATTAGATATTTTTGTAGGCTATAAAGTGACAAAATAGCACAAATGCTCCAAGCTTTTTTTTTAAGCTCAAGATGCTCAAAGCAGAAACCTAGATGATTTAAAAGTTTCTATTAACTTTAGTAACAACTCTGAAGTACCTATTAATTATGTCCAGGGGGAAAAAAATTGTTATTTTAATTTTTAATAACAATGCAAGATAAAACATATAAAAATTAAGAAAACAAACTGTTTTTGTAAAAATATTAAATAATTGCATTGGTTACCTTGCAGTAATATACCTGACTCAACCCTTTGATTGCAATTTGAGATTGTGGATATAAATTTATAAATGTTTTTTTTTTTCGTTCATACGTTAGTGATGATTAGAAATCAATGTTTATTGTCGCTATAGCGATTCTAATTAAGTTGTCTTGAATCTGTAACAAAGAGCGAAGGATGACTAGCCCTTGAGTAATATATGGAGGGGTCAGTGTAAAAGTGAACCAAGTCCAAAAATTTTTTTTTAAAATGCCTTTTTCGTTAAAGAGTTTTAATTTCTTAAACTTTAAACGCATTTTTAGAAAAAAAAATTTTTATGGACTTGGTTCACTTTTACACTGACCCCTCCATATACTAGGGATGTTATGGATATGAAAATTAGGATACAGATACGGATACTGATATTTAAAAACATTTTTTTCGCTTTCGGTTTCGGTTACGGATATATAATAATATCGGATAGTGTTTCGGATACGGTTACGGTTACGGATAACTACTTTTAGTGAACCTTCTCTTTTTAGGAAAACGGGAAAAATTGTACCGAAAAGTGAACGTTAAACACGAATCAACAAAAATCTGTCAAAGGAAGCACATGCTGCAAAAATTTTCTTCGAGTTAACTCGGCTTTGCAATGACAGTTGTCTGTTATTATCCGAAACAAATTCGAAACTTTTATTTTCGGATACGGTTTCGGTTACGGATAATTAATTATTTCAGATATCCGGTAGTTTCGGTTACGGTTACGGATATCCATAACATCCCTAACTATATACCTACTAAAATTTTATCACATAGACTACTAAAATGGATCTTTACAACCTAGTTAAATATACCTAATACAACAGACTTTTTATTAGGTATAATTTTACCAGACTTAGAATCATAATTACTATATTAATAATGTTAATAACTTAATATAGTCAATATGTAGGTACTGAGCCGGATTCAGGGGGCAGTGGGGGCACATGTCACAGGCGCCAGGTTTTGAGGGCGCCAAAATGTTTAAATTGACGTTTTTTTTTGTAGGGAAAAAAGTTAAAAATAAAAATTTGTTTTTCATTTTAGGGACGGCATTTTTCACGATGCCCCAGACGCCACTTGGGGTAAATCCGGCCCTGTGTAGGTATAAACTACACTTAATGTCATACTTTGATAAATCTGCACCCATAGGCCAATTTTTCATTTAAGAAATATTTTCATTGATGATGTTTATTTTGCATTTGGAAATTCAATAATTACCACAAACAGACAACAGTATCTATAGGAATAAAACTAAATTTAATTACAATACAAAAATATGTTAAGAGTAGATACAAATTTACAATTAGTGGGTCTTAAGGACCCAGAAAATATTTATAAAATACCTATTTAATTAATTATTAAATAGAAACAACGAAATTATATGAAGTAACGAAATTGTTTACCTATCTTATAATTAAAAAAATATTAACAAATTTAAAACTTAACAAGGTCCGGAGAACCCACTGGTAGTACTTAAGGGTTAAATTAAAACAAAGTTGCAGGCAATGAATAAAAGATGTTATCTACCAAATTGGAAGAATATTCAATTAACGCGATTTTTAGGCCTAATAATTACGGTTTCTTATCGCATATAAAAATTTTCTATACCTATAACCGCGACTACAAGTGGGGTAGCCTCGCAATGAAGAAGAACTGAAATTTTATTTTGATCTTTAATAGGTATCTAATAAAAAATGTTCAATGCAATTTTTTCCATATTGATTAATGTCAGAGAACGAATTATTAAGTTTTTAAAAAAAAAAATATGACCGCTTCGAATTTAAGAGGTTGATCTGCTCCTGTTTCTACATCTACCCGTAATAGGTACATATTACTTGTTTACATATTTTAGACCCTGAGGTTTTCAATTTAATTTTTTACATATATTTACCTATAATGACAAAACGCCCAACTGCTACACTATTTTACAGTTAATACACTTTATATGAAATTGTTGACGTCGTACGACGTAGTATGTGAGTTAGTAAGGTTGCACTTTACGTCTTATGACGTCAATGACCGTCAAAGTGTTAAAAAATTTTCCGTAGTTGATTGTAGTTTTTCATATTTTCAAACTTTCCCGATACTATGGCTTACAATAAGACAAAGAAACATTGGTCCAAGTATAAAGTTGCTCCTACAACTTCTGAATAGGATTTTAGCCTATATACTCTAAACGGTTATCCTACTATAGCTCCAATCCTATTTCAAACACAATCAACTCTGTGACTGAAATATGTACCTACACTAAGGGTTAAACAATCCTCCTCGAATAGGTGTGATTTTATGGATACCTAAAGAGGAAATTTTACCGGAAAGAAGTTGGCGCCGAAAGTTGAAAAATCTTTCTGTTTTTTATATGGCTAAATTGCTCCCAAATTGCTCCTTTGGAATCAGTAATTGCTCCACCTGGAACTTAATTACTTAATTAGTTATTTACAAACAAAAAAACTCTTTTGTTTGACTATTTCTATTATCAAAATCTTGTCAAATAATGCATTTTTATACAATTACTTTATATCAAAAAATTGCTCCCAATTTGCTCCATCTAATTTAAAAGTTAGTTATTAATTTCTCTGAATAATAATTAAAATATATTAAAATAAAAAATATTATGAATTAGGTTATGTATTATTGAAACGTACAGGCAATCCATTATACCTTTAAGTCGTTTGCATATATTTAAGGATAATTGAATTTTGACAAGTTAAATAACATCATAAAAAAAAACAAAATATTTTAATAATTATTCAAAAAAATTAAGATTTAGCTTTTAAATTAAATAAAGCAAACCGGGAGCAATTTATTGACGTAAAGAAATTATATAAAAAAGTATTATTTTGGGAGATTTTGATAACCTAAATAACGGAAAAAAAATTTTTTTCTTTATAAATAACTAATTAAATAATTAAGTTTCAGGTGGAGCAATTACTGATTTCAAAGGAGCAATTTGGGGGCAATTTAACCATATAGAAAACAAAAAGATTTTTCAACTTTCGGCGCTAACTTCTTTCCGGTGGAAATTTTTGTTTCAAAATTTTTAATTATTTTATAAATTTTTCAAAAAATGGCAGTTGTGAAAAATCAGTAGCGTATGAAATAATTTTATCCTAGGCAGTAGTGGTGGATTTACCAGCAAGCTGAGTAAGCTGGAGCCTAGGGCGGCAGATTTTAGGGGCGGCAAATATGGGAAAAAAGGGCGGCAAAATTTTTTTTAGCTTTGTAGGGGCGGCATTTTTTACTATAAGTAATAATGTAATAATATTTTTTAACACTTTCTATAAAATATTTAGATAAATTATGCCTGATTATTTATTGAGTAATAAGTATTTATTGAAAAATGGCCCACCATATGTTAAATTTTTAAAAAGAAATTATTTAAATTTATTTCTGAATGACAGAATCCATTGCACCCATATATTTATTTCATCAGTTCCTATATATTTTTTATAATATTTACAATTATTTCTCTTGTGAAAAATTTAAATAAATAAGTATAGGACCTAAAGTAGGCACGTACACTTTTGTCCAAAAATGTCAGGAATTGAATCGAACAAATAACTTCTGTAATTTATGAATTTGAAATAATCTAGTGCCAAGTGCCAAATTACTGAAAATTTTCATTGAAAATTATTGACCTTTTTCGCTTGCGTACTATTTTTTGTTCCAAATACAATTTTTTTTTATTGCTTTCAGTTTGGCAGTTGTACAGAAGTATATTGAATTTATAAGACAGATGTCCAATAAATTACCGATTTGTAATAATTATGTGAGCTATTTTTTGGAAAATTTTCAACAATATTTTTCAAAACGGAAAGTTGATCTGAATTAATTTCGGACGGCACTAGCCCATTTTTCTTCAACATTGGGCAAATTTTTTTCGAATTCAAGACCATTATCCCCATTGGTTATAACCCTGGTCCTTAAGGGGTTTCTCCCGTGTGACGGCTTGTTTTTTAAAATTTTTTTGGAAAATTTTTTTTGACGACCGGTGAAAAGATAGAAATTTGAGTTTTTTATCATTTATTTATTACTATCTCAAGAGTAGGGTGAATGCGGGAGAGATGCCGCACATTTTGAAAACACTTGATAATTCTTAAAGTAAGCATTTAATTGATTTGAAATTTGGTACACAATAAATCTAAACATTGTTCTTTACAATTATTTATAAATAATTGTAAATTTTGAGTCATAAAGGATTCATAATTAAAATTTTTGTAGAGCCTGCAAAGCGGCGTCTCTCCCACACCTATGGGAGAGATGCCGCATCAAAGAAGGTGAGACGCGGCATAGTTCATATTAAAAATTTTACATTTTACACACATCTCCATACATGATGCATGCCATATGTAACCATTTTTGGCACTTATTGCATCTTAACCAGTCAAATTTTTATTTGTTTCTGAGTACCTTGCAAAACATTCAATACACAGGCAGTCATCATTATTTTCGTTATCTTCACTAATATGAGGGTTCTTCCTGATCCATTAATGGATCTTTTATATTTACGTGGCATAATTTACAGTCCAAAAAAAAAATTGCATAATTAAGGTATATAGGTCTATGTTTTTAACATGTAATATGATGCGGCATCTATACCAACTTTAAATGCGGGGTCTCTCCTTTTTGTTGGGATAGATGCCGCATGTTGCTATAGCAAGCATAGTGCGGAATTTCAACCTAAAATTTTATACAGTACTTTTAAAATATACCTAAATTAATAACAAAACTCATTTTCATTAAAACAATGAAGTATACATTCTTAAATTCTAATAAATTAAATGGCTGATAAAATATTATGTTAAAAAACGTACTTTTCAATAATAAAAAGTTGGATAATTACTAAACTGATGGACTAATCATAAATATTACCATATACAGCTTAAATAAGTAACTTATTTTAAACATATAATCCATCAATAGCGCTATCTGTCAATCAACCGACGAACTATGGCTACTGCGGCATCACTCCCGATGCGGCATCTCTCCCGTACTTACCCTATATGTGAAACAAATTTCAAGTAAAAATCTTCATTAGAACGTACCATTCCGAAGACACCCGCCTTAAAAAAGGACGCTCACTTCCTCCACGATATCGGTTGATTGGTTTATATGAAAAAAAAACAAAAACAAAAACAAAAAAAAAAAAAAAAAAAAAAAAAAAAAAACAAAAAAAACAAAAAAACAAAACAAAACAAAAAAAGGACGTTTTAATCTGTAAGGCTAGATGCATCGAGTGAACTAATCATTTGAAAATATTAAAAGTTTGGCAGATTTCTGAAAGAAAAGTTTCAAATTTCATGATTTTTTTTTTTAATATTTCGTCACGAAAAAAATAAAAATACTTGGAATTTTTGCATGATTCTAGTTCACTCCATGCATCTACATGTCGCGAGCCTAGTGTAAAACTGTTCTATGTCGACTTTTTTGAGATTTGCACTTTTTCACATATTTAAGTTCCCCATTTCATTGTCTATCTATATAAATTTAAATTTATTCAAAATTCCTTAAAGAACGGTAGAAATCAACAAAGCATCAAAATTCCATCTCCTAAAAGTATAAATAATTTTATTAAAAGGTCTGTGTTTCAAAAAGAATTTGGATGTTCTAAATTCTTTTTTCGTTCAATTTGTTATTGTTTCACATAGTATTTTGATATACTGTAATTTGTCTATACCTGCTTTTTTGGAAATTAAAATTAATTCATATTATATAAATTACATTTTAAAATATGTCAAAACTTCAAACTCATTTTTCTCGAGATTTTAAAAAGTCAACATGGAACAGTGTAACACTAAGCTCACGCAGTGTGCTGAGTTTACCCTATAAACTTCAAATGAATCGATCAAACCATTCTCGAAATATGATGAAAGAAAGCTTAAAAAACACAGTTTTGAGAAAATTGTGTATAAATTTTCAGGTACGGTTAAATTATGAAATTCTTAACTTACTATCAATCTGTGATGCCTGATCCACATAATACTCCTTCCTCTTCCTCGTAAAAGTTTTTCAAAATGAATTGTTTTCAAGTGGAAAAACAATTTTTTTTTAACCCATCACACGGGGGAACCCCCTTAACATAAGCGAAAAATATGACAAATTAATCAGTGTATTAGATTTCTTTGTATAAAACCAATATGGGTTTGGATTCGGTAACAAAATTAAATTTTACAACCATTGCGCGCAATAATCCGGACCTCCGTACTGGCGAGGTAATTATCGGTAATTATCACGTAAATTTCACTAACAATTAAACTAAGTTACTTGAAGTAAACTCTATTTAACATATAAAAATTCTTATTTTATTACGATAAAAACATATATTAATTTATGTCTATTTCTGGCCGTTTTGAAATTTCCGCGAAATCCAATTATCCGCGACTGTGTCGGATAATCGAACGTTGACTGTACCTTATTTCTGTAAATTATTGTAACCTTAAAACAGTGGTTGAGTTGTAAAAGTTATCTATGTGACGTGGATTTCATCAAAACCAAATCATTGTTAAATATTTGACGGAGTTCCCAGCGCCTCACCATGACTCTATATTTGTTAAGCTGGTATATTAAATAGAATTTAAGGTACGTGGGTTAAATTTTAGTATTTTTCATTGGCAGTACTATATACAGACAGTATTTTTGGAATCTTTTGAAAATCCTTTCATCGTACACTGTGTAAAATTTGGACTCAAACTTGTAGAAAATTACCTAAAATTCAGTGTAATATTATCTACTACTCGTTCTTAAATTTTACTCTTTTTATAAGAGTATAATATGAAACACTGGCAAAGACCGAGTCAGGCTCACATAATTAGGGTTCCATACAGTAAGCACTGAGCAGTCATTAAACCAAATTAATTTGTTTTTAATTATGTATATATAAGTCTTATCCTTTGCTTATAATAACTAAAAAATGCATTACTGAAACATTTTAGTAAACACTTTGTCTATTACTGGGTTTCCCCTTGTTATTTAAAATATTTTTTTTTTCAGTATGTTGATATTTCAGATAGTTTTCTTTTAATTAACGTTTCTATCATATTAAATAATACACTTTTAACTTTCTAACGACCACCGAAAAATTTCCGTACGATGATTAGTTACGAAGTTATGAACAGTCAAAGTTTAGTGTGTGCTCTACTCTTTGAATTACTATAACTCGGTTAAAAATTGTCGTACAGCGATGAAAAAAAACGAAATTAAAGGAAAAAAAGGTGATCTTTTTGAATATAATATTAAAATTAATTGAAAAAAAATTCTTTGAACTAATAGTGAGCTTTGAACATAAAGATTCCATTTTAAATTTTTATATCAAGTTTTTTTTCTAAACCATGAAAAACCATTTATTATTTAGTTATTTTACACCATTGGAAAGAGACGAAAAAATCACATAAAAAAGGTCTTTAAACTATTATTCTATGTCAACTAGTTTCCAAGAAAAACTAACTTTTATAAACGGAAATTCACTATGTTATGTAGGATGCTGCGACAGGGGTATTTTAAAGTATTTTCAAGTAATAAGTTTTTGAATTTTTGACTGAATACTGTTCTTAATAAGACCACGTTTCCCTATTCTTGAATTTGCGCACATTCTTTTCAAAAGTCAGTTGTTATAATATCTACAATAAACAATTAAATAATAATATTTCAACATTTTTTCATAACACATTTCGAAGGCTAAAATCCTTGATATTTGAAAATTTTGTTTTTGTCAAATTTTATTGCTTTATAAACAATAGACGAAACCAGTCAAGTCGTGTGTCATTTATTTCATCGGCCATAATTTTTAATGAAAATTTTATATTTTTTTTTATTGTTATCATCATCTTGTTGCCATCATCAAATATGAATTTAAATGAATATTGGCCAGAGTGAAAAATTAAAATAAAACAATGATGATAATAAAATTTATTGTGTAACAAATATGCAAGATTTAAAAAAAAAAGGTGTGCACAAATTCAAAAATAATTATGAAATTTCTTAAAATTCTTAATTTTTCATTAATTCTGATGTAGATATTTACATAGAATATTCTAGATTATTTGCATTTAAATGCATTTCATTTGGTCTAAATCTAAAAGTATGAAATACTACAAACAGCCTTATCCCGATTTATATCTATATGAAGTCTGAGCCATTCGTATGTATACGTACACGAAGAGAAAAATCATATAATTTTTGTAGATAAAATTTCAGAAAAATTACCATGCTCTCTTTTAATGCGTGCGCGAAAGACGACCAAAATGAAAAATATGTGCTAGCATGGTAAAATTTAATGTGCTAACACAACTTTTATCACACTCTTATGCATATATCTTATAGTTTAATTCTTGTTGTCGTACTCTTTCATTTGCGCATCTGACCCGCAACCTTATGTTGGTTGCACTGTACCTGTAAAAACATGTATACAAAAATGATTGCCAACAATATATTCTAATACATATACTAAAGATAGGTAAATAACAAAAAAAATGAATTAAACGATGACATTGTCCTAAGAGAGTGTAAAAGAAACTGACTACGCTAACTACTAGCTGTGCTAGCTGCTTGTAACACAGTCTGATAAATGAAGGTGCTTGGTGCGAACTGTCTGACAAAGTTTCTTCCACAGTCCACACCTATGGTTCGCATGTAACTCGCTGATTGAGGTACATTTCATTACAGCGTTCTCAACACAACCAACCTTCTTTCTGTTTTTTTTCTTTCTATTATTAGCATGTTAGCATGGTAATTTTTTTAATAAAAACAATTAAAAAGTATTTTTTTGTCGGTAATGGAACTTTTTACTGTGCTGCTTTACAAATTTTACGGAGATAATATTACGAAAAGAACATTCCATCCTTTAAATTTTTTATGATTAATTATAATCTTTATATTTTTACCTTACAGAATTGAATATGTTCGCCTTTTACACGTCGATTATAGTGCTGAGCACAGTAATTTTTATAGGAATTTTCGAACCTGTAAGAACTTTATGATGCATACAAAAATGATTGCCAACAATATATTCTAATACTAAAGATAGTGAACTAACAAAATGATGAATTAAACGTTGACATCCCCGTCCTCTAACACAGTGTAATGAATACTGCTTGCTGCTTGTAAGACAGTCTAATGGATCAAGGTGCTTGGTCCGACCCGTCCGACCAAGTTGGTCGTCCAAACTTACGATTGATTGGCTATGTGACTTGGTATACGTGAGATACATTTCAACAGCGTTCACAACACACAGAACCTTCTTTCTCTTTTTTTCTTTCTACTGTTTCAAATATTATAATACAGCATGGTAATTTTTGTAAGAAAAACAATTAAAAAATATTTTTTTGTCGGCAATGGAACTTTTTACTGTGCTGTTTTACAAATTTTACGGAACTAATATTACGGAAGCAATATTCTATCCTTTAAATTTTCTATGATTAATTATAATTTTTATATTTTTATCGTACAAAATTGAATATGTTCGCCTTTTACACGTCGATTGTAGTGCTGAGCACAGTAATTTTTATATGAATTGTCTCTCCGTGTACATTTGAAATGTGTATCTTACATTTAAGCCACCAAATATTAAATCCTTTGCTGGCTATGATACATAGGTGTCAGATAGTTGCATGAGATCGAATGTTACAATCTAATACAGTAGAACCTCTGATTACGGACACCTCTCTTAAGCGAACCTCTCCTATAGCCGAACAATATTTTTTGACGAAGATATATTATTATTACCTCCATTAACCAGACCCGACTACGTTGAGTGCGTATGTATACCTGTATGGGTTGTTACAATTGTTCATGTTTTGACTTGTTAATTTAATGTGACGATACATTTGTAAACGTTATATTTTTGTACAAGTAGGAGAAATCTGTACAAAATCGTATACCAGGGAAAAACAGTATAGTAGGTCTATTTTTGCTATTAATTAAAATTTCCAGAACGCAAGCCGCTCAACAGCGTCCACCAATGAGAGCTATTTGTCAACAAACACTTGCAGCGGTAAGCACGAACGTTTTCAAAATATTTCATTTTAGTGGTTTTTGGTAGACTTGATCTTATTTTTCTGAAAATTCAAGTGAATATAGTTAAGTTTATGTGTATTCTTATTTGGTCTTCAATCAGTTGTGTTAAAGTGTGTGTATTTACTCGTAATTTATAATATTTGTTCCAGCAAAATTGATTTGCATATGTAGTAGTGAGTTATCTGTTTATAGATAGGTCTCCGGGTCAAAACCGTACGGGGTAAAACCGGCCTATATATGATTTTTACTTGGACGTATGAATATGAACTAAACTGATTTTTTATTATTAATTGCAAAAAAATGCTACGTAATCATAAAATCACTACTACTAGTAAAAAAACTGGGATTGAAATAACACGAGAGAAGTCGTTAAAGTTATATTTGACCATAGAGTACTTCAAAACTGCTCGAACATCTCAGATCAACAAAAATAAACATTCTTTATACAAGACTGAGTCAACAAATTCAAACAAAAAAAATGAGTTGGGTTCTTCAGCGCTCAAAGGCTTAAGATGATTTAAACCGATTTTTCGGTTTTGAGTACCGTATACTGTTCTGTCCATGTATCGGGGTAAAACCGTAATAAATAATGATTTGAATTTTTTGTGTTATTTTTGTTTAATATCGGGATTATCCGAAATATGTTGATTTGGTTATGTTCCTTATGAAACTGACTAAGTAGTTATAAACGTTGGCTTCATACATTTACGTTTTAAAATGAATGATCTGCAACCCTAAATCCTTAGCTATACAGTTTTGATCCGGTCTTCCTTACCTAAATTCGTTCATAAAATCGATTTGAATTAAAAAAATTTAAAAAAAAAATTGAATTAAAAATTAGTTAAGAATAACTACTTTGCCTCTGTTAAGTGGACACCTCTGTTAGCTGGACACATTTTTGCGTGTCACTGCTGTCCGATTAACAGGGGTTTTACTGTAGACTGAATATTTTGCTATAGATTTGTATATTTATTCAAAAAAAAAACGCAAACTTTTGTATCTTCTTGCATCTGAGATATTTTCTCTAATTGTAAGTCTAATTTGGATAAGACCTTAGGCGTGATGGCAAGGCAGCTGCGTTCGAGAAACAATTTCGATACCTCTGGAGTTCGGACATCCGATTTTTAAGGCCCCTGAAACGATGGGTGTATTGGAAATGAACCAATCTGTCTTCGGTACGATCTCAAAAATGCTACTAATTTGAGCTACAAAATCAAAATACCTACTTATATACAAACAGAAATCGATTCATTTTGCTTCACATGAATTGAGTATTGCAAATTTATTACTAATGAAGGCTTAGATAAAATTGAGACATGTTAATAATACAAAGTACCTACCTATTACAAAAATTTGCCAAGTACGGATTAAACACACAATCAGACAGGACTTCGTAGATCATTCGCTAGAATTTTTCACAATTCTCAAGATAAAATATTTTTTGCTTTTGTTTAATGTTAAAACTATAGCCTTCAGTTTGTTAATAATATAATTATCCGAACCTTTAACTTTTTGTATGAGTTAAAAAATGGTGTCGTATCGGTATGGCGCGTGTTTAGACCGCGTGTGTTCAGAGAGCGAACATAATTATGGTGCAATAAAAATAAACTTACCAGATGTACAAATATACATTGATAATACAGTGTCGTCCCAAAAATGATATTGTCATTCTGTGATTTTCAATTTGTTAATAAAATTTAAATTTTGAATGAAAATTCTAGGTTATTATTTTACTAACTGAAAAAGTAATAATTTACTGATATTTAATAGCTTTATACTGACCATGCTAACCTTAGTTATATTTTAACGTCTAATTTTCAATATTAGCTCGTATAGCCAGAGGGTCAGTGATTTTAAGGATTTACCTATTATAACATTTAAGCTTAAAAAATCTCAGATCGTACATAGTTATTAAAAATTAGTTTTTCAATTATTATATATCTTTGGTGAAACATTGCGAATTTTTCAATTTTCTTTCAAATTTGGACACTTTCGGTGATTACACTTTCGGTGAATACATTTTCGGTGAATATAGTTAAGTTATAGTTACATTAAAAAGAAATTTTTTCTGTAAATGTTTCCGAGAAAGTATATATTTTTTAATTGAAATCGATGCAGAACAATTTATTTTATAATTCAAATTTAGGCAATAATCTCTGAATTTATAAATGTTAACCTATCATAAGATAAATCCTTAAAATCACTGTTCCTCTGGCTATACGAGCGAATATTGAAAATTAGACGTTAAAATATAACTAAGGTTTACATGGTCAGTATAAAGCTATTAAATATCAGTAAATTATTACTTATTCAGTTAGTAAAATAATAAACTAGAATCTTCATTCAAAATTTAAATTTTGTAAACAAATTGAAAATCACAGAATTACAATATCATTTTTGGGATGGCACTGTATAGTACCTGATTCCATACAGTACCAGCTAGTACCTGGTCAGTTTATTTTATTGTGCATAGTTTTATGACTTTTATTCGCTCAAAAAACACCATATTTACTTGCGCTCTGCGGACACGCGCTCTCTAAACACCTAATCGATACTTTTTAAAAAACGACACTGACTAGCAAGTTGTGTTAAGTCCGGAACTGATTATTTAAAAGTGGTTAGGTACGGATGAACCACCTGATGCGATGACAGACCTGGCGAATATATAAGAATTTCGTTGTCGTAAACCAAAATTCTAAAAACTGCGAGGGACAAAACTCTTTGGTAGCGCACTACTGCACTTGTAAAAACGGTGCTTGAACTGTCGGCTGCTATCCCCAGGTGGCCACAACTATATAGTATCTAGGATACAGGAACCTTCTTTTAGCCTATTTCTGATGGAGAGTCTACGTCTAATTAAAGGACCTGTTTTGACCTTTTGTATTTTCTAACGTGTGAAAAATCAAAACTTAAAATATGTGTTATTTTGTCAATAATTAACAATGCTATGCACTGATATATAAAAAAAATTATATGCACCAGAGTTTCTCAAACTTTCTGATACGCGATTCCCTCTTGCACTTAAAAATTTTAAAGGAGTTTTTTACTAATTTTCATTTTTAAGCCCTAATTGTAAAATGCGGAGCTAAAAGTGAGATTTTTCCCGATGATGTACATGTGGAGGCGGGAATAAGATAGATCATAGATACACTCACTATTTATGTTAAAAACGTACTTTTAGGTAGAATGAATTCATGGACAACAAAGGATTGCCATATTACATTTTATTTACAATATTCTTTTTGCAAATGTTTAAAATACACTTTGTATATTTAACAAAATATCTGTAAATTTAGATAAATATTATTTTCCATCGCAAAAATTAGAAAGTATTAAAAGATATAGAAATTGTGGTGCTAGTATAGTATCCAGTCTACCGATTTTTGTCTTCAAAATTCAAAGCACAAAATAATAGTAACTGATAACTGAAAAAAAAAAAAAAACAATGTAAAATTAAAACTTGGATCAGTCTAAGTGTACCTGCACACAGAAAGCGAGTAAGGGCAGAGCGATGCCGAGCGAGTGCATACTATTTTGTTAAACACATACATTTTAATGCATATGTTCAAACACATAGCTGATTCAAACCGTTGCCGAGCGATGCGATGCGAGTCCGGACCGAGCCGATTTGCAAATGTCAAACAAGTTTGATATTTTCAAGCGTTTTCAAGCTGATTTCGTTTGTTGTGCTCTCTGTTGTGTTTTGTCGTTTTTGTCCATTGTTCCTGCGTCGTAATATAATATACATATGTAATATTTCTTTTGTATTATTTAAAAACATAATATAATAATAAGATAAAAAATGAACATCGAATTATTAATAAATTAAATTTATTTACGCCAGGCATTGTGGAATCCAGATGATAGGAATTACCACAACCGAGATTATGTTGTTAGATTATGGCAGGATATTTCAAAAAAATTAAATTTATATGGTTTAATAATTAAAATATAATCGAAGGTGCTGGAACTCATTCTAAAGTACCCCCAAAATTTTTGAGGATCTTGTCGTCGCTGAGGTAGAAGATGATAAAATTCATCATGTTTGTACTTATTTTTATTTATTTGATGGACCCAGTACGAACGATTTCTAAAGAGCCTTTTTTGTCTTAAACGTAATCTTATATTACTTTCCAAAAAATAAGTATATAAAATAAAATTATTCATTTTAAATAGTTTGCCCTATTACTGAAACTTTTGTATACAAAAAATTATTCAATATAATAAAATTCCGATGTGTATAATAATGTATAAATAATAATTATGGAAAATAAACTGACAATTGCAGTGATCTGTCAAATTCCGAAAATCGCAGACAGCACAAAACAGCAAGCAGTATGAACACTAGCTAGATTCAGACTCGCTCGGTACGGTAACGCTCGGTCCAGTATCGCACGCAGTGTGAACGACTACTAAGAATAAATTTAGTACGCAATGACAACAAATTGAAATTACGTCAGCAGGAGTTCCTCCATTAAAAATTGACAAATTTTCATCATATTATTTATTGATTTATTAAAGCCATTTATTACATAATCGACGTAAATTTTACCGTTTTGTAATATGATGAACCCGTTTCGTATTCCAGTATATCAGTCACGTCCAGATCATTAAACAAAAAGCTGACAATACAGTTGTAGGACTCTCCCATATTTGAAATAGGGTAAGTGCGGGAGAGATGCCGCAGTAGCTACAGTTCGTCCGTTGATTGATAGATAGCGCTATTAATGGGTTATATCTTTAAGTTGTATATGGTAACATTAATGATTAGTCCATCAGTTTAGTAATTGTCCAACTTTTTATTATTGAAAAGTAAATTTTTTAACATAATATTTTATCAAGCATTTAATTCATTAGAATTTAAGAATGTATATTTCATTGTTTTAATGAAAATGAGTTTTGTTATTAATTTAGGTATATTTTAAAAGTACTGTATAAAATTTTAGGTTGGAATTCCGCACTATGCTTGCTATAGCAACATGCGGCATCTATCCCAACAAAAAGGAGAGATGCCGCATTTAAAGTTGGTATAGATGCCGCATCATATTACATGTTAGACTTATATACCTTAATTATGCAATTTTTTTTTTTTTGGACTGTAAATTATGCCACGTAAATATACTAAAAGATCCATTAATGGATCAGGAAGAGCCCTCATATTAGTGAAGATAACGCAAATAATGATGATTTCCTGTGTATTGAATGTTTTGTAAAGTACTCAGAAACAAAAAAAAAGTTGACTGGTTAAGATGTATAAAGTGCCAAAAATGGTTACATATGGCATGCATCATGCATAGAGATGTACGTGTAAAATACAAAATTTTTAATATGAACTATGGGGCGTCCCTCTTTCTTTGATGCGGCATCTCTCCCATAGGTGTGGGAGAGACGCCGCTTTGCAGGCTCTACGAAAATGTTAATTATGAATCCTTTATGACTCCAAATTTAAAATTATTTGTAAATAATTTTATAGAACAATATTTAGATTTATTGTGTACCTACCAAATTTCAAATCAATTAAATGCATACTTTGCGGCAAAATGTGAGGCATCTCACCCGCATTCACCCTATACTGTGGAGCGGGGGTGGGAACTGATGTATAATTTTATATATTATAATAGAATTAATAGCCAAAAAACGTAATAAACAAAACCATTTCGTTTAGAGCAATGCTTCCCAAGGTGGTCTATATCGACTTGCAAGGGGTCCACGTCAACGGAGAAAAAAATTGGGGTTGTGATATGTAAATAGGGGTCTGCAGAGGGCAGAGTAGACGTATAACGGGGTAGGTCGTTTTTCTGGTCCTAAAATGAGAAGTTGGTGACTGGTGATCTTTTTTTTTTTGCTCGCCTCCTACATTTTTCCAGGGTTATATTTTCAGAGGTTGTATAGGGGGCCTTATTTATTATGATACTACTGGTGGATGGGGGTATTTTCAAGGAAAGTTGTCGGAAAAGAAGTTGTTGCAAGTTTAAATTTCTAAAAAATATATTTTACATGATTTTTCAAAATTTCACCCTTAGTTGAAGTTAGGTGGGAAAATTCATATTTCAAATCACATGTATTGTAATACAATTTTCGAAAAATCCTAGCCAATTTCTGAACAAAGGTATGCTATTAATTCAATGTTGAGGCTACAAAATTTCAAAATTTTTTTAACACTCATAATGAGTCATTCATCTTCGAAAAAAGACTCGAAAAATTGAATTCATAACTACACGAAATCCAGAAGTAATAAACTAAAACTTTTCATTTTTTTCAAAATGCTAAAATTGGTGATAAATCCAGAAATACTGAACAAATTTTACTATTTGTAGTACCGTATGTATAGAATTATTTTCAACTTGGTTTTATGCCTCTAGTACCAACAATCTGGAGATATTTATTGATTTAAACATGTATGTAAGTACATGTCTACGCGGTAAAAAATAGGTTAGAAAAATTAATAAAATTTATTATTTGTAATACTTAATTTTTACACTGATAAAACTATAATTTTACACAATTGAATGAAACATATACAACAAGTGCAAACTTTTGCAATGTTTTTGCTTTATATTTACACTATAAATCCGTGCCTTTTTTATACGATTGGGTTTCAATTACATTTTCATAAGTTGATTCTTAAAACAAATATAAGGGAGAGACTTAATGAATGGGACATTTTTTTAAAAATCGTCTTTACTTCAAAACCAAGTAATCAAATATTTTAATTCTTGCGGCATAAGATACCTACTTCAAATGTTACTTTATGTTTAAACTAAAAAAAAAATTATTTTTTTTAAATAACAGTAAATTTTTTTGTTTGAAAAAATTAGCTTTTTGTCCCATTCAGTAATTCCATACTGATTGAATGGGACAAGAGTAGTGATGAGCAAATGCAAGACCAAGACCAAGACTTGGCAGTCTTGATCTTGGTCCTTGCATTAAGAATCTTGGTCTTGGTCTTGCTAGAGCAGTTTGAGTCTTGGTCTTGGTCTTGGTCTTGCAAAATGCAGTCTGGGTCTTGATCTTGCAAAATGCTGTCTTGGTCTTGGTCTTGGTTTTGTTAAAAAATCTTGTACTTTCTTGCATTTTTTTATTACCGAATTTTTTCCTTCTAAAATCAGAATTTTCTCTCTTTACGGTATTAATTATACTTCCAAACTATTTAATTAGTTTAGCAAGAGTCTTGCTTTTTTCTTGCTTTTGTCTTGGTCTTGCTCACTTGAGTCTTGGTATTGGTCTTGCAGCCATACTTATAGTCTTGGTCTTGCTCTTGGTATACATAGTCTTGGTCTTGGTCTTGGTCTTGCATTTGCAAAATTAATAACTTTTGAAATGCACAATTTTTTAAAATTTTGCATAATGTTATCACCTGTTCTTAAACACTACTCTCACCCAGTGCTGAATTTACACTAGGGGCATGCGGGGCTAGTGCCTCGGGCGGCAAAATTTGGAATCTGGCATGTCAATTTTTTTTTTTTGCTCGTCACTTATTTTTTTTAGGAAAAAGTTAAAGTTATTACGAAATTTTTTTTTTAGGGAAAGGCAAGGGCGGCATTTTTTACGGTGCCTAGGGTGGCACTTAGAGAAAATCCAGCCCCCTGCCCTCACATTATTAGTTTAACAGGAAAAAATTAATGTAGGAGAGAGATTTAAAGAATGCCACGATTATTGAATGGGACAAATGAGTTTTAGCTAATAAGGAACTGTTAGTGGAAATTTATTTTACAGTCACTAGGTGTCTTTTGTGTAACATTTTTTATGTGCGATATTTGTGTTAACGATTTTCCGTTTGTTTCAACAAAAATTAAGAAATACGATTTTAAACAGAAAAAGTAACTTTTATTTTTTTTAAAAATTACTAAATATTCTATAATAACCATTGTGCTTAGATTAATTGTATTAGTTGATTATTAAATCGCTTAGGATAGACTATAATTATACAAGTATTGTTTGCATATTGAAGTTATGTACTTTTTATTTCTTGCCTTTATCTTATCACTTGACAAGGGATATTGAATGGGACATTATGAATATGACCTTTGCATTTTGATTTTGACCTCGAAGTCAAAGTCACCATCGGATGCGTCGTGAAAAATGCTGAGGCTTTTGTCCTCATCATTTATCCCAAAAATGCTTTTCCGCTGAGATTTTTGACCATTTTCATATTTTTGCTAACCTGTAAAAACCACATGTATTTTACATTATATTACATATGTCCCATTCAATATTGTTCTTGTCTAGTGATGAGCAAAATTAGTCTTGGTCTTGCAGTCTTTCCTTGGTCTTGCATTTTTTGCAAGACCAAGACCAAGACTATGTATATCAAGAGCAAGAGCAAGACCAAGACTATAAGTATGGCTGCAAGACCAATACCAAGACTCAAGTGAGCAAGACCAAGACAATAGCAAGAAAAAAGCAAGACTCTTGCTAAATTATTTAAATAGTCTAAAAGTATAATTAATACCGTAAAGAGAGAAATTTCTGATTTTAGAAGGAAAAAATTCGCTAATGAAAAATGCAAGAAAGTACAAGATTCTTTAGCAATACCAAGACCGAGACCAATACCAAGACTGCATTTTGCAAGACCAAGACCAAGACTCAAACTGCTCTAGCAAGACCAAGATCAAAATTCTTAATGCAAGAACAAGTTCAAGACCAAGACTGCCAAGTCTTGGTCTTGGTCTTGGTCTTGTATTTGCTCATCACTAGTATAGTTGCTAATATAAAAACCTATAATATTTATTCATGGCATTCTATGTGATAACATAGAAATATAAATTTCACCTACATTATCTGAATTTTATTTTTTATTTACAATATTTTTATTCTTTAATTATTTTAAATTGATCGTGCAAAAAATATTATACAATACACGATGGGTTAAGTGCCTTTACAGATCTCGAAAATTGCAAAAACTCGATCCTGCAGGTCTCGTTTTCGCAACATTTTCTCGATCAGTAAAAGCAACTTACCGAACTTATATTGTAAAATGCTATTTCAACAACATTTTTAAAGATTCTGAAAAGTCCCTATATAGACAGTATATTATAATAATACTACCTCGACTGTAAATTTGTACATTCAACTTATTTGTCCCAATTATTTATCTACAAATATGAATATTAAAAATATTAATTTTTACATAACTCAAAGACACACGCATAAATCATTTATTACACACTAGGTTGTAATGTACAAATAAAGTAAAACGTACGTATAAATTCATGTTTTTACGATTTCATCGTAAAAACAAACATTAGTGACCTCTTCTCGAAATGTGAATCGAACTGATTGTCAAATATAAATGGACAATATTATGTGGTGTAAACCGCTTTTGGTGTCGTTGTTGGCCTATATGTTATGTGTGGTGATTTACTATCGTGAGCCTCTAAAATGACAGTATTAGAGAGACCTGCCCGGCGCTAGGCTCTGTCTCGGACAAGAGGCGCCTCTTACCTTGTAACAGTTATCGCTTCTGTCCCCGGTTGTAACCCATCTGAAGAACGTTTTTAAATAATATATATCTGTGTTTATTCATTAATACTGTGATGACTGTATATATATGTATATAATGTGGTCAGAAAATACATATTTGTTTTAAATTATGTAAATTGCCATAGGTAAAAAGACAAAAGTTGTCATTCAAAGTGATTTTAATTAATAAAATTTTTATTAAATTTTTATAAGAGAAACAATATTCAAAAAAGCTTGGGAAAAATAATTTAAAATTATGTATCTACAGAAACAAGTAGACCTCCCATACAGAATTACAGATCAATTTGAGCGTAGGTACCGAAAACCAGGGTCGTATTTACGATCTGTGAACCCCTAGGCTGAACATGTGGTGCGGACCGTACTGAGAGCATTTTTTGGAAATAAACTTGCGAAACTGGCAAAAATCGTATAATTAATGTAAAAATTATGAGTCCATGTTCAAATGCACGTTCGCAAGTGGTTCAAGTGTATATAATTCGATTTGATTTTTGAGTTCTATACAGAGCTAATTGTATCTTCATGTATATCAGAGTCAAAGAGGGTTTTTTGTGTTTGACAGAAAAATTGCTTATCATTACTATAGGAAACTGGTGCCATATTACAAGTATCACGTAACTTTACCATAGTTTTCGATTAAAATTTGAAAAAAAAGTGAAGAAGAAATTTAGTTACAGTAACGACATTTAACATGCAGTTGACGAAAACAGTTCTATTTGAGCACGAGCGTTAGAGAGAGGCATAGGCAGGGGGGGTTACGAGCAATTGCCTAGCGTGACGATACGTGACTAGGAAGGGGGTGGCGTCCGAGCAAAGATGACGTAACGTTTAAAATAGCTACATGAATTTACATGAATTTTATTATTTCTGTATCAGTATTTATTTTAATAATAATTAGTGCAACAGATCGCTAAGAAATAATAGTAATTTTGTCTTATACCAAAATTTTATGAATAAAATTTTTATATGATACAAATTTTTGTATCTTATTAATAAAAAAAAAATTATTCATTGATAGGGGAAGGCTTAGGTTTTTGGGTAGGGATAAAAGAAATATATTGAAGCGTGACAAGAAGGTAAAAAATACGTGAATTTTATGTGACGTATTTTATGGATAGCTCCAGAGAGAATTTAAAAATAGTTTTATGTAATTTTCAATCGATTGGTATGTTCTTTCTTTATTCAGAAATTAACTGTGATACGACGCTGTACAGTATTAGCAATTCCATATAAAGTGTATTAATACTCAATATAGTGTATCGTTTGTGCTTTTTATCATAATTGGTTGTGTCCATCAGCGCGTTAAAATTTAATTGTAAACTAGCTCTGTACACGGAGAGAAAATTCCTATAAAAATTACTATGCTCAGCACTACAATCGACGTGTAAAAGGCGAACATATTCAATTCTGTAAGGTAAAAATATAAAGATTATAATTAATCATAAAAAATTTAAAGGCTGGAATGTTGTTTTCGTAATATTATCTCCGTAAAATTTGAAAAACAGCACAGTAAAAAGTTCCATTACCGACAAAAAAATAATTTTTTATTGTTTTTATTAAAAAAATTACCATGCTAACATGCTAATAATAGAAAGAAAAAAAACAGAAAGAAGGTTGGTTGTGTTGGGAACGCTGTAATGAAATGTACCTCAATCAGCGAGTTACATGCGAACCATAGGTGTGGACTGTGGAAGAAACTTTGTCAGACAGTTCGCACCAAGCACCTTTATTTATCAGACTGTGTTACAAGCAGCTAGCACAGCTAGTAGTCAGTTTCTTTTACACTCTCTTAGGATGATGTCATCGTTTAATTCATCTTTTTGTTATTTACCTGTCTTTAGTATATGTATTAGAATATATTGTTGGCAATCATTTTTGTATACATGTTTTTACAGGTACAGTGCAACCAACATAAGGTCGCGAGTCAGATGCGCAAATGAAAGAGTACGACAACAAGAATTAAACTATAATATATATGCATAAGAGTGTGATAAAAGTTGTGTTAACACCACATTAAATTTTACCATGCTAGCACATATTTTTTATTTTGGTCGTCGATCGCGCACGACCGACGGATTATAGGGGAGCATGGTAATTTTTCTGAAATTTTCTCTACAAAAATTATAGGATTTTTCTCTCAGTGTACGATCAGTCTTAATGAAATTTGTAAATTAAACACATGGAGTAGTTTTAAAATTAATTACAAAATTTAAGACACTAGAGTTGATTTTAAAAAAAAATCCTATGGCAATAGGAGGCATCCTTAAATTTAATTCTAAAATAATTTCAAACTTAAAACCAATCATAAATTTCTTGTTGAAAGAGAAATAAACAATTTTTTTTTAATTTAAGTTTCCTCAATTTGCCTTATAGGTATGAGTTTAGTGGTTAATGACTTTAAGTTATAGTGAATTGGAAACCTACTAAGAAAAAGCAGGTATTAACCAACAATACGAAATACCTCTTATATTTATTTTGTTTTAAAATAAAATTTTAAATTATTTTAATAATTTTCAAAATGTCCTACAAATGACCGCAATAAAATAAAATTACGACAATGCATATAATTACCTGATTATTATAAATATAATAAAAAATTATTATTTTATCATTTTATGACAGGGATTTTTTCAGAAAATATTATTTTTTAAATTTTTTTTTGAGATTACTGATTAGTGATTACAAGTGAATAAAAGCGGATTTAAACCATAAATATTAATCATTGATTGTAAATATATGTTCACAGTATCCTTGATAGTCTGAAGGGCGCCTTCTTATCTTTCTTATGTCTATTATCCAGACATACTATTAACACGTTCATTGCCAAGCTAAAAATATAGACTTTGTGAGATGGCCAAATATTTTATGTTAAATAAGTAAGTTCTTATATTATTTTCACGCGATATCGTGTGATTGGCCATATAGTAAAGTAGTTGTATCACGCGATATCGCGTGATATGCCAGTGAAAGTTTTAAAAATAATGTACTAAGTTTGATTTTTCTCATTTGTTTTACGCAAACATGTCCACTAAATTTCTCTCAATTTCTAACGTCCTTATCGACACGAATCCGGCTTCTAATTATTGAGTTCTTTCTTTTGTTCTGTCTTTAATTTTGATATTTTATCAATCCTATTGCAGTTGTTGATCATATGCGTACTATTTTCACTGCACTGTTCAAACTGTATATTATTACGAGGGATGTTATGGTGGTGGAGGCGATGGGGACTGATATTAAAGCCTTGGAGTTGATCAGAATCACTGTTTTCGACTATTTTTATTGTCGATTATTGACATTCTGATTATCAAAACCGGTCAAGTGCAAGTTGTACATTTGCAAGTAATGTTTCGTACAGCAAATTGTTTTTAAACATGAATTTGTTGATGTAACAGCATGTGAGGATAGACAAAGTTTTTTTGCTGACGGATAATTTTTGTAAAGGGAAAAATTTTTCTTTACATCGTGAGAAACATTTCGCTCTAAAACCAATGGTGTTCAGTAGTTAAAAAGGAAATAAACAAGTAAATTATTGATCGTGTTAGAATTTTTAAATTCTGATGATTTGTTTCAATCTAGGTAACGTAAAAGCCCCCATTATGGAACGGTATCTAACACTGGGAGAGTTTTGATATTTACATATTAATGAAGTTATTTCTGAAAGAAACGTCTGATAACAAAAATTATTATTAATAGAATGATTGTTTTTGCAATTTAAATTCACCTCGCATTTAATGTTTCCTTACTTAATTAAAGAAATAAATATGTAAATGACAAAACTGTTCCAGTATTAGATACCGTTCCATAATGGGGGCTTTTACGTTAATCCTTATTTTTAATGTTCATGATTTTTTTTAGATTTTTTTTCAACAATTCTTTTACTGATGTTTAGATACTTTTCCGAAAAATATTTTTAAAAAATGTATAAAATATATACAATCGAATGCCTCTTATAAGACTGCCCCTTACAAGACTCTTCTCTTCAATTGCAACTTTTCCCACTTAATCACATTTTCGAGTTTTATGCTAGACCACTCATAAGACTATGCTGGAACTATTAAAATTATAAACTAAGTCTAGGGATGCAACATTGAAATGAAATAGTCTTATAAGAAGTAGGCGAACGAAAATGTGCGCGGTAGTGAGGGACGAGGGTACTCAAATTCCGAAAAAAATTTCCCCTACGTCCCCTAGATAATCTTATAACGGGCATTTGACTGTATATTGTTGAATTTGTGTTTCATTAAGCTTTCGTTTGTCACCCTATATGGCCTATATGATTGCTATGATCACACTTACCCTCAGGCCTAAAATTTAAGTTTCTACACGGAGAGAAAATTCCTATAAAAATTACTGTGCTCATACTACAATCGACGTGTAACAGGCGAACATATTCAATTTTACCGTACAAAAATTGGATATGTTCGCCTGTTACACGTCGATTGTAGTATGAGCACAGTAATTTTTATAGGAATTTTCTCTCCGTGTACATCGAATAATCTCAGAGAAAATCGCCTGTGACGAAAAGATACTCACTGATTCCGTAAGTGATCTGTTTTGCCAATTTCGATGCAGAACACTAAAACTGTAAAGTTTTTCCTCCAGAATTAATAAAATTTTACCAAAACTGACAATTTTTCTTTATGACGTCATCAAATATCCATACAGATCAAATACAAAATTTTTATCATGGTTCTTTTCACTTTTTATAAAATTGGCTAAAAATAAAATTTTTTAACGTGAGTCACCATTTCCAAATTGAATTTTGATATTCTGATATAAAATCAAAATTAAGCATATACCGACTAAATCAGTTTCAGGCAACAAAATCCCTAGTTCTAATGATAGATACAATATATTTACTGACTCAGAAAATCATATTTTCAATATACTAACTTTTACTTTTTTTGTCTTCCAAATATCATATATCTTCAAGGCGCCAAATTTAAAAAAAAGTAAGTCGTTAAATTCGATAATAAATCTATTTAAAGTAGCTTAAGTATAGTTTTTTTTTTTTGTTAATAAGAATTTTTTGTTCCCAATCTAGTTTAAGATGTTTATCTTTTTTAATCCGACATGATGTCACACTAAGTCGACTACGATCAGTTTTACCTGTCTATTTAATATTATTATTATAACGGTAGCTGCCTATACATATTATGTGTATTATACGTGTGTGTATTTGGGACAAACTTCTGTGATCTGTTCTCTGTTTTTCTTGTTTTGATTTGTTCAACGTCATTGAAAAAAAAAGTGTCTCACTGCGTGAGTGTGGTTATACATGGTTATTAAAGGATATTAAAATTCATAAATATATTAATTTATACTTTAATACATACCTATTTATATTTTATATAATTTTGAAGTACATAATAAAATGTGACGGATATTTTTATTGAGTAGCTTCATCTGCTTCGAAGAGGACGTATCTAGTATCTACCTGTACTTATGCACTGTCCGACGGCAAACGATTATACAGGTGAATTTACAAATTTAAATACTATTGATTTTTAGTTCTTATACTTGATTAAGGGGTTATATCTGCACTTGCGTCGAGGAAAAATAGCAGAACTGAATTTTTTTCAGTTCAAGTTTATTCAACTAAGACTTATAACATCATTCAGCACATTATATTAAGGGGTTACGGGTAGTCAGCAATGTGAAAAAATTGAGTATTGTAAATAATTTTCTTTTTTTTTATAGTGGGGTAAAAGTCCCCTTTGTGGAACAGTATGTAATTATGAACATTTACATATTAATGAAGTTATTTCTGAAAGAAACGTCTGATAACAAAAATTATTATTAATAGAATGATTGTTTTTCAATTTAAATTCACCTCGCATTTAAAGTTTCCTTAATTAAAGAAATAAATATGTAAATGTCAAAACTGTTCCAGTATTAGATACCGTTCCACAAAGGGGGCTTTTACCCTAGTTTAAATCTTAATCTTAATCTTAATAATATTATAAATGTGAAAGTTTGGATGTTTGGATGTTTAGATGTTTGGATGTTTGAATGTTTGAATGTTTAGATATTTGTTGCTCAATCACGCTAAAACGGCTGGACCGATTTTGATAAAGTTTTATGTACCCACTCTTTATACACTGAATTAACACATGGGCTAAATTTTATCCCGATTTCAAGTTCCTGAGGGATTCAAAAGCAATTATTCAAACACGTCCCAAAAAATTAAACTCAATTCGATGAAATTTCGTACAGAGGCACTACTTATATACTGAGTTAGCATATATATATATATATATATATATATATATATATATATATATATATATATATATATATATATATATATATATATATGGTAATCTTATCCCGATTAAAGATTCCTGTGGGATGACAGAACCGAATTCGATGAAATATAATATAGAGACACTATTTACTATGAGCACATGTAGCAAGAATTTTAATAACACATAGGATAGTTTTATCTCGCATAAAGGTTCCCAGGGGATACAAAATAAATTATTTAATCACGTCCAAACAATTAAACTGAATTCGATTAAATTTGGTACACAGACACGATTGATCCTCAGTTAAGGCATAGGCTAATTTTATCCTGATTAAAGGTTCCTATGGGATGACTGAACCGAATTTGATGAAATTTAATATATACAGTCACTATTTACTATGAACACATATATAGTTAGTAATAATTTTAATAACACATAGGATAGTTTTATTCCGATTGAAGGTTCCCGGGAAGAAGATGAAGGGAATACAAAACAAGGGGAGGTGATCGAATTTGCAGGTTAGAGCTAGTTATTTTATAAAACAAATAATACAGGCTTATTATATTATGTCTTAACTTTATTTTACAAATATTAAAGAAAAAAATATTTATTATAAACCACGTTATCGCCATATCTGCTGGACCGAGTCATTTTTTGCAGTGACCATCACAACATTTTATTGGTTCATCTAAAATCAATCAAACGAAAAGAATCATTAGTTTAATAGTTAATCTAGTGCCCAATCGAAGGATTTTTTTTAAAAATCAAAATTTGTATTTTTTATAAGCAATAAACAAACGAATTTTTCTTTGAAAATTTAAAAATAAAATATTAGAGGGCGCCATTTTCTATATTTTCACAAGATAATAAAAAGCTTCGATCGGGCACTAGATTAACTATTCAACTAACGATTTTTTTCTGTTTGACTGATTTTAAATGAACCAGTAAACTATTATGATGGTCACTGCAAAACACGACTTCTGGCACGGGGTGCAACAAACATGGTGATAACTTGGTTTACAAAAAATGTTCTTTTTTTAAAACTTTTATCAAATGAAATTAAAACATAATATAATAACCCTCTATTATTTATTTTATAAAATAAATTCAACTTCTGTCAAAAAAAAGTTATTTAAAACACTCAATCTTTCCACTCAATCGTAACCCCTTAAGTACTTAAATTAATTTTTGTTATACCTAAGAAATATTGAAAAATAAGAATATTCTGAAGTTCTAGAAGCTCCAAAAGACCTGTTCTTTTTTGATTGGCTTGCGGTGAGTATGATTTCTCAAAAACTATTATATCAATTATTTTGAAATTTTGTAGATTAGCTGGGGGAAGATGCGGTAATTAAGCTTTGATGGTGAATAATACCCAGAGTTTTTTAATTAAAAATTTTTTAACACGTTAATGGTCATGAAAAATTATGACGGAATGACCAACTGGTACACTATTTTAACAACTTGTTACGTTTTTTTGCAATGCTCTCTTATTCTATTCGCTTTAACCAACCTACGCGAGTCACTTACTTTTGTTGTCTTGCTAAGGATACACAAAAACAAAAAAATTAAACCTCACGTACTACTTTTATTGACTTTATTGTCATCCAAATATATAACAATACAGATATAACTCATTTTTGTAATTGTATTATAATGGTATTAATAATTGTATTAGGATCCATGAAGTAAACCTAAAACAAAAAAAAAAAAAGTATTAAAAAAAAAAAAAAAACTGTAAAACAAATAAACATTGCAGTGTCAGTAAAGTGTCAGTTAGGTTATCATCCCAAAGTGACAGTTAGTTTTTTAGTGTCAAAAAGGAAGATACAGATGGTAACACTGACAGACATGAGGTTAGAGGAACTTGAGGATGTGAAAAAAAGGAGGGGGTGACTTCACGGATTCGACGAGGTTCGAAAAAAGAAGAAAAAAAAAAGAAGGGTCTTTTTGGATTTGGTCGCTGGTTAAGGAGGACGAGAGAAAGAGCGTGGACAATTCGTGATAACCATTGTTGGAAAATTGAGTGTGGAACGGTTACAGTTATAAAGCTAATTCAATACTTGTTAATAAAAAAAAAAAAAAAAAAAAAAATTGATTGCAATTGAATTCAAAAAAAAGTAATTTATTTTCACACGTTCCTGCATTGTCCACTCAGTAAGAAGGATACTGATATTACGGCGGCGAGCTACTCATGAAATATTGAGGATTCCGGCACTTAATTTTGGAGGCCACGTGGCGACTGGTCGGTGGTCAGTGGAGTACCGAAAATTCCGGAAATTGGATTGTTTGCTGGTGCTGCTAGCGAGTCGGATCGTCTGAATAAATTTTTGGTAGAGGCTACTGCAAGAATGTTTACGGATGGTGATTTTCCTGGTGCGACTTTATCCGCTCCTTCAGTATAGTTCCACTACAAAAGGACTGAGTTAAATTGAACGTGGTGGTAATTATGAACTTTTGTTGTAAACGGACCGTAAATTTTTAGCCATCTATGGTATATACTGTAATTGTTATATGTAGTTTTAGTGTACATGGAATTCTAATAAGCTTCCTGTAAGAGTTAAACTTGCAATTAGTCAAATGACAAGTGTCAAAATAGTTCACAATTCATGCTGCATACCATAATTGTCGTTTAGATATATCGTTTATTCGAATTCCATCAATTTTAGTTAGTTTCTTTTCTAGTGTAGGTTAACCTTTTAACACATAAGTTTAGTTTTTTACAAAATCTTCACTACTGCCGGCTGTGCTTATCTTTTAATATCGATTGCTATAATAAACCAGTAAAAAAAATATATTTTAATGTATAATCACTTAGAATTTTACGACAAAGAAAACACTGTTGATTATTTTGTTTCCAGTAGTCGAAACGTCACAATTAATTTGACAGTTCTATGGTGTTGACCCACTGAACAGAGGAGTTGGTTCGCCTGGGAACGAGTGTGTGCAACAAACGTAACGTTCCTTGTCAGTTGAGTTTGGGTAAAAAAAAAAATTTTTTTGTGAAACGTTAGATTCCATTTCCAATCACCATTGTTTTCTTTGTGGCGCTCATATAAAGAATATAAATTAAAAAGAACCACTTTATAATTCTTGAAACTTAACCACTAATATCAATTAGGTAATTAACAAATTCTATACTTACAATCTTTTTATTCGCATTGTTTAAACAGCTATATCTGTAATGTTGCATAAATAATAACTATCTATGGTATATAACTTAATTACATTTTTTTCTTTTTTTTTGCTCATGTTTTCTTTACAGAGAAGTGATAAGTAGTATAGTAACTTCTACTGCTGGACAGGAAGTAAGTGACACCTTTCCTTCTTTTCAGTATTTTGAGGCTGTGAAAAATACTGTGGCGCCCTGTTAGTTATAATTAGTTCTTAATTTTCTTTGTTGTTAGTTTTTTTTTTTGTTCTCTTAATGAGGATTTAACCCTAACCCCCCCAGCCTACGTGCTAGCCGGAGCAATTCAGGTGGTGTATGGCCTTTGGATACGATAAGGCGTAACACATTTTTGGCGCCCAACGTGGGGCCTAGATTGCAGCAGTTAGGGAATTAATTGTTGTACTTACTGGAACTATTGAGATTAAGTGTTAGGTATTAAAATTGGTTGTGGTTAGGAATTTAGTTAGGAACTATGGATATTAATCGTCTTTCGAAGGACGAATTGACTTACGAACTCCTCATACGAGGCGTACGTGATATTGAAAGTGTTGAGCGGATGAGGAAGTGTTTTAGAGAACTGTATAAGGCCGAAAGACGTGGTTGTAACACCAACGTTCCGGGTTTATCTGGTTTGTTAGATATGAATAGCGAGGTAGAAATATGCAAGGGAAAAATTAAAGAATTAACGACCGGAGTTCAGGGATTTTGCGGGTCTCGGATGGATGGGTCGTACAAGGCGCTCGAAACTAAACTATTACATGTGTTAGGCCGACTAGGGCACATTGATACTACCGTAATTGAGGACGCTTCTATTATCTCGCAGTTAGTTATCGAAGTTTCGGAACTGCTTGATATTTTAGAACAAAAGGGGTCTCCCAGTAGCGCTGGGCTCGAGGTGGAGAGTCAACGGTCACGACGTGGTTCGGTTACTGTTCAGGACGGGCCATCGGGAGTCAACATAAATGTTCCGGAGCCAGGTACTAGCTATCAACCAATGCCCCCACCCCCAGAAATAGAACTCTACGAACCCCGCTGTTGTCATCATGAACAGCAATTTCAGGGTCGGTACCATAAAATCTTTAAGTGGAACTTAAAATTTAACGGTGAGTCCCCAGAAATGAGCGTTATGGCTTTTCTTGAAAGGGTTGAAGAACTAGCCGTTGCCAGGGGTGTATCTGAAGGGGAGTTATTCCAATCTTCCCTTGACCTCTTCGAGGGAAAAGCCTTGGTGTGGCTTCGAGCTATCCGCGAGTCGATTCATTCTTGGAAGGAATTGAGGGCTCTCCTTTGCCGTGATTTCCTTTCGCCTGATTATGACGACGAGCTTTGGCAAGAGATTCGCGAACGTAAGCAGGACCCTAATGAAAGCGCGGTTTTATTCTTCGCCAGCATGCAGAATCTTTTCCGCCGACTTAGTGAACCCCCTAGTGAAAACACTAAACTTAAAATCCTACGACAAAACATTCTTAGTGAATATATCGATCGGCTTGCCCTATACGAACCCAAAACAGTTAGTGAATTGCTTAACTTATGCGTACGGTTGGAACATGCACTTACTAAAAGTGGCAAACTTTCACGCGGAAATTACCCTCCCACCGGAAAACTAGAACCTGATCTCGCGTATTATAACCGAGACTCCTCTGTCTCGGTGTCTGCTCTGAAATGTTGGAACTGTGAAGAGATGGGTCATGTCTTTTCCTCGTGCCGTAAGCCTAGACGGAAATTCTGTTTCAACTGTGGCCGTGTTGGTGTTCTCAAGGCACAGTGCCCATGTCAGTCGGGAAACGAACCTTCAGGACTTGCATCTTTAGAGGCAAGCCAGGTCCTGGGAAACTAGAGGGTAAGAGACTTGTCTCCAAGGGAACCGATTGGTCGAACTGGCTTCATCATGTTCGAACGTTCATGAGAACGACGCAAGTCTCACCTTGCCTGGTCAACCGGGGTGTAGACAACCGCCCTTATGTGCGTTGCCTTGTGGGTTCCGAACCGGTACTAGCTCTGATCGATTCCGGGGCCAACCGATGCATCATTGGTAACTCTTTATGGTCTCGACTAAACGGGAAATTTCGTACCTCGGCCGTCGAATGGAATGTAACCACCGGGGATGGTAAACCCATCGCGGTAAATGGCTCCGTTACTCTTCCTATTGTCCTGGGTCCATATTCCGGCCCGTTTACCGCCCTTGTTGTACCTGATATCGTACACGAACTGATCATCGGGGTGGATTTTCTTAAGTTACACGGTATCAACATCAACTTCCTTCGCAACTCTATGGATTTTGTAGGAACAGGTGCTGAGGTACAAACCGCATCTATTTCCGATCGAGTTCCGCTTACGCAAGAGGAGACCTTCCAACTACAGCTGGTGATCGAAGAATTTCGTCGGCTGGACCAGGGTCAATTGGGACGTACCCAGCTGGTGAAATATCACATTGATACTGGGGATGCTAAACCCTTCAAACAACGCCACTATCCCTTACCGCCCGCTATTGCAGCCAAAGTTAAGGAAGAACTGGATAACATGTTGGCCCTTGGGGTGATAGAACCTTCGGTTAGCCCTTGGAGTTCTAACCTAGTTATCGTAAAAAAAACTAATGGGGACCTACGTCTCTGTTTCGACGGTAGACCCCTAAACTCAGTAACTAAAAGGGATGCTTACCCGTTGCCTTTTGTCTCGCGTATTTTAGACCATCTTCGTGACGCCCGATATATCAGCAGCATCGACTTAAGGAAGGCTTTCTGGCAACTGCCACTGGAGGAGGGATCCAAGGAGAAAACCGCATTCACGGTACCGGGACGTGGACTGTTCCAGTATACAGTTGTACCGTTTGGCCTCTGTAACGCTCCGCAAATGTTACAGCGGCTTATGGATCGCTTGTTCCCTGGCGAAGACAATATATTCTGTTACCTTGATGATATCGTCATCGTCAATAAGACTTTTAGTGAACATATGGATGCTCTTCGTAAGGTCTCCGCACGGTTGAAGGAAGCAGGACTTACTGTTAATATGGACAAATGCCAATTCTGCCGCCGTCAGTTGAAGTACTTGGGGTACATAGTAGATGAGAAAGGGCTTCATACTGACGACGAACATATTGCCGCCATTCGTGATTACCCCCTACCAACTAATTCGACCGAACTACGTCGATTCTTGGGTATGTGCTCTTGGTTCCGCCGGTTCATTCAGGACTATGCCACCATCGCTGGCCCCTTGAATCAATTACTTTCAGGGCTTAAAAAACGGAAGGGAGCCAAAATAGCGTGGAACGATGGGGCCAACGCCGCCTTTTTCGAACTTAAAAGTCGACTCTGTAAGGCCCCAGTACTCCGGTGCCCGGACTTTGAGAAGGATTTTGTGGTCCATACCGATGCTTCAAACTACGGCCTTGGTGCTGTCCTTACCCAAAGGGACGAAAATGGCGAATACGTGGTAGCGTACGCTAGCCGCTCACTCTCTAAACAAGAAAAAAAATACAGCACGACTGAAAAAGAGTGCTTAGCCGTTATTTTCGGGGTCGAAAAATTTCGTTCTTACTTGGAAGGATTAAAGTTTACCGTTGTTACCGATCATTACTCACTGTTATGGCTGAACCGGCTGAAGGATCCTATAGGTAGGTTAGCTCGTTGGGCCGTCCGGTTACAACAGTTTGACTTCGACCTAGTGCACCGTAAGGGTAAGGAACACGAAACTCCCGACGCGTTATCGCGTGCGTGTGCCGAAGTTTCGACTCTACAAATACAGGCTACGGACACGGACCGTTGGTACCATAAAATGGTTGAAAATGTCCAGGCTAACCCCACCAACTACCCTAACTGGAGGGTTTCCAATGGTAGATTGTTCAAACATGTCGATGACCGATTTAGTGCTGACCCAGATTGGGCCTGGAAACTGGTAGTTCCGAAAAGCTGTCGAGCAGCAGTACTTAAGGAATGCCATGATTCACCACTTGCCAGCCACTTTGGTTTCTTTAAAACCCTCCGTCGTGCCACGCAACGATATTACTGGCCTCAAATGCGCAGTGATATCCGTAAGCATATTGCACGATGTTCCACTTGTCTGGCCTATAAATCTCCTAAGCGGCCCGCTATGGGATTCATGGGACACTTCCGAGCTGTCGAAAGACCCTGGCAGGTAATCTCATCCGACTTATTGGGACCCTACCCCCGTACCGGTCGGGGACATACCTTCATCTTAGTTGTTTGTGACTGGTTGACTAAGTATGTATTGACTTTTCCCCTTCGGTCAGCTACCGCGGCTAACATCGTCCGGATTTTAGAGGAAGAGGTTTTCCTTAAATATGGGGTACCGCAGACCGTCGTATGTGACAACGGGAAGCAGTACGTTAGTTCAGCCTTTCAAAAATTACAAAATGAGTACAAAATCCCTAATATCTGGTATAATGCCCTATATACTCCGCAGGTAAACCCTACGGAACGTACGAACCAAGTGATTGTGACGGCACTGGCGTCCTATGTTGGCGAGAATCATCAAAAGTGGGATTTAGAGCTCGCCAAAATTTCCTGCGCTATAAGAACCGCGGTTCATGAAGTTACAGGATATACACCGTATTTTTTAAATTACGGCCGAGAAATGGTCACTAGCGGGGACGATTATGGGGAAACTCCGACTGATCAGGCGTATATCGGTCGATCTGATCGTGAAAGCCTCTTGTCTAAACTAGACGCCTTGAAGGATATTTTTCCTGAGGTTGTTGCCAAAATGAGAACCGCACACGCAAGCAGTGCACAAAGATATAATCTACGTAAGCGGCCCGGTACTCTCTCCGTTGGGCAAACTGTTTGGAAACGCAATTTCACACTTTCTAATGCCTCGCGCAAGTATATCGCAAAGCTAGCCCCTAAATACATTAAATGCCGAGTCGTTCGTCGTATTTCGGATTTAACCTATGAATTAGCTGACTTTGCCACAGGTCGTATTTTAGGGAAATACCATCTAAAGGATATTAAAGTACACCCCATGGACCCGGTCGGTTAAAGCTCTTCTGGTTGGGGGGGTGTGTTACGTTTTTTTGCAATGCTCTCTTATTCTATTCGCTTTAACCAACCTACGCGAGTCACTTACTTTTGTTGTCTTGCTAAGGATACACAAAAACAAAAAAATTAAACCTCACGTACTACTTTTATTGACTTTATTGTCATCCAAATATATAACAATACAGATATAACTCATTTTTGTAATTGTATTATAATGGTATTAATAATTGTATTAGGATCCATGAAGTAAACCTAAAACAAAAAAAAAAAAAGTATTAAAAAAAAAAAAAAAAACTGTAAAACAAATAAACATTGCAGTGTCAGTAAAGTGTCAGTTAGGTTATCATCCCAAAGTGACAGTTAGTTTTTTAGTGTCAAAAAGGAAGATACAGATGGTAACACTGACAGACATGAGGTTAGAGGAACTTGAGGATGTGAAAAAAAGGAGGGGGTGACTTCACGGATTCGACGAGGTTCGAAAAAAGAAGAAAAAAAAAAGAAGGGTCTTTTTGGATTTGGTCGCTGGTTAAGGAGGACGAGAGAAAGAGCGTGGACAATTCGTGATAACCATTGTTGGAAAATTGAGTGTGGAACGGTTACAGTTATAAAGCTAATTCAATACTTGTTAATAAAAAAAAAAAAAAAAAAAAAAAATTGATTGCAATTGAATTCAAAAAAAAGTAATTTATTTTCACACGTTCCTGCATTGTCCACTCAGTAAGAAGGATACTGATATTACGGCGGCGAGCTACTCATGAAATATTGAGGATTCCGGCACTTAATTTTGGAGGCCACGTGGCGACTGGTCGGTGGTCAGTGGAGTACCGAAAATTCCGGAAATTGGATTGTTTGCTGGTGCTGCTAGCGAGTCGGATCGTCTGAATAAATTTTTGGTAGAGGCTACTGCAAGAATGTTTACGGATGGTGATTTTCCTGGTGCGACTTTATCCGCTCCTTCAGTATAGTTCCACTACAAAAGGACTGAGTTAAATTGAACGTGGTGGTAATTATGAACTTTTGTTGTAAACGGACCGTAAATTTTTAGCCATCTATGGTATATACTGTAATTGTTATATGTAGTTTTAGTGTACATGGAATTCTAATAAGCTTCCTGTAAGAGTTAAACTTGCAATTAGTCAAATGACAAGTGTCAAAATAGTTCACAATTCATGCTGCATACCATAATTGTCGTTTAGATATATCGTTTATTCGAATTCCATCAATTTTAGTTAGTTTCTTTTCTAGTGTAGGTTAACCTTTTAACACATAAGTTTAGTTTTTTACAAAATCTTCACTACTGCCGGCTGTGCTTATCTTTTAATATCGATTGCTATAATAAACCAGTAAAAAAAATATATTTTAATGTATAATCACTTAGAATTTTACGACAAAGAAAACACTGTTGATTATTTTGTTTCCAGTAGTCGAAACGTCACAATTAATTTGACAGTTCTATGGTGTTGACCCACTGAACAGAGGAGTTGGTTCGCCTGGGAACGAGTGTGTGCAACAAACGTAACGTTCCTTGTCAGTTGAGTTTGGGTAAAAAAAAAAATTTTTTTGTGAAACGTTAGATTCCATTTCCAATCACCATTGTTTTCTTTGTGGCGCTCATATAAAGAATATAAATTAAAAAGAACCACTTTATAATTCTTGAAACTTAACCACTAATATCAATTAGGTAATTAACAAATTCTATACTTACAATCTTTTTATTCGCATTGTTTAAACAGCTATATCTGTAATGTTGCATAAATAATAACTATCTATGGTATATAACTTAATTACATTTTTTTCTTTTTTTTTGCTCATGTTTTCTTTACAGAGAAGTGATAAGTAGTATAGTAACTTCTACTGCTGGACAGGAAGTAAGTGACACCTTTCCTTCTTTTCAGTATTTTGAGGCTGTGAAAAATACTGTGGCGCCCTGTTAGTTATAATTAGTTCTTAATTTTCTTTGTTGTTAGTTTTTTTTTTTGTTCTCTTAATGAGGATTTAACCCTAACCCCCCCAGCCTACGTGCTAGCCGGAGCAATTCAGGTGGTGTATGGCCTTTGGATACGATAAGGCGTAACAAACTAATACATATTATATGAAATTGTTGACGTGATCGTGATGTCACAGTTAGTCGGTTTTACAGCGTCAGTCACCACGAATCGGTTAAGTTACTTCTACTATTTTTGATAAATAATTAGTCTTCCAAATTAGACCGGCTCTCATGCTCGATTTTTATACCTGCAAGGTAGCTGCGCGACGCGCCTACCTGGTAAGTGTAAAATTTACTTTAATTTTATACTTACAAATCTTATATAAAGCAAATACTTACTATAATTACCCGCGTAAGTATAAAAAATTATATCATTTTATTGATGTTTAGTTTTGGATTTTTTAGTATAAAAAACATTAAATCAATTTTCTCGCAAACAACATTTTTGAAGTTCGTGAACATCATAACTCAAAATCTACTTCACCGATTTTTTTGAAATTTTGTACACTGTTTCTACACATAAATCAACAGGTAATCAGGTCGAGTTTTTCTTTGCTACTTTTTTCCAGTTTATAATAACAAATTAACCGAAATTTTTAGCAAAAATTGCGTTTTTCACTTCAAAATTCTGCCAAAAATAAAAAAATCGAAAAAAAAAAAAAAACAAAAAACTCTTCCTGACTCCCTAGGGAAACATATCGCCTTTTAAGTAAATTTCGATTTTTTTGTTTCGGATGATCCGGTACCGAGTTATGATGTTCACCGCAAAACAACTTTTTTTCGAGTCGCCTCCGGAGATTGGCGGTCACGGACCTATTTATTGATATTTTTAATTGACAATTTTTTCAAAGATACTTCAGATGTTATACTATAACGTGTATATGAAATAAATAAACCACCATTATTCATATCTCCAAAAAAAATCATCTAAAGTATCTTTGAAAAAATTATCAATTAAAAATATCAATAAATAGGTCCGTGACCGCGAATCTCCGGAGGTGACTCGATTTCCTCAAAGAAAATGTAATAGATGCTGAAAGCTGAGCAGCCAGAAAACAGGATCAATTAAATCTAGACATTTTGTATCTATAAGTATTTCCTAAGAACTAAAAAATAACGTACAAAAATCATTTATTAATCTTTAATGTGCTCTAATGCCCCAACCTCCTTAAACATTTCGTAATAACCTATATCACAAAAGTTTTAATTACGCCCCTGTTCTAAAAAAAAACTCGATTTAAGAAACGAACAAAAAATTTTTTTAATGAACAAAATGTGTTGTCGCACTGACATGAAAATAGTGTGATAAATTTTTTTATGATGATTTCAAACAAACTCATCCTTACTACGAGACTGATTCAAAGCTATAGGTAAATCTGAAAATATAAATTGCGAATAAAAACAAAACCAGTTATTTGCAACCAGTCAGTCGTCAAATAAGCAAAGCAAACGAAAGGTAAACACGTATGTAATGCCTACAAATAGGTACAGTGGCATCCACGCATCAGCCGTATTCAAAATATTATTATGTGCAGTATTGCAAACAAACACAAAAATATTATAAACAAATCCGCTGAACGATGCATTTATACATACATGGTGGATCGAAACACGGGGATATATAGGTGCATTACAATAACATAAAGAGTGTCATTCAGTGTTGAACGAAATTTGAATTTTTAAAATTTATAACGAGTGTTTTGTTTACATTCAGTAACAACTATTGCAAAAAATTTGGGGGACAGGTCTACCCACACTAGGGTTGCCAACTGTCCCGATTTAATCGGGATATCCCGATTTTGGGCCTATGTGTCCCGCGTCCCGACAAGAGTAGTGGCGGGACGCTAATTGTCCCGATTTTTAACATCTACAATTTTTTTACATTTTTAGTCCCGCCAGTCTCGCTATTGTTTGTTTCCAAATTATCGCGCTTGCATGTCATGACGGCTGAGGAAGTAAATATATTTGCTGTACCTACTGACAAAGTGTACTATGTCTACTGATTTATAACTTGTACAGCTTACAGTGTTGCCAAATTAACTCATTAAAATCCCTTCAAAAAGTTGTAGAAATTATTTAACGTACATGAAATATGTACGTCAATGCCAAAGACGGTCAACTTTATAAAAAATGTTTTTCTCCAAAAATAATACAGTTGATAAGCAAAAAAAAAAAAAAATAAATAAATAAAAATTAAAAAACTTTATTATACTAATTTAATAAAATAAAATAAAGAAATTTTATTGTAATTGTTTTGTTCAAGAAATTGTTTTGTTTAAAGGTTTGTAAGATCATGGTTTAAATGTGTCTGTTAGTAACAAATAATAAATAAAAATGAAAAGAATATCTTTCCTACTGGCTGATTAAAAACGTTTTTTTTTTTAGCAGTCCCGATTTTACTTGTCCCGTCCCGATTTTTTTCCCATTAAATCCCGCAATATTTACTGGTAGAGTTGGCAACCCTAACCCACACTGTCAACTTCCCATTGGGTGTCCTTAAAGACTAGAGACTACTGTACATAAATAATTCTTTTTTCATTTCAGGCGACTCCTTCCCTGGGCCCCCGATAGAGGCTTTGCCTCTTGCACCATACCGGGGGCTTCGCCTTCTGTACCTAAGGGTGGGGGCTGCACCCGTATCAAACAAATGATAACATCATTTTTTCTCAAGATATGTGAAACAAAATACATTTTGGCAAGAAACTAATTTTTTTCAGTTTTTCTTATTTTAATTTTGTGATAAAATACTGGCGTTTTTAACATCATGGAAGGTTCTTAGGCCATTATATAATAATGTTATGGTAAAAAATCCATATAATCTATGTTATATTATTAAACTTAATTCCGTATTTTTTACCACAAAAAACAAACCGCTAATCCGAATTTGCTGAAAACTTTATCCGGTCTTCATTTTTTGTTTACGCATCTAATGAAATTAGTCCGGAGTTGATATCATCATTTGTTCTCGAGATATGTGAGACAAAGAAAAATTCACGAACGAACGAACTAACGAATGAACGAACGAACTAACGAATGAACGAACGAACTAACGAATGAACGAACGAACTAACGAACGCACACACAGACATCACGCTAAAAACGATGGATTCGGATTCTGATGACCTTGAAACGTGGTGATATGTCAAAATTAGCGATTCGTAAAATCGGACCCATTACAATAACTTCCTATGGGAAGTTAAAAATCTATCAATCAGAAAACTTCTATAACGATCTCGTCAATATATAACGCTACGTCAAAACAACGGATCTAGGTAAATTGTTCGAATTCAATTATTCGAAACTCAGTTATTCGACATCAGTTATTCGAAACTCAGTTGTTTGAAATCAACTGTTTAAAAAATTTTGATGAAATTTCCCGAAAAACCATTGCATCTTTGTAGAACACTGTTTGATATTCTGTAACAATTTTTCAAAATCAAATCTAACCAAAATTGAACTTTTTTGAAGGATTTCTTTTTTGTTCGTTTACCATAATGGACAAATATTGTTTAAATTACTAATTTATTATATTTAAAAGCAGAGTTAGTGTTGTCAAAATTACTGTATAGATTTATAAGTATAGATTTAGTTGTCACTAATTTTTTATATTTAGGTATAAGCTTAGAGTTAACTTCTCAAAATTATAATAATTAAAATATTAAATGTAAATTATACACGGAGAGAAAAATCCTATAATTTTTGTAGAGAAAATTTCAGAAAAATTACTATGCTCCCTATAATTCGTGCGCGATCGACGACCAAAATAAAAAATATGTGCTAGCATGGTAAAATTTAATGTGGTGCTAACACAACTTTTATCACACTCTTATGCATGTATATTATAGTTTAATTCTTGTTGTCGTACTCTTTCATTTGCGCATCTGACTCGCGACCTTATATTGGTTGCACTGTACCTGTAAAAACATGTATACAAAAATGATGGCCAACAATATAATTCTAATACATATACTAAAGATAGGTAAATAACAAAAATATGAATTAAATGATGACATCATCCTAAGAGAGTGTAAAAGCAACTGACAAGTAGCTGCATCAACGGGCCTTGTGCGAGCTGTCTGACAAAGTTTCTTCCACAGTCCACACCTATATGGTTCGCATGTAACCCATGTAACTCGCTGATTGAGGTACATTTCATTAGAGCGATCCCAACACAACCAACCTTCTTTCTGTTTTTTTTCTTTCTATTATTAGCATGTTAGCATGGAAATTTTTTTAATAAATACAATTAAAAATTATTTTTTTGTCGGTAATGGAACTTTTTACTGTGCTGTTTTACAAATTTTACGGAGATAATATTACGAAAAGAACATTCCATCCTTTAAATTTTTTATGATTAATTATAATCTTTATATTTTTACCTTACAGAATTTAATATGTTCGTCCTTTACACGTCGATTGTAGTGCTGAGCACAGTAATTTTTATAGGAATTTTCTCTCCGTGTAAGAATAAAGCAATAAAAGAAAAAAAGCTGCTAAAGACGCCAGCTTTACGCTGATAGTCCTAAATCTGAAAGTGTGAATCTTTTTTTCTAGGCGAAACAATATAATTGTTGTACATATATGTATTTAATGCACAATAATAACCAAATAGTCTAAAAATTAAAAGATATAGCTTAACTATTTTATTTACTAATGGGTAAGATCAAAATAAAACAAATAAAGTGTACATATAAAAAACTAAAAACAAAAAATTAAAAATTCATCAAAAAATTCAAATCAAAGAGTATAGGATAGAGCGGAAACTATCCATAAGAACTAATGTAAAATCGTAGTATACGAGTTTCAGCGCCTCTACCGAGTAAGGCTTTCACGAAAATCCGAAACCAGGATATTTTCTTATAAATGACTATGGAATTTATAACAAAATATATATTAATATATATTAATAAATGTATATTAATCTTTTTTGTTATAAATTTTGTAATTTAACTACCTTGTTGCCCCCGTAAAGGCCGACAAACTTTATAGTTGGTTGCCACAGACTCAAGATGTCACTAAAAACTTATATTTCAGTTTCTCCTCTATCCCATACTCTTTGATTCAAATTTTTATTTCATTAATTTCCTCACGTCCGCGTCCTTTGGATCAAATATTTCTGTTCGAACAATTGACTTTCGAACAATTAAGTTTCGAATAATTGATTTTCCAATAACTGCTTTTTCGAACAATTGATTTCGAAGAACTGACTTCAAACAATTTAATTCGAACAACTTACCGACACCGTAAAACAATAATAAGCCACATGATAAAACCTTACTTTCTAAAAGGAATTTTTTGAAAAACTATTAGATTTGAGATTATTTTAAATACCTACATAAATCGTACTTTGCCATATTTGTAACCCATACCAAAGAAGGAAAAATTAAAAAAAATTTATAGTTTCTTTTATGCTTTTTGATAAAATGTTTCACTGTTGCATTTACAAAAATAAAAAGTTACAAATATTTTTGGGTATTGATATTTCAAGTAATGGAAAATTTTATTATAATTTGTATTTAAGGGGATTCTCCCATGTGACGGCCTGTTTTTTAAGCATTTTTGGGGAATTTTTTTTTGACGACCATTTGAGTTTTTAGTTCAAGAGTATGTAAAACAAATTTAAAATAAAAATCTTCATTAGAACGTAAGTTGTACCACTCCGAAGACATCCACCTTGAAAAAAAGGACACTCAGTTCCCCCACGATTTCGGCTGATTGGGTAATCTAAAAAAAAAAAAACAAAAAAAACGGCGTTTTAATTTGTAAGCCTAAATTCATTGAGTGAACTAAAATCATTTGAAATATTGAAAACTGGGTTTTTAACATACTTCTGAAAAAAAAGTTCCAAATTTCATGATCTTTTTTCTTTTTTTTTTTTAATTTTTTGTTACGAAAAAAATATAAATACTTGAAATTTCTAGATGATTCTAGTTTATTTCGTGCTAAGTCTACCCGGTAAATTTCAGGTGAATCGGTCAAACGGTTCTCGATATATGATGGAGGGAAGTTTGAAAAACACAGTTTTGAGAAAAATGCATCTAATCTTTCAAGTACGGTGAAAGTATGCAAATCATAACTTGTCATCAATCTACAATGCCTGGTCCATAGAGTACCTACTCCTTTCTCTTCCTCTTGGAGGTCTTTCAAAGTGAAATGTTTTTAACCCCTTATCGCATAGAACGTCATATATGGATTCTAAGTTTTACTATTTTTTTTCAACATATTAAATTTTTTTTTTCGAAGCTGATGTTAAATCCTAACTTTATACTCTTTCGAGTAACGGAACGTAATTTTTGTTGTCTTTGGTAAGTGCGGGTTATCAAATTATTTGAAGTTATGTTCAGAGTGTCCGACCGTTACAGTGCAATTTATTGGTGCTAATTTTATTTGTGAAAACTAAACAATAAAACGGTAAGTACTAAAATCAAAAATTTTCAAAACACGTTCTTTATATATTCAAGAACATGGAATAGTTGCGATTCGTGTGTCTTTTCTTGTTTTCTTCGATTTTTGGGGCTTATTTTGAAGTTGCCATATTTGGCTTCGTATGCGTTTGATCCAAATTATTATTGGGCATATATGACTTCGTATCACTTTTATAGTACATCCAAGCATGTCAATTCTATTCCTGGTGATGGCTTTGTGAGTGACGATGATTTTGCTTCTGAGTCTCCAGTACTCCCACCAGCCAAGGCTGTCCATCAACTTCGGTGGCCATAGAAAACGTACTGCAACAAGCCGAGAAGATACTCCATCTAGCTTATCCGACTCACTTATACCCATTAAAAAAGCACGAAAAACTCCAACTAGGCATCAAGAACTCCCTTTGAATTCTGTGCGATCAGATAAGGTGACCATTTCCCCGAATGGACAAACTAAATTGATAATTATGTCAAAACTGCTCAAGATTCCGTTCATTCGCCAAATGTGGAAAGTGTTAAGTTTATTTATGTTACAATAGCAACATAATTGTATTTTTTATTTAACGCATACGAAGTCATATATCGATTTTATTATAATACTAGAATGCATACGAAGCCATATTTGGCTTCGTTAAGTAATTTCTAAACAATACGACTTAATTTTTTTTCTTAATTTGACTACTAAAATAAAAGAAATGAAAGACATTTTCAGTAAAAAAAATTTTTTCTCACCTCCTTCATAATTCATGCAATAAGAATGTGGAAAAAAAATTTTTTTTGAACCCATCACACGGGAGAACCGCCTTAACCCTTCACTGAAAGATTCTCACGTCAAAAATGGAACTCACACATCGACATGCTCCCATTTTTGTCAGCAACCGTTCAAAATTAAATAATTATTTTTTTTTTTATAATCATACTGTATAACACGATCTCAGTTCAGTACACGAAGAAAATGTTCATGTTCAAAACATTCCATAGCGTGCCGGTCGACAACTAGCGGCATCACTTTGCCGTCCATCCGGCGCCCAAAACTTCTTCTATATTCCAATGTTTAATTTACACTTGAAGTGTATTATGCATCCATCTCATTTTGGTCCACTTGAGAAAATAGAGAGCAACCATATCCGAATATAAAACCACAAAGAGACAATTTACATACATAGTTTTACAAAAGTCATAACAAGACATTTTTTTTAAATGTGTTTATAGAGAAAAAAATTAATCTTTTTACTTAGTTGAAATATAGGTTTTAGATAGGAACTGTTTAGTTTGAGAAAAATTCAAATTTATTATTTTTGTTATCGGATTAGTTGTTTTATATATATCCTTGAAAAGACTTGCAGATCCTGAAACGGCTATAGAAGACCGATTCACCGATTGTGCCGCATATACGAAAAGCGGTTTGTTACCATTTACCTTTTTTGACTTCACTCATAAATAAAACTGAAACAAGATGTCTAGAGATCAATTCGCTAATTGCAAAAGCATTAAGTCAGTTTTAGCATTTTTAGCATTAAGTTCTATACAGTGGCGTAGCGTGCCTTGGAGGGGCCCTGTATCAAAATTAGTTGTGGGGCCCAAATGAAGGGTAAAGATTTCTCACAAGAGAAACAAAAATGCTTGCATTAAATTAAAATAAATATTTATTGATTATAGGTTATCGCTTCCTCCTAGAAATTAAGCTAACTAAACTATTCAAATTAAATATTCACTTTTCTTGCCTTTTTTCGGCAAATTGATTTACTAAATCATCTATAACTGAAGACGGTTTTAGTTTTTCTAAAATTTCTGCCTCTATAGACAATAGTGACAAGTCTGATAGCCGTTCCCGCTCCATCGAAGTCCCATTTTTGAAGTTACCCATGTTGCCAACTTTTGGGCGCACGCTTAACCCGGGAAAAAAAGAGATTGCTTTTTTGATTTTTGTCTATCATACGTGCCTATAGAGTTTTCACTCTGAAGTGAAAACTCTATAGGCACGTATGACAGTTTTTAGGGCTACTCAGCGTCAATGACCTGAGTAGACCTCATAGGATCGTTAACGAGCAACGACGGAAACGGAAATTGTCAAGACGACAAGTGCGTGAGGCGGGCACGGATGAATTGTAGCACGTTCCATGTAATATTTCTTTGGGGGTCTTTTTTTTATTTGTTTTTTATCCGGGAAGCACAAGATTAAGTGACATTGTGGATAAAATTTTACTAATTTTTGCTTACACACGTTAGGGGCCTCTGTAGCCCGGGGGCCCCGTGTCATTGCTACGGCTGATACGGCGGTAGCTACGCCTCTGATTCTATAGTATAGTAGCATCCACAACAAAATAAGTGCCAATAGTATATTATGCATAAAGGGACTAAAATGTGGCTTAAAAGCCCAAGAGCATCAAAGCCCAGGAGCATCAATTTTAGTTTCGTGGCGTATATATTATTTTTTTTGGGCAATTACGGATAACTTAAAATTATAAGATAACAATTATTTAAACGTCGCGTCATTTAAATTGTCTTTGTCTTGATATTACATCAAGTCACAGCTACTATGGACAAATCAATCAAACTGGACAATACGATACAACTATTTATTTACAAGATTGAGTTTATTATTTTAAATAAATAATATCGTTACTTAGTAACGATGCTTCAGTTAAATTTTACTTGCTGATTAGTAACGTTCTATTAATTCTGCTTGTTGATTGGCTTAAAAGCGGGAGCAAAAGTATTTTTAGTCCGTTAAGGCTGATTGTGACACTTTACTCCCTATCATTAGGAACTAAAATATGTACCTATCTTAGTCCCGGAATAGTAAAAAATATTTATTTAAATTGTATCCAAATTTTATTATTGTCCTGAATATTAACTTTGCAAATTACCACCGTTGGATTTGCAAAAAAGTTTTTCTTATTGTTAGAGACATGGAAAAAATACAAAAAGACAGGAAGTACGAAAAAGATAAAAGTCCGATCGAAGGAAAAGTTTGTAAGTTTTTAAGAAAACTGTGTTATATTGTATTGTTAGATTAAAAAATAAAAAGCCTAAACAAAAAATAGAATTAAAAACGATAAAACAGATTGTAAGAACCATTAAAAAAGTTAGTTTAACAGAAAAATTTTTTTAAAAAAAGGATTTAACTTTTTAAATAGCCGAGCTCAATAATCTGTGCGGGTCCTTGGCGTCCGTCCGACTTTAGTAGGCGCAAAATTTTAATCTAGGGACACGCAAATCTCGGATTGCACTAACGATTGGCCTTAAAATGTTATAAATTTTCAAAATGACAAAAATAACCAAAACTTTTGATCGCAAACTTGGCAAATTTGTTGTCAGGTAAAGTTTTAAATTTTCTTATCCTCATTAATCCCTCCATTGTTAAAATTTTTGACCGCAAACAGGAGAATTTATTCATTTGACTGTAAAGTGGACACAACCCCGTCCAAACTTAAATGCCCACAACCTGGATGAGAGACCCTGTATAGATCCCATAAGGACCTGTGTAGAATCTATTCGAGATATTTGCATTGTTTGGAATTTTGAACAAGTGATGACAGTTACTTATGGAATCCAAGTTATTTCAGTCAAATCTCTCCGCAAGTTAACTTTGTACCGCATCCTGCTCTTATTCCAGACGACTCTAACCACACACAATGCTCAACACAGCTATATATCACAACATTTTGAATTTGACAGCAAATACATTAAAAACAATTTTCTTTCTTCCGACCGGTTTCAGTGATAACAGTTTTTAAAAGCGTTCAAATTTATCTGCCTCACTATAAAACACGCGCTTATAATACAAAACAAATTACCCTTCTGTATTTTCATAAAAACAATGATTATTTTTTTGTATTTATATTTATTTGTGTAGATACCTTTTTGACATCAGTATGATTTAAACTACGTTTGAAAGTTACTTACATAGATACGGTTGAGGTGAACAACAATGAAAATTGAAAATCTCATCCGTAGTTAAAGAACAATAATTAATTTGATTTATTTAAATAATTAACAAAACATTGATAATTATTTTTGTACATATTAATAATAAAATGAATGTTTCTTATTTTTTTATTTTTCTAATATTAATATTAATTTTTATTTATCTCGACAGCTGTACAAAAACAGAAACTCTACATCTTTCATGTTAAATTAAAAATACTCTGTTCTATTATTTAAATAAAAATCGTATATATGTATATTGTATGCGTTAACACCTAAAAGTAGATATACCGGGTGTTGTTCAAATGTATACTCGCCATAAATGAACAATATTCAGTTTTTAAAGAAATTCGTATCAAGGAATAAAAATAAATGGTGGAGGCGCTGCACAAGTATAATTGTCGCATAGCTAGGTTAAAGATTAATTCAATTTTTGCTTCCCAGACTACTCAAATAGCGGAAACATTGCGATCACTTTTTGAAGTATGAAAATTTTCAGGCGCATACTTACGTTTTAGACTTTCCTGAACAATTTTTGTTTCGTGTCTGTTTGTTTGTCCGAAAATTCCACCAACTTCGGAACTATTCGATTGTCTTTGATGCAATTTTCAGAAATTGTACAGTAATGGAAATAATGGTAACCACGATGCTACACATGGAATCCCATTAAATGTCGTTATTTACTTATTACTAGCCTCCATTTCGCTCAAACTTGGACAGTATTTGACTTAGACCATATATGGTCCCTATAAATTTCAGTTACCGTGCACGCGCAAACGTAAAATATGTTAACGCTGGGTGCATGAAATGGACTCCTTATTTATCTTGCTATTATACAAACGAAAAACTTTTAATTTTATGCAATTTTCTGACATTCTGAAACGTTAATAAATGTGTGTTGGTTTCTTTAATTTTTTTTTACAGTTTGATTTGGCATTTAAAGAAAAAAGTTACACAGTCAGTCTTTTCGTAATTTTCAGTTATATAGCCAATTAAAAAGAGTTAGAAAGCAATTCATCTTGATCCATTGTCTTAGGGATATTTTCGTTTGCATGATGTTGACGACGTTAAGGTGGACCATTAGTGTCACATTTTGAAAAAATTGGAAATTTTTTTTTGCATGTTTCAATAGTCTATACTCTATATCTTTAAAAATAGCATACTAAAATTTCAAGTGCATATCCCAAATAGTTTTTGAGTTACAGCCATCCGAAGAGCAGATTCTGATTTTCATTGTTAACTTTGAGGTATTGAGAAATGTATGAAGGTTGATAGTTCGGGAGTTTCTGGACGTGGCTGCCAGTCACATGTTGTGGAGAAGCTAGACCCTGGCTCATTTAAACGAATCATCTAGTTTTACTATGACCGTTATAGTGAGTACATCGTAAATAATTTTAGTAAAAATTCTCAGTGATTAAAACTAGAAGGTAAAGTAGAGAAAAACTACATTTTTCAAATTTGCTGCAGTTATAACTGGAAGACAAATCATCCGATCGATTTGATTTTAATTACAGCTACTTTTATATATGTTTCTTTCTGCCATGAACCTCCAGTTTTCCGACCGAATAAAAAATGCAATTTTTGCAGGCCAAAAGTCATCAAATTTTCGTGCAAAATTTGAAACTTTTTTTTTTTAAAAAAAACTCCTCTATTTTGTTAAATTTCAACTTTTTTTTCGATTGAGGTTCATGGCACGGACAATACCTTCTAATTTAATAGGCTTTTTAGATTTTTTGATTTCAGGCAGTGTGAAGGTCGCTATCACTGCAGCAGTGGGGGATCTTTTTTTTGGAGCCTTGGGAGATCGCGAATAACTCACTGAATTTGTAATTTTTTGGTCCAAATATTTATCATGAATTTATTATATATCAACGAATATATCCTTAAAATATTAAAATATTCCATACAGTAGTTTTCTTCAAAAAAATTTCCAAAAATCACCTTTTTTCAGGCGGTCACACTAGTGGTCTCTCTTAATAATAAGATGATGCACAAAATTTAAGATCAGATGTAACTTAAACACAAAATCACTTTAAGGATTGGATAAGAGTCCATTATGAATACGGGGAAGCTGTATGCCACCCCAGTGGCATACAGCCACAGCTTGGCAGTATATTTTTAAAAGCTGTGACATACACTTTAAGAAACCAATCCCCAACTGGTTCATTTTAATAAATAATTACATAAATATAATATAGTATTAACTCAAATGACAATAAATCTTTTATACCAATAAGGGACAGCAAATTTTTATTTCATATATAAAAACCGGCCAAGAGCGTTCAGATACGCTGACGATAGAGTTCTGTAGTGTAATAGTATAATCGTTTATATCTCTTTAAATTGTCGATCCAAACTAGCCGAAGCAATTTTCATTGGAAATTCTTATCTACTGTTATTATTAGTGATGAGCAAATACAAGACCAAGACCAAGACTTGGCAGTCTTGGTCTTGGTCTTGTTCTTGCATTAAGAGTCTTGGTATTGGTCTTGCTAGAGCAGTTTGTGTCTTGGTCTTGGTCTTGCTAAATGCAGTCTTCACTGATAAAAATGGGGGTAAATTTACATAACTTTTACATAAAAAGTAGGGTAAAAATAAGGTAATTTTAATGTAAAAATATTCGCTACATAAAATTTACTGAGTTTTTACAAAAATTCTGTAAAAGTATGGAATTTTCCAACTTAAAATTCCATTTTCGTGTAGTATTACATTTTTTTAAGGAAAAATACATTTTTAAAATCTGAAATTACAAAATTAACCGTTAAAAATGTAAATTTGCACAATGATTACGTAAAAATACAACATTTGTGTAAAATTACATAACTTTTGTGTAATTATGACGTCATGATCATGCGCATTTTATCAATCATCATGTTTATTTTTTATGGCGTTCTTGAAAGTATCTACGTGTATTTAAAGACTGTGTTTTCTAACTGTTTAAATTAATGTAATTAATAGTAATTCTACAAAATTTATGTTTGATTAATGAACTGGTTATAAAAAATTACATTTTGTTACATAAATATTAAGTTAAAAGTAATTAAAATTTATAAACTTGTGTATAGAAAAAAAATTTGTGTAAAAATTGTAGGTTGTGTCCGTGAATGTGCATTTTTCTTTGTTGAAATATGACATGAATCTGTTCTAAAAAAAAATTGTGATGTTTTGTGTTTTTATATGTGTAAAAATTATGTGTGGAGATTATGTTCAAGAGAATTCTTACTTTTCTAAAATACTGTAAAAGTGACTTGTTATTTTAAATATGTATATTTTTAGTTATTATTGTTATTATTTTTAAGGCGTTTTCTTGTTCAATTTCTAAATTTAAATTTTCTCCTCAGAAGTAGATAGGTACCTAATTCTATTAGTGGATGTAAAAATTGTAGATACAAATTAAAGCTGATAGTTTCTAATGCAATAAAAACAATGTTGTAACTTAATTATGTGTTAAAATTATGATACAGTTACTACATGGTAACAATAAATTGTTTTCATGATAGGTATACCTACATAAAAAAATTTACAAACTACATGTATATTAAGGGGGTATTCTAGTCTAGAGGCTCAATTTTGAGGTCACTTTACGGGAGTAAAAAAAAAAAATAGTAAATATTTTTAGTATCCTCTTTTTACCGGATTTTTTATTAATATTTGAAAAGTATAAAATGTATAAAAATTTTTAAAAAGTTCAAAATTGAGATCGCTACAGGCTGGCAAAGTGGGGACTCAAGAAAAGGTGTCTCCCGGTTGACGTGATTCCAACCCTCCTGATGAGCTGAAACATAAAATTTTAGTTAATTTTTAATAAACCAGTATATACAATTAGTTAGACGTCACCGATTTGAAAAATTTAATTTTTTCACAAAATGACATACATTTAGAAAAAAATCATTTTTTCGCCTACTTTTTGCGTCTTTGGAAATTTTTTAAAAATAGTAAAACAAATTCCAAAATCCCCTACGTCGGACCAATTTTGATAGAATTAAGAAGGTTTGTACCAAATTTCAAGTAAATCGGTGAATTAAAATTTGAAATATCATGTCAACCGTATCGAAAATAGTAGTTTGGAGTAATTTAGAAAAGATACACGCAGTACACAGGGAAAAAATAACCGTAACTCCGAAAATAATTCGAATTTCCGTAAATCTTTTTAGAGGCTTATTCTTAAAGGTCTGAACTTTGTAAAAAAAGGTTTTTTTTCTAGTTTCTAGACTAGAATACCCCCTCAAAAAAGTTCAAGATAATTGAGGATATCTACAAAGGTAACGGAATTGATGAGATGAGAAACTGAGCTTAAAATGATTATCATCTTTGTACGTAACCTTTGTAGTTATCCTCAATTATGATATTTTAAAAATGATTCTTTTAACAGCTATAAATAATTAAGTACTTATACAGAATTCAATTTAATAAATTTTCAAAAAATGGCATATATTTATAAAAGTATTTTAGAAAATAATAGGCTCATCTTTCTCTGACTCGTAATGAGATTAGTCGAAAATTACGTTCAGATTTGTGCAGGCGAAAAGGTTACAAAACACGTTTAAATTACGAAAAATTGGTCTAGGAAAATATGTACAAAAATCCATTTAAAAACTAACTCAAGACCAAAATAATTACATCTGGAACCAAATTGGTGTTTACGTATAAGAATTTAATAAAAATAAAATAAAATATATAATAATTATAAATCTGTATATACAGAAACTAGGATGTTTTAGGTTATATATTTTAAAATCACATGTTTCGAATATTATCAAAAACATGAGACATTTAGGGCGATATTAGACTCCTTCGGGTTGGAAAAGTCGGACATTTTATACACGTAAAATATGCTCTTGGAATTATATTTTAATAATATTCTTTGAAAGTTTCAGAGAAAAATTGCAAGGATTGCAAGTCACAAAACAGATTATGATTTGATGATTCCAAAAGCAGCATTTTTTTCGTAAAAAAAAAAAACCGTCAAAAACTGAACAAAAAATTGTCGATCGGTAAAATAGTTTTTATGTTATTGTGCACGCCGTTTACAAAAATCTTGTTTCCAGAAATTCAAATTTAATTTTGACAAAGTTTATAATACTCATTAGAGTATCTGGCGTTATAATCATTCCGAAAATATTTGAGAAAATGTTTTTCTGAAACGTTTAGATAATATTATTGAAATACACCTGGTACTTTCCAATAAATCACTTTCTAGAAAGTCGATTTTCCTGACGCGGGAAAGTGTAATGTGACCTTAAAATATTAAGGTGACAAATTTCTATGTTTATCACACATAAATAATTTTGTTATTGTTAATTGTTTATATCTTGGCATTATTTTACTAAAAATATTACATTTACAAAAGTTATTGCAGTTCTAAAATTAACAATTGTAAATTGTACAAGTAATCTAATACTGGAGTAAGTATCTAATTGTTACTGGTACATCTATAGATAATACAATGTAATATTACAAAAAATATTGTAATATTACAATATACTAGTGTAATAATAATATGTAAATATACAGATTTCATATGTACTTTTGTAAACGTACAATGTAAATTTGTAAAAACACCATGTAATTTTGTAAAAACACCATGTAATTTTGTAAAAACACAATGTAATTTTGTATAAATACAATGTAATTTTAAAATTTACTGTGTAAATATACATAAACTTTACTGTAAAATTACAGTTTTTTATTTACATACTCCCCCTTAAATTACATAAATATTAGTGTAAAATTACATGCATTTTTATGTAAAAAATTGTGTAAAATTACAGGGAAATATTACATGAGTTACGTAAAATTACAGTCGCCTGTGAATTTACAGTACTTTTAATGTACAAAAGTAACCAATGATATTTGCTGTAATTTTACATTGGAACTTTTTACCGTGTTGGTCTTGGTCTTGGTCTTGCAAAATCCAGTCTTGGTCTTGGTCTTGTTATTGCTAAAAATTCTTGCATTTTTTTATTAGCGAATTTTTTTCTTCTAAAATCAGAATTTTTACTATCTTTACGTATTAATTATACTTTCAAACTATTTAAATAGTTTAGCAAGAGTCTTGCTTTTTTCTTGCTTTTGTCTTGGTCTTACTCACTTGAGTCTTGGTATTTGTCTTGCAGCCATACTTATAATATTGGTCTTGGTCTTGCTCTTGGTATACATAGTCTTGGTCTTGGTCTTGGTCTTGCAAAAAAATGCAAGACCAAGACAAGACTGCAAGACCAAGACTAATTTTGCTCATCACTAGTTATTATTTATAATTTTTTCAGACTTTTTGGATTCGCGGTTGAAAATTAGGGGATAAAGAACCTTTTCTTAAAAGCTTTTCTATTGATATCCTGCAAGATGCGGTACGTTAAAGAAATTTTCATTCCCACCTTTCAATATCGAAAATCACTCCCAAGAAATTTTTTGAGCTAATCCATCTTATTTCAATAGGCGCAAAATTAACACAGAGATAGATAGTTGAATGGGATATCGCTCATCCATGATGGGATACATCAAAGAAATTTTCATTCCCACCTTTCAATATCAAAAATCACTCTCAAGAATTTTTTGGGTTAATTCATTTTAATTATTTCAATAGGCGCAAATATAACACAGTTAAACACAGTTACTAAACAGAGATAGATAGTTGAATGGACAGATTGACAGACGTGACGAAACTGACGAAACATACAAATTCCAAGCTGATTATGGAACCCTAAGGGGGCCTGTATACGATTAGTAATACTGTCAGTATTTAGAAATACTAAAGTATTTAGAAGTATTCGTATATAGAATTTATATTATAAAAATAATGATTCATTATTTATGTCAGTAAATACTGACAGTATTACTGATCGTGTACAGGCCACCTTAAAGTTTTCGGTAAAACGGTAATGATTCTTTAATTAAAGTTTAAACTTTTTTTGTAAAAGCCAATTACTCATTCCAGGATAAAACGCATGAGCTCGACCATAGTGAGCAATAAACTAACAAAGCTTATTGCTAAATCTTTCCTGTTTATTAGAAATAATCGTATTAAGAGAATAAAAAAATTTTTACGCGTGGATACAGGATAATTTACATATATTAATTTATTAGTGACAAACTAATTGTTGAATTTTACATTGCAAATACATAGTTTTACCGGGCACGGCCTAGTTTAGTAATAAATTCACCAGACTTATTACAAATTGTTTCTAATTTATTTTCAAAATTATATCGATTTTGAAAAGCCTATGCCTACGGGTAAAGTTTAATAATTTTTCTTTACGCCATTAGTGACTATAGTTATGACTATGTACATATAATATATATGTAATAAATGATATACCTGTGTATTATAAACATTAATAAAAGGTGTGCCAGCAAACCGAGCACTCTAATTATCAACTTCTGTTTTATAATTCAAAAGTTTATGAATATTCAATTTTTGATTTTAATATAGAGGCGCACATAGGCGCATGTTTTCCTTTCATATACATAGATTACATTTGTGTCATTTTAATATAGTTGTCTATATCTGTAATAATAATGTACCTATTATCCAAATGACAGTTTACGACACCGTATCTTTATTACACCGAATCGTTTTAAATCACATGACTTATATTAAGGCAATTATTTTCAATTTACTTACCTTACTTTAGCTAAAAAGAAACTGTAGAGACAGAATAGTAAATACGAGAAATAATAGCTTAAGCACGGCTTTTAAATTCAAACATTCCTCGTACTTAACGACAATACAACGTAACTCTTATTTAAAATTTTGATTTTCTTATATCTCTAACGGTTTTAACAACTTAAACAAAACAGATCTGTTGCTTAAACATTTTGGACAAGCAAACATAATTAACAATTTTTCAAATATTACTTAATGAGTTTTCGCACCAAACCGACGGTATGAACGGTGGAGTCCATTTATTCCATTCTACCTCGGCGACAGTCTGGAAATGAATGCATTTCATAGTTCACACATTCTTAAACCCATATCTCGAATAGGGTTGGACGTACTTGAAAGGACGCCTTTGGACAAAATAGACCCGATCTGTCTCCCTCCCCCTCCTCCGGTTAAGATAAGTGAATCTACCTAAGGACCAATCTGAGTAATGAGTGCCTTGGTAGTGTTCACCCTTGCACATGACTGCAATATTAGGCCAAGCTTTTTAGACATACTTTTACAAGTTCACCGAAGGCGCATATTTCAAAAATCTATGTCTCATTTTGTTCCAAGGTCGTCTTTTGTATGTTTTTACAGGTCATTTAGAAGTTTTTGCAAATATCGTCTTCTGAACTTCGTGTTTTAGGGGACTGTTTGCATTGTTTTATGGAGCTCTTAGAATCCTACAATCAAATATACCTATAACACTTATGTATTTGGGGGGAAGAAAAGTGAAAAAGCGGGTACAATTCGAAAACGCAAAGCTAGCGTGGACTAATATTGCAGCTATGAAATACATATGCAAGAACGAACACTATCGTGGCATTCACTATCCAAGTTGGGCCTTAGGCAGATTCACCTATCTTAATCGGGGGAAGGGAGGGGGTTCCTTTATACATTATCTTTTTGACAGAAAATTTTCTAATGAATAATCTATATATATATATATATATATATATATATATATATATATATATATATATATATATATATATATATGTATAAAAATCAAAACTGACTGACTAATTGACTGACTGATCGGTCAGCGCACAGCCCAAACCGCTGGACTTAGAAACGTGAAATTTTGATCAGGGATTTCTTATGTAACGTAGGTGAGCACTAAGAAAGGATTTTTGGAAATTCATCTCCTAAGGGGGTAAAATAAGGGTTGAAAATGTTTATAGAAATCTGTAATTTTTTTAGATAGAAATATGGAAATTTGTGTTAGGTTACTGGTTTGAATACAGAAGTTACAGTGCTTTGAAAAATTCATCCCTCAGGGCTTAGGAGGTTGAAACAGGGGAAGAAACTTTAAATGGAAGTCTGTCACCTAGGAATTTGAAATTTTGCACAGGGATTCCTTATATAACGTAGGTGAGCAGACGGGATTTTTGGAAATTCACCCCCTAAAGGGGTAAAATATGGGATGAAAATTTTCATAGAAATCTGTAATTTTTTGAGTTTGAAAAATGTATGGAAATTGGTGTTAGGCAGTGTTAGGCTACTGGTCTGAACACAAAAGTTTTAGTGCTTTCAAAAATTCATCCCTTAGGGGGTTGAAACAGGGGAAGAAACTTTAAATGGAAGTCTGTCGTTTTTACAATTAGAAATGTGGAAACTGATACGGTATGGTACGCTGGTGATTTTAAAGTTGTTAAAAATTCATTGTTTAACGTTTATAAATGCGAAATTAAGTTTGTTGATTTGTTTGTTTGTTCATTTGACTTGCTTTTACGCTTCAACGACTTAACCAGTCAACTTGAAATTTTGCATAGACATAGCTTGGGAGACGGAGACGGTTATAGGCCATCTTTTAAGCCGGGAAAATAAATCATTTCCGAGGGAAAAACTATGACAATTATGACAGTTGACTATTAACTATTAAAAAGCGGATTATTGGTTTCAAACTTCGAATATTGTTACCAGAGGGGTTGAAAAAGAACATAGACGACTTATTACCCTGGGAAAACATCTCATTCCTGTGGGGAATCTCATTTCTGTGGAAAAATATATTTTAAATGAAACAAAAGAAGATTCCTAGAGTTTGTTCGAACTCTGTTTGTTAGCAAATAGAACGATATATAAAAATAGGTTTTTACACCGAGAAGGTATCTGATTCCCGAGGGAAAATGTTTTTAAAATGAAACAATGAAATAATGACAACTGACTGTTAAAAAATGGAAGATTGATTTTAAACATTGCATATTATTTACAGCGGGGATAGAAAGGAACACAGACTACTCTCTCCGCCGAGAAAATATCTGAATCCTGTTAGAAGTTCTATTCCCGTGGGAAAGTATATTTAAAACGATAAAAAAGGATCACTGACTTCATTCTAACTCTACATATTGTTAAAACAATGTTATAGTCTACTTTTTACCCGGAGAAAACATTTTATTTCTGTGGGAAAATTCCTGTGGGAAAATGAAATACTTTTTATACTTTTGAACTAGATGTCATAATTTCAAAAGCCACGAATGGAAGGGCTGAATGAGTTCCAGCACACACACTACGCCGTCACAAGTATGGGCACACCTTGACTCAAGGTATGTCCACACTTTTGACGCGGTACTGTATTTAATGTTTTAGGACATTGCCGTGTCAAATGGCCACCCCTTGGGTTAAAATGTACCCATACTTTTGACGACGTAAAGTGTACTAAAACCAGCTTAGCCCTTCTATTGCAACTGGGGCGAAGCCGCGGGTAAATGCTAGTTTTATTATAATACCAAAATTGTCATATACGACTAATAAAAAAATTTTTGTAACGTTTGACCCTAAATAACTTGCTTAACGGGCACTAATCTTGGAACGGAATTTTGGCACGTTGTTCACTATGCCAAAATAATACAACGCCGATGTCCGTAGAAAAACCATTTCACCAGAATTTATTCAAAAATTTTGACTTTTTTACAACTAATTTGATTGAACGATAGCTACACTCTCAAAAATGATTTCTTTGCTCAAAGATTAAAAATTTCTTTTTTAATTCAAAAAAATATTTTTTTGATCCAAAGAAAAAAAGATCAAAGAATTTTTTAATTTTTGAACAAAGAAATTGTTTTTAAAGTGTATCTTAAGCTAATATTAATACAATTTAAAAAACTTTAATATACCTACCTAATTTTAAGTCTGACATCCAATTTCGACCATCGACGATTTAAAACTGTTCCATGATCTGTTTGACGGGACCAAGAACAAACCGTGATCGGCATGTTAATCTGAAGGAAACAAAATTTTCGAACCGTTTTGTTTACGAGACTCCGGTAAATATTGTAAAGTATTCCACCAACAAAGACTATTGCATACTTTAGAAATAATATTAAATATTAATAAATAAATATCTACAGCGCTATGATGCGCAGCTCAGCGCAAGTGTTGTTACTGCATATTTATTCGCAGATATTCTAATTAATATTACTGATTATTATATGTGTATACTGTACACTAGTAATTTTACGAATTACATTTCCATTTCAACGGCACTCGTTCTGTTTTAATTAAAACCGTATTTAAATATGACTAAATAAATTATTAATTATGTATTTTCATTTTCAATTATAATAATCTACTTGTATTTATCCACGAGTACCAGTACCGATACATAAAAGCTACACATACATTTATATTAATACATATATATTTACACATATATACATATATTTAAATAATTATGATGGTTAATATACAATTAAATACGTATATAACTAACATGACAAATTGTAGCTAATTATTTAGATCATTTAAAAATAATTATACGACTTTTGCAAAAATAATACTATCTACAACACTACAACCGAGAAATTACTAAATCTTTAAGTTAAACATGGCATCAAATAATTTTTTTTAGTTACCGTAACTAACTAAAAGAGTTGCTAGTGTAACAGATATTTGAAATATATTCGTAAGTTACATAAATAAAATAATTTTAGTACGTATATTATTGTTACAGACACTAAATAACAATGTATTAATAACTAAATTATATTATTAGTGAATTCGAAACATTAAGCATACATTAGCAAATGATTTTGTGGCAGTAACTAAAATAAAAATTCGTGCTACGCTTTGACGGGCAATCTTTGAGTTCTACATTTATTTTTTATCTTATATAAGGTCAATGAAAATGCTAACTCTTTAAGGCCACTTTAAGTTATCAAATAGACCACCGCAGAGACGTATAGATACAGCCAAGGTCCTCCGATGGAGGGGCATCCGGTGGGAAATGAAAGAACTAAAAGAATTTTTGTTACGAGTTTTTCCTCTGAAATAAAAAAGTTGACGAGCAAAAAAAGATCAACTGTCTCAAAAATCCCAAATTTTTCTGAGGTGGTACCCAAAATTAAATATTACCCCTGTCGCAGCATCCTGTATAACATAGCGAGTTTCCGTTTATAAGAATTAGTTTTTCTCGGTAACTAGTTTATATAATAATGGTTTAAAAACCTTTTTTATGTGATTTTTTCTCTTCTTTCTAATCGTGTAAAAAAATATTGCAAAAATTTCTGAACTTGGGAAAATTTTGGCAAAAAACGAATTTTTTCCACGATGCTTCCACCATGTTTCCGGCATCGGACGTGTCTGGCTAACGAACTTGTCCAACGGTTTGAGACTTCCAACATTTTCACCAAATTTTGTAAAAATAGGACAATTTTACAATTTTGTCCGAGAGTTACCGTGCGGACACACACACACATATATATATATATATATATATATATATATATATATATATATATATATATATATATATATATATATATAGTGTATAGTTTTAATTCTTATTTGTACAAACTCCAACCACAAATCACTTTAATTGAATGGCATAAAATTTCTCTAATTTGATTCAATAAGTTCAACAACTATGATACAACTTCACCAACCAAATCTTTTACTAACTTCATTTTATATAGAATTCATATAGGTGTACATCTATTTTTCAAAAATTTATACATACTGCATTTTTATACCGAAACTTGTGCGGTGGCCTAAACAAATACTTTTCAGTCAAAAATTAGTTGATCCTATAAAAATATTGGAGAATTACGTATGCTATCGTATTATATTTCTTTCAATATTTTCTACAATCATGTTAGCTTAACATACTTTCTCCACGTTTTGCTCTGTTACCCTCATAAACATCTGAGCATTTCGATATTTTTTAGAGCAGGGCCTTGACCTTAAACTATGGGTCGCGATCCCATTAATCAATAAATCATCACAAAATATTTATATATTTTTATTTAGGGTCGTGTAGTCGGGAAACGACATTTCATATTACACGACCAAATGTTGTAATTCCAACTAATGGCGGAAATGATTCCAGAATACAATAATTGTATTTGAGGAGTATACAATCAAAATGTAGTTTGTCACACTTATGCAAATTTTCACTAATCAACAAAAATTGTTTTGCAAACAAACTGTATTAAATTTCCCATACTTTTATTGTATATAGATGTAACACTACACTTTGTTATTAATGGAAACATTTACTTTGGTGATAAAATCCCTATAATTTCTTCTAAAATTAGGTTTAAATATTGGAGAAAATATTTTTTGATAAACGCTAATGGATTATGTCGTTTTTGACAGAACATTTCAGGAGTAAACCTTTTTTGATCACACCTCTCAGGAATAAACCTCTTTTGTTTGTAAGTTCCTGTAAAAATTAAAATTATAATGACTTGTTTATATCACTGAGCTTATCATTAAATTTGAGTGCCATTGACTGAGAACATTAAAATGTCATTAATATACCAGGCTTTTTTAAAACCAAGATAAATGTTAAAACCTTTCGGCTGCAAGTACTTTTTACTTTTTCTTGCATCTCTCTGAGAACCTTTACGCCGTCTTTTTCTACTTCCTTGGTTGCTGGCTTCAACAGTCACTAAATTATCTTCTATATCTTCTATATTATAAAACTGTGAATTAATAAATTTGATAAAAATTTGTAAAAACTCTGACAAAAATTTTATTACACACTAATCACCGCTTATGACTGTGTTTACAGTTTTGAGGTTATTGCAAACAAGACAACCACAGAGGATCATGGGAACACTCAAGCCAGCCTTGTGATTGGCTGTTTTGCAGTAAATCTCTTTTGGTCGTCACCTCTGTTGGATTAGATTTCTTTTGATATTTGACCCCTACTTTTGAATAGCAAAATAAATAGGAATAAATTTTTTTTTTATTGTTACTAGTTTTACCATCAGTTCAGGGTTACCAATCCCTACACAAAAATACTCGTATCTCAATTTCGGATTTTTTGTGACTAAACTCTTTTTGATTATATACTCCTCATTTAGAATTAAAGAATGGCTTTTGAAACATTTCTCTGCGGCGTAAGGTGTTGATATTTATCTGATTGTGAGTTACATGCTAGACCAATTGGTCGAAATGGTACATTTCTTAGTGGAGGCGTTAATGCTATTTCAACTTAAAATGACGAAAATGATTCCCAGCTACTGGAATTCTATTTAAATTTAAAAAATGGTTTTTTAAACATTTCGGAAATACTTAAGAAAGTGTTGATATCTTATCTAAATTAGATGGTCAACCAAATGGTCGGAAAACCACTTTTCATATTAAATATAATCATGATTTTCTATCCTATAATTATGTGACTGAAACCCTGTTGTAGAACATTCGTGCCAGCACGTTGATACAGATTAAGCCGCTGCTACACGATGCTATGAACACCTTCCAACATTCGACGTTGGATGGTTCATAGCATCGTGTAGCCGTTGTTCGAACCTACGAGTGTCCAATGTCAAGCGTCAAACGTTCGCATTTGGCCATGTCCCGCTCGATGTCGGTATTCTTGCACCGAGTCAAAGGGATGCTTCGAACGTTTGAAGGTCAATGTTGGTTGCGTTGGTTGGTTCGACTCAGCAGCTGCACGACTCGTTCATGTGAAGAGAGACAACATCAGTGTATAACATTAGAGATAACATCAGACAGATGACATCTTCGTCCACTGAATAAACGTTTGTCCCAACACATTATACAAGAGAGACAACATCAGTGTATAACATTAGAGATAACATCAGACAGATAACAGCTTCGTCCACTGAGTACCAACACATCATCATTCGTATTGGATCAAACATTCGATTCACCGTGTAGCAGATACATTCGTCGCATCAACTATCGAACTTAATTGCCTCAAACGTTCGATCGAACGTTGGAAGGAACGTTCGTAGCATCGTGTAGAACCCGCTTTACTCTCGCCATAGATATACAAGATCTAAATTTCCTACTTCATAACTACTGTGCCCGCTGTCACCGGCAAATGACGTGAACACTTCTACCCCTACCAAACGATTATGATACATACAACAAAACACATCATATGTGTTATTTACAAACATACGAATGTGTTTGTGCAATATGGTGGATGTATAACTGGACACCTTGCATATATATAGTATATACTGTCATGGCCGACCTATGTGACTACCAACCAACAATTAAAAATAAATTTATTTATTTTAAGAAAGATGTCCCTTTATAATGAGAATTTTTTTGTTCAGTAGAATTTTTACACTTAAATAGGACAAACTTAATATTTTTTTCTGCTTTCATTTCATGAGTTAGTTAAGAAAACCATGATATTAGTTAAGATGTGATCCCCATACCACCTTACGAACGACTAGGGATGATCGATATTAGAAAATCTCGATGTCAACATCGATTCAAGAGTATCGAGTAAGAGATATATATCGAAAGAAAAACATCGATGTTCGAAAACATCGATGTTTGTGTAGCAAAATAAACAACCATTATAATCTATTATTTTATTTATTAAAAATTAATATTGCCAGTATTTATTTGGTACATTTTGCAAAAAAGTCACTTTGTTAGAAGTTTCTCTTTTAATCTGTTGCTTTGTTGATACAAGTGCTGCCTAGTTTTTTAAAAAAGTCTCTCTGAAGCTGTTGAAGTTGCTGTGCAACACAAATATTTAATGGCAATTTTTTTCAAGTTTGGATAAGTGGTTCCTAGAACTTGCCATAAAGTCATGGATCTTGTTTTAAATCAGTTACAGGACCTTTTAAATACTGGATAGTTTAGAGTAAAATCGATGTTTCGATATTATTCTCGTAACATCGATGTGTCGATATTATCGAGGACATAACATCGATGTTTTTACATCGATCTTTTCCCGCTAAACATCAATGTTTTTCTACCATCGATGAATATCGATCATCCCTACGAACGACAGATTTTTATATGTACACTGCTTCTATAATGTTCTGTGACTCTCACAGTGTAATTCGACATCATTCGTCAAAAATTTTACAACAATTCAGAAAATAAATCGCTCTAGTAAAAACATAAAGTGTTTGTGGCTTTCAGAATTTTATGATTCATTTCATTTTTATTTTTTATTATTTTTTTTTATTTATTTTATACAGACAATACATTATAAAGTAACAATTTTTTAATTACAAACTGTTTATTGTTTTCAGACATCAAACAACGAATAAAAAGTCTATTAAAAATTCGTAATTCAATATTATATTATATATAAATGAAATAAAATTTTTAGCGTAAAAGAACAAAACTGTTATTGTGTGAATTTTTATAGTTTAACGAAATGACTGAAAAGAGTAATTGCAATTTTGTATATTTTAGTAATAATAATTAACTATAATATTATTGTTATCTAAATAATATTTTTATTTTTGTTACAGAAATCTTTTTTACAATTAAAAAAACTCTAGCTAGGTACATTTTAATAGTTTTTGAAATTTTATGAACTTGTGTAATAAAATTTATTAACCATTAAGAAATTTGTTAATTAAACTTTATTAGCATTAGCAATAAGCGTCTATAAGGCCGCGGTTAATGAGAAAAGACTTCTGAAATAATGATTTTTCCCGTAAAAACATAATGAATATTATATAGATATAAAACAACAGATTTCTAGGATAAAAAATTTTCAGATTAAACATTCAGTTCATACAAAGTGAATTAACTTAAGCAAAAAATTATATAAACAATACTTGTAAGCTTGTAGCTACCGCAGGGGACAATCGATTTCTATAGCCAGGAGCTTCATAGCTCCTTTGGTTTTTAAGCTATGATGCAAATTTACATTTTCTTTACAGGGCAATCTATTTTAAAAAGTTTTTTAAAAATCAGTCTGTGATTCAAAGCTGCCAATTCCTAATACTATTTCTATTATTCTGTTTCATGTTTTTGAATAATTGTGTTTTAAAAATCAGTTTTTTGAAATACGCGCTGAAGTACGCGAAAACTAAAGGAGCTCTATCTAATATTTCTAGTTATAGCAATCGGTTGCCCGCAACGGTCTCTTGGAAGCAAAAAAATTTTTTGATTTCTAGTCTGAACCCTACTGGAATCACTAATTCCTAGCTAGGATGTAGGTATTTTAGATATAGCCAAAATAGAAAAATCCGCTTCTCACTCATACTTGACATCATCTATACTTCTACACTGTAAAAAATAGGTTACAAAATGCGTAATGTTACCACTTTTTGTTAAACGTTATCCTGGCGTTATTATTGGTATCACAGGAAAAAGTCAATGTATTCACACGCAAAAAAATCTTATGAACGAAACAGTTACTGTTCGACCACCATGAATCGATATGAATCGATCTCTCTTCTGTGAGTGAATGGAAAAATATCGAATCTGTTTGAAAGCTTATTAGCCATAAGAGACACTTGGACGCACAACGTCACTGATTCGACACTAATTATGGTGTCGCAATTCGTATTCACGCATAGACACTCGGTGTATACACTGAGTGTACGGTGTATAGTGTTATATTCTAAACTCACCCTTACATTTAAGTAATTTTACGCAATTTTGTAACATATTTTTTACAGTGTATAAAATATAGAATAATATAATAGACACATTAAATTATAAGCAGGTTAAATATCCATTGTTTTTGACTCAAACACTTGAATTTATCTAAATATATAAAAAAAATTCTTGATTATTTCATTAAGATAGTCAAAAATTTAACACATAGCACACATAATATTATACCATTTCCGGTTCTTTTGAAGAAAAATAATAATTTTAAATGGAACTACAACAGATATAAACGATTATCTTGCACTGTATCACACAAATAAGTCTACGTCAATCAACTTCAAATTTGAAAACGCTCACCTGCATGTATATAGATCCATGACGGGACGCGGTCCACAATCTTTAATCGCGGGGCCTAATAATGAAATGAAAAAAATAATTTTTTAATATTTAAAAGTAATAAAAGAAACAAAAAGATGTTGATTTTTATCTTTAATTATCGGTAGGTATTATAGATATTATACGAATGGGTACTTTATTTTTATAACTTACATATCCTAAATGTTTTCTTCTATGTTATATTCTATACGGAGTTAATAAAATACGATTTTAAAAAAAGAAAATATATTAATTAGTGTCATAAATACAAAGGTTAATTTAGATACGGTAGTAAGTACAGTGAAGGAAATAAATAGGTACGTCGATTACAAATTCCTTGAGGAAAGAGCAAAAGTAAACCAACAGGTAAAAAACTGGAAAATTCAGGGAAAATATAAAATTGTCATAAATGATGACAAGCATTCTCGTGAACTTCACAAACACAAAGAATATTCTTATAGATAATGTAGCAAATGTGTCACCGCAGACTGGAAATTTTGTTTCGGTCATAATCTATATTTTTATGAAGCAACACAGATTAAAATATATAGGTATTGCAGATGATTCATTTTGGAATCTTATAATACAACAAAAAATAAATAATTCCTTACAGAAAAAGTAAAGTTTTGATGGAAAACTTAAAGTTCTTGGAATCACTTGGCATTACAGGTCCTGAACTATTCAAATGTTCTTCGTTCAAATATTCATTTATTAGGCCCGATTTACATTAACGCTCCGCTCTCGATACGATATCACTACGCTCCCGATTCGATATAATCTTGTTGTGTTCACATTACAGTGCTGATATTATACTGGTACCTATACGTTCTCTATTGACATTATAATGCCGCTCTGGGTACACTCCCAGTTCGGTCTCAGTTCGATACAAACATCTTTTCATAGGAACTGAATGCAAGCGGAGTGGAGTGGAATCAAAAAAGTGTTTACACTACAGGTACAACCCATAACAAGTCTGATATCGCTCCGATAAAATATTACCTGAGTGGTATTGATATTGGAGTGGCACTGGAGCGAGAGCGAACCGTAACTGATATCGGACCGATATCAGAGCGATGATGTGAATACACTTATTGTTTATTGTGTAAGAATATTTTATCGAACCTGGAGCGGAGTGATATCGGAGTGAGAGCGGAGCGTTAATGTATGAAAATCGGGCCTTACACTTATGCTGAGGTAGCATCTTCTACACAGATTTTCATCATATTTTTATCATATTTAGTATATTTTTAAAATACCTTTATATTAAAATTAATGCATCTGTTATTTTTTTAAAGTAATTTAATATAATCATTGCTGAGTATGCACCAAAGCTTGCTATTATAAGAGCGCAGCCAGAACAGAATAACTCCTGAATTATACCAAATGAAGTGTTTTCTATGATATAACTTTAACTTTTTTATTATTAATTTTATAGAAAAAAAATTCTTACAAAAGTTATAGAAAATAGTAGGTATTATTTACAAAAGAGGGCTTTACAAAATTTTTGTTAGAGTCACGGTTACGAAAATAATTGAAAATTAATTTTGTCGCTCTTTTCAAGATGGCAACCGAGCTACAACCCTCTCAGTCCCAAAAACACACACTCAAGACAAATCGTTACCTACTCAAAAGTTGATTGTTTCAAGACGAGGTTTTTACCATTTTGTTAACACAGACCGTGTGCCCGTAAGCCCGATATCTTGTGGCCCATTTAGCTTAGATTGCTTGGTGCAAATGAAGTAATCAGCGCCATCGTCTTATAATTATTTTTTTGTCGACAGTATTAATTTATGTCTATATATTAGAAATAGTGATGAGCAAAATTAGTCTTGGTCTTGCAGTCTTGTCTTGCATTTTTTGCAAAACCAAGACCAAGACTATGTATACCAAGAGCAAGACCAAGACCAAGACTATAAGTATGGCTGCAAGACCAATACAAAGACTCAAGTGAGCAAGATCAAGACAAAAGCAAGGAAAAAGCAAGACTTGCTAAACTATTTAAATAGTTTGAAAGTATAATTAATATCGTAAAGAGAAAAAATTCTGAGTTTAGAAGGAAAAAATTCGCTAATAAAGAAATGAAAGAAAGTGCAAGATTTTTAGCAATACCAAGACCAAGACCAATACCAAGACTGCATTTTGCAAGACCAAGATCAAGACCGAAACCCAAACTGCTCTAGCAACACCAAGACCAAGATTCTTAATGTAAGACCAAGACCAAGACTGCCAAGTCTTGGTCTTGGTCTTGCATTAGCTCATCACTAATTAGAAACTAGATAATGCCGATTTTCTTCAAAATTAGGTGAAAATTCATTGTAAATTTTTTACACACTTTCTAATACCATCACTGTCATGAAATAGCATAGAAATAATAATAGAAATAATACTTATAATTACATAATTAATAAAATTAAGAATTAGTTAACTGGTCCGTCTATATCGGACTTACCTTAAGTACCCACAATCAGAGCAAAATCCCCGACATCTACTCATTATAGATGACATCTCAGAAGTGATTTCGCCGAAAATTAAGGATCATCTTCACTCTTCACTTCTAACAGACATTACTATTTCAAGGCTAATTCATTTTTCCATAATTTATTAGCTCACTGTAGCCATAATTTGATTAGCGTGTAGCATTTTTCAATGTTTTGTCTCTATTTTTTTTTTATTTTTTTTTTAATGTAAAAAAAAAATGTTGTGAATACTAGCACGGTGTTGTTAATGTCGATAATGATATCAAAGATACCGCGTTCGGGTTTTTTTTTTTTTTTTATTTCATTCGGCTCGGTCTGCGCCACGGCTACAAGCACAGAACAGAGAGTCACAGTTGTCATCAGGTCACTACAGCGACATATACATATATATGAACATATAGACCACCTTTATTACTTCGTATATGTGAATGGACCCGGTTTACCGGTATCGGTACATAGTAGAAAATAAAATAAACATTACTGGAACATGAGATTCATATGCTTGTATATGTACAACCGTGTTAAGACAGACGGCGATATTTCAACTGGTTTTTTACGGCTGTGAATTTATTAAATAGAAGTCAACGAAGGATCCTCTACATCTAAAGGTTTATTCATATCTACAGACAGTGAACGTTACAGACACGTATCGTGGCAGACACATTTTCAAAAGCATTCATATACACAGACACTTAGCAGACACAGACATAGACAGTAGATACTATATATATATAGCACTATAGATTCCTCAAAAATAGGAATTAAACTAGGTCAACCTCTTTCTGAAAAAAAAATCACGTGAACAACCCCTTAAAATAAAATATAATAAAAGAAGAAAGCACGTTTTTTGGAAACAGTACCTGAACTAAGAGTGCATACTCCATCTCCTTTTCTAAGTTATTAATGTATATTTCTTATGAAAACGTGTGCCAATAAATTTTATGACCTAGTCCACTGGGGTGCGATATTAGGTACAAAATATTCAATAATATTTAAATTTTAGTTTATTTTCTGACGCGTAAGTTTTGCTATCAAATTCTGATATATTTTTTCTGTGTAATTTTTAATAATTTTTTTCAATTTTAATATTATTTATAATTCTCTTCGGTTTTAAATTTTTAAATTTAATATTTTTTATTAATCATTTTTAAATTTTAATATTAGTATTATTTTTTATCTTTTGTATATAATTTTTAATTTTTTGTACATATTTTAATATTTATAATTATAATTGTCTTAGATTTTAAATTTTTAAATTATTTTTTATTAATCAGTTTTAAATTTTAGTATTCTTATCTTTTGTATATTATTCTTATCTTTTGTATATAATTTTTAATTTCGCTACATATTTTAATATAGTATTATTAGTACTTTATAATTTTTCTGTTTTTATCAATATTTATAATATATAATTTCACCACTGTTGTATATTTTTGTAAATTTTATAAATTATAAAATAAATAAATTCTAAACTATATAAACGTTCACTAATAAAATCAAAAATATATAAATGAAAATTAATTACATTTAATAGTATTCATATAATTACACAGTAGCATACATAATGCAATTCAAAAATAAATATTTTTTTCCGTAGTACGCACTCGAGTATACCAGGTACAGTTGTCATTTTCAAAAACATGTACGAAACGAGTGATTCGTTGACCTAGTTTAATTCCTATTTTTGAGGACACTATAGGCTAGCAACTTACCCTTAAAAAGTTGCTTAGAAATTGAAAAAGTGACCACGAGCGTTCTAGTGGCTGTTTTTTTTTTTTAATTGATGCAGAATTTAAAATAAAATATAAAATTCAAATACTATTTTTTGATTAAACCACGGCTTCAATGCTAAAAATTGATAAAAATAAATAATTTGACAAATATTCTTATAAATGTTTGATTTTAGTCTACGTATTCATTCTAAAATATCATATTTGTCAATAGTTTTTTCTCTCTCTAAAAAAATGTTATAATTTTTTTTTTAAATATCAATGAGTCCTTTTCTCAAAATATCTACATCTCTATGATTGAAATTTTAATTTAAAAATTGCTATGTAACCGCATGAGAAAATTGTTTAACACGAGGACGGCGACACGGCTTATTCGGAACTACATCTCTATAGTTGGAATATTAATTTTTTTAAAAATAACAATATTCCTAGGTAACCGAATTGGAAAATTTCGTTGCGAAAATGGAATTAACAGAAGGTGATTTTTGGTTAGTTAAATTAATATCTCAATTATAGACATGTATTCCCAAATACCTGTGTCGCCGCCCTGGTGACAGATTGCTACATATTTGAGAAAATGGTCCATTGTGCCTATAGAATACTACAAATACAAAATTTATACATGTATCTTACCTATTACTTTCATTAATTTCAACTTTTCACAGTGACGCCGGCATTTGGTAAAAAAATAGTATTGGAATTCTTTATTCCTTTTTAAATTTTGAATCGATTAAAAGAAAAATCAGCCACTAGAACGCTCGTGGTCGCTTTTTGTTAAAAATTAGGGTTAAGTTGCTACTCTACACGTATAGTACCTATGTATCAGTGAATTACAAAAATTAAATTGTAGCAGATCTGACAACGTTATGTGACTTTTATACTGAAGATTTTTCCGAAATTGCGTTATTATTGAAAGAAGAAAAATTTCCTTTTCTTGCAGCATACTTCTTTTGATTACCGTCAAATTTCTTATCAGTGTGATTGTGGAGAAATGTACGTAACCTAATAAATTCGATTAAAGGTTTTTTTATTCAGATCTTATGTAATTAGCAGAAAATGTTTATTTTCTAACAAATTCAATTAATTTTTCGTTGTTTGTACTTCATAAAACGAATACAATGAAAATTTATAAATAAATTCTAGGAATTTTGTTTGTACGTTTCGAAACATGCATTCATGACCAGCCGCGCAAGGTCAACAGACACGTTCCAACACAGACAAAATATTCTCCTCGAGAATACTGTGCGGAAACTGTCTGTCACTGTACGTGTCTGTGCGCTTACGTTACGCTATAATATGAATACATCACCCATAAGAAAAGCATTAAACAATATTTGTCGTGTCTGGCACGATACGTGTCTGTAACGTTCAGTGTCTGTAGATATAAATGGACCTTTATAGTTAGAACTGTATTTGAAGTTAGTTTTACCGCTTCGGTAGTGCCCAAAAAGAAAAAGATCGGATCATGGTCAAAAGCCCACTTGGTTAAGGCGGTATTCCTATGTGACGCATAGAATTTTAAGCTTATTTCAGGATTTTGTTTTATATCAAAATAAAATAAAATCTTATCAGTTTTTTTTTATATGTTCGTATTTGTACCTTAGATTCTACGAAAAAAATTTTTCTTACTCATTTTTACAATGCATTGTTTGTTTTTTGGAGTCAAAGTGGACTCCTCAAAAAAAACATGAGTGGGTGGTGGGCAGTAGATATCCATTTGTAATGACCTAAAACGAAAAAAATCAACCGTATTCTATTCTTGTTTTATAGATTTGACTCTATCGTCCGAACTAGGATTAATCTAGGATCTATACTAATAAATTACAAAATGGTGAACTTTCAAAAAACGAAAAATTTCAAAAATCGTGTTATTTTTCCATTGAAAATCGAAGAAGAAAGAAGAAATTATTATTAAAAATAAATGATTTTAGTTCGAATGACAACCACTAATGTGTAGAATAAACGTGTTAAAAGTATAGCCCAATCGGTTTATTACAATTTCGTCTCTATTGTCCACCAATCGAAAAAATGTCGTTTCTAGAAAATGTGCTTAAAATTTTAGTAACAAAATTTTCACAAAATACCTTATCATAATTACGAAAAAATATTTTCATAAAAATTACATACTTACCTGAGTAGACTTTAGACAAAAATATTCCCTAACAGATTCGGAGTGTAGTTTTATAATATAGCATATTTATAAACATTATTTTAAATCTTATCGTAGTTTTCATTTAATATATGTATTATAAAACATAGGAAAAACCGGCCAAGAGCGGGTCCGGCTCTCACAATCAGGGTACCAGACAAGGAGGAGTAAATAGACCAAATTAGTTTTTTTTTATTAATATTAAAATCTTATCCAAATTTGCTTGCAGTAATTGAAAAATGCATGAATTGTTCTACATTATACTAAAACATTAGTAAATACGTTACCTAAACTGTGTTTTTCCTTGTTATTTAACATTTTTTCAGAAACTGTTACATTTTCGAAAAATCCTGTAGTTTTTCAGTACTATATGAAAATAAGGAGGAGGAATGGTCACTTCTAGCAAATTCTGAACTATATCATTATAAATAACTACTGGGCTAAAACAAAAATTATAAAAAAAAATATCTTTAGAGTGCTTAGAAGTTCAGTCAAAATTTCTCCAAAAGTTTTTGAAGATATCATTTCTTGACTTAATATGGTACTAGTATGAATAGTTTTGTTTGTATATGTAAAATAACAGTTCATCGAATGAAGAAGTTACTCTATTGCACCACGGATGTACAAGCCTCAAAAAAAAGACAATAAGTTTAAATAAAAACGCACTATTTATATAGATACCATTTTTAGATAACAATAAATTAAAGAAGAGGATGTTCTTTTTTCGTAATTAATTAAAAATTAAAATGTTCAAGAATATAAATAAATATCGAAAAAAGTATATAATTAAGCACTAGCGCCACTTTTATCAGATCTGTTTAATTTCTTGATTTACATTCCGTACAAATTAGTCAGATTCCATTGATGTCTGAAGAATTTGAAGGTTTGAAAACGTAAAAGCAACTCAAACTACTGAAAAACTGGATACCTATGAAAATATTTAGCCGTGTATTTTATTAGTTAATATACATGTATGGTACATTACACACTAACAATAAGAGCTATCAAATGAACAACCAAGATAAAGAAAAAAATATTCAATATGAATATTTTGCAACTAAGAATTTTTCCCGAAAAAATTAAGCTATAGGGAAGAGCTGTGTCAGTAGTAACAAAAAAAATTATACATGCTAGTAACTTTGTATTTATTAATCACAGAATATTAAATTTTTGGTACCAGATACGGACATTTTTCAGGTTTTTAATGAGCTACACAAAAATATTCTATATTGCCCTATAATTAAAATAACTACACTTCTGTGGATTAAAGTGTAATGCTACAATCACCACCATCAGAGGATCAATTGTTACACGGGTCTCGAAGAACACGGGTACCTTCCCCCGAATTACACGGTTTCAAACAACACGATTTTTAAGTAATTCTTTTGAAAAAGAATAAAATACATTTATTATACACATAATTATATCTAATATAAAGTTACACCGATCCTCAATGTACGCGAATATATCCGTTCCATGTGGATTTGATTTACACGAATAAAAATCGTGTAAATTGAATCTGTCATTATAAAAGGAAAAATACTGAAAATAAAAACTACTAAAACTTTTAAAGAATTTTATAATAGAAATGATAACGAACTGGTAGAAATTTACTTATTTAAATTCTGAAAATATCGTTATTTTCGGCATCGATAATTTTTGATAACGAAAAGTAGGTTTTAACAGTCGCAATATATTTGAAATAACAACTTGCAAATTAAACGAAACGTTTTATTATTATTATTTTTTTTAGTTTCACACTTGAAATGCAATGTCTGTCTTTTGTGATCTCGAACAACACGATTTCATAGAACACGGAACCAATTAATCGTGTTCTTCGGGGGATTGCTGTAGCGTAAATTGTATTAGTGACATACAACAGGTACGACTAACCATGGACCAATATCGGATAGAAAACTGAATTTGGTACAATTGTTCTATTGCTGTTTAATTTTACTGTTTAAATTTTCCTGTTTAAAAATTCATAAAATATTAACTATAGTTAAAAAAGCGAAACTACCTATCTGATAATATTATTTGATTACTTGTGTTTCCAATAAAATCACTTTACTTCTAACCGATGGGGTATTTACTGCAAAAATCAAAAAATTGTTGACACACTCAAAAAATGCGATTAGCTTATGTATATAAACGATTAGCGGTTAGCTTATGCGATTAGCTTATGTATATATAAACTTTTATTGGTGAAGCAGAACTTCAATAGACATCTTATAATGCGAATACGTTTAAATAGGATTCATAGATGTCTCGCAAATTTCAAAGTTATAATTGACTCACTGTTACTACTAACACACCTCTCCAACAAACTGTTTGACCGGTGAACGAAAAATTTTTGACGAAGCAGTTAGGGTTGCCAACCATACTTTATAATAAAGTATTCTACATTATTTTTCACAAACATACTTTATACTTTTGCATAAAAATAAAGTATGCTAAAATACTTTATTTTAAATCTTGACTGTGATTACATTAAACAAAACTTTCCGAAACGTAATTCCCAAACGATTTACAGTGGACCACCTCAACAAGAAACATCTCCCTCTCTCTCTATGTATACTTGTAGATAATTAAAAAAAATTAAAAAATCAAATCAAATAGCTCTTGGTTTATTTTTTGTATTTGTAACTAGGAAAAAATTATTTATTTTTCTTGTTACTATGAGAAAAATTGGTGATTTTTAAAAATCTTTGAAAATATTTGACACTTTAAGACGTCAAAAAATGTCTTATCCGATTCTTCGCTTAATAACGGCAATTTACCTGCTCTATCTGATAACTTATAATAACATTGTAAGTAGAATTCTGATGTCCAGGAAATAGTCCCTGCATAAAGAAAAAAAAATACGAAAAACCTACAAAAGAACTGAAAATAGCTTCTTACGTACAGGAAATACACCCTGTAAAAATAAAAAAAAATAAATAAACACGAGCAACTTACAAAAAGAACTGAAATCCCACCAAAAAACATTTCATGTTAATTTAGGCAAGACTCGCAACTATTTTACTCTTAAAAAGTTATGAGATCTAATGTAGCGCCAAGCCCTAAATAAGTCAACATCATGGTTAACTCAAGTTATAAAGCTTGGCCGTTTCGCGAAACTATGGTAAATAAAACCAAACATTAAGAGCTCATAGCAGATTATTGTGCTATGTGCTATATTTACCGTAGCTTTGGGAATCGGCCAAGCCTTATAACTTGAGTTAACCATGATGTCGACTTATTTAGGGCTTGGCGCTATATTAGATCTCATAACTTTTTAAGAGTAAAATAGTTGCGAGTCTTGGCTAAATTTTTAACATGAAATGTTTTTTGGTGGGATATGTATATATATAGAGAGAGAGAAATGTTTCTTGTTGAGGTGGTCCTATGCATTAAATATTAAGATGGATGATTTACCTATACTCTGAATCAATAATACTTAAAGAAATCCAGAAAAAATCTACATACTAATAATAACAATGAATTTGCAAAGAAAAATACTACTGAAAAACGGCAATATATACTTCAAATGTGTGTGATAACTTACCAAATATAAAAAAAAATATTTCCTATTTGCTCTCTGTTTCCGCAATCCTAGCTTTCACTGAGAGAGTTTTTTCGATGACGAATGTGAAGTGGTAAGCAGAGAGAAATAGATCCTCCATAAATTTAATAAAAAATGAATTATTTATTTATTTAAATCTAAACTTTGTAACTATGATTGTAGAACTAGCTATGAAACGTTCATAGATAACCGAAAATTGTTAGAATGTGCTAAAAACACAAAAACTGTATAAAAATTTAGACAATAAGAACTTAAATTTGAAAAATACTTTTTTTCTGACAAATACTTTATTTTTTTTTATTCAAAAGATCAGATACTTTATTTTTCTCAAAAAAAGTTGGCAACCCTCGATGCAATAGAACCTGATTAATCCCTTGTTATAAATGGTACACCTCTACCCTACTTGAAACATGAACGATTTGTAAAGAATACGTTTCATAATACACGATACATATATTACTTTGTACAACAGGAACATTTTTACATTTTTTCATAAAATTTCTATGATGAACGCAAAAGAAGATATTTTGCTGATTATAAAATTGAAAAACATGCTAGTTTTGGAATGTTTGTTTTACCAAGAAATGAAATTCTATGCAGTCATTAAGTGTAAAGTGTGCTAATTCAGATTGCTTCCACTTAATTAATAAAACAGACTAAAATTATTTTTTCGGCACGTTAAAGACATCATACATATATCAATAAATCGCTACTTTGTTGCGTTAAAATATCAATCAGTATCTATATGAAGGTACTAATGGTGTACTGATAATTTTAAAAATCAAAACAAGCGGCATCCTTTGATGTATGGTGCATATTACCTATATCAAACGTATACAGAAAACCTTGACGGTTTCAGTGAAAAGTTGATACAGTGGCGTACGTCATTAAATTGACTACAAGGTAGCCATAAACATTTGTAGGTATAAAAGTATAATATAAAGTAGAAAAATTACCAAAAATTTTGTATAAAACCCATTTTATTAAACACTAGCTGTTGCTGGCGGTTTCGCTGGCATGATTTCCGTAACGAAATGCTAATAGATAATCTTGATGGAGGAAAAGTTGTCACTTCAAGTCTGTACTCACAAAATCTCCCTATATTTCTTATAGAGATTTTGGTTCTCAGGAAACAGTTATGTCTTGAGAACGGCTTGAAACTTTAAACCTCTGATACATAGTTTTTTTTTCATTATTACTGTCTACTACCGTTTTCCCCGAAACAATTCACGACAGATAAATAAGTAAATAAAGTCCATATTTCATTCTTATAAATTTATAATAAGATTTATTTCCGTAAAATTCATAGAAGTATTATAATATTAATCCTAAGGCTGCATTTGCAAAGCAGTTTTTCAGAAGTATAATTAATAATTTTCTTCATTAGATATAATTTTCCAATTAAACTATGACGAAACTTGAAGAAAAATTGTGTATTTAAAATTAAATTTCATCACAATGTCATGGTTAGGCGTCTTAATCTCCAGATATTGTATCCACAAATCACTTATTGTTAAAATATCCATGGTAAAATTATCCAGTCAGTAAGGATACACAAGTTGACAAGACTTTAAGTGCGATAGATTACGAGATTTTTGAAAAGCAGTATTTAAAAAGCATAATAAAACTTTAATGGTTAATTTTAAACCATTTTGATTACATTTATTTGTTATTTTTTTGTGGGTGGGAGCGCCGAATAATAATTATGGAATTCTTATATTTATTATATTAATAGCTATTTTTATATAACAATATTTTAAAATCTCTTGCACACCTAAAAGAAATATTTTGAAGATAAGCATAAAGACAAAGTCCGCCAAGTGCCATTAACTCAGAGCTCCTCAGCAGAGGTAGTTTTTCACAACTTTCGAGGTAAAATATCGGGAGAAGATTTAAGTCTGTTTTTTTGGTTTATTATAAAATAAAAGCAGATAAACATGTTCGACAGCGTTGTTTATACATGCGTTACCAATGTTACTGCAAGGATCAATTACGCGATAATTTGATAAATATTTTCTTTAAAAGTGTTAGCGAATAAATTAGCGAATACTTATGTTAGTGTCTGGCATTAACCATTAGGTAATGCTCTAAAATTTTCAAGCCACAATAGCCAGAAACGAAAATTTCATTAATTTTCCAATACTTGTCTAATTATTTATAATTTCACGAGTGAATTCACAATTTTGATACAATTCTAACTGTAGTGATGAGCAAAATTACTCTTGGTCTTGCAGTCTTGTCTTGGTCTTGCATTATACATTACACCCAATTACATTACTTTGGGTGTGAACTTTTTATTTTTGCTATAGAAATGATCCAATTCCTTTAAGGGGTTAGGCCAATCTAGAAGCCGAAAAAATAGGCATTTTTGGAAATTTTTTTCAGAAAAATTGCAAAATAAATTGAGATTACACATAACAGTGTTTATTATACATATCAGTGACTGAATACAGTAATTTTTTTGAAATGATTAATTTCAAAATGGCGGCTGTGCAGCGTTTTTCCGATGACGTCTCAGTATCTGCCAGGATCCACGGCCGGAAAAACAGCTCCTGTAATTTTTGAATTATATATAATGAGCCAGTAAATTTTTTTTCGATTATATGTTATAATAACAGTTATAGAAGTACACAGGATTTTTTCGATATATTGATTTTTGGCCAAATGGCGCACTTCTAAGATGGAAAGTAAAAAATTGGGCTAAAAAATCGTCAGATAATTGTTAATAACAAATGAACTATGCAATATAAAAAAAATCTTGTGTACTTCTATACACGGAGAGAAAAATCATATAATTTTTGTAGATAAAATTTCAGAAAAATTACTATGCTCTCTTATAATGCGTGCGCGATCAACGACCAAAGTAAAAAATATTTTACGATCATGTAAATATTATTAAATTGAAACGTAAAAAGTATTAGTCATGGCTTCATAAAAATTGTTGTGCTAGCATGGTAAAATTTAATGTGCTAACACAACTTCTATCACACTCTTATGCATATATGTTATAGTTTAATTCTTGTTGTCTTAATCTTTCATTTGCGCATCTGACCCGCAACCTTATGTTGGTTGGGCTGTACGGACTGAGGAACAATATACGTATTCAAACCTGCTTCGAAAAACTTCGAAGATGCCCGATCTTTTCCGACCTTCGATTCTTTATGATGCATACAAAAATGATTGGCAACAATATATTCTAATACTGAAGATAGTGAAGTAACAAAATGGTGAATTAAACGGTGACAGTCCGTCCTGTAAGACAGTGTAATGAATACTGCTTGCTGCTTGTAAGACAGTCTAACGAATCAAGGTGCTTGGTCCGACCAAGTTGGTCGTCACACCACTCACCAGCCTGGCTATATGACTTGCATGCATGAGTGGGGTACATTTCAACAGCGTTGATACCTTCTTTCTTTCTTTCTACTGTTAGCAGATAGCATTTAAATAATTATAAGACGGCATGGTAATTTTTGTAAGAAAAACAATTAAAAAATATTTTTCTGTCGGGAATGGAACTTTTAACTGTGCTGTTTTACAAATTTTACGGACCTAATATTACGGAAAGAATATTCTATCCTTTAAATTTTCTATGATTAATTATAATTTTATATTTTTACCGTACAAAATTGAATATGTTCGCCTTTTACACGTCGATTGTAGTGCTGAGCAAAGTAATTTTTCTATGAATTTTCTCTCCGTGTAGACAATGTATTTTTCAAGACAGCTGTGTTCAAAAGTTCAAGTGAATCGGTTGAAAATTGTCTGAGTTATGTTTCCGGTAAATTTGAAAAATGCAATTTTGAGATAAAAGCGTTTAAAGTTTTGAGTAGCAGAAAATCATGAATAATTTTCGTTACTGTTTTGTGTGTAATCGCCGATCCATTGAGTTCAAATAGCCGAAAATACTGTAATAAAGTTTATGATACGATAACCAAACGATTCACATTTTTCACTTGCACCAATTCACTTAAATATCACAAAAGGAGCTCGCTGCGAACCATGCGGCTTGAAAACCGAGTACTTAAAAATTTTTCCCAGCCATAATCTTTTGGGATATCATTTTTCAAGTCCTAGGGGACCATTAAAAAAAATAAAATCGATTTTTCAGAAATTCTAAAGTGGCGTAACCCCTTAATAAAGATGATTTATCCGACAGAAGTCCTTTTTTTAATGGTCCTACATGCCTAATTTTGGTAAAAACGATAAAAAAGACTTCGGAACGCAATAATTTGCTTCCAGTTTAGTTATTTTGTAATTTCATTAACGGTTTTTAAGATATTGAAAAATTTTAGTAAACTTGACGTCGTCACTAAATTTAAAAATTCCCTTTTTCTCAAAGCAAGTCATATTGAAGTGATTTAAATTAATGTGATTGGTTTAATTTAGGTACTGTAAGTGCAGTGGCGAAGCGAGGGGGGTGCAAGGGGTACTATAATGACCCGGGCGCCACTTTGAGAGGGGCGCCAAAAGCTAATAAGAGGAGCGTAAAAAGCTAGTAGAAGGGCGCTATTGCTTTAATTTTTTTGTGTTTGTCATTAGAATTTTGTTACATGAAAGTGTAGCGAAATTACGAAATTACTTCCAGGTTATGACTTCAAATATATAAATACACAAACAAAGCATTGGTGAGTAAAGAAAGGTCGTTAAGGCAACTTTTAGGGAAAAATTTAAAATAAAAATTTACAAGAAAGAATTTTTTCCGAAATTTTAAATACACCGTTCCACTACTTAAATTTTTTGAAATTTTACAAGTTAAGGAGGGCGCAAAAAAAGTGTCACGCACCGGGCGTCAGTTACGCTCGCTACGCCTCTGTGTAAGTGCGAATTTTTTTTGCAATCAGAATAACCCAGTTTCTTTTATAAATGTGGCTGCTCCGATAGGAATTTTTTTTCTAATGATCCTACGTGCCTAATTGGTGGTGAAAATGAAAAGAATGACTTCGAAAACCTACAATTCGTTTCCAGTTTCCAGCTTCTTTCCTAAGCACGTAAACCAACAAATATTTTTTAATAAAATGGTAAAAATCTTCCAAACACTTTGCAAAAATTTAATCTTTTATACGCGGCAGTAAAAATGATTAAACTTACTATCCGTGTAATTTCTTGTATAATTAATGAAGTAATTAACAATATTGCCGGACGCTGACCTCAAAACTCTTTTTATCATAAATACATACATATGTATGTATACAACCCCAATATATGTATACCTTACCAGACCTTACCTAGGTGTACGTAGGTGCTGTGTTGTTTGCCTTATAAATGTACCTTATATATTGTATGGCATGCATGTAGTTGGTAATAAATGACTCTCTGTCTGATTCTGTTTAAAATTCACTGAAATGATGAGACATGGCAGAAGTTTATAGACGTACAACTTCTACACACACAGATTGTAGGAACAAGTGAACATCAACTTACGTATGTAAAACAAAACATAGTAATTATAATGTACACTAATGTACAAAATTATTCTCGATCGTTTTCAATTTAACGTAGTTGTTCTGAGATAGTCAGGTACAAAAGTATATCTCAAAAAATTTGGGGGACAGGTCTACCCACACTGTCAACTTCCCATTGGGGTGTCCTTAGAGACTAGAGACTACTGTACATAAATAATTCTTTTTTCATTTCAGGCGACTGAAATGAAAAAAGCTGGGCCCCCGATAGAGGCTTTGCCCCTTGTACCATACCGGGGGATTCGCCTTCTTTACCTAAGGGTGGGGGCTCCACCCTTATCAAACAAATTATAACATCATTTGTTCTCAAGATATGCAAGACAAAATTTTTTTTTTTAATTTTATAATAAAATACTGACGTTTTTAACATCAAGGAAGGTTCTTAGGCCATTATATAATAATATTATGGTAAAAAATCCATATAATCTATGTTATCTTAATAAAGTTAATTCCCGTTTTTTACCACAAAAAACAAACCTCTAATCCGAATTTGCTGAAAACTTTAACCGGTCTTCATTTTTTGATTACGCATCTAATGAAATTAGTCCGGAGTTTATATCATCATTTGTTCTCGAGATATGTGAGACGAAAAAAAATTCACGAACGAACTAACGAACGCACACACAGACATGACGCTAAAAACGATGAATTCGGATTCTAGTGACCTTGAAACGTGGAGATATGTCAAAATTAGCGATTCGTAAAATCGGACCCATTACAATAATTTCCTATGGGAAGTTAAAAAAATTCTTTTATCAAAAATTAAAGAATGTATTAATATTCTTCAATGATTATATTTGTATACCACTTGTTTTTTTTTAACTTCCGTGGACTTATGTTGTAGCAATATAAAAAAATTGTTAAAAAAGCGTTGTAAAAACGTTGTAAAATGATGTTATAAATTATGTTTCAAAAAGGACATGGTGAATAATCTTTATTTCTTATTAAATGTGGTTTGTAACTTTGTATTTTATAACATATTAATGTTTTATCAAATTCCTTTGACACGTTTTCATTTTATTTAAAAAAGAATAGAGTTTTCCCATAAGAGCCCGTCTTAAAATTACAAAACTTTTGAAACATTTTTCTCAAAATTGGGGTGGTCAATTTTTTTTTCGGTAAGGGCTCGTATTATTGGTATTGAATTAAATAAATATCTACAGAAGTTTCATTAAAATCCTTTGAAAAAATCGTTATATCGACTAACTACCTTAAGTAACTCTCAAAAAATAATAAAATGATTCTGCAAAAATTATATTATTTTATAAATGTATTCAGTTAAAATGGTGTACTATAGAATAGTACACCCATAGAGTAATAGAGACAACATATCTGTGCCTACACTACTGGAACCAGTGTAACATGTAAGAGATAGACAATATGTTGTATACACACACTGGATTTACATTGTATTAGTGCGATTTTGTGTATTTGTGTGAGTAACGCAGATAGTAGGGGCGGTCACGTGGGTCAGACACCACACGCATGTACTATAGGGGATGTAACCGATGTAACAATACCAACAACAATCAAGTCCATTATCGCGTGGTTGATCTTCAATCATCGACTGCTACTGACAAACTGACAACTAAGAAGCCTAATGAGCACAGAAGTACACAGTCGTGATTTCAGAAAAGAGATAGTTGCTGTACCTCTGTACTCTGGGAGTACACCATTTTGACTGAATAGAATTAGAATATATATCTACCAAAATATATATAATAAAAAGATGAGAGTAGTTCTTATTATTAAACAAAACCGAAATTTTTTTTCAGTTATTGATGAATCTAGTTTTATTAAACGTTTAAAAATGAAACAATTTTCTTACATTTTAAGGTTATTTTGTTACAGATTCAGTTAAAAAAAATCATGTAAGCTTACGAGATTTTATATTATATAATACAATCTCAAGTAAGCTTACATGATTTTTTTTAACTGAATCTGTAACAAAATGTATGTCCTCTTGTGTGTTAAATCATTGACACAAATCTTGTGTAAAGATTTGACACATATGCTTTGTGTTAAAATAACACAAAAAATTGAGTGGACCGTTCTGGACATATGAAATGTGTTAATTTTAACACAAATTTTTTCATTGTGAAGTTTAAAATTAGGAAATTAAAATCAGATTTTATAATTCCATATAAATAATTTTGTAAAATAGTGTATTTGTGTTAAAATGCAAAAGGCTGACAGTCGTCAGTACATACCTATAGAAAAATACATCTTTCATCCAGTGTCTGTCAAAACAACCACTCACAAATAAATAAACAAAACTATCACTACATATTTGCATACATTTCATTGCAATGCAATTTAAATACATAAATAATTTTTCTAAAATCACTTCTCATTACTTATATTCAAAACAAACTCATAATCCTTTCATTATACTCATTAACTCATATAACGGTTTATAATAAACAGAAACCTCATTGTCAATTAGATTTTATGTTATGTGATTTACTGGAATAACAAATCAAATAAGTAGAATACACACACTTTTTCTGAATTTTTCTAATAACGGTGTTTAATAACGATAACAGTATAGAATGTCGATTATCCCAATTGACTATGGGACCGAAATTAGTCCCAATCAAAAGCATTTTGTACGAAAATATTTACCTGAGAATATTCAAAAAATATATCGATTGTGATCAACGCACTTTTTTGAGCTTTATACATGACTCTCGCTATGTTCACTCACGCTCGCATTAAATTCATTTTGGAAAACTTTTTTCTTGCGCCTTTTTTTTGAATTGTTAGTCTTCGAGAGTTCGAGATTTACATTCGGTTTAAAGTTAAGGTAAAAATTAAAGATATTTATGTCTTCTTATTGTCACCTCACTAATTATTATTATTAGTTAACATCCGGAACATACTCGTAGTGCTCAAATATTATTAAAGCCATGAAGCAAATTTTGGATTATGGTTTTTTTAATTAATTACAACGTGTTTGTGGGTGTTTTCTACAAGTGTCGCAGCACATATTTCGCTTTGTGAGTGATTTTAAGAGACTATCACGTGTTGTGATTGATTTTTCCGCACAATGAACGTTTTCCTTCTTTAAGGGGGATCATTAGCGACGTTCGTGTGACGTTTTCAAAAAATTGGAAAATTTTTTTTGCATGTTTCGATAGTCTATACCTTAAAAAATAACATACTAAAATTTCAAGTGCATATCTCAAATAGTTTTTGAGTTACAGCCATCCGAAGAATGGATTCTGATTTTCATTGCTAACTTTGAGGTATTGAGAAATGTATGAAGGTTGATAGTTCGGCAGTTTCTGAATGTGGCTGCCAGTCACATGTTGTGAAGACGCTAGACCTTGGCACATTTAAACGACTCATCTAGTTTTACTATGACCGTTATAGTGAGTACATCGTAAATAATTTTAGTAAAAATTCTCAGTGATTAAAACTAAAAGGTAAAATTACGAAAAACTACATTTTTCAAATTTGCCGCAGTTATAACTCGAAGGCAAATCATTCGATCGATTTGATTCTTATTGCTTCTTTTATATATATATATATATATATATATATATATATATATATATATATATATATATATATATATATATATATATATATATATATATATATTTCTTTGCACCATGAACCTCCAGTTTTCCGATCGAATAAAAAATGTAACTTTCGCAAGCCAAAAACCATAAAATTTTCGCACAAAATTTGAAACTTTTTTTTAAAAACTCCGCCATTTTGTTAAATTTTTATTTTTTTTTCGATTGAGGTTCACGGTACGGATCGTACTTTCTAGTTTAATAGGCTGTTTAGTTTTTTTGATTTAAGGCAGTGTGAAGGTCGCTATCACTGCAGAAGTGGGGGAACTTTTTTTTTGGAGCCTTGGGAGATCTCGAATAATTCACTGAATTTTCAATTTTTTGGTCCAAAAATTTTATCATGAATTTATTATATATCAACGAATATATCCTGAAAATATTAAAACATTCCATATAGTAGTTTTCTTTAATAAAATTCCCAAAAATCATCTGTATTTCAGGCGGTCACACTACACTGAGAAAAAAATACAGTAATTTTTACTGAAATTTCTGGTAAAAAATTACTGAGTTCTCTGGTAATGCGGACATAAGTGACAGGCTAAGCAAAAAATACGATAATTTATAGTAAAAATTTTAAATTATCCTATAGCTCAGTAAAAATTACCGTATTATTTATAAATAAGGTTTTTTTTTATTTATTAATAAATAATTGAATTAAAATAGTTTAAAAGGATATTGATAGAAGGGTAAGCATTAAAATAAAATTATTAATATAGAAAAAAATTTTTGTGGTTTTTTATTATTTGTGGAAAAAAATATATAAATTCTTTATTTGACATATTACATGATAAAACAATAGGCACATTACAATAATCCTGGTCCTGGTTAGTTGCAGTCTGAAGTCGTGTTGGTCGTGTTATTGCGCATGCTCGGTGCTATTGCGCATGCTTGTTTTATTTATTCTCAGTTTATGTGATGCTTGGCTATGCAGTGGTGTGTGACAAATAACAAATGCACAACGACTCAGTAAAAATTATTCATATGTCCAGATAATTTTACAAAAAATTAAGTAAATTTTCCCGGTGTCCACTTGAAATTTTACTAGCCCATCGAATTTTACGCAGCTGTATAGGAAAAATTCTTAAGGTGTATAGGAAAAATTCTTAAGGTGTACAGGAAAAATTTTCAAATGAATCGTAAAAAATAATGTTTGAAACGCATTTTTTATATTTTTGCTTAATAATTTCCTACGGACTAGTCACTTAAGACTCGTTTACCGGAGGCAGCTCAGTAATTTTTACTGGAATTTTTTCTCTGTGTAGTGGTCTCCCTTAAGCCTAACATTTTCAAAAAAAATATTACCTACAGAATACAAACTGTTAGCTACTGACACAAATTATTATATTGTTTTTATTTATTTATTTATTTTTATTTAATTTTTTAATGGAGCCATTTCCAATTATTCGACTTGAAATTAAAGACTTGGCACAATGCTATTTCGACTTTTTTTTCATTTGCTAAAGTACAGATGACGACATCCAGATTTAGAGCCAAGACACACGTACCTCGCGACGACCACTTTTTTGTGGTTGTACTGTAGCTCGTGTATCTTAGACGACCACTTGTGAGCGACTTTTTAGTGGCCGAATGACGTACTATCACTGTTAAATAACATCAACGCCACCAATATTGTCTGTCGTATATAGTACTTATGTATCTGTTGCTTATAAGTCGTCCTCTAATCGCAAGTTTTAGCCACTAACAGCGACACTCAACCAACGACAGTAAACGACACATTGCGACAGTGTCCGTTTACGACGACAAGTTGTGGTCCGTGTGTCTTGAAATTTGGGTTTCCATAAGAAAACTATACATGCATATATACCCGGCCACAGAGCAGCCACTATTTTGTCGCTATCGCGTGTTCGTCGCGTGATATGTGTGTCTTGGCTCTTAAATCCGAAGAGCCGTGTCTTGGCTCAATAATTCAATCGAGCAGGAACAGTGGGAGCATTGCGTTGGCTTGTTGACTGGTTCTTGCGGATGGTGGAAATTACTTTCAGAAACAATAAACTTAGAGACTTATGCTATGACGTAAGTTTGTATTGAATTATTTTTAGTACTTAAAGACTTATGCTATGACGTACGTTTGTATTGAATTATTATTGGTACGGTGCAGTTATTCAAAAAAACAGCCTAACCTCAACATCCAAAGTAACTGTTTCACTCCAACTCCAAATTTTTCTGTACAATCCACATATTGTTTGGCAAAAAGTTACACCATTTTGGGCGTCGGGTTTTGAGGCAAGGGGGGTAGAAGTAGGCAAATTAACGGTTTTTTTTTTTAAATATTTCAGAAACTATGGTGCTTAGCGTAAAAAGTGTCATGTACAAAAATAATCTACATTAAATTGCGAACAAAAATGGTCCTGCGCATAATCTTGCTAAAGTGAACAGTTCCAGAGTTACGGAGGGTGTAAAAGTAGCAATTTTTAGTATTTTTAGCCATTGCTGCACCTATCACCAGGTGCAGCAGTGGCTGAATAAGAAGAAGAATCCGCTCGAGAGGGGGTGAAAGAAGATTGACGATCACCTGAGACCAATTACAGCAGCACATCCTGCAGCTCCCGAGGAATTACTTTCCCTCATGATGTGCGCTTGCAAAGACGAATGCGTCGGTAACTGCGAATGCAGAAAGAGTGGTCTAAACTGCTCAAGCGTATGCGGTAATTGCTCAGGCTTAGGATGTGATAACAGGGATACGAATATCATAGACGAAGATTTAGAAGAGGAGGGCGCTATGTTCGAAGAGGACTAATCGCAATTTCCTTTTACAAAACACAATCCTGTATAAGAAAAATTAGTTTCCTTAGTAATAATGTGTCACATTTTTTCCAAAAAATTTAAAAAGACGAAAAATTTCTACTTTTACACCCTCCATAACTCTGGAAATCTTCACTTCAGAAAGATTATGTATAGGACTATTTTTGTTCGCAATTTAATGTAGATTATTTTTGTATAGGCACTTTTTGCGTTAAACGGCATAGTTTTCGAAATATTTTAAAAAAACTGACGAAAACCGTTAATTTGCCTACTTCTACCCCCCTTCCCCTAAAACCCGACGCTCAAAATAGTGTAACTTTTTACCAAACAATATGTGGACTGTGTAGAACAATTTGGAGTTGAAGTGAAACTGTTACTTTGGATGTTGAAGTTTGAGTCTAATTGCACCGTACTATATGGGAGAAGCGCTGAGTAGTTTATAATTTATATGTTACATTTTTATCAAGCATTTTTAAAGAAAAATACACAAGTTTTATTTGGAAAAAATTGGGAAAAAATATTTCAAAAATAAAGAATAAAAATAGTCGGGCAAATTAGTATTCCATCTGACTGTTCTCTTCACTGAGAAAAAAATACAGTAATTTTTACTGAAATTTCTGGTAAAAAATTACTGAGCTCTCTGGTAATGCGGACATAAGTGACAGGCTAAGCAAAAAATACGATAATTTATAGTAAAAATTTTAAATTATCCTATAGCTCAGTAAAAATTACCGTATTATTTATAAATAAGGCTTTTTTTTATTTATTAATAAATAATTGAATTAAAATAGTTTAAAAGGATATTGATAGAAGGGTAAGCATTAAAATAAAATTATTAATATAGAAAAAAATTTTTGTGGTTTTTTATTATTTGTGGAAAAAAATATATAAATTCTTTATTTGACATATTACATGATAAAACAATAGGCACATTACAATAATTTGTATAAAAACATATTTCAATTAACATATCAAAACTAAACAAAAATTCATGAAACAACAATTTTTTCTTTTAAAAATTTATTATAAAAAAAAAACACTATATAAACATCCAGTCACGTTGGTTATTGAACAACTAAATGAACCAGTCCTGGTTAGTTGCAGTCTGAAGTCGTGTTGGTCGTGTTATTGCGCATGCTCGGTGCTATTGCGCATGCTTGTTTTATTTATTCTCAGTTTATGTGATGCTTGGCTATGCAGTGGTGTGTGACAAATAACAAATGCACAACAACTCAGTAAAAATTATTCATATGTCCAGTATATTTTACAAAAAATTAAATAAATTTTCCCGGTGTCCACTTGAAATTTTACTAGCCCATCGAATTTTACGCAGCTGTATAGGAAAAATTCTTAAGGTGTATAGGAAAAATTCTTAAGGTGTACAGGAAAAATTTTCAAATGAATCGTAAAAAATAATGTTTGAAACGCATTTTTTATATTTTTGCTTAATAATTTCCTACGGACTAGTCACTTAAGACTCGTTTACCGGAGGCAGCTCAGTAATTTTTACTGGAATTTTTTCTCTGTGTTGTTAATCTAGTTTTATTAAACATACTTATATAAATATTTAATTCTACGCCACTGTCAACTAAAGGTAAAACGCGTATTGTTCTATACGACAAGATAACCCGCTATCTATAAAAATTATTTATTTATTTATTTATTGTACAAAAAAGGAGAAAAAAATGAAAACATGAAAAAATTAACAAAGAAAAGTAAATAAATTAAATCTATACTTTTGAATAAAAACAATATTTTTTTTTGTAATTTTATTACTAGAAGAACATGAATAATAATTAGACAGAATTTATAATTTTGCGATATATCTTGGTAGATAATTTAATATTATTAAAGCAGGCCGATCGATAATCGCAAAGCAATAAATATTTATGACAGCATTATACCTCTATAGCTAACTTTTTATTTATAGAAAAATCGGTAATTCAATTGGTATTGAGAACAAAACCAGTCAGTTTTTTAGTTTTTTTTTATTAACTTATTGCAAAAGATATGAAAATAAAAAAGTTTACTTGGTGAGTAAGCCATATAAATAGTGTTTTCGGTTACTTTTCTTAGGAAATTTAAATAATTTCCGTTTTAGATTTACGTAGGGACTGAATTGTTATCTTACTGGATTGCCAAAATTTTTTCTTTTTACAGTTGTAAACGAAAATTTTTACGAATTAAGCCACACGGCTTGTAGCAATGAAATTTATATCAGTGTGTAGATTTACTAGAGGATATTTATGAAAAATCAGTTTTTAGCTCAATTGATTGTAACCGTTAGCTAAGTAAAATATAGGTATAATCTATTTCACTTAAATGTAAGCATGATTCATCACTACGAATTTAAGGAATTCCTGTTTTCTTAGCTTTATCTCTTTCATTGTTGCAAATGCGTAAATTTAAATTTGTAGTTTGTTTTTAGAAGAGAACAGAAGATTAAGTTGTTTCGAATATAAGAATTGTTTAATTTTTTTAACAATGACTCATGCTCAGTTGTATTTGAAACGGGGTATAAGTAGAGATAATCCTTGAGTTAACACTATTCCTCAATCTTAAATCATATGACGTCGTTTTGCTAATAATGCTGATACTTTTAGCAAAGTAACGAAACTTAATATTAGCAAACATTAATTTTGAAAAAGTTTTTGAGATTAATAACGAAATTATTGCTGCATATCAGTATTATTCAAACATATACGAAAACAAAATAAAACACAAATAATATCGCATATATATTTTCTTATGATAGAATTCTTAAAATTTTTTCATATTTAAATGCCGTTTTAAATAAATTAACAATCCTTGTAGAACCTAACTCCTTCATTTTTTACATTTTAATTTACTGCGCAATCCCGGAACCTTATATGGTTTTTAAAATAATATATTCGTAGTTCAGTAGTGATGAGCTAATGCAAGACCAAGACCAAGACTGCCAAGTCTTGGTCTTGGTCTTGTTATTGCATTAAGAATCTTGGTCTTGGTCTTGCTAGAGCAGTTTGAGTCTCGGTTTTGGTCTTGGTATTGCTAAAAGTCTTGCACTTTCTTGCATTTTTTTATTGGCGAATTTTTTTCTTCTAAACTTTTCTCTCTTTACGGTGTTAATTTTCAAGCAAAAGCAAATTTTCTCTCTTTACGGTATTAATTATACTTTCAAACTATTTAGATAGTTTAGCAAGAGTCTTGCTTTTTTCTTGCTTTTGTCTTGGTCTTGCTCACTTGAGTCTTGGTATTGGTCTTCCGGCCATACTTATAGTCTTGGTCTTGGTCTTGGTCTTGCTCTTGGTATACATAGTCTTGGTCTTGGTCTTGCAAAAAATGCAAGACCAAGACAAGACTGCAAGACCAAGACTAATTTGGCCCATCACTAAGTTCAGATATACCATAAAAATTACGGGACAGTACATTTTGAAAACAGGCTTAAGTCCCTTCCCGACCAGAACAATCAGTCGCACAAGTCATAAGTCAATTAGCAATACAAGTTTTATTTAATTAATATTGTAACATGCTGCGATTCATATCATCATTATCAAACAAGTGAAAATTATACTACACTTCGTGTCATATATCACAGAATACAGAAACGACCTTACTATCTCTGTAAGAGCGATACCAGGGTGGACAAAAAATCCGCTCCACATCCCTCCCCTATGTTATATAGGTACACACTGTTTGTAGTTGTGTGTGTATGATGTTTGCTTCTATTTGAGTGGTTACACACACAGCCGCATATACACATATTGCGGCAGAGCAACATGCTGTGTAACTAACAATTATTTTAACAATACATAACAATTGAAGTGCATCGGTTCACCTCTTCCGAAAGAATGATCAGTTATGCAGTGAGAAGGACTCTATCGGTCTCCTACTGTCCAGAGATTTTCATATGTATGCTGTGTCTGTATTCTGAGTTATAATTATATGAAGAGACAATAGTTGTGGATAGAAATAGAAGTATATAAGGGTAGGATCTATATATCCCCATATATATCGAAACATGTCACAAAATTTTCAAAATAAAAACATGTTTTTGTATCTGTTATTAGCCATATATAACGTTTTTATGAATTTATAACATGTACGACCAGTCGTTCTGATCGCAACACAACTTTATGCTACAATTTCTTAAATTATGTTCTTTTCTCAATTTCACAATCATAAAACTGCAACAAAATATAATAAACATCGTCGGCATTTATCGATAGTGTTGATTAACGTGTTATAAAATCAGACGAACAAAAAATAAACAGTAGTTGGACCCACAAGTAATTTCACACAAAGTTGTTAAATAAAAAATATTTTTATTACTGAATAATAATTTTACATTTTACAAGTAAGTGTAAACTGTACGTTACACTATTTTTTTCTGGTTTTCGGCCGATAGAGTTGTTGTTTACCAAAAAAAAAAAATTGTGTTTATTTTCCTGTGACATAATAATTAAAGTCAAAGTTGGAACGTGATGTCGCAAAAATAAGTTACGATAAAAAAAAAATTATGGGTATGAATCTTATACGGTAAAACGAGTGCGAACGAAAATTTTCGAAATACGAATTCATGTCTAGTAGTGCGGGAAATTATACGTATATGTAGGTACTGTTGATAAATTAATTCAAAAATACCATCTACGTGATGAAAAGCTCAACAATTCTACAAAATACAAATATCCTGCATGGTGGTAACGCCGGGTAAATATAAGTGTCTTTAAGAAGTACGTAAACTATCGTTAGGTTCCAGAATATTTACAAAATACAGTAAATACTAAAAAATTACCATAACTTTTTCTAAATTATAGGTATACTAGCATTTACCCGCGGCTTCACCCGCGTGGAATTTGAAATTATGGCATCTAGTTAAAACATATAAAGTGTACTTTCATCACGTCGCTATTACGCGTCGAGTAGGTATTATTACTTTTTTCTTTGGAATTTTCCCACAGAAATACAATATTTTCCCCGGGCAAAAAATAGACTATAACATTCCTTTTAACAACATGCCAAGTTCAAATGAAAGCAATGATTCTTTTTTATACTGTTTTAAATATGTATTATCCCACGGGAATAAGACTTTCCACGGGAGTTAGATATTTTCCCGGGATAGAAAGTAGTCTGTGTCCTTTCTCACCGTCTCTGTAAACAATATGCAAAGTTTGAAATCAATCATGCTTTTTTTTAATAGTCAGTTGTTGCTTCATTGTTTCGTTTTAAATACATTTTCCCTCGGGCATGAGATATTTTATCGGGATAAAAAATAACCTATGTTTATCGCTGTATATCGTCATATTTGTCTACCATCATTTTTTGTTTCATTTAAAATATATTTTTCCACAGGAATGAAATTTCCCGAGGTATAAAGTAGTTTGTGTCCTTTCTCATCCCTTCTGTTAGCAATATACAAAGTTTGAAATAATTTATCCGTTTTTTAATATTCAGCTGTTGTAATTTAATGCATTTTCCCTCGGGAATGAAATATTTTCCCAAAATAAAAAGTAGCCTATAACCGTCTCTGGCCCGCAAGCAACGTCTGTGCAAAGTTTCAAGTTGATTGGTTAAGCTGTTGAGGCGTGAAAGCCAGTCAAACAAACAAACAAACAAACTCACTTTCGCATTTATAATATTAGTAAGGATTCGCTATAATCGAAAGTCATTACAATTAAATAATAATTCACTAATGAAACTTTGTTAGATAAATTAACCCAAAATATAGTTTCTGATGACCATCCTTCACAGAAAATCAAAAGGTTGTCGTTTGGAGATGACAATTACAGACCGATACGTTTTAAATATCTGCAAATGCAGATCAGATATAAAAGTATAAAGGCGTTACATCACTTTGAAGAAATAATTTTTCCTTATTTTTTCTATTAGCTTAAATGACATACATATTTAATATCTCTAGAATGATATTCAATGGATTATATAACTGTGGAAATATTTTAAAAATCCGATTTGAATTCGATTTCTGAAACGACTTGCGCGTAGCATTTTGGAGTCTCTTTCAACTTAGTCGATAACTTTTCTCATTACAGGTCAGTTATATTTCCATAAATAACTCACAGATGGCGCTAATGATAAGTATAAACTAAAGTCCCTATAATAAATAGAGTCGTGACATGTGTGCTGAACGTTGATTAGTTCCAGCATTTTCTGTTCGAAGTTGAGTAAAATAAATTGAAAATAAATTAAATATTTAACAAAAATCATTTAATTTAACCTAGAAAGAATAATTAAATTTTTTTAATTGTTCATAAATTCATCTCTAGTATAAACACATAATAGGGTAAACATGTTTTGAAATTTGACATACGTTTTTCTCGAAACTACGTTTTCTAGAACTGTGGGCAAAATAACTCTAGCAATTGTTATCCGATTGATTTGAAGTTTCACCTGTAGCTTCTTAGATAGATTATTTAGAGCGGTACACATGATTTTTTAACCCTTTGCGCTTATAAGACATGTACAGCATGACAAGGTGGTTTGTCCATTAACTCTACCATATTTAATGGTGTTTTGTCTGTTGGATCATAAGACATGTACCACATGACACACTGAATGTTGAACTGTAATGACTGCTCATACTTCACATTACATGAGTATTTTATTTAATAACTGCAAACACATTCATTTATTAGAAAAATTGTAAATAAAATAATACAAAATCACGTCTAATTATCTTTTTAAAATTAAAAACTAATAAAAACAGCATTGAGGACGTATTTAGCGCATTTGGTATTCAACTTTGGAGAAACAAGGTTAGAACGTCGGTCGTTGTCATGTGCTACATGTCTTACCAGCCTATTTACAACTCACTTTTTTTTTGCTTGAGTGCAAAGAGTTAAAATTGGTTAGCAAATAAATTTTTTATTATTCAATTATTTTGGTACAAAAAATAAATCCAAAACATGTTTTGAAGTAAACTGTGAATTTATTTCTCTGTTTTAAAGAGCCAGAATTACAAAAAAGCTAGTGCATACCACAATTAAAAAAAAATATATATATATGAAAAGAAGCTCCAAAGTTGAGATGTCGAGTATTTGTTGATCCAAATTAATTTATTCCTTCAGATTTTTACTAATTAAATAATTTTAACCAAAAATTAATATTAACTAACAATCGCCATTAATACAGAACTGAGAAATAATACAAAGAATGGCAAATAAAATTTTCAATTTTTATAAATGTGGACGGGAAATCGACCAAAGCCCAAAAGCCAAAAAACCTAAAATTTTGGAAACTATAAACCTTAATTCATTATAATTTGAGCTCGTAATTTGCTCCCAGCATATAATTTAGATGTGTAACGCTTTCATCTTATAATCCCATTTTAAAGAGACACACTGTAATATTTCTTCCATAAACAAGCTACCGTTTCAGTGTACCCGCCGCATCGGCCGCGGCCACCTAGCGGATGGGTATACAACAGCGGCACTAAGGGATTAACTAAATATTTATATTCACTGAGAATGCATATGTGTCTTGGCTTCTTGTGTTCTTTTACGCAAACATTTCATAAAATTTACAGCATTATGTAAAAAAGATTATATAACCTTTTGTATTATTCATCTTCAGACTCAAATAATAAAAGGCAGCAGACAAACGGGGCGTGTGAGTGAGTAAGAGAAACAAAGTCCGTGAATAAATAATATAAAATATTATTTTATCAAAAGAATTTTTTTAAAAAGATTCGTGCTAGGTTTTGTCTCTTCTGTTAAATGACAACAGATAACAAAACATGACAAAGAGGAGAGAAAAATATTTTTTACTGGATTTTAATTGTAATTTACGACGTGGTGTATAGCGTGGCGCTCCAGTCGCTCTTTCTCTATACACGTAATAAATAAACATAAACTTCCAGACATATCTATAATATGTATGTGTTTACACTGCATAGGTAGATACCTATGTCTATGTACATTATTTTACTTACAATTTTAAATATCTGTGCGTAATTTCGTACTATTTACTTTTATTGTCCGATAAATTCTTGTACAACGATGCTGTCTTTGTTCAACGATATAAAACATTAGAGATAATTCTATTGTTCTTATTTATATGGCGTTATGAACAATTTACAAAATCTGAATTGTTCAAACATAACATCCAGCTTGGATAATTTCTTGACTTTAAATATAATTACTAGACTGTAAATTTTTTCGCCAATACTGAATTGGTTTGTTATTGTATAAAAATTAAGGAAAAATTATTTGTCCTAAAGAATGCTACATTCGCGAGTATTCGCATGAAATTTCACACACTAAAAACTAATAAAAGTTTTAAATAAAGTTTATCAAAAAAAAAAAATCACAAATTTCACAAACGAATTTATACGGCGCGGCGCGGCTCAGTAAATGCAACGCACAGACAAGAACTAGGCATAACCTATCCTAAAATTAAATAATAACAAACAACTAAGCCGGTGCATATATGTGTTGCTACTCCACTGTGGTTAATTACCTATACGTGATTGAGGTTGTAAGTTGCATATTACACACGAGCGGAACAGTTACACAAGAGCCGCACAACGGCGAGTGCGTAATTGCGCGAGCGTGTAATGTAATATGCCTTACAATCGAGTTACGTACTATACTTTATCTACGACTAACATGAAATTCACAATAAACGATAAAAATTTGGTACAAATAACTTAAAAGTCCCTATACCGGAACACTATTTTTAGGTGTGTAATAACTGGCTTATAAAAATTGACAAATAAATTAAACACCCATTTTTTTTCTTAATAAACATGAAACAAAGTTTTTTTAATCCAGTGAATATGTTTATAAAAAAAATACAACCCAAAAAATTTTTTTATTAATATTTTCCTTTTAGAAAATGTCGGCATCTACCTATATCCAAACAAAGAAATATTAATGACACTAGGAGTTGGGAACCGATATACAAACAGACGTGTAATATGAGTAATATGACACATAAAGTGATATCTAGACGTCAATGTAGGAAACAGGATGGTTTAGGTATCAAACGAAAATAAAGGATCAAAATTTTTTTTGTCAATTTTGCTGTATTCATCAAAAATTGTTTAATATATACCAATATATATATATATATATATATATATATATATATATATATATATATATATATATATATATATATATATATATGTATATATATATATATACCTATATATATATATATATATATATATATACCTATATATATACCTATATATATATATATATATATATATATATATATATATATATATATATATATATATATATATATATATATATGTATATATGTATATATTAGGGTGTGCCAAAAAAAATTTTTTGTTTTTTACAGGTTCTCCGCTCAAAATATCGTAGGTTATGTCTAGACAAACATCCTCACCAAAGCGCAGCTCAAAATTCCAATTTTTAGAGGTGCATCATCGAATCTAAAGTTTTCCCATTTAAATAACACAGGAAAAATGATTTTTTATGTTATTTACTCCTGCAAACTATGAAGAAATTATTTTTCCATAAAATGAATCAAAGCACCTTATTAAGCATTAAATTTTGGACAAAAAATTTCATTGAGTCAAATTTCTATCAATATTACAGACCTTTAAATTTTAATTTTTTTACATTTTTATGCTAAACTATTAAAGTTAGGACAAAAAATTAAATGACAATTTTGTAGTCCAACTGACGCTTTACAAAAAAGTTCCTTACAAATTTTTCGTATTACAAACAGTTACAAAGTTACAGACCCTCAAAATTTATTTTACTTTTTTTTCTCCAAAATGGAAATTCAGCTGTTAGAGCTGGTGTCATGAAAAGATCTGAACCTAAGATTATGACAGAAATTTGTTTTGAGACCTCGAGAAACCAAAAATTACCCTCATTGTGTATGTATATGACTGTATATGTAATTGTAATTATGAAACACCAAACTATGTAAAAACTGTCATGTGTATCTCTCATACGTTAGTTTAGCAACTCGTTGCTAGAAAATCAGATTATTAACAATTGGAGGGTATAATATTCAGCAGGCCAGCAGCATTTAAATTCTAATAAAAAAGCAGTTGTATAACAAAGTTTAAAATCTGATACACAACTGACATTGGCAAACCGTACTATTTAAAAATACGCTGCCAATAGGGTGGGCACACAGCTTCCTCGTAGTCGTAAAAGGCTTTAAAACAGTATTCTACCAAATATACATATTATATACCGTGAAATTATATTTACGCCTTGAAGTTTATAAAAAACTGTTGTAACTCAAAAGACTTAAAGGCTAAATTATAAAATAATAGCAAAAATATTTTAGAAACTAACCCCCAATATACCCTAAAAATTTGAGCGAGATAGGACTAGCAGTAAATAAGATATTGACATTTAATGGGATTTCATGGTAGCGGCGTAGCTACCGTTACTCCGATTTCGATTAAATTCATAGGGGACCATATAGGAACCAAACTACATAATTTCTGCAAATTTCATAAAAAAGAATTGAGTAGTTCAGAAGTTATGCCACTTGATGCAATTTTGGAATGACATGGTAGCGGCGTTGCTACCGTTACTCCGATTTTGATTAAATTCATAGGGGACCATCGCGGAGCCAAACTGCATAATTTCTGAAAATTTCATTAAAAGTTCGGAAGTTATGCCACTTGGTGCAAAATTGGAGACACACAGACGGACGGCCCAAACCAAAATTGTTCAGGAAGCTCTAAAACGTAAAATGTGCGTAAAAAATTTGATTTTGAAGAGAAAAAATTTTTTATTTTTCAAAAGTGATCACAATGCTTCCGCTACTTTAGTAGTCTCGGAAGCAAAATAGGTAGGACATGACTAATGATCACCATGTTTAGATTTTTTTGATAAGGATATCTGTGAATAAAGATAATCGGGTTAACTCAGCCATGTCCAAGTCACAGGGATTTACCTAATGACGTTGTGATCTCTAATTTCTCAACTCCATTGTCGTTCCTAATCACTTCCACACCCGTACAAATCAAGGTTTCCCCAGTGGTTGAGAGTACAGACCCGCTGTATCCAAAAACAGTTGAATTTGACTCTACCATTAATCTTCTTCGATCCCTATGCAATTTTCTTAATAGCTCGATGCTAGACTTTAGGCATCTTTTAGATCCTTCTTGATCCATATTTTCTTCTGATACTGCTTTCCTTCGATTCTAAGCATATCTTTGGTTCAAACATGTTGACATTGTTGAAAAAATTTGGGTTTTTCAACTCTGAAAATTAAATAAAATGTTATAGATAAGTGAGGGAGCTTTGAATTTAAAATATCGGTTTCAATCTTGATTTTTTGTCACAATAACAAAACCTTGCAGGACAAAAGAAGTTGAAAATAGAAACATCGATCGTTTTAGTTGAATCAAACTCTTAATCAAATTGAATTTCCGTAGTGAGTTAAATGCCCGACGCTCCCACCATTAATTTACAGTGTTTGGTTTTTCATACATCTATAGGTTACTATTCTTGAAACAGAGAACGGCAGAAATATCCGATTATTTTTTTTATCTGTTATAAATTATTAATCAAAACACGCAAAGCCGCCTCTTGATTTTTCATTTAATAAATATTTCATAATTATTTCTATAGAAACCACCAACAAAGTAATTTAAACAATAATTAATTCAGAAAAAAAAAGACGAACACTTAAAAATATTATTTTAAAAAGTAATAAAAATGTCAAAAATAGTAATAATAATAGAAAAATGTATGTAAAATTCGTAATAAAAAATAGTATGTGCAACTCGTGCGGGATTGTCGATTGCTCACTCAGGCGAATGAGCGCACTCACTACGTTCGTGCGCTCAACTTCGCTTTCGTGGGCAATCGACAATTTCCCGCACTTATTGCACAATATACTATTTCTCTAAATTTCCAATTGATTCTCTCATACTAATAGATAAATATTTTACTATTTTTTCTTTGATAAATTTTCCTAATATTAAATATCACTGTTAAAATATCACATTCTTTAACCAACAGATGTCACTATGAAATTACAAATCGTGGCCGTGGACCTTATAAATTATTTTTATTTATTATATCCAACAACAATGTGTTTGCATGTACATATATATATATATATAGGTTTAATATGTACATATTGAAAATCTTTTTATACAGAGGCGGCGCTGATTATGGGCGTGTTATAGTCAGTATGGCTGCCTCCAAATCTCCCCCCCCTCCCACCTTCTCACGTACAGTAGCAACAGACAAACAACTGGTTCTATATGTATGTAATATCGTCATCGTCATCATCATGATCAACAAACATCTCCTAGCCATCTCATCTGCATATTAAACTCGCAAACGTTTATTATACTCACATTTAGGAGGTACAATACACATGAACAAACGGTCGTCTTTGGCATGTATTGAAAAATTTGAATATGTACATATCAACGAACGTTTTGGATAAGATCGCGTGCGAAGGTACAATCAAAATTCACTGTCGAGAATGCTAATAAATAACTTTTCGCTAACGCTAGTTTCTTTTATATCAACCCTACATGCAATCGATACTTATCAAAGTTAGATAAACTTAAATTATTGATATTAAATTCTAGTCCCACCAGCACGGGCACCCAAACCATTGGTTGCAATGGTTGTAAAATGTAACTATAGTATATTTTTTTAGTTTAGAAATGACGTCATTATCATCTCTTTTCAATTTATGATGCTAGCTGTCCTTTAAAGAAATTATACGATACTAATCCTTAAAATAATACATAAATTAAGTTGATTTTCATTTTTTCTACTTTTCTCTTATTCCAGTTGTCAAATTATATAAGATTTCACTTACGGATTTGTGTATATCGACTGAAAGTAAGAAAGAGATAACATATCATTTAGTTAGGTACTATTAAATAATTTTTAACAAGAAAACCAAAAAAGGAGGTTTTATTTTTTATTTGAATTACAAAAAGATATTATTATCACAACTAGTTTTTTTCCATTTAAATATTATATACTTTTCCTTTACGTAAAAATTTGAATTTTTTAAATAAAGACGGATACTAAAAAAATTGATTGAGTTTATTACGATCCCTGACTATCCACTCCATTTCTATAATTCAGCGAAGTTCTATGACAAGCGACTCCACTCACCTAGCTATATAGACTTTTACCACACTTACGACACTTAATAATAAAAAAATCCCTAAAAAATACAGTAATAATAATAAAACAAATGTTGAGATATCAGAATTACTCGTGCGTTAAAGTAGCTCCAGTGTACATACATATGCACTAAAATAATCAGTAAAATGAAAGTAATACCATTTTACGGTGTCTATTTAATTAAATAATAAATAGATACTTATATCATTATTTAGAAATTGGCAATAATTTGCATATTCTTTTCTCTCAACGCCGTTTAATTGTTGTTCCCTTTAAATAATAATATATAAAGACAAAATTATAAAGAAACACGTTTTTTATTGTAATACTTAGCGACCCCTAACACATTAACCGTCTCATCCAGCGAATTCATGGAAATCTTTTGTTACTTTGGATAATATTTATACACGTGTAGGTACATAACTGATTCGAACCAATAATATCTACCTGTATTCGAAACACGTTTTATTTCTGGAAATATCGAAACCGGAAATATGGTTTGTAAACAATTTAATAGAGTAATTAACAAAACACTAAATAAATAATTACTAAATTTTATAATAATAATTTTTTGTTAATGTAATTAGATAAGAAAGACAAACACATGTTTTTTTTTTTTGTATTTTATTTGCGATATAATAACATAAATAATTATAGCTTATCAGGAGTTGCAAACAGTGGCGTAGCGTGCCTTGGAGGGGCCCTGTATCAAAATTAGTTGGGGGGGGGGGAGGCAAATGAAGCGTAAAGATTTCTCACAAAAGAAACAAAAATGCTTGCATTAAATTAAAATAAATATTTATTGATTATATATAAGTTATCGCTTCCCCCTAGAAATTGAGCTAGCCAAACAATTCAAATTAAATATACACTTTTCTTGCCTTTTTTTTTTCGGCAAATTGATTTATTAAATCATCTGTAGCTGAAGACGGTTCCAGTTTTTCTAAAATTTCTGCCTCTATAGATAATAGTGACAAGTCTGACAGCCGTTCCTGCTCCATTGAAGTCTCATTTTTGAAGTTACCCATGTTACCAACTTTTGGGCGCACGCTTAACCCGGGAAAAAAGAGATTGCTTTTTTGACTTTTGTCATTTCTGAAGTGAAAACTCTATTATAGGCATGTATGACAGTTTTTCTTATATGTTTTTTTTCCGGGAAGCACGAGATTAAGTGACATTGTGGATAACATTTTACTATTTTTTGCTTACACACGTTAGGGGCCTCTGTAGCCCGGGGGCCCCGTATCATTGATACGGCTGATACGGCAGTAGCTACGCCCCTGGTTGCAAAATACCGCTGCAGTTACAATGGTGAATTCATGCTTAAATAAACACAGCACAAGTATAGTTAAAGATGTCTCAGTAGTCTGTGATTATGTCGTCGTGAATTTCAAAAAAATTTTTTGCTATTCTACACGGAGAGAAAAATCATATAATTTTTGTAGATAAAATTTCAGAAAAATTACCATGCTCTCTTTTAATGCGTGCGCGATCGACGACCAAAGTAAAAAATATATCATAGCATGGTAAAATTTAATGTGGTAACACAACTTCTTGTTGTCGTACTCTTTCATTTGCGCATCTGACCCGCAACCTTATGTTGCTTCGGCTGTACCTGTAAAAACTTCGAAGATGCCCAATCTTTTCCGACCTTGGATTCTTTATGATCCATACAAAAATGGTTGGCAACAATATATTCTAATACTGAAGATAGTGGAGTAACAAAATGATAAATTAAACGATGACCATCTGTCAGGACATTCTAATGAACATTGTTTCGACAGAACCCGACACCACACCAACTGACCAGCTACTTGCAGCACCATCAGTCCTGCTATGTGACCTTCATATATTATTGTGCTGATACTTTCTGCAGCTTGCCTCGCTATGTGACAGCGTTGATACCTTCTCTTTCTTTCTTTCTACTATTAGCTTCTTTTATTCTTTTCTACTTTTCTTCTATTTTAAGAAAGCATGGTAATTTTTGTAAGAAAAACAATTAAACTGTCGGCAATGGAACTTTTTACTGTGCTGTTTTACAAATTTTACGGAGCTAATATTACGGAAAGAACATTCTATCCTTTAAATTTTCTATGATTAATTATAATTTTTATATTTTTACCGTACAAAATTGAATATGTTCGTCTTTTACACGTCGATCGTAGTGCTGAGCACAGTAATTTTTATATGAATTTTCTCTCTGTGTAGTCAACCGATAGGAAAATTTATAACTTTCCTTCCAAGTAACGTATCAAAGTTTACAGACGTACATGTTCTTTTTAGTGTAGCGTATCAAAATTGGCAAAACGAAATAATTATAGAATCACTTTGGTGTCCGTCCGTCTATCTAGATTTCTAGAATATAGATAGAATATGATGGCCTAATTGTAGACATGAAGTATAAACGTTGAATTTTGATTAGGGTAATTAATTTTATGGAATAACCTGGAAAGTGGGAAATAGAGTTTTTTAAGAGCATTGTGCAGGTTACGGTGTCAAAGGAAAGCTTATTAAAGGACGATTCAACAATAAATAATTATATTGATTTATTCTTTTGGGAACGAGAGGTGCTTCTAAATTACAGTTTCACACCTTTATCACCAAAAGAACCGCTTGGAATTACAGCACCGGATTAACCCATTTTGTGGCCCTAGATATTTTATTCGTAACGGACCCTCTCCCTTTCCGCAGGTTCGGATTTACCTTTGAGAGACGTCGTGGTACTTTTAATGGACGGAAAAGTGCTTTTGTTTTTTGTCTAAATTTTCCAAAAAACAAAGGTGACGAGCAAAACAACGTTTCTACTTCCTATTCTACCCCTGAATATAGAATAGTACAAGATCCCGCAGCTGATTTCTGCAGGTATCTGTTTTTTTAATGAAACTTAATTTAAATGAATCCTTAATGGCAATGTAATAGATTGCTCCCGGGTTGCCCATCGAAAATAGCCGTAAGTACCTTTAATTGCCGTCTTTAAGCGAATAATCGAAAAGACATTTTTTGACGTTTTAAAGTGTCAAATATTTTCAAAGATTTTTAAAATTTACAAATTTTTCTCATAGTAACAAGAAAAGTAAATAATTTTTTCCTAGTTACAAATACAAAAATAAGCCAAGAGCAATTTGATTTGATTTTTTAATTTTTTTTATTTACCTATCTATAAGTATATCTACAATATGTTTTATTATTTATAAGAAGCTAAAGAGAGAAAATCACAGATTGGTTAATTTTCTCGTTAATTGTGTGCTAAACCCAGCCTGCAGACCAAATTTCAACTTTCTAAAACTTCGGGAAGTACTCTATAATTTTGATGATCATCAGTGAGTTAGTGACGAATTTAATAATATTTACACATTAATAATATGGAAAGCAATAGAGCTATAAAATTAAAAAATTTGGTACACTTCATAAGACTGGTGACTACATTCTATCCTGACAATTTGAGCTCTTAAGTATTATCCAGACCGAAGTTATCAGGGTCCAAAAATAGGCTGAATTGCTTCGAGAAAAGATTTTAATTAATTACTCTCTTTTAAATATTAAAATATTCCGTTTGACTAGCCCTTCAAAAAATCGGGCCCTTGACATTTGTTTCATTTGTTTATCTACAGCCCTGCTTGAAAAGATCTAAGAAAAAAATTATAAATGTTGAAAATGAGATGTAGATTAAATGAAAATTTTCAGGACTGAATTCTGTTACACTGTTTCTTTAATAAGTACCTTCATAAAAAAAGTTTGATGACAGCTTTTGCTTTGATCAATTATACCTATTAATGTCATGTATTATGTTAAACGGGTATTTTAATAAATGTTTAAGAAAATGAGTTCTAGAATTTAAAGAAGGAAGAATTAGTAAATCTCTACGCAAAAATATATTACAATTTCTGCACCTAATTAGACACTGATTAATTTTATTTTTATATTTCGTGATTATAAAATTTTTTTAACCCATCCAATATATCCAAAATATTCAAAGAAATTAACAACAGTATTTAAGTAATTTTCTGACTACATTATCAAAAACATTATCTACATATTTTATAATAAGTAGTGCCACTAATAATTATTTTTAAAAAAAGAAAAAAGCGACACGTTTATACATTTAATAAATATTTCTTTTTTTTCTGACTAACATCAAAGATACAATCGTTTTTAAATCCACGATTATGGTCTATTTCAGAAATATGCTATAACTTCAAATCCAAGGCACGGATGATTGTACGGAATACTATTAGCACAAATACAACTTACACTTGACAATTTTGTTTTTAATGCAACGTTCTGTTATATTTCCTTTTCTTATAAACCTGAAATTCTATAACTAGCTGCAAAATTTACCATCTGCATAAAAAAGTGCCGAAATTTTTGAGTAAAAGTTGAAACAATATTATATGTAGGTATCCTTGTTTAAATTTCCAAAAAAATAATTTTTGTCAAATTGAGTAAATGTAAAAACGTTTTCGAAATTTTTTCCAGTTCTCAAGCTTCTTATAGATTCTAAATTACTTCGTAATTTTTATTTTATAAATAGTTATCATAAATTGAATACAACTACCTATAACAAAAATTAAATATATTTTTTTTTTATTTATTTGCAGAAAAATCAAGAAGATTGAGTCACTGCGTGGGATGTGGTGGCCAAATACATGACCAATACATATTAAGGGTCGCTCCTGATTTGGAGTGGCATGCCGCTTGCCTTAAGTGCCAGGAATGTCGACAATTCCTAGATGAGTCCTGTACCTGTTTTGTTCGGGACGGTAAAACATATTGCAAACGAGACTATGTTAGGTCAGTACAAAATTTTTATCCAATTCTACACACACACCAGAAAAAAAGACTACTTAAAACAAGAACATACATTTGTTAATACCAAACATCATGTTAATTTATCGATTACTATTTGAAGAATACGAAAAATAAATTTCAGTTAAATATTGTATTTTCTCTTATTCAAAATTACAAATACATAAAATCAAATCCCTATTTCAAATAAAATCGTAAGAAATTGCAATCTTTAAGTCGAAAGATACAAAATATTATTAATTTATCGATTATATTTTTGGAAAATTATAAAAAATAATATTTAAATCAATTTATTCAATGTTATAAAAAATGTCAAATTATGTAATATTTTCTAGATCAGTTTATTTTCACAAATTATAAAGTCCAAATGCACAAAAAAACATTACAATAACTAATAGTAAATAAAACTTAAAAATGACGGAAACTAATCTAGGTCAGATCCGAAAATAACTATCCTCTAGCCTACTGAAACTTATTTTCCGTATTCTTCAAATAATAGTCGATAAATTAACATTATGATTGGTATTAATGAATAGCATTTTTAAAGAGCTTTCCGATGATGTACCACAAGGCACCACCACAAGTGGGGTTTTTCAATTTAAAAAAAAATAGGAGCGGAGTCGCTGGAGCCTTAGGGATTGGTTACAGTGAATTCTCATGTGGGTCATAATAGTTCCCCCTCCATATTATAGAAACGGTTTTGAGAAATTTTAATTATCTTTTACAGTTCCAAAGATATGATGAAGCCTAACTTGTTTTTAAATTGATACCCTGTTCATTTTCGTTTGTTATTCAATTCTAATTGTTCGATATTAGAATTTTACAATAGGATGATTTTTTAGAGAAAAAATGCTTTAGTCCAAGATAATCATCGTTTTGTAAATATTAAACAGTACAGGAGCAAAACTAGTAACTACAATGGAGCATGACAAAATACCCGTGTCGCAGCATCTGCATCTACATAGCGAATCTCCAAAGACTGGATACTAGCGAATCTCATACAACAACCTGTATCCATCTAAAACAATTTAGATCTCTAACAGTGAAAAAATTTCAAAATCGTTGGTGACGCGTTCTCGAAAAAATAGTTAATTTTTATTTTGAAAAATGAAACATACGAGCACAAAATATTACAGAACGAACGCTAGTATCTCTATACTACTGAAACCAGTGTAACGACAAAGGATAGAAAATATCCCACCAATATGTTAAATATGTGCACGCGGAGTTGTGTGTGTTAGTCCGATGGATGTTGTATGTATGGGTGTCTTGCATACGTATATACATAATATTACACACGTATATTGTGGTACGTATACCGTGTTAATACGACAGTAACAATATGACAACAATTGAAACACACGAAACACACTCATTGAGTGCTGCCGAATCAATGACACAACTAAGTAGCCTAATGTACTCAGAAATGCTCATGCACGGAGAGAAAATTCCTATAAAAATTACTGTGCTCATACTACAATCGACGTGTAACAGGCGAACATATTCAATTTTACCGTACAAAAATTGGATATGTTCGCCTGTTACACGTCGATTGTAGTATGAGCACAGTAATTTTTATAGGAATTTTCTCTCCGTGTGAGTGTTACAGAAAAGAGACAGTTGTATTCTTTCCATTGTTCTGTGCATACGAGTATAAATATTGTTATTGTAATGACAAAAACAGATGAAGCATTTATCGTAAAGAAATTCAAGGAATTTCCTAATTTTTCTCAAAAACTAATTCACTTAAAACAATGCTTCAAAAGCTCATCTTATCAAATTTTTGAATTCTGTCCAATTTTTGCAAGAAATCGTAAAAATTGAATGTTTCGTTCGAGAGTTATCGCGCAGATACCTAAATACATACATAGGTATGTACAAATTTTAGTGAAGATCATTTTCGGTTTCTAGAAGCTTCAAAACAAAACCCCAATTTCTATCATAGTCCCGCGCTCAAGTCTTACCACGAGAGTCGCTGTAATAACTAAATTTCCAGAGTGGAGGAAAAATAATGTATTTTGTATTGGGAAGTGGTTTTTCTTCCAGTTGTCTAGGTCCATTATTTACAAAGAAGGTAATTCAAAAATTTCTTGAAATTTTTTTTTCTCGTCACCTTTATTTTTGGGGGGAAAGACGTTTTGTTCTTTTTTTGCCTATTAGCTACATTTTTGAAGAAAAATGGACTTTTGAAGCGGGGACGCTTCACTCCAGGGCACAAAAATTGTAGTTATGCCTCTGCCTGTTGTATATTTAAGTTTCCGAAGAAAAAGTATGGAAAAATTAACTATAGCTCGTCAATACCCCTTTCTAAATCTTTCTCCAAAACTTAAGTTAATTACGTTAAACACTTCCAAATTGATAAAAAATCGGACTCATGGAATGCCTTTAGTGTTCCACTCAAAAAAGCTATAGTCCTCAAGAATATCACTTCCACTTTTAGGTTTCTTTCCAAAAGCACAATAGCCAGTCAAATAAAAAATGGCTGGAGTTCCGAAAATGGGAACCCTCAGATTGGATTCAAATTTTTACCAGACACTCTACTATACAATAGGTGACAGTACCCAAAAGGATTTTCGGTGACTCGAAGGGGAAGGGGGTGAAAAATTTATTTTTATGTAAAATTTGTTGATAATTTTATTGATATAGTATGTTTTTTTAGTTTAGAAATGACGTCATTATCATCTCTTTTCAATTTATGACGCTAGCTGTCCTTTAAAAAAATTATACGATACTGATCCTTAAAATAGTACATAAATTAAGTTGATTTTCATTTTTTCTATTTCTCTCTTATTCCAGTTGTCAAATTATATAAGATTTCACTTACGGATTTGTTTATACCGACTGAAAGTAAGAAAGAAATAACATACCATTTAGTTAGGTACTATTAAATAATTTTTAACAAGAAAACCAAAAAAAGGGTGTATTATTTTTTATTTGACCCACCCATTTCAATTCATATTTTTATGATACCTTACTGTGGTACCTTACTACCGAGGCATCATAAAAATATGAATTGAAATGGGTAGGTCAAATAAAAAATAATACACCCTTTTTTTGGTTTTCTTGTTAAAAATTATTTAATAGTACCTAACTAAATGGTATGTTATTTCTTTCTTACTTTCAGTCGGTATACACAAATCCGTAAGTGAAATCTTATATAATTTGACAACTGGAATAAGAGAGAAATAGAAAAAATGAAAATCAACTTAATTTATGTACTATTTTAAGGATCAGTATCGTATAATTTTTTTAAAGGACAGCTAGCATCATAAATTGAAAAGAGATGATAATGACGTCATTTCTAAACTAAAAAAATATACTTATTAACATAAATATGTATACACGACAAATTCACATAATTATATTACCTGTATATTTACCTAAAATTAAAAAAAAAAACCTGTAACCTTAACCCAACTAGTTTTTATATCAAAGTCGAAGTATATTGTCAAAACTAACTAAACTTACCTAACCTTAACTAACCTTACCACCTAGTTTTCATATCAAAGTTGAAGTATATTGTCAAAATCAAAACTAACTAAACTAACCTAACCTTCGGGCAAAGGGTAACCTTAACTAACCTCACCACCTAGTTTTTGATATCAACAACTATTTGATCGTAAAAGATAATATGTTTCCCAGGCTTAACTTTTTAAATAGTTTAAAAATTACGTTCTATTCTTCTTATATTATAAATAGTATATGATATAAAAACTAGGGGGTGAGGTTAGTTAAGGTTAAGCTAGTTTAGTTAGTTTGGACAATATACTTCGACTTTGATATAAAAACTAGTTAGGTTAAGGTTATAGGTAAGGTGACCAGATTTGTAAAGACTCAAAACGGGACAGCCGACCTTACCGAGGGATTTGAGGTATACGGAGTACTCCCATGAGATACGAGGAGTCCCCTTTCTCCCGGAAAATTTTTGAAAATTTAAGTCAATAATGGTGTTTTTAAAATCATTTAGAGTGCTAATTTTTCTTTCTACCATAAAATTAATTCCGAGGCGGATGATTCCACCACCACTGTACCATGAGACCTTTGATAATGAACCGATAATTTGGATAGAATAATTTGTGTTAGGAGTAGGAAGATAGGAAAACAAAAGGATATTATCAAGGAAATCATAGCCTAACCTCTTACACCAGTGATAATATTTTGTTCAAAATAATAAACAAGTTTATTTTATCATCCGAATATAAATAATACAATTAGACATCTTCTTAGCCTAATGATAATGAATAAAACTTTTCATAAAATAGCGTATAAGTTCAAATATTGCCAAAACGGGACAAATGAGCGTCCCGAGAAGTTTGTTCGGGGCACGGGGACATGTCTTCGAAAAACGGGACTGTCCCGTTGAAAACGGGACGTCTACTCACCTTAGTTATAGGATACCATAAATATTCACATAAATAAGCATTGACTTATTATCAAAAAATCATGAAAAAAATTTTTTTCACTCGCTTCCCTTTTGAGTCGTCAAAAATCCTTTCAGGTACATTTGTTTTACATATATTTAGGTGTACCCACAAAATTTCAACTCAATCTGAAGGTTCCCATTTTCGGAACTCCAACAACTAAAAAACAACATGTACACATTACATATTTTGCTATTACCTATTTATATAGAAGTGGAATTAAGGTTGTTATGGCATGAGGTTTAGTTTTTTAAATGTGGTGATACTGAGTCCTATATTAAAGCATTGCTTTTTGAAAGTATTGCCAACTGTATCCAACGAAATTTCAAAGCAAAAATTTATTAATTTTTAATATATGGAGATATAATTTTAACATTAAAGTATTTTAAATATTTTTATAAACATTTTAAATGAAAGCAATTTTTTCTTTACGCAATCGGAATAACGGTAGCTACGCCGCTACCATGAAATCCCATTAAATGTCAATATCTTATTTACTGCTATTCCCATTTTGCTCAAATTTATAGGGTATTTTGGGGGTTAGTTTCTAAAATATTTTTACTATGATTTTATAATTTAGCCATTAAGTTTTTTGAGTTACAACAATTTTTTATGAACTTCGAAGGCGAAAATATAATTTCACGGTATATAATATGTATATTTGGTAGAATACTGTTTTAAAGTCTTTTACGAGTACGAGGAAGCTGTGTGCCACACCCCATTGACAGTGTATTTGTTATTAGCACCAATTATTAGTGTGCACTCTGCATACTTTCAAAAAAAGTTATATTTTTACTTTCGGAAGTTTTATAAAAAAATAAAATGAGGTTAAGTAGATTTAACGAGACCTGTAACCCCTCTCACATTATTTTGATTTCAAATACAACAGTGTTGCCAATGTTATTACTACTTTAGACGTTTTCGATACTTTAGATCAAAAAATCTAAAGTTCAGTCGACCGGATCGCAACTGAATTTTGAGTATCGATTCTTTATTGGTTAAACTATATCATATCAGTTTTTTTATTTAATTCTCTTTATTAGAACTATTTTTTTTTTAAATTCGAAACAAAAAAAGTCACATATCTCCATAAGCACCCATGTATTTTTACTCAACTTTGGTAATTTTTTTCTCGACTCTCAGCGACCAAATTTTTTTGTTCTTTCATAGGATGGTAAAGTACGTAGGATGCGCCAAAAGTTCTCGAACTGAGTATTAAAAAATACAGAGAGAACAGTGAAAAGAATTTATTTTTCTATATAACCGCCCTCTATTTCAATACACTTATTATAAGGTGGGATAAGCATCTCTATGCCTTTATAATAATAAGCAAATTCTTTGTAGCGATTCTACAAGAGCGATGTTTTCGGAAGTGATCGAATCTTCCGGACGTCCAGAACGATCATCGTCGTTGAGCGACTCGTACCGCAAACGAAACCTTTGGCACGGCTTTACCGTATACACAATCCAATCTGTCCTTAATTTCTTCTGGAGTTTGTCCTCTTTTGTCAGAAATTTTATGACTACACGATATTCAATTTTTGAAACGATCGACATATTGAGTTTACACTTTTACAACAGAATAAATAAAATATATGTAAACTCGTCCACTGCGTTTATGATTACTAGAGACTTAATACTTTCTGTGAGTATAAATTTCGCCACCTTTAAATAAGTTTAATCATGTTAGGCCGAGAACTTTTGGCGCTCCCCACTTACCTTTTTGAGAATCTGTATGCAAATTTTTATTATTTTTTCTCTAGTCAACCCTCATGCCATAACAACCTTAAGTTTATCATGACAAAATGTTTATATGACGTCGTGTGTGGCTACGGTGGCTGCACTGATGACAAGAGATGCATGAAATATAATATGTAGATGGCTGTGGATGGCATCGCAGATATTCGTTCATTCATATCATCATACAGTTAAGCTAATGATGTTTGAAAAGTTCAGTTTGTTAATGTTTTTCAATCCTTGACATCTAAATGTAACATAACACATCTGTATTTCTACATAATATGTATGTTAAATTATTATACATGTGTTCATCAGAACTGTGTTTATACAGTGAATATTTTTTTATTTTTTTTTTGGAAATTGTGTCCCGAACATTATTTGGGTCATTTAGAAATTAACCTATTATATTCCGCTCCTATTTTTACTTGATAGGTACACTCTCAAAACAATTTCTTTGATAAAAATTTCTTGATTTTTTTTTCTTTCTCTCAAAAAAATAATTTTTTTGGTTCAAAGAAATATTTCTTGGACTAATTACTGAAAAAAAAAAAATTTAGAAAAAATTTTTTGTATCAAAAAATATTTTCTTTGATTTAAAGAAAAAAAATCAAAGAAATTTTTATTCTTTAACTCTTTAAATGATTAAGACAAGTTAACTCGTCCTGCAATATGGCGGCTCAAAATGCTATCATATGTATATATTCACTGGTATAGGTGCCGCCATCTGTGACAATACAGTATAATTCTAAATAATGTTCAATTTTATCAATTTTCTTGCAAAAAATGCAAGACCATACAAGACTGCAAGACCAAAACTAATTTTGCTCATCACTATTCCCAACCATTACTAGGTACTTCCATTTATTTTTTTATTACGTTATACTAAATCAGTCAGTACTTTTGAATTTTGCATCACTATTCAAGTAACCGTCCCAAAAACAAAAATTTGAAGATACCCAAAATGCTACCTACTTGATAAAAAAATAGGTGTTACTTAGCTGTAGTATCTACTACTTAATAAAACATTGTGTTAGAACCAGGACCGGACCTACAATTATTATAAGGGGGGCAAACTTTGCCGTTGGTGCTCTCCCTGATTGTAACAAGGAAATAAAACACCTCTTATTCAAACACCAGTTTGAATTTTTTTCAGTTTTTTCCTACCAAAAACAAGTAACGAGCAAAAAAAAGTCAAATTTAACATTTTAGCAACCCCCAGCTTGTGCTTGTGGCGCCCGGGACACGTGCCGCCGATTCCCCCCCCCCAGATCCGACCCTGGTTAGAACAATTTCAGCGAATATATAGAAACAACTGAACAACTATCTAACTTAATTACGACGTTTGTGTCATTAGTACGGGAGGTACTGGCGCATGAGTACCGAAAACTATTCCACCTCAATTTTTTTATGCGATCCTGTTGACATTGCCCTACTGATGATATAAATGCATGTTGCCAGGGGGCAACCCGGGGCCAAAGATTCGAGATTTTTCCAACCTTTAAAAATTCATATCTCTAAAAATATTAACTTGATCGTGAAAAGTCATAGGACCTTTTTTGTTTATATTTCAATAAAGAATATAAAAAAAATTTGTCCGGTTGAAAAAATACTTAAAGGTATTTTAAAGGTAGGGGACGCATACTTGTGAGGGCGCGAAATTAACAATTAAAAAACAGGTATAAACAATGAAATTTTTTTTAAATCTCTATTAAGGATATTATTAACTATTGTATAAAGAATTTAAAAAAAATATTATTTATATTTTATTATTTTTTTTAATATATTTTTCATGGGTCAAAAGTACCCAAATTTGAGATTTTTCGAATTTTTAAAAATTCATATCTCGAAAACTATTAACTTTATGGTAAAAAGTCATAGGACCTTTTTTATTTGTATTTCAATAAAGAATATAAAAAAAATTTGTCCGGTTGAAAAATGACAATTCCTTGCAATTGTTTAAACAACTTCCGGTTTAAGCAATATGGCCCCGGGTTGCCCCCTGGCAACATGCATTTATATCATCAGTAGGGCAATGTCAACAGGATCGCATAAAAAAATTGAGGTGGAATAGTTTTCGGTACTCATGCGCCAGTACCTCCCTACTACATGTACTTTTTTAATATTTTCGTTATAGTTATTCTCAGCGCTCCCACCAATAATACAATTTTACATAGATGTTTTAAAATGAAACTCTAGAAATTTCCATTTTGAAAAATCTTAACTAAAGGATGACCTAAAATATCTAAATTAACACCTAATTTCAGTATAATAGAGTAAATTACAAGAAACAACTTATTTTACGTAGGGAACAGCTAGGTTTAGGTACCTACGTAAAACTTGATTTATTTTAATTTTTTATAAGCACAACTAAATGTCGTCTTCTATCCGTGGTGTTTTAGGGGTCTTTATAATTTTCAATTTTAGAATGGTTAGCCCTTTTGATATCTTTTTTTTGCGTCAATAATTATCAATATACAGTAGCCGTCCAAGATATAGTCATACAAATTGTTCCTCTAGTGACTATCTTGGAAGTCATATAGACGTCCGTCAGATGGGGTAGACGCTTAATTATATAAAATAAAACAAATTGGAATTTTTTCAACAATTTTTATTATTATAAAAAAATTGTATTCCAATTCCGGTAGATTCGACGCCATCAATATATTATAGTGAGGACATTGGTCTGCACAAACGCGTTCCCAATTTTTTATAGTGAGTTCAGTAAAATATTTTTACTGAATTTTTTTTTTTTATTTATCCTCTATAAAACTTGTCTTACAAAATTTACTTCAACAAGTTTGTAAAAATTGTTTGTTAAAAATTTCTTTTAAAAAGACTAAATATTTTGAAAACAGTTTGCCTTAGTTTTCATTTCTTAATTGTCTAACAACTAAAGTTTTCAGTTATGTTATCGTAGCAAATTACGATTTTTTGATACCTTTGACGCACCACTGATTTATCAGTCTCAAAAAAAATTTTATGCTACTATCAGTAGAATTAATAATTTTATAAATAGAGGATCTACTCCTAAAAACGTTATACAGATAACAAAACTATTTTTAAATAAATCAATAAGTATATCAGTTGTTTTTCTTTCGTTTGATTTCAGATTATTTGGAACGAAATGCGATAAATGTGGCGCGTCGTTTAGTAAAAATGATTTTGTAATGCGGGCAAAAAGTAAAATATATCATATAGAATGTTTTCGGTGTTGTGCATGTGCAAGACAATTAGTACCTGGTGATGAATTTGCGTTACGCGACGGCGGTGCACTCTACTGTAAGGAGGATCACGACGTGATGGAGAAGAGCTCGGTGCCGAGTACACCGCATCCGGTTGGCCCCGAGAGTAACAATAATACCAGTCTTAGCAATAATAATCATAGTAACACGAGCGCCGATCTCGGCTGTATGTCAGGTGAGTTGAATTCTGTTTGAAAGTGTAGAGTGTTAATGCCAATTTAATCTGATTTGACACTTACTTTACATACGTACGTTACGTGGTGTTGGCTCCAGTCCGTTTGTGAATATTAAATAACCATTGTTTAATTATCAAATGGACATTGTCCACCATACGCCAATTCTCTGTAGACCAACCACACTGGCTAATAACACCCCATAATACCCTACCTTGTATTGTATTTGTTTTATGATTAAAACAGATTCAGGCTCGGAGTCGGGCTCACATAAAGGGAGTCGAGGCAAAACGGGCAGCGGTATGGGCTCCGGCGGTGGTTCGGGTGATGGTAAACCGACGCGCGTGCGCACCGTACTCAACGAGAAACAATTGCATACACTACGAACCTGCTACGCAGCAAATCCTCGACCCGACGCACTAATGAAGGAACAGCTGGTCGAGATGACCGGTCTGTCACCTCGTGTTATTCGTGTTTGGTTTCAAAATAAACGATGCAAGGATAAGAAAAAGACTTTACTAATGAAACAGCAAATGCAACAGGAGAAGGTAAGAAATAGAAATTTATTTTTAAGATTTTTCTTCTAAAAAAAAAAAAAACGTACCGTAGAGTGGGATGAATCGGGACAGGCGGGTGAATATGGTCGAAACGAAAAATGTTATTCATGAACTTAATTTAAAAATACTAAATGTAAATGCGAATATATATTTTACTTAAATTATAGTATAATCATTATTCTTTCGAGTAACAATAGTGACTAAGCTTGAAATTGAATAAAAAATATTAAAAATTGAGTTTAGATTAACATCTTCAAACAGTGCTATTTTTTGTTCCTTAAAACTTTATCTAAAAATTATTTATTTCGGTGTTCTTAGGAATAAATTGTTGTTTAATTGAAAATTTAATTATTTCGGAACATATCAGAAAAAAGAAGACTGCAGACTTTGTTTTTATTGTTTTAAGGGGAAATAATGAGGACTTGACATTTGGGCTAAGTTGGAAGTTAATAGAGACGGAAAAGTTGTGAATAGTGACAGTATATAGGTTAATAGGGACGTATATAAGAGTATAAAGGAACGAATGAAGCATGCATTGGAACATAAAAGAGAGTACTTTCAAGGTTATCAAGTCATTCGGTATTTTTATAAACACATTCAGCATAACATTTCTGTATTTTATAAACTTTATTTTAAATTCTACGTTTATTTCTACAGAAAATCATCAAGTATCATTTCTTTTCTGAATGTATAAATACAAAAAATTCGAAATTATTTTATATTAGAATTTCAATTTTGGTCGACCCTACGGGCTGTCCCCATTCACCCTTTTATCGTCTCTTTTGACCCCAATTTTTCATAGAGAAGATTATTGTAATTTTTTGAAAAACACCGATATTTTAAAAATTTTTTGGATACTGTAATAAAATGACCATCCTCACGTAAATTTTTAATATATTAAAGATTATGTACCCATAAAATAAATACAAAAAAATACGGTGTGAAGTCTGAATTCGTCCCTATTCATCCCGGTCTACGGTATACGAAAAAAAAAAAACGAACGCGTGTGTAAGAGAAGGAGAGTAAGAGTGTGAGAGTGAGTGAGGTGGTGTTGCATGAAGGTGAGACGTGGTGTAACAGATCAACCAATCATGTATTGGAACCCATGAGTAGTGAATGTGCTGCTCCACCTTTGTACGCCTTCCACAAACGCCCATTTATATATGTACATGTGTGTGTTTGTGTTTACAGGACGGTCGTAAGCTCGGGTATGGCAGTATGCAGGGCATTCCGATGGTGGCGTCGTCGCCAGTTCGACACGACTCGCCGCTAGGCATGCATCCGCTCGAGGTACAGGCGTATCAGCCGCCGTGGAAAGCGTTAAGCGACTTCGCACTGCACACGGACTTGGAGCAAACGCACACGCCGGCGTTCCAGCATCTCGTCAATCAGATGCACGGCTACGATCTGCCGCCGCCGTCGATGATGCCCGGCCACGGTGTGCCGCCGTCCAGCGGTATGCACGGCGGTGCGCCGCCCCCAGATTCAATGGCACATCCGGACAGCACGGACAGTTATGTGACATACCTGGAGAGTGACGACAGCCTCCCGGCCAGTCCATAACAACACCGCGGGCTGACGCGGCGAGCGCCCCTCTGTACATAACCAATGCTGCGGCTATGATGATGATGATGTATATGTATGATACGATATGATATGATTGATTTGATTGATTGTGTTAATACAAAAAAATAAATATGAAAAAAAAAATTATAAAAAATTGTCATTTTAATAATATTTTTACAAGCGGCCATTGCCGCGAAAATTGTGTATAAATGAATAAAGGGTACATTTGCTTGTAAATAAAATAAATAAATGTTATGTCATTAATTTTTAAATTATGGATATTTTTCTTTAATTTCACATAAAAGTTTTGAATTGGATTTTTTTCTTTAATAAAAGCAAACACGTTTTTGTTTAAAACAACATGGTAAAGTAAGAGTATGTTAGCAAGTAAGGAAGAGGGAAACACATTTTTCTAAGGGGTCACATGGTTTTTTTTTTAGCAAGAAACACTATTTTTTCGAATTTTTTTTCAATATAAGAAAATATAATTTATTCCAACTTTTGACATATTATATGTTTTTAATCTCAAATGTTATCGAGTGCCTGTGAAACATTATTAATGTATAGCGGACTTCTGTCCGTATTTAAATATACACCAATATTCATATGTTCACTTAATGTCCAGCTTTAGCTGATACTTGAACACTGAATGTACTTTGGCAAATGGCCAATGCATTATGTTAATTAAAATTCATATTGTGTTTGAAAAATTATCAAATTGGATCGGCTGGGACTCCAACCCGAATATTTTCTTATACTGTAAAAAGAAAAGCCGAAAACATAGTATTTTCTTCCTAAAAGAACCCATGTAACCCCTTAAAACAACATGATAAAGTAAGAGTAAGTTAGCAAGTAAGGGTGAAGGGGCACATTTTTTTTAAATTTTAGGTTTATTGGCTATCCGTAAATTACGTACGCAAACAGGGGGACGGGTGCAGGGCCGGATCTAGAGTTATTAGGAGGGGAGCAAATTTTCCTGTTGACGCCCTCCGTGGCAAAAAAATTTTCCATGGAAAAGGAAGTGATGACCAAAAGTTTATTGGCGAGGGTCACGCCCTCAAAAATTTTCCATGCCTTCCAACAAATTCACTTGACGAGCCTAAAAAAAAAACAAACGCCAACTGACTCAATAATCATTATAATTATAGTCATTTTATCAACGTGGTATTCAAAATGAAATAATATTTGGTGTATATTTTTAATTGTTGGAAAGGGGGGGGGGGGTACACCCGCTGTACACGCGCCTCTATACCAGAAAGATAATTTGATGTTAAACTAAATTTTGAATTTAAAACTTATATTTTTACGTTAATACCTATAACAATTAGAGGTGGACTTAGCAGTGATTGCCGAGAGCAGTTAAGCTAAAGAGCAATTTGTAGTAGCAGTGATCATAGTAGTGATGTAATCAGTTTTTCATATATACATATATATATATATATATATATATATATATATATATATATATATATACATATATATATATATATATATATATATATATATATATATATATATATATATATACCGCAGAAATTTTTTCGGAATTAACAGTCGCGTCACCCCTCAAAAGGATAAGAATTATTTCCCTATATATATATATATATATATATATATATATATATATATATATATATATATATATATATATATATATATAGGGTGTAGGGAAATAACTCTTATCCTTTTGAGAGGTGACGCAACTGTTAATTCCGAAAAAATTCCTGCGGTTTTAGTGTCTACAGGGTGCTATGAGTCACCCCACAAAAGGACGAGAGTTATTTGTTTTGCACCCTGTATATGATAGCATATTGAAGTTTTATAGAACATTTATGCGCATATATTACATTTAGCAATTTTAGTTTCATTGTTTCATTGTTGGAATTAAAATACAACCAAATTTCACTTGTTTTTTTCCTCTCCATTTCAGTTCAAAGAAATACGCACCCTTTAACTAACTTCAATTTGAAAATATTTAAAAAGTAGAAAGAGTTAAACATTAAGTTACAATTCTCAGTTCTAAGAATTGAATAAGGGCTATTATTGTAATATGTATATAGTGTAACGTAAGAATACGTAAAAAAAAATTGTTGGTGGACAAAAAGACAAGAACAGGATGGATAAGTTTTTTTTTTTTTTTTTTAATACCAATAACAGTGTTCTAATAGCAATGATCACTGTAAGAGGTATAACACTTACCACAATTTAAATAAATATTAAAAAAAAAAAAAAAAAGTTTAAAAGAACAGTTCCAGAAGAGCAGTTAAGAGAATAGTTAAAGAGCAGAGCAGCATGTTCTCTGCTCAGTGCAAATCACTGTTCTAAGTAACAAGGATCACTTGAGCAGTCACATTCTATACCTACATATAATCTATATTCACTGCTATAATCTATCTTAAACTATATACTTAACCCACCCACCCCTTAATATTTTGAAAGTAAGAGTAAGAATAAATATTTTGAAGTAAATTTAAATTCTGTTAACAAAATTTGAATATTTTCTTATTTTCACCGCCTTTCAAAAATTAATCTCCAAATTTTAATCAAATTGTATCAAATTTAATAAAATTGCATTAAAAAAGAGCAATGTAGTAATTTAAAATTTTGTTCTCTTACCGTTTTTGAAATATCTGAAAATTTTTGTCTTTACCATTGAAGCGTTCGTTACTGACATAACCCATAGGTTAAAATTTCTAAATCAATTTTCGATAATTTATCAGTGATGATTAAAATTTCACTCATTTCAATTTTTCAAAATTCTTTCCTAACTCCATAAAATATTAATTAGATTAGTAGTCTTTCTTCATTAAACCAAAAAAGTATAATAGACCGGGAGGCGGTAATAAGACAGTTTACCCATCGATTTAAAGAAAATTTCATTTTTCATCTAATAGTGTACCATTCGAAGTTACAAATTTTGAGGCCCCCTTACCCATCGATTTAAAGAAAATTTCATTTCTCTTGTAATAGTTTACCATTCGAAGTTACGAAAAATCTTTGTCGGCCAGGCCTCATCTTGTCCAACAGAAAACAAGATATTTGCAAAAAGGCATATTCTAGGTCTTCGATCTCGAATAACTATTTTACCCAACTATTTTAAACTGTTTATATATTAAACTGTTCACAACTTTAAAATTTAACAGACCATAGAATTCGAAAAGGTAAGTAATATTTTGAAATCGGTGTTGAGGCTTGAAGTGCTTAACAGCCTCAGCAAAGTTTGATGTGGCATGCGACAGTGTTTCTAAAGCAGACTTTACACTGATAGTAGTATCATACTTTTTATTCTGTTCTACTTTACTCGGTTCGATTTGGCATAGATCGTCTACGCGCAACATTGTAAAAATTTTAATTTTACGTCAACTTTAAAACTTTAGAGCATAGAATAAGTCGATAGCAGGCGGAGACCAGTATACAGTGGCAATGTCGAGCTGTTATCTACTTTACTAGAGCTAAGAACTTTACCAATTGCGACGTTTACATTAGTAAAATAACTTAGATAACAACTAGTCCTTACTAGTGATGTCGAGCTGAAGAAAAATTAATCGATTAATCGACTAAAGTTGTTTTTCAAACAAAATCGGTCTTTAATCGAAAATATCAAGCACGCAATAGTTGACTAATCGACTAACTTTTTAGTCGAATTCATAAATAGGGTAATGTATGTATTTCTTTCAAAAAAAAATGTTTTGAATTTGAATAAGTTATTAATTCTTAATATTTTATTATTAATTTTTTTTTTTTAAAGAAAAAGAAAGATGAAAAATGAAAAATCGTACCAATGGATAATTTTTTAATTTTTAATTTTATGAATTCTATATAAATAATACAGGGAAAAAATTAAATTAGTCGCTTTTAGTCATTTAAAAAAAAATCATTTTAGTCATTTCGTCAAGGGTAAAATAGTCAATTGAAAACTGACTAAATTTAAACAAAATTAGTCGACTAAACCGATTAATCGATTAATTATCCGACATCACTAATCCTTACCTAAACTTTTCTATTGTTTACTTTTCCATTGTAAACTTCGCTTAATGCCATTTGCAAATTTTATTCTATGGTTTTCTCATTTTTGACGAAACTAATGGTGGTGGTGCAGGTTAGACAAAACCGACAAAAGCTCTATCAAAAATCTAGAGTCCCTATAATAAATAGAGTGATGACATGTGTGCTGAACGCTGATTGGTTCCAGCATTTTCTATCCAAAGTTTGCGTAAAATACATTTGAAATAAATTAAATGTTAATAAAAACCATTTAGTTTAACTTAAAAAGAATAATTAAATTAATAATTTTTATTTTTTCATTAATTCATAACTTATTAACAATAATTATGTACTCAGAAATATTTACTCAAACATGTGATAATTAATTTTGAAGCTTCCCCCTTTGTTTTGGATAGAAGATGGATGACATGTCACGACTCTGCGTAGGCGTATTTTGAAAATATACCCGAAGTCAGAGCTTGTGACGTCACTGACCGATCTAGGATCGGGTATAATTTACAAAACAGAAACTAACAAAGTGACTCTTTAAAATATACCTCATTTCAGAGCCAAAATCGGGTATGTTTTCAAGTACAAGAATACTACTATGAGTATTTGAATATATACCCGACAATAAATTAGTGTAATCTTATACAGCTACTAATAAGGTATATTTTCAAACTTATTTCAACTGTAATTTATATTCGATCTTCATAAAAAAAAAAAAATTGCACATATGATTTAAAACAAGACTTACTTTGTTGCAAATAAAACAAACCGTTACAATTTTTTGAAATAATTTTTAGCTTCTTCTTATCTTAATTCTTAATTGTTAGCGTGTGAGTTAAACGTGAAAAATTTGTTTAAAATTGAATAATGATTAATAAAACAGATTTAGAAGGGTTTTTTACAAAAGCGTATGAATATGGACAATATTATTTGAATTCGAATCCGCTGAAAAATATTTGGTGCAATTAAGGTAGTAAGTCTGGTAACTTGGATTGAAAAAATGGAAATTTTTTTTTTTTTTAATTCAAAAGTACAACATATTGAGAATATATTGTGAAAATTTTAGATCGAAATTCAATGAAAACAAAACAAAACGAAACGAAAAATTCTTTGCTATTTTATGAAAAAATTGTAAAAAAAAAACCTATGCATAACGATAGCTACAATTATGTAATTTAATAATTTTTTTCTTCTTTTAATTTGAAATGATTCATCATTGCAATACTGTTGGTATAATTTGCAATTTTTTGGGTGCATTTGCATTATTAAGTTTGCAAATATTTAATGTTTTTCTATAAAAATTTATATGGACAAATGGATACTCATTAAAGCCTATTTAATTCAACCCTCATATATTCACTCACATTTGCAAATATATTCACTAAAATTATCAATTTTTTGCGACGTCACAGTGCTGTTTTCCCTTAACTAGTTGGCTGAACCATTTGTTTACCAATAAATTAAAAGTGGGTATGTTTTTCATACTATTCTATTAAATATTGAGTTTGAAAATATACCCGAGCTCAGTGCTTTTAATGGCCAATGGGTATATTTTCAAGTGTCGAACTATGCTTATTAAACATTGAATGTATACCCGAGTTCAGATACATTGAGCTCTGAATACGGGTATATTTTCCAAATACGCCACGACTCTATTTATATAGGGACTCTATCAAAATCTAATACGACTAGTGACATCTTTTGACAATCAATCGTACAAAAATATGTTACAAACTCCGTAGGTAAGGCAATTAACTTTACCTTATTAATTTGCTCAGTTAACAATAGATGGTACCGATGGTGCAAAATGAAATTACATATATGATGTGACAATTAAATTTGACAGTATCGAAAAAACTATGTAATCTTTCAACAATTATGAATTTGAGATAATATAATCTAAAATTATTTTGGATAATTGAAATAAATATGTAGTTTCACAGTTTTTAATCAGTATCATTTAAAAAAAAATGTCGGACGCTGAAGGAGACGTTTTAGAAGGATTTTTATGTCCGACATGCATGAAAGATCTAAAAACACAGAGCCAATTAATTACACACGTTGAAAAACAACATCCTGAAGATCAAGATGTACTAAAATCACTTAAAGGTACTTCAAATAAAACAACTTCATAGATTTTTGGAATTCAGGTTTTTCATTCATTCGTAGATTTAGTTGGAAAAGCGAAGAAGAAAATTTTAAATATCGATGAAAATGATCTAGACGCATTTAAATCTATTATCCGAACACGGTCGGCAAATCTAAAATCCTATAGGCAGTATGAAAAACAAGATCTGGGCCAAGTAACTAGTCATATGGAAAATTTCAAGTCATTTCGTACCGAGGCCCACATTCGATTAGAACATTACGCGGCAGAAACTAATAAACTTTTGATCAGACTCGATCGATTATTACGTTTAGAGGATACCGGTGATCGAAGGCAACATGAACAGTCTGTAGTGCAGTGGTTGGATGGTACCTCCGTTAAGTTGTGCCCCTTTTGCACAAAGTCTTTTAACCTTACTCGACGTCAGCATCACTGTAGACTTTGTGGATCAATTATGTGTCAGTCGTGCTCACATTTTCTACCAGTATCTGTCGCTAGTAAGTTACTGTTCTGCGAGTGATTAAAGGGTTAAAGGTAGTCAGCAATGTGAAAAAATTGAGTATTTTAAATAATTATTTTTTTGACAATAGTTTAAATTATTTTTTCTACTTCTGTTGAAGAACACACTCATTACATACCCATTAATTGTTGAGAAAATTAGGCATTATTTAAAGGTGTGGAGGAATGATCATTACTCAATACCCTTCGACCAATGAAATCACCGTATTAATCATTATTCAATAGGTTTGCGATTGTTTTGTGAATAATAATATATCTATAAGTTTTAATTTCATATATGGTGCGTAGTAACGTCTAACTAAACAAATATTCTACTCGCTTGCAATGGCTATTACTCACTCAGATGCGTTACTCGGCTCGTGTCATAATTTCATCTTCGTGAGTAATAGCTATCATTACCAGCTTGTTGAATAATATACTATTATAAAACAAATAATACAGGCTTATTATATTATGTTTTAACTTTATTTTACAAATATTAAAAGAAAAAAAATATTTATTGTAAATCACGTTATCGTCATACTTGTTGGACCCCGTCTTTATTTGTAGTGACCATCTAAACCACCATTTTATTGGTTCATCTAAAATCAATCAAACAAAAAAAATCATTAGTTTAATACCTAGTTAATTTAGTACCCGATCGAAGGATTTTTTTAAAATTATAATTTTTATTTTTTATAAACAATAAACTAATGGATCTTTCCTTGAAAATCCAAAATAAGTTATAAGAGGCCGCCATTTTGTATATTTTCACAAGAAAATAAAAAGCTTCGAACGGGCACTAGATTAATACTATTAAACTGACGATTTTTTGTTGTTTAACTGATTTTAGATGAACCAGTAAAATATTATGATACTCACTGCCAGGGCTGGGAACTATTTAAAATGATTTCATTTTAAATATTAGGTGTAGGGTTGGGCGGGGTAAAAAAAAAGAAAAAATCAAATCTTTTCATTTTTCATGCAGAAAATATTTGATTTTTAGACAAAAAAAATACTGGATGATGTTAAATTGTTTGTATTTTGAGATTTTGTATGTTTTTTCACTTAAGTTAATGGCATAAATCTATAAAAAAATAAAAACCTTACTTTTTTTTACCCGCCAAATGGGGTAAAAAAAGACAGTGGAGGGTAAATAAAAGACAGACCTCTAACTAATAGGATACTGCAAGTACATGATTGGAAGGGTAAAAAATAAGCAGCTTGGGTAATTAGCAGTACAACACTTTTTATTTCACAACTCGTATCTCTACTACAAAATTTTTTATAGATATATTTAAATTTTACGTATTTTACTAAAAATTTTAGCTAAGATTAAGCAGTAACAAAAGTCAGAAAAAGTTAACTGATGCAAAAGCTTAACTCATAGGAAATTTCTTTGGACTTTAGATATTCAATAGTTTTTATTTCACAAACGTACAACTAATACAAAATCTATTGTAGCTCATTAAAAAACCAAATATGTTAATTATGTATGCAGTAAAGCTTAGTTATACATTATAAAAACAAATAAATTTTCATGGGTCAAAAATACAAATTTTCAAATGAGCTGAAATTGATATCTATGAAAACCGTCTGCTCACTAACAAAAAAATGGTTTTATTGAAGAATCAATATTTTTTTAATCCATAAAATATACATATAAATATGTCATTATATAGTTTTAAAAAGAAATCCTTGTCAATAATTTTTAATTTTTCTAAATGTTGTTTTGTCTTTTTTTACCCCATTTTTTTCTTTTTTTTAACATATAAAAATAGTTACAAGCAGTTGGACCATTTAAATAAAACTTTGTACTTTACATTACTAAAGCATGTAGACTAACCAGAAAAAAATACAGCACTCTATCTTATCAGATTTTTTACTTACTGAAAAAGTTTATCGTGGCGGAATGAAAGTTTTTCACTCATGAATAACAGGTTTGGGAGAAAATTTTTTTATGTTATAAAGCCCTCTCCAAAAAATAATTTTTTGGCCCAGACAGCTTAAAATACTAATGTATTCGGTTGTAATATTTTTTATTTTTCGAATTTAACACTGTTGAGTTTAATATAAGTATGTCTTTTTTTACCCCACTCGAATAGTGTCTTTTTTTACCCCGCCCAACCCTACAAATAAGTTTTAAGGTTTTTTTTTTTTTTAAATTTTGAAGTTTTATTGAGAAAAACTGGTACAATGTATATCATTCAAAATATTACCCGTCGCTTTCTACTACCTTTGACCATCTTTCAGGCAGCATACGGACATCGCGTTTAAAAAATTCCCTAACTTTTGAGGCGATCCAAGAATCGACCCAATTTTTCATTTCTTCGTTAGAAATGAAGTGCTGTTCAGCCAGCTCAAGAGCTATTGACTGGAACAAGTGGTAGTCTGAAGGAGCAATGCCTAGCGAATACAGCGGGTGAGGTAGAACATCCCAGTTTGCTTGATAACTTTAGCAACATGTGGTCGAGCATTGTCATGTTGAGAAAGCAGTACTTCCTGCAAATGTTGTTTCGTTGGCACAAAAGTTGACATAGTTGGAGCATAAAATACAAAATGGCATTTTGCATTTTCTATTTTAAATAAGTTCGGTCAACCCATTTTCCATTTTGTATTTTAAATGGAAATTTGAATCCATTTTACATTTAAACGAAAATGCATGTATACTCAAATTTATGTGTATTCAATATTAATTATAGACGTTATTAATATGTGTATACAATATAAATTATAGACGATTAATTGAACGACTTGAAGTCTAACAAATTGTAAGTTAAATGCAAGTTGATTAAGGTAATTGACTCAAATTTTTTATAACTCGAGTTGCAATGTCACTTGAATTAAATTATTTCTAGAGTTGCAGTTCTCTTAAATCAAACTTTTCTGACGCAAGTTGTGTACTACTATCTTTAAGACACGTCGATAAGAAATATTTTTTTGTATTTCGAGTAAATGATTTTCATAATTTTATTTAGAAGTTGCAGTCGTAGCATAGTCAAGGTTTGAATATGTCAAGGCCGAATTAAATTTTACAATATTTTAAGTAACAATATTTGGAGAGTTAAGTTTCGTTTTCATATCATGAAAACTTGACAAAATTTTCTCAAAAGACTGCCTTTATTTAATTTCAGTACGTTTGATATTTTCTTAATTTTTTTTTTATAATTATTTAATTAAAATAATAATAAAAAAGTTTATAGAATAAATTTAAATTAAAAAAAAAAGCATTTTGCATAGTATAATCCATTTTAAATAACTATTTTCTATTTTACATTTGCATTTTTGGAAACCATTTTCTATTTTAAATGGTTTTTACGAATCATTTTTCCCAGCCCCGGTCATTGCATTATTTATTTTATAAAATAAATCAACTACTACAGTCAAAAAAAAAATTTTTTAGTTAATATACTCAATTTTTCACACCGCTGACTACTCCAAACCCATAAAAATGGCCCATAAAAGGCCCATAAAAATGTGTGACTGCCTTTTTTGTAGAGAAAATGACTGGTGCGTTAGTGTTACAACAGTCGGAACCTGAACCGGACAGTTCTGATAATTCAATACGCATTTGTGAACATTGTATAAGCTTGCTAGAAAATCGACATGCTATGCAAGAACGAAGGCTTATTCAACCACCAGTTTGTGATCTTTATATTCATATGAAGTCTTTGATGGCAGATAAAATGGATCCAGCTTGCGCACTCTACATTAAAGTGAGTTTGTTATATGTTTACAAAATATATTCGATGCTAGAATAGTTCGTGGTCTGTTGAATTGTCCCGATTTTCTAAAAATTCACATTAATCTACAAATATGTGTTAGTATTTAACAGTGCCCTCGTTCGATGCATATTCCAAATTTTTTTAAAGCCAGTTTAATTTAGCGATTTAATTTAGTTCACCGTTTTGAAAAAATAAATTTCGAGAAAATCGCGTTTAAGTCATATTAACAGACCTTTGAGAAATTAGTTTCATGGTTGAAGTTTTATATTTGAAAGTTTCGAATGACGTTTTAAATACAGAACAGGGTACATTATGACATTTTATGAATTTAAAAATCCTCTCACATATTTATGTAAAAATTTAGTTGTATATGTTTAGTCTATTCTATTTGCTATAATTTAAAATTCCTCAAATAAATGTCTAAAACTTATTTAAATGAGTGAGTAATGCAAATAATTTTCAATTAATGAATATGCGTCAAATTATTACGTAATAATTTTGAATATTCTTCCTTCTTTCAAATTTATTTGATTTTATTTTACAAAAATATTAAAATAGTTAACCCATTAAAGCTCGCCCATATTTCTTTCTGTCAGATTTTTATGAAATTTTACGCAAAGAATCGGAGTTTCTTATATAAATCAAAGGTTCGTCTGATATATTTATCAGGTAACTCGATAATACCGAAAAAGAAAATTAATTGTAGTTTTTAAATGATAAACTTTTTAATATTTGATATCAAAAACTTCATAAAAAACTAGTTATGAAAACCCATCCATATATTTGAAAATTCTGTGAAAAAACTACACTGATTTCATATGATTTTTCCGCGGTATTATGTATAATATTGTGGATCGTAATAGGTTGAAAGTTTAAAACATTTTTGATTGAACGTAGCACATAAAAAATCAAACTAATTATAAAAAATAACTGTAAAAAATATTTCCTTTCATTTATGTTTTCTATCAATATATTAGATCAGTTTTATCATCAAAATAATATATAATACCATTAAAAATAAAATAATTTTGCATTATAGCTCAAGAATCACAAAGGCTAGGGTACTTGACTGCAATTGAGAAATGATTCTAAATGCTTTGTTCTTACGTATAAATTAGTTCATTTTTGTTAAATTTTTAAAAATCTTCAAAAAAACCATTGTTCAATTTTAAATGAACAAATTGGCGGGAAAAACGACTTGGCGTAGTGACGTATGCAATGACGTCACGATTTAACTGAAACAGATGTCGCTTTCATTCATATCAACACTTGTCGACACGGTTTCAAATTTGTACGCAATATTCAGCAGTCATCATGTTCAGTTTTAGTGGTATTTACAACTTTCTACTTTGTTATCTTCTTCATTTATTATCACTGTAAGATTTTCATGAAGCCCTACAAGTATTAAATCCACTTTAAGAAAACAGTTTGACGTAACTTTAAAATTGTAGCAAAAAATAAAAGCATTTTTAACATAATATTTAAAACAAGTTGATAAGGATATTTTACGTATTAAGTGACGATGTATTCCTTCCATCAATCTTTTTTGAGTGCAAAATTAATTACAAACCAAAAAGTTCAAAATAAATTACAAAGAAAACAACTTCTCTTGGTCAGTTAGAATTGTAAAAATGTCACAATGAAAATGCAATTTGTCATACACAATACGTAACTACAGTAATAAGATCTGCTATAAAAAGACGTCATTTTCAAATATCACTGCGTTTTTAATCATTTAAATGAAGGCTAAAAATTTATAATTTTCAAAATCGAATTTTTAAATAACTAAAGAATATTTTTATTTATCACTACTAAAATTGAATATATTTAAGGATCATACATAAAATTATTCAACATTTAAAACAAATTTTGAATACAGTCAAGTACCGTATTGTAGTTACAACTCTTAATATCTGAACAATTTTTTGATTAACAATAAGTCAATAGTTTATCCATATTAAAAATAGCATCTCTCAAACAGTATTGCTAAAAAGTGGATAGATTGCATACTATAGAAGCACCAAGTATTCTGTACTAAAAATTCAATCACGTTGTCTTAGATGTGCGACAGTTTAAACTCCGGCGAATCAACGTACAGTCTTGAAGACACTCAAACTCTTCGTTCAACGATCGCCAAACAAGCCGAACAATTGGATTTGGTGAGTAGACGAATCGCCGCGTTGGCTGGAACACCGCGCGAAATCAAACTACATCAGTCAATTCGTCGTGCTGCCACCATTTATCTAAAGGACAAATTAATAAGTCTACCCCAGTTACCGTCAGCCGAGCAAATTGAATCAGTACGGCGTTCCCCGCCAAAAGTAATCAATTCCGACAGTGCACCGTCAAAAAGTGTAGCTATGATATCTGGATGGTCGCCAATGATGCAACCCGCGTCAGCGTCTGAGGAGAAGGATCCGTTGATTGTACAGATGGAAGTGATACGTGGATATATTAAGGAGGCGAGGCAAGCGTTACGATTTGAAGAAGTGGTTCTTCTTGAGGAGAATTTACGCGAGTTACAAAATGAATATTTACAACGGCAGCAAGAAAAGGATAGAAGCAGTTATGAAAATGCTAATGGAGAAGTATCATAGTTTTAAATTGAGTTTCTAGTAAAATGTTTTAAAATTTTTTATACAATGAATTATTATACCATTCCAATGTTTTTCAATAAAAATTAGGCCATTATTTTTCATTAGGCGATTTGAAATTTTCAAAAATATATAAGAATTCATTTAAACATCACATAATAAATAATTTGTAATCGAACATACCAAGTACTAGTGATGTCGAACGGTTAATCGATTACACGGTTTAGTCGACTAATTTTGTTTAAATTTAGTCATCTTTCAGTCGGCTATTTTATCCTCGATTAAATGACTAAATTGATTAACTTTTTTTTTTCAAATGATAAAAAGTTAAAAACGACTAATTTAATTTTTTTCCATATTATTTATTAGGAAAATTATTTATTAAAAACTAAAAAATTATTTAATTGTACGATTTATCATTTTCCTATCATTAATACAATGTGATGCATCATATCTTTCATTACTTTGTTGATAAGTTTGATTAATCAACTATTGTAGGCTCGATATTTTCGACTAATAGCTAATTTTATGTAAATAACAACTCTAATCGATTAATCGACTAACTGCTCCCCTACTCGACATCACTACCACGTACATAAGTTAATTTAAAATAAATAAAGGGAACCGAAAATCAGTGGTGTACCTGTATTTATTGAATAAGTTGTTTTTTTTTAAATACCTCCTTACCTGTATCTTGATTTTTTAAATGCTTGTTGTACTAAATATAACAAATACAAAACACATATTAAAAAAAGAAAACACTTCAATTTCTTTTTATTTTTTATTTAAATTATTTTAATTTAAAAATTTATAAAGACTTTTTTGGAGTGAAACTTCTTACTCGAGCAGCGTTATATTAATATTAGTGATGAAGGAATTTAAACATTGATAGTAAGAAGTTTCACTGCAGATGTACTTTTCCGTTCTTTTTACTTAACGTTATTAAGAGAAAACTGAATTTAAGTTTATGAAAATATTTTAATTTAACATGTATATTATAAAAACAGAACATGAAATGCATATAAAAATTTTAAAAATTGTGTTTTACTTATTTTTTATTTTTATTTTGTTTCAGCAGTTTCAATGTGTCTTAAGAGCGAAACCGTGGGTTATTATTGTATTATATTTCTCATTTAAGTCACATTAAGATGCCATTATCAACACCAACGCTACCGTCTATAGTTCAGACTCAGTTCCTATATCTACCAAATATACCCGAATATCTGGAAGTACTTTCTCTTTCAAATAATAACATGGCGGCAACTTTTTTTATTTAACTTTCAAATGATTAAGACGAGTTAACTCGTCATGCAATATGGCGATTCAAAATGCTTTGATATGTATATATTCACTAATACAAGTGCCGCCATCTGTGACAGATTTGTCGAAATACAGTGCAATTGTAAGTAATATTCAATTTTACCAATACAGTTTAGCATAATTTCTATTTTAAAAATATTTTAATGTTGGCACATCTGATTTTCTTTCTTTTTTTGTAACCTTATCTATTGTGCTTGTCACTGGTAGTAAAAGGTCCGGCATTTAGACATAAAAATTTTTCTCTATGATTAAAATAAAAGGGTTAATGTATATTTTTTAAACGAGCTGAAACATCTTTACCATTTTCTTTACTGTTAGCAATACGAGAACCAAACTGAAGAGCCCGTTTCCGGAAAAATGGTACCTCTCTAAACCCTAAATAGAACGCCAGCAATCTTAATAGAAACTTATCCCCAATACCATGTTGTAACTTTTCCACCAAAAAACATCGATCCCAAATCGGCAAATTGAAAATAAATTTCACAACTTTCTCATCTAAATACGGAGTCCTAAGTTGTCGACCGTGATCCGAAATTACACGATCATCTCTTGCCAAATTTCGGTGTGGTAAGTTATTCCAGTCCTGCTCAAGTTCCTGACTCAAACCAATCCAACCTTGTCTTTTAAAGGCGTTTTTATGTCTTGTATACCCGCCAAAGAGTTCATCTGCCCCCATTCCAACGAAAAGTAAGCGACAATTTGATTTACCCATATTTTCAGTGTGCCCCCGACTAGCAAACCATAAAGCACATCCTAGACTTTCATCCAAAATACTTTCCAAAGGATTTATAAGATGAGTTACATGCTCAGAGCATTTCGATTTTAATTCTTCTTGAGTGATATTTATCTCAAAAAGTTTCCACGTTCGTTCTGGGAACAACCTTCGTAACTCCTTCAAACTTTTAAATGCCATTTGTCGATCGGGTGTGTTGTAGTCGGCGACATTTGGTTTTTCAAAGGCCACATTAAAAAGATGAATTTCGCTTTCGATTGCAATAGTCATATGAATTAGGGTGGTAAGTACTGTACAATCTAAACCACCAGAAAACAGTACTCCAATGGAATTTCTCCATTTAGGAGGCTGAGTTGCAGCTCTTACACTGACAGCATCTTTTAATTTGTTGTATAATTCGTTGACTAGAGAACTCCAATGTGAATGTTTTAAAAGCTCCGAATACGCAACATTTGAATCTTGATGAATTAAAAGTGGTTCTAAAGTTTCTAAAGTTTCTGGTTCTTTATGAATTCTGATTGGTTCATTGTAATTTTCATAAATAATATTGATTTTCATCTTTAAAAATTGCTCTAGTCGATTCACTGAAACTTTTATTATTTGAGATGGCATATTCCAGGGAAATAATTCAATATATTCTATATTATTTGAAAGACTAATAACAAATAATCCTAAAAAACGAAAAAAAGCTTTCTAAATAAAAATATTTTTTAGAAAGATAAGTTGTTAGGACAATTTTAGAGACAAACAGAGACAAGAAACTATACCGGGTGATTTATTTAACTCTAAATGATTAAGACGAGTTAACTTGTCTTGCAATATGGCGGCTCAAAATGCTGTGATATGTATATATTCATTAGAGTCCCTATAATAAATAGAGTCGTGACACGCCATCCATTTTCTGTCCAAAACAGAGCGGGAAGCTTCAAAATTAATTATCACATTTTTAAGTAAATATTTTGAGTACATAATTATTGTTAATAAGTTATGAATTAATGAACAATTAAAAATTTTTAATTTAATTATTCTTTCTAGATTAAACTAAATGATTTTTGTTAACACTAAGAGGCCCGAGCACTTTCATAGTAAACTTTCCCGGAAGCCGGCAATATTTAAAAAAAAAAAACTTTATATAAACAAATACATAAAATAAAATGATTCAAACACTGAATAGATTCAACACAGTTCAACATGTATGTGTAAAACTGTAAACATACGTACGTGATACGTACATACTACATATACACTGACATTCAAATCAATTTTATTTAAAAAAATAAATTATATTTTTTATGTATTTTTTGTTTATCTTAAAATATTTTATACATAAAAACCAAAAGAGTAGTGTGTGTTGGTATGTATTTGTGTGAGTAGGAACACATCCGTGTGATGAGTGATGGTAAACATCGCACACATAATGCGTAACCAACTAATCAATTAATCATTGATCGCGGTCGGCCTCTGGGGATGTTTTGTTTGGTTTCGGATTCCGAAGCCATGGGACTGAAAGTGTTAATATTTAATTTATTTCCAATGTATTTTACACAAACTTTGGACAGAAAATGCCGGAACCAATCAGCGTTCAGCACACATGTCACGAGTCTATTTATTACAGGGACTCGAATATTCACCGATACAGGTGCCGCCATCTGTGACAGATTTTTCGAAATACGGTATAATTCTAAATATTCAATTTTATCAACATAGTTTAGTATAATTTATATTTTGTAAATTCCTAGGGTCCACTTTTTTTATGTTGGGATCTTTGATTTTTTTTTTCTTTTTTTTGTAACCTTATCTATTCTACTGATCACTAGCAGTAAAAAGTCCGACATTTTGAGACAAAAAAATTTTCCATATGGTTTGTTTAAAAGGATTAATCTGGAATTCTGTATATCTCGGAAAATAAGCACTGTAGGAAAAATTTGTCTGATAAAGTTCATATTTCTGAAGGGGGCATCTTCATGTTCTAAAATCAGTCCTTCCGCTTGCCCCATATGGGCGGGACGAGGGGCAACTTTGAAATCTTAAATGCGAACCCCAATTTTTTATTGCAGATTCGGATTCTACGAGACGAAATACGTAACTTTTGTTCGAAACATTTTTTTCGTCTCTCAACAGATGGCGCTGTAACTGTAAAAATAAGTTTTGTGCTGAATCCGAAAGGAAAGGGTGAAAACGATGAAATATCTCGAGAAATACACATCTCATCAGAAAATAAAAAATTAGGTGTATAATATTTTGAAAAGTCTATTCAATGAAACAAAACACAACCTTACACTTCTACCCCCTAGGGGTGAAGTGGGCAGTAACTTTGAAAAATTAAATGGAAATCCCAATTTTTTATCTCTATTATCCATTTTATTGGTTAAATGTGAAACAAATCGTAAGTAATTTCAACCGTTGTCACACTTTTCTTCGGGAATCAGGATAAAATTTATTTTTACAATTACAACGCCATCTGTTGCGAATCGAAAAAAATGTTTCGGACAAAAGTTACGTACTTCGTTTGGTAGAAATCGAATAAAAAAAAATGGGGGTTTCCATTTAAGATTCCAAAGTTGCCCCCCGCTCCGCTCATATGGGACAGGGGGCTCACTGATTTCAGGACAGAAAAATGCCGTCTTCAAAAACACAGTATAGCACCGATAATGGAAACATCAGTTTTGGAAATTTTTTGAGAACATCATATTGGTCAACATCATTTTTGGAAAGTTGCATCAAAAATGTCAAGTACATAAATATTAAATCCATGTGCAATAGACCATGACGCATGATTTTATCAAAAGAAACAAATAAATATACCGCTAATAGTAGTGACAAACAACAAAATTTAAAAAATTTTTAAATATCAAATATGAATGTACCGGATGATCCTTAAATGGAAGAAATATATATAGTATTTTACGTAAAAAGTAGTATAATTACCACTGGTGGAAATAACTCGAAGAAAAATCAATTATTAAAAAACATAATTTTAATTCAAAACATAATCTTACGATATTTGTGAATCGCCCCTGGTCAAAAAGCATCACTTTTGTCAAGCACCACTTATGGAGACTACTTTTTCTTGACAAAACTGGTGCTCTACTGTATTAATTTTTTTGTCAGACAAATTTTGCTTACAACACTTATTTTTCGAGATATACAAAATTCCAGGTTAAATGAATCAGCCGGTATAAGAGATTTTTGAACGTTTTGGAATAAGTACGAAATGCGAAGAAAGTATGTATCATATTGAAAAAGTTATCTATCGTTAAAAAAAAGGACAATATCAAATATCTAGTAATTTTTTTTTGCATACCTATACAGGGTAACTCCACAAAAGAATAAGCTGGATTTCTTTTACAAACACTTGTAATAACTAAATGATCATTATGATACCCAATTAATAAACTTCTTCGACCAAACGAATCTCTTGCAAAATATATTTTATCTTTATCTAAAAATATCAATGAATAAGGACCTTCTAACTGTTTTAACGAACTTAAAATCGAATCTGATTTTGATAAAATATTGAAAAGTAAAACTGTATCACCCTCTACCAATCTTTCATCTTTTGATACTTGTCCACCTAAAAAGCCAAACGGAATTATATTAATTTTAACCACTTACGATAAATTACTTTTGAAAATACCAAAAATGTCTCCGTTATAGAGTAAATATTTTTCATCCTTTCTAAATGGTTGTTCAACTGGTTGGGGACCTTGCAACCATAAAACATAAGCCGCTAAAATTACATTATATCCTTCGTGATTCAATGTTAATTTACGTTGTAAATCAGGACCACGATTAAATAATAGAGATTCGTTCAAATGAAGCTAAAAATTAGTAAAATAAGTGGAATCTGAATACTATTATCAGCCAAAAAATGAACTTACACAATCTAAGCAAATGTTTGAATTTTGAATAGAACAAAAAATTCCACACATTTTGATTTTTGGTTTTTAATTGGGTATTTGATTAAATATATATTTAAATATATTCTATTTAATTAAATATTCATTACCTATCATAAAAGCTTCTTTGAGCTTTATATTTTATTTACATTACCTATATTCTTTTACTTAGGTAGCTTAGGTATTTCAAAAGTTTAACCTAAAAGAAATAAACCCAATGAACAGTCAAAAGGGATAAACATGTGGAAAATATAGAAAAGTATCAGATATTTCTAGGAAAATTTAGTAATTGAATATTTAATGTTTAAGATGAAAAAAAGTACATATCACATTTAAAAACTACATTATTTAAAGAAAAAAAATAATAAGTGCATGTAACCAAAAATTGAACTTCAGTGTAGGTGGAACGGGTGGAACCGTAGGTACCGTAGGTACAGTAGGTACCGTAGGTACTGTAAATTAGAACTCTTCTATAGTCTCAAAACGAGAACAATAGATGTCACTATCAGCATTAAACTAATCTACAAACACCACAGAAACTAACACAAAGTCTCTGCAATTTATCTATTACTATTATTTATTTTTAACGAGTCAATAAACAAATTAAAAAACAAATTTAAAATTTAATATTTTTTTAAGTTTAAAGCGTTTTTAATCTTGTTTCAACTATTACCAATTCAATTGCATTATGTTTTACCTATATTTATTCTACTTTATTTCAAGCAAACTTAATAGATGTCAGCTAAGTATTTTAATGAAAAGAATGAAAATGATACTTCTTTTACGCATGTTTATTTGGACAACAAATGAGAACTGTCTATCGCATTCACAGTGGGTGTTTAAGAGCAAGTTTCGCATGCTTTAGTGGGTTAGTGCAATTTAGCTTGTGAAGGGTATGATATTAAATGGAGGTGATTACAATCTAAATGACAGATATGTCAAATATTTCGGAAAATATCTGTACAGTGTATTCATTTATCAGTAATGCAAAATTAATTGATGTTTTACGTTAGAAATAGACCAAAATTGTTTGTTTTTGATTTGAACTGGTGAATTTGATGTCCTGAACATATTTTATTTTACAAAAATATAGAAACATGCCTGTGATATTATTAGACAGAATTCTTTTGCCTAGTTTGCGGGTGTATACAGCCATTAGTGTTTTATTATTGTCAATGTCTGTATATTATGCAGTGCAAGTTACAAGTGATCCAAATTGGAAAACGAATTCAACATCTGCCATAAATGGTCAGGGGTTGGGTGCCGGGTCGAGCACATTGCCAGAAAGGGAATTCAACGAATTTAATCAGACGGATGACATACGCCATGCGCGCAATGATACCCGTACCCTTATTGTCCAAATAAAGGATACTATGACATTTATGATACAGGAACCTTTATGTATTTGGGTAAGAAAATCAACCATTTTTTTTAAATATTTTCTTTTTTAATTCAATAAATTGTCTTCGATAAAACTGCAGAGCAAATAAGTGATTGTTAAAAAATTGTATGTTACTTTCGAATGTGCACTGCCAATCAATAAGAGCGTCATTATTTAAGAATGTTCTTTCGAACGTTTTTGAAATTCAAATAAAACCAGAAAGGTGTCATCAAGCAATAAACACATATTGTGTGTTTAATGATAATGATTTTTTTCTTTTTTTTTTTGAATAATAAAATTTTTTTGTATAATAAACGTTTTATCGCATTTATTTAACTTGTAATTTAAAAATTACATAAGGCTATGACATTTTTGTGGCATATGCGTATTTCTCGATGTCGTATTATTTATGTACACTATCATAAAACGCTATCGAAATTGTTATATTTATTCTTACAATCATATAGTGATATAATTTTTTTTATTTTTATTTTGGGCAGACAACAATATGTAAACAGTGCGTACTAAAATTAGAACGTAGGTTGTAAAACATCACTGTTTGTTTGATTCGTGTGAAAAAAACTTAAAAAATATTTTTTTTAGAAAGTAGTATTAATTTTATTTAGGAAAATTGAGTAATAAACGAATACAATCGAAGCGCCGAGAGTAATCAAAAATTTATTTTTTTAAAATCTTTCCTTAAATTTATATAATACAAGTATTAAAGCAATGAGTTTCCTTCTATTTTTTAAGATAAGGTGGTAAATTAAAAATAAATAGACCGAGGTTTTACCACAAAAATAAAATTACATAATATGAATTAAATTTTATGACTTATCAGGATGAAATTGTGGATAACTTTAAAAACTAATGAAAATTTATTTTTTGTATGATCTTGGCAACCTCAACTATAATTTATTATTATTTTTGAATTGATAGCTAAGTACATAATTCCAGGGCCAGCTTAGCCAATAGGCCCTAGGCCATGGCCTAGGGGCGGGAGATTTTTAGGGGCGGTAAATTTTTAAAATAGGGCGGAAAAATAAGTAATTAATTTTTTTTTTGCTCGTCACTTATTTTTTTTAAGAGAAAGTTTGTAAAAAAAGTAGGAAAAGGGGCAGCAAATTTTTAAAACAGGGCAGAAAAATTGTGATTGACTTTTTTTTTAAGATTTCCTTTTTTTCAAATAAAAAGTAGGGGCGGCATTTTTCAAGATGCCTAGGGGCTGACTCAGGGTTAATCCGGCCCTGCATAATTCTGAGAGTTATTTTTACAATATTTTTATAAACAAAAGTGTAAGCTACATTTTTGTAACCTTAATTATTTTTTTTTACTTGACATAAAAAAACTTGCTTAAAATACTCAATAAAACAAATATTTAACTTCACAAATTACTACTTTTTTTATTTGTGGCAATTGTTTTAAACATCAGTTGTTCATCTTCAAACAAAACTTTGTCTGAAGATGAATAACTGATATTTGAAACAATTGTCACAATTAAAGTGGTAGGTATTTTGTAAAGTAAAATATTTGTTCTATTATTTACAAATATGGAATATCGTAAAGTACCGCTCAAATTAATTAACTTCGGATCCTTGAATAGTACACAAAGGGGTTAATAACTACTGATCAGGGGATATTAAAAAATTAACTGATCGTGAAATTTTTGTTATATTCGTTACTTTTGCTTACAATCTTTGCCTGATATCTCCTTCACACGAAAGTGGTGAACCGTAAGTATAGGTCTATAGGACACATAAGTTGGTTACTTTTTATTGGCAGTGATAAGATTCCCTAGTGACGAGTAGCGGAATTAACACATGACAGATAATTTTTAGACAATTGAGCTATTGAGCGTTCTACTAACAATTTTATAAAGTTTTTATGTAAATTGTACGTATAATTACAGCATATCCTCTCTTTATACGGTAGATAGGGTCCGCATAAAAAAAAAAAACTTACAAAAAATATTCAAAAATTTCATAAATAGGTAGGTATAAAAAGTCTGGTTCGTTTTAGATTGTAAAAAAAGTTTCATAGAAATTACATAACTCAAAACGGTGAAGACCTTAGGATTTCCCTAAACGTTTCTTTTCTAAAGAAGATAAAGGAAGAATTTAGTATACATGGGAACATTTTTAAATATATTATTTTATTTTTATAATGTTACAAAAATTGCAATACATACACGTGTAAAAAAGTGAATGATGTAATAATTTATATTCTTATGTAATGTACTGATAAAACATCTAAAAACAGTTAATAACTAACTTTACCACAATTTAATGTTCAAATTTCTTACTTCTTCTTACTTTACATTCTCATTATGCACTTTAGCATTTAAAAAAATTTAAATATCGCATAAAATACTTACAAAAAACAAAACTGCAAAAAAGTCGCATAAACGAGTTTTTGCTGTAGGTACGTGGTTTAAAGTGTTGACATTTTACATTACTAAAATTTCCTTCTTTGGTGCCAACACAAATTAACATTGTACTTTTGAAATACTGTTAAGTAACCCTGGTGAAAAGATCTTGAAATATTTTTTACCGTCTTGGAAATGTGTAAATAACAAAATCGTTGCAAAAATTTTATAAGATAACGCATACCTCGTTTACACCTTAGCGGTAAGTGATAAGTACCACGTAAAACGCATAAATAAAGTAATAGGATAAAAATGTTCCCTGTACATTTAATGAAATTTAATGCCTTAAATCGTTCCTATATAACTTTATTTCAAAAGTGTATTTTATACATAAAGTACACTTTTGAAATAAAGTTATATAGGTACGATTAAATGTATTAGATTTTGTTGATGTACAGGGAACATTTTAAAAAATTGATTAAAGATTTTGTAAATATAAAAGTGAAAATAGCTAAATAATATTTTCTAATTAAATGAGTGTTTATTGATGATTACTTTCTCTTCAAACTTTACTATATACTGTAGCCATTATTGTAGTATCTATAATATTCTGTGTAGAGTATGATTACATGTATTTGTACTACTCGCAGTCACACAATACAGTTTACAATATACTCGTGTGATAAGTGATAATATGTATCATGAAAATTACTGTTCTAATATTAGAACAATACGCAGTGAATAGTGCCGAGGGCAAGTGACTCATTTTCTTAAATAACGGTATGGAGGTGTATTTGGAAATTCCGTATTTTGACGAGATCTTTTTATTAGGTAACCACTAAATCTTAAAAAGTCTATCAATTACTGCCGCAAATTAGAATTACTTAACTAATTTTGAAATTTTTTTGTGTAAGGTTTTCATCTTTCATTTTATCCCCTTAGGGGCGATTCCATGGAAAATGAGGAATGACTTCGAAAAAAAAAAAGAATCAGATAAAATAGAGTTGTTTAAGGTGTGCGTTGTCTGTCAGTCAGTCAGTCAGTCAGTCAGTGTTACAGATTTATTAAGTAGATTGTAAAAATATAATGTAACAACAACAATAATATTAGAAACAATAAATAATTCATTATCATTAGCTCTTTTAGTATCGCCGTATATTCCAATATTTTAGATAAAAAGTTTAATATCTCTATAAGTATAATTGCAAGTTTGGTACGTTTTACTTAATTTATTTACAATATGACCGCTCTTTACTCTACAGCCTCCAGTTACCGATATAAGACAATGCACACTCTTCAGTTGAATTTTTTCTAAAAATTAGTATGACGAGCTGAGCTCGTCATTAGTCCTAAAGGGGTTAAGCAGGCGCTCGGGAAAGTGGGTTGAAGTTCATCGTCGAGGTTCCTCGCTGAAGTTGGCTGATGCCTGAATTGCATTACAGCCACGTAGAACAACGAAGTGATCTTCTATACTCTCGTATTCGATAAATAATAAAAATTTTACAAACAAATTCGTTACCGTCCATTATCAGTTGTTTTTTTTTTTGAAAGATACAGTAATAATTGTAAAGCAGTGTTGCCAGATTGACATATCAAAATTCCCCATTTTAGGGAAAAAAGATCTCCAAAAAAGGGTAAATAATATACATATGCACATGAAATACATAAGCGACGTCCAAATCGTCCTTAAATAATCAGTATTTAAGGTAGTCAACTTTTTGAAAAATGTCTCTTCAAAAATAATATACAGTTGACGCACAAAAAAAAATGAATTAAAATAATTTATAAGAAAATATTATTCTAATATTATTTTTAAGGAGTTGTTTATTGTATTTTTTTAAACAATAAAACTATCCAAAATTGATTGTTGATTTTTGACGTTGTCTTAAAATATGGTAGCACACATTTAAATTTTAGTGGTTGGTTTGAAACTGATTTTTGAGTTTGAGTATTTTTAAGCAGGATGACAAATATAATATATTCTTTAAATTTAATTAAGAAAAACCTTCAAATTCTCTTCAGCTTGGAAATTCCTTTCCAAAAATCCCTCTAAAGAAATTGTCCCCCCGAAATTCCGCCCAGCAATTTGAAAATCCTCCAATTTTGGAGGGAAAACCTCCAATCTAGCAACACTGATATGAGGTTAAGAGCGAGGTAGTCAAATGAGCAGCGTCGTGGGCTACGGTGCAATGAGTCGGCAGTATAAACTTGCTCTAACTAGAAAATGTAGTTTCCAAGATTTTCAACGTTGATATCCGGGACTTGGATCTATGTCACAGGACTAATATACTTAATTCTACTATCTACATATATTAATTATAAGATACGAAAACAATTTTTGGATGCAGGTTTCAGATGCAGATGAAATTTGCCACAAAGCTTTAGCTTTAGTTCATTGATATTTTTAAAAAAATAGACCTGGTGATGGCCGATGTAGGTCGAAACGACCTAGGTACATAAAATGACGTAGGTCGTTATTTTTCCAAAAATTATCCTTATTGTAAGTGTTCATCACCTAAAACCTCCCTTTATAATATATATGTATTTTCTAATTTTGCATCCTGCAAGGGTTCTTAGCGGAACGAAACGTTCTTCAAAATTCGAGAGTGTTGGTAACCGTACTTAGGAATTAACATAATCTTCTCCAAACCTAAAAAACAGCGAGATAATTTAACAAATTGTCTGTTTTGACCACAGAGATCAGAGGTACTGTTCGTATCTCTATACTATTGAAACCAGTGTAACCATAAAGGATAGAAAATATTCCACCAATATGTTATATATGTGCATTCGGTTAAGTGTATGTTAGTGCGAAGTATGTTGTGTGTATTAGTGAGGTAACCTATTCTATATATACACATGTATGTATGTGGTACGTATACCGTCTTAGTACGACGGTGACAATATGACAACAATATTGAAACACACTCATCGAGTGCTACCGAATGAATGACTACTAAGTAGCCTAATGTGCCCAGAAATGCCCATGAGTGATTACAGAAAAGAGATAGTTGTATTGCTTCTAGTATTCTATGGTTTTGACGAATTTTAAATTCTACGAATTCTAAACCGCTGTAAAATTTGAAAAAAAATCGCTAACTGGTTTTCCCGACTTTTTTTGTTAAAATTTTAAAAAAAGTTTTGAAACATAATCTTCTCCAAACCTAGAAAAAGTAAGATTATTAAAAAAAAAAAAATTGTCTCTACGGATTCTAAACCCCTGTGAAACTTGCAAAAAAATCACTTAACTCCCAATTCCCTGATTTTTGGGTTGATATTTCAAAAAAACTTACTTCAGTTTTTATAAAAGTTGTCAAGCCTATTGAATTTTCGTTAGTCATTACCAAACAATGAGGACAATAACTTAATAAAATAATAACGAGTTTTTTTTTCCTCAATGAACTCACAAGAGTATAAACGTCAGTGTCAGCTTATTCATCAAGTCGAAGTACACACATACCTATACTCACTTGATTGCAAATTAATAATTCAGCAAAAACAAAATAAACATACATGAAATATGAACGTCCGGACAAGTGTATGTATCATACATACAAGGTGTCAATTTAAAAACAAGCCGGCCTCATATCTTTGGAACTGTAAAAGATAATTAAAATTTCTCAAAACCGTTTCTATAACATGGAGGGGGAATCGTAATGACCTACATAGGAATCATCTATAAGCCACCCCAATCCTATTTTTTTAAATTGTAAGACCCCACTTGTGGTACATCATTGGAAAGCACTTTAAAAATGCTGTTCATTAATAGCAAACATAATATTAATTTATCGATTATTATTTGAAAAAAAGAAAAAAAAAAACGAAAAATAAATTTTAGTAAGTTGCGATGTATTTTCTCTTTAAAGTTACAAATATCAAATTAAATCCCTATTTGAAATAAAATCGTAAGAAATTACAATTTTTAAGTTGAAGGATATTAAATATTATTCATTTTTCAATTATTTTTGGAAAATTATAAAAAATAATATTTAATCAATTTATTCTTTAATGTTATAATTGTCAAATTATGTATTATTTTCGAAATCAGTTTATTTTTACAAATTATAAAGTCAAAATGCACAAAAGAACATTACAATAACTAATAGTACATTTTACTTAAAAATAACGGAAATTAATCTAGGTCAGATCTCAAAATGACTATTCTTTTAGTCCCATTATTTTCCAGCCTACTGAAATTTATTTTCCGTATTCTTCAAATAAGAATCGATAAAGTTTGGTGTTAATAAACATATTTTTTAAAGAGCTTTCCAATGATGTATACTTTAACCATCTTTAAATGGGATGACTTTTCAAGTACGACAATAATCATTAGTATTGTTGGCAGCAGGTTATCTACTTGGCTATGCAAGTGTTAAAAGAAACCGTTACTCGTAAAACAGGTAATATATTTGAACACAATTGTAGAGAACATAGGCATTTGTTGCAAGCAGTAAAATAATTTAACTTTTTAAAAGTTTATGATTATTAATAACACCCTCTTAAAAAGTTATTCCATTTAAAGATGATTAAAGTATACCACAAGTGGGGTCTTACAATTTAAAAAAAATAAGGTTGGGGTGGCTAGAGCCTTAGGCGTTGGTTATAGAGAATTTCCATGTCGGTCTAAATGATCCCCCCCATGTTATAGAAACGGTTTTGAGGAATTTTAATTATCTTTTATTCTTTCAAAGAAATATGAGACCTGGCTTGTTTTTAAATTGACACCCCGTATGTGTGTATGTATTCTGCGTATGTGTGAGTAGTTTGCTGGTCAAGTCAATAACACGTGAAAAGTGTTATTTATAAAACTTGTGTGCATATAATAGTACATCAAGTCAGAGATATGTATTGTGTGTATTTACCTACATATATCATACATAGGAGTGTAGCGCGAGTGTAGTTAAGCAGCTTCCACATTCTCGCCGAGGTTGGACGAGTCGAGAATGTAGAGGGTCATTTCGTTGTGCTTCGCGGTTGGTATTTCAATGCTATTCTTATGCCTCGGCCAACCTCGCGAGGAACTATTTCGTCCAACTTCGGCGAGAATGTGGAAGCTGCTTTACACATAATGTTGATAAACAGAATAGTTAATGAAAGGTCAGTCTCAAACTCAGAAAATATAATATGAAAAATTCAGTTAAAATGATATTACCGGGACCAAATTTACAATATTAGTACTTGCGCCGGTGGATCTAATAAAATTTTAAAACCCCTCCCGTCCTTGTACATGTATAAACTTAATATAAACCTCTTAAGAGTTTTTAATTATAATTGGAACTAACTGAAAATGGACTATTTTTAAACAGATTATCAGCAGATGGCGCCTTGTATATTTTTATGAAAATATGGTTTTTAAAATAATGTTTTTTAATGAAAACATTAATTTTAAACTACTTGTTTAATTTTCGTCATGTTTCAATCATTAATTTTGATTACTAATTGTAAGTGTTACGGAAGGTATGAATCGTCTAGTTTCAAAAACCCCTATAAAACATTTTTAAAGAAAATGAAATAAGAGTGCCATTTATGGTTTAACTGTTATTGCTTTAACTAAATATGTATATTTAAAAAAAAATTTGGAAATGTCGTATAGGGGTTTTTGAAATTAGGCGATTCAGATAATGTACTGACAAAAAAACACGTTTTACTTTTTAGAAATTATATATATGATAATAAGGAACAATTGTAGGAACAGTTGCTTTCTCGGTCCCGTTTTTATTTGAAACTTGCTGACAGGTGGGGATTGGGGTCAGTAACTGATAAGGGACTGATAGATTAAGCAGTTATGAATAATAGCCGGAAAAAAATTTCAAAGAAGAAAGATAATTCTATTCAATACTTACAAAGAATCAAAATTTTTTGCATTTCTAGGGATAAATAGGTGCATTTTTAAGGGATCAAACAAACAATGAAAGTTGTTGTGTTTTTAAAAGTTATATTTTATAGCATTTTTCGAAATTTTGTCCCCGGTTTTCTCCGGGAGGGAAAGTTTATATTTCAAGTCGCTCTCAACTCTTGCCGATTGGAAGTATAGAACAACTCCTACTTTGCTAAAAAATTTCAATTTTTTTCAGTTCTGATAAGGAAGGTAAGGGTCGTGTTTGTTTTTATTAAACTAATAGACACAATTTCTTTATGTCTGATGCATATTTACATTATTTATAAACTAACTCAAACTGGTTTTAATACTGTAATGTAAATCTAACTGGTGAATATCTGGTTATATCCTACTTCATAATTTATATCCTACTCAAATGACAATATTATGTGTATATGGAACAACCAGTGATAAATGGAATGACTTAAGTATGTTAATATGTAATCAGTAAAGGAATGGCTGCTCATATGTTTTATTTTTAAAGAATTTTAGGATAGGAACTAAAGAAGCTATAAAATTGGGAGTAAAAACTTTAATTTTGTAAATTATTAATACCGTAAGTCAAGGGGTTTCAGAACTCTTTAGACCGGTGGCGCTCTTATAGTAGGTATAAATTATTTTCGGTGGCATCCTTTTTGAAAACCAGATTTCTTCCTTTTCTTTCCAAAATGCAAATAGCAAAAATAGCAAAAATAACAAAAATAGCACAGACACTTTTTGTTTTACTTTCACCGAACCTGAAACTGTTAGCATTATTTCCCGTTTTTTCGCGAGGCAGCCACGGCGCATCAGAGTGTCGCAGCGCACAATTTGGAAAACCCTGCCCCTTAAGTTCTCAAAAAAAATTTGCTGATTGGTATAAAATATGTAAGTTTTAGATAAAACTCTTTTCCGCTAACAATAAAATTTTTTAGATTTTCAGATATAGGGTTAGGCGGGGTAAAAAAAAAGACAAAATCAAATCTTTTCATTTTTCATATAGAAAATATTTGAATTTTTTGCCTGTTTTTTCACTCAATTGCATAAATCTATAAAAAAGTAAAAACCTTGTCTTTTTTTTACCCGCCAAGTGGGGTAAAAAAAAGACAGTGGAGGGTAAATAAAAGACAAACCTCTAACTAATAGGATACTGCAAGTACATGATTGGAAAGGTAAAAAATAGACAGCTTGGGTAATTAGCAGCACAACACTTTTTATTTCACAACTCTACCTCTACTACAAAATTTTTTATAGATATATTTAAATTTTACGTATTTTACCAGAAACTTTAGCTAAGATTAAGCAGTAACAAAAGTCAGAAAAAGTTAACTGATGCAAGAGTTTGACTCACAGGAAATTTCTTTGGACTTTAAATATTAAAATAATTTTTATTTCACAAACGTACAACTAACACAAAATTTACTGTAGCTCATTAAAAAACCAAATATGTTAATTTGAGGCTGTCTTTCTTTTACACCACTTTACATAAAGTAAAAAAATAAATCAAAATAATCTATGAATGAGTTAAAAATACTAAATGTGTGCAGTAAACCATGGTTATACATTAAAAACATAAATAAATTTTCATGGATCAAAAATACAAATTTTCGAATGAGCTGAATTTGATATTCATGAAAACCGTCTGCTCACTGACAGAAAAATTGTTTTATTGAAGAATCAGTATTTTTTTAATCCATAAAATATACATAAACATGCCATTATCTAGTTTTAAAATGAAAATCCTTGTCAATAATTTTTAGTTTTTCTAAATGTTAACCCCTTGTTTTGTCTTTTTTACCCCACTTTTTTTTTTTTTAACATATAAGAAAAAATTACAAGCAGTCGGACCATTTAAATAAAACTTTGTAGTTTACATTACTAAAGCATGTAGAATAACAAGAAAAAAATACAGCACTCTATCTTATCAGATTTTTTACTTACTGAAAAAGTTTATCTTCGCGGAATGAAAGTTTTTTCTCATGAATAACAGAAGTTTGGGAGAAAAATATGTTTTTTTTTACCCCGCTCGAGCAGTGTCTTCTTTTTACCCCGCCCAACCCTATACCTATAATTTAAAAAATATGTTAACTTTTAGGTGGGAAGCAACCCTATTACCAATTAATAATATTAATTAATTCATTAAATTTGTAGTAAATGTAATATTTTATCAGAAAATTCCATTGTGGAATAATCTTGTATTTCTTATTTTCCTTTTAAATATATGTAATACTAAAGTTAATCTCGACTTGTTACAGTAGTCGTCCTGTTTGTCGTGATTCCATAGAATTTTTGACAAGATGAAAAAAGACAAGAACTGTGTAAAAAAACAGCTTTCATATTTAATTAGTTTGTGGAAATTTCATGGCACATGGTACAAATTGTAATTAACAATTGACTTGTTTATCCTTAAATATGTATATAATTTTTTTATTAATTATTTGTTACATTACTAAACTGAATTGGGAAATAGATACTTATTCTATTCTTATATTAAGTATTTTATAAATAATTTAATAATTTTTTTTCTTGGTAGAATGTGGTTAGTTGTCTATAAATAACTATAATTATTTACTGATTTGCAATGTATAATTTAAAAAAAAAAATGAAATTTTAATATTAGTAATTGCAGAATGAAAATTTTGCGATAATATTCAATGGGTACCTACTAATTATATCCAAGGATTAACTTCTAAAGTAGTGTTTAAATATTTGGAACTCATTTCGAAATGTTAGTTAATGTTTTCGGGAAACTAAATTTATTTTTCGAATAAATTACCAAAAGTGGAGAGACGCCCAAAATAATTATTGATTTTTAATATTTTTTTTTTTAAGAAAAATGTGTAATATAGCATAGATACTTAACCTTCTTTATGCGGTCTTTTTTGTGTGGTTTTTTTTATGCGTCTTCATAACAAAAATGCCCGTAAAAGTGTATAATGAGAATGGATAGTAGCAAAGAGTCTAAGAAATTTGAACAATAGTTGGCGATAAGATTAATTATTGTTTGTTTTTAAGCATTTAAGTTATTGCATCATTAAGTTTTTTGCAGATGTATTTATCCCAAGATTTTCAATATTATAAAAATGAAATAAAATGTTCAGCAATTTGTAAGGAAATCGTGAGGTTTTGATCGTTTTGAGTTATGTATTTTGTATTTTATAATTTAGAGCGGACTGTATTTTTTATTGCTATTTATGAAGCTTTTGAATTTTTTTTTTGCGATTTTTTTATGCAGTCCCTATCCACCGCATAAAAAAAGGTTATGCTGTATTACATTGTGTTAATATCACCATAAAAGTGAAAAATCATACAAATCGATAATTTTTTAATTTTAGTCATCTTTAATCATACAAAAGATTGCTTATCTCGATTCAAGTTAATAAAAGAAAATAATCATAAGCCCATAAGAAATGTTCATTATCATTAACTGTTCCTTAGAGTTAGGATATATTATTATTTTCCACAATAAAAATTCCTAACTGATTCAATATCAAGATGAGGAAATTTACCTAAAAAATATGTTGCTAAATTAAAGCACGTGTTTAGATGAGAAGTAGTTTGACAGGTGTGCAAGTTTGTTATAATAAATTTTATTTACTACCTACTAACAATAAGTTATTTTTTGTTAAGAAAAGAAATAGAAAATTGTTTGTTGCTAAATTTAGAAGAATTCCGATTTGCGTCACCAATTTTGCTTAAATTCTCCATGCACCTATTATTTACGCCAAAAAGATGAAAAAATTTATATAATATAAAATGTAGATTATTATTTTCCTCAAGAATATTTTTAAATCATTTAATTATTAAAAAGTTATTTTTTTCCGAAATTTTCCAGAAACCACGTGGCCTGATTTAAAATAGGGGGGGGGGGGTCACAAAGTATCATAGCACGGTGACTAGCACAGAGGACAGAGACAACATATCTATGTCTACACTACTGGAACCAGTGTAACATGTAAGAGATAGACAATATGTTGTATACACACACTGGGTTTACATTGTATTAGTGAGATTTTGTGTATTTGTGTGAGTAACGCAGATAGTAGGGGGCGGTCACGTGGGTCAGACACCACACGCATGTACTAGGGGATGTAACCGATGTAACAATACCAACAACAATCAAGTCCATTATCGTGTGGTTGATATTCAATCATCGACTGCTACTGACAAACTGACAACTAAGAAGCCTAATGAGCACAGAAGGACACACTCGTGATTTCAGAAAAGAGATAGATGCGGCGTCTCTGTCCTCTGTGGTGACTAGAATCTAAGCTCTACCACACTTCATTTAAGAACTATGGAAATCTTTTTGACATAAAATTCTTCAAAAATTACCCTAGTTTTTTTGCAATTATGATGTTATAGAAATAGTATGTCATACCCTAAGGGAATAAAGTGTGACTGTTGATCCCGAATGTGACGTGTAACGTCAGAGGGTTTGTAGAAGCCCAAGGACAACAATTCATAAGAGGGATCAACAGAAACATTTGGACCTGACTGACTTGAGTTTTGTGGCGTATATACCTACAATTTTTGTAAATTCCGAATAATTTAAAATTATAAAAATTAAGAAAAATATATCTAAATATCATTTAACTGGTGTAAAATAAAATGACTTCAAGTATACTGTGGACAAATAAACAAATTGAACAATGCAATATAAGCCTTTATCTATAAGTTTAAATTATTTTAAATGACTAGTTACTAATTATCTAGCAATGCTATTAAATTTAAGTTAAATTTCGATTGCTGATTGGCTTAAAAGCAGGAGAAATAGTATATTGTACAATAAGTGGGAAAAGAGGCTTATTTCTCACGAATATGAGTTTGTTGCGCGAGCCCACAGGGCAAGTGCAACAATTCCTGTGAGTGAGAAATAAGCTTTTCCCACGTATTTTACACTATACTTTTTCTACGAGCACATTTTTTTCGTAAAATTTAACATAAATATAATTAAAATAAATTTTAAATAAGTAGTAAAAATTTTAAAATTTATAATGTCAATGTCAAGATGTTCAAATTTTTGCCAAAGCATACATTGAAACTATGGAAACAATACTTTTTAATCAACATACATCTACTTAATAAATTTCTAACACTGACTGACTGACAGACAACGCACAGCCTAAACCGTTGGGCTTAGAAGAATGAAATTTTGCATAGGAGTTCCCTATGTAACGTAGATGAGGATTTTTGAAAATTCGTCTCCTAAGTGGGTTCAATAGGGGATGAAAATTTGTATGGACATTCGTCATTTTTGAAGTTAGTGGTATATAAAAATATGTTACTATGGCTATTAAAATAAATATTATTGAATAAATTTTTAACACTGACTGACAGACAACGCCCAGCCTAAACTTTTGGGTTTAGAAGGACGAAATTTAGTACAGGAGATATGAAAATTGGCGTTTAGGTTTCTATTTATAAATAAAAGTCAGTTGTGTAAACGTCTCTTGAAATGAAATGAAAGTTCGTAAAGGAAGTTCGTCATTTTTGAAGTTAGAAACGTGGATATTGATTTAGGTTTTTGAAAAACATTAAAAGTGATCAGAAAGTGAGTAGTGATAAAAAGATGTTGTCGATGGGAAATCCCATTGGGTATACGGCTAGTATATGTATATTTTTAGTATTATTTCTATATATTATATATTAAACTAACGGAACAGCCTACTTTTTTTATTATATTAAGGCGTGGGAAATAATTTCCCATTGTATTTCCGTACAGTGTGGGCAATTGTTAATTTTTACATATAGTTAACCGTGCACAAAATATTACTTTTAATAGTAGGAGTAGAAAAAAGTATTTTAAGTCTCTTGGGGCTATACTATACAGGTGACATTTTATTCTTATTATGAGGGTCTAATAATAATTAGACAGAGAATATGCTTTGATTATAATGGGTTATATAATCAATACAGTTAAAAAAATTATCGTGTTTAAAAGATGATAAAAATTTCATAAAGTTGAAATAATTTATGCTTATCTGGGATGTATGCGACATTTAATGCATAATATATCAGTATGTCTGAATCGCTTTTCAAACATAACTAGACTTAAAATTAGCATTTATTTCACTAGATTTCATCTTATCTTGTTGTTTCTTTTAACACTTAACATATTTTAAGAATGTTAGGATTTCGTAGTTCTAACCACGAAATAAATGTCTGTCATCACATCGTTGGGTGGTTTACCCGCACTTGACCAATTTGTATTAGTCAGTGTCGGAGTTTATGCGATTTAAGAGGCACTATCGTTTTTAAAAACTATTATTAAATTTTTTTTAAACTCATATTAGAAAGTAAAAAGTTTAAATAATCATATTATTAACAAATTTATCTAAAGACTAATTTTAATAATAAATAAAAGCAAGAAATATTTTATCCCGAGAAATATGAAAAACTCTAGCTACTGAACTACGAAATCCTGAGTTAATGCATGACTAACATACCCTATCGAATTTATTATCGTATTATACGAAAATAATTATACAATTTTTTTAAATGACTTTTGTTCAAAGTGGTCCCATATACAATTTGAATTTTGTACTTCCGATTAATTAATGATCAAAGATTAGCTAATCAAAAATTTAATAACTTGCCCAGAATATTAAATTATTATTTTTAATGTTATAATAAAATTCGCCAAGTGCGTGCCGGACACACATTATAACAGTTACGTGGTCAATAGCTAATTTTTCACAATTTTTAGGATCAAATGTAGGAAATTTAATAGTACGTATCGAGGGATTACTATTAGAACCACGTATGTCGATTTTTCACTGTTTTGAGATAATTGACCGAAACATTATTTTCAACCGGTTTGTAAAAATTTTATTGCTTTGTTGCCCCCCACCATCCCTTTAAAGGTTAGGTCAGATCCAAAATTTGACCCCACTTTTATAGTATTGTTGCCCCATTTTGTCAGCCCCAAGTATCTGTCTGAACTTTTTTCCATGGTAAAAGTGAAAAAACTACAATATTCTTATGGCACTTTGATACACATGAGTAAAATTGTCGATATTAAAAATAAAATATTTATGTACCTAAAAATTATATTTCCATTATCAATATTTTAACATAATTTCCTTTTTTTTAATTCATTTAAAAATTTTGATACGTGTTAAAAACCGCTTCTTTGAATTGAGCTCAGTCAGTTAACAATTAATCTTGTTTACAAAAGTATATTTTGTATCTATAAATCTTTGATCCACCTCACTAATTAGTACATGCTATTTTTTAAAATTTTTACTTTTTCCGTGTTAGATAAATTATTTATTCGCTAATGTTTGTGACCCCGATAACCTTGGTGGCCCCAGTGCATGTGCACAGTATATTAATGTAATTATATCCTGGGTTATAATGTACTATAGAAGAGACTTCTCAAGGTATACGGATCACCTAAAAGAATTACATCGACCTTTATTAAATGTAGGAAACGTTTTAAATCGACTGAACTACATATCATCAGAAAATGAACATTCTATTTACACTATTATTTTTTAATGTCCCAAAAAAACAACTCATTCCATCGGGTTTTTCTTTCGTAAAAATTAAAAATTAGAAATGGATGTCATGTGGTATGGGTAGCCATTTTTTATGTACCGAACAACTTCGTGCAAGTTCGGTACATAATAAGATTGGACTGTGTAGAATGAATAATTATTGAGTTTTACATCCATATTGAATAAACGCAAGAGGTATTGCTTGTGTATTGTATGTATTTAATGTACCTGTGAACTCTATAGTTCGATTAAACGATTAAGACTTGTAACAGTACTGCTATCTAGCGATGTATATAAGTATTTCAAAGTAACTGGTATTGTTCAAAGTACATAACTGGTATTGGGGACGCAAACCCCGAGTAAGCAGTGAATAGTAATGACGAATAGAAAAAGGAAGTTTGAAATGGCGGATTGATAATGAGTTAAGTTAGAAACTGTTTTGGAAAATTAACAAAAAATTTATATTAAAAAAAATATTTAAAAATAAAATAATATAAAAAATAATCAACCAATATATTTGAAATTATAAAAACAAAAGGAAAACCTATAAATAAAATATTATCATTACTTAAACCAAAAGAAAACAAAATTAATAAAATACATGTGCTTTCGTGTTTAACCTACAAGAGAATATTATATTTTTTTTTTTTAAAATATTCCCTGTGTTTCATTTATCTACCTTGGAACCATAAAATCTACATCAAGAAAATCTTCCAGTTACGATAAACTCATTAGAAATAACTTTTGTGATATAATAAATACGTTGTCTTTGTAATTTTGTGTTTCTAATAAAAAAAATCGTAGTTAATATTTTTTAAACCTTTATTTATTTCTAATTTTTATTATATACATAATTAACCTTAGAACGACAAACTTATTTTTTCTACTCTTAAACTACAAACTGGGGTATATATTTACCCCACGGGATTTTTGGTCGTAAAATCGATCTGACAGCAGCAATTTCACTTATAAGAACGCGAATTTGTTCGTTTTTTCATGCTGAAGAGAATGGTGAAGAGTAAATTCAATTTAATCAAAGCTTAGTCGGTGAAAAATCTATTTAAATAGCTAAAAGTGTTCAAAAACGCTCAAATTGTCATTTAATAAACAAAAATTGATAACTATTTTTCTAATGAACCGATTTTCAAATTTCAGACGGTATTTTAAAGAGGACACAAGGGACTTCAAGCATACAAATGACATCATGATGTTTTGCCAAAAAAGTCGATTTATTTTGGATTTTGAAAATTAAAAAAATTGGGAATTTGATATGTGGAAAAATCAAACAAAAATGCATGAAATTTTAGTTTTTAAGAATATATTTCATTTTTTTTCATACAAAATGTAAAAAAAGGAGAATTTAACTTATTCAAAGACACTACAATCGCTGCAATATATATTTCCATGATTCTCGCAGGTCGGTCGCTTGCACTTCGTGCAATATATTCGCGTTTTGCGGTCTTCCTCGAGGACACAAGCAGCATCGGGCTGGCTATATCTAATGTTTTGTTGCAAAATAAGGTCATTATAAGTGAATCCAAATTATTTTAGCAAGAAAAATAAAAATAACTTACCTAAACAAAACACTGACGTAAACTACAAACTGGCGTACATATCAACCCCATACTAGCTTCACGTTTTCCCTTCGTCGCAGTAGACAAGAAACCGCAGGGTTTCCCGACCTCACTCTACTGTTAGAACCTTGAACTAAATTATGGTATAGGTGTTCAGTCGATAATGTTACTGACTAATTTAAAAACGTAGTTTAAAGTTTACCTGGGGTAGATTTCTACCCCAGTTTGTCGTTCTAGGGTTAACTTTAATAAAAACAAGTCGTCAAGTGCAAGTTGTACTTGCGCTAACAGTGTTCCGTACAATCAGTTGTTTCTAGGAATTTTTTATAACGGGATGTGAAGGTGGATAAAATATTTTTCCTAATAAATAAATTTTATTCCTAAAGTATAACCCATTTTTAGATTTCAGAACGATCGTGTTCGTATGTGTCACATCGTGAACGTATGTGTCCGGACTGTTATATTTTAAAAAGTTTTAGTTATGACCACTGATGGTGAGGGACATTACTTAGTGCGTGTCAAACACGCACTTGACGAATTTTTTAACTTTTGTGTCCACCAATCAGGGGCGTAGCTACCGCCGTATCAGCCGTATCAATGATACGGAGCCCCCGGGTTACAGAGGCCCCTAACGTGTGTAAGCAAAAATTAGTAAAATGTTATCCACAATGTTACTTAATCTCGTGCTTCCCGGGAAATAAACATAAAAAAACTGTCATACGTGCCTATAATAGAGTTTTCACTTCAGAAATGACAAGAGTCAAAAAAGCAATCTCTTTTTTTCCCGGGTTAAGCGTGTGCCCAAAAGTTGGCAACATGGGTAACTTAAAAAATGAGACTTCGATGGGGCAGGAACGGCTATCAGACTTGTCAGTATTGTCTATAGAGGCAGAAATTTTAGAAAAACTGAAATCATCTTCAGCTATAGGTGATTTAATAAATCAATTTGCCGAAAAAAAATTATAATTTTATTAAATATACACAAGAAAAGTGTATATTTAATTTGAATTATTTGGCTAGCTCAATTTCTAGGAGGAAGCGATAACTTATAATCAATAAATATTTACTTTAATTTGATGCAAGCATTTTTGTTTCTTTTGTGAGAAATCTTTACCCTTCATTTGGGCCCCCCAACTAATTTTGATACAGGGCCCCTCCAAGGCATGCTACACCACTGCCACCAATAGAAACTTCTGATTGCCTTTGATGCCAACCATTGTTAATTAATTATTAATGGATTAATTCTTAAATTAATTAGTACCCATTTTAATTCATAAAATAATGTTTGTTGGTTATAGTTTAACATTATAATTAAAATTAAAATTTTTTTAGGTCTACTGCATAATCCGACTTGGTGTACATTCTTAAAAGTTAACGGAAGAGACAAAGAATATTACTTTTTTTAAAATTTTTATTTTATTTTTCTTTTTTTTTTTTTAATTTGTAGGTAATTGCAAGGACAAATTCTACATCAATAATATTATTCTTTTTGTATATTTTTGTATAATTTGTACATTAAGATGACATGCAATTGAAGGTTAACTTGTACTTAATAATAATAAAGTACACGTAGAGCGTGACACAAAAATGGGATTTAAGACACAAATCCATTAACCTTGAGAAAAATTGTCTTAAATTAATTTACAGTAATCTTACAATACATAAAACATAATTAAATGTAAAATACATAAATATATGTAGGTACTCGTAATTTTATGCTGCTGTTAAGTACCCATGTAAATTAAAGACATTTTCTTTTTTTTTAATCTGAGGAAGTAATAATGAATATAATGGTCAAAACAAAAACTAGTTTAGTGATAATGGTCTAAAAATTTTTCAGGGTTATGTTAAAAGTCAAATGCATTTATCATTTTAAACGTGTTTGATTGCTGAAAATCCATTTTTTTTTTAACATTTTCAGGAAATTTCCGTTTTTTTACATCAAATGTATTATTTATTTATTTATTTTTTAATTAGGGTATCTGACTAAAATTAAAAATTTTGGCAAGTACGTGTTAAACACGCATTAGTAGGCTATTAGTTGAATTCCATTCTGGAAATTTGCTAAAAAGAATAAAAATAAGTTTAAATTTAAAGTCTATAGTACTATTTTTGTTCTAGCACGATAATTATCGAGATAATATGTTAAATGCTATAGTGTAGCTGTCCAATTTACGCGTAGTTTAAGTCGTTCTATTAGCGCCATAATTATTGCGTTTATAGACGTTAAACGTTATCATAAGTGTAGCCCTAGCATTAGTCCCATTTCGCTCTGAAAGTATTTGAAGGTTAAGCCATAATTAAATATGGCCCCCTATTAATTTCAATCCAATCAACTCGATTCAACTATTTTTGAATCGTTGTTGAAAATTAACGATTTCCAAGATAAAATTTCTACCAAATAATTAACGAATTTGTGTAAAAAAAAAACAAACTTCTATTACACACGAATTACTATATAAAATTTATTATTTTAGTACAGTTTATGTTGTTATGTAAGCGATTTTGTTATAGAAATAGAATACTGATATTTTAAATTAATCATTAATCAGTTAATCAATTTTCCTCAATTTTATTAATATAAATTACTTATTTATTGTTTTTCTGATCGATTTCTAGAAAATTTTTATACGCCCCGATTACAATAAGTGGTACATACGTATCCTAGTATTAGTCCTTTAAACCAATGCTGAGAACATTAAGACAATATGTACATTATAAAATCATGTTGAGAGACAATCTAGACGTAGTGAAAGTGTGGAACGAATGATTACGATAGACATAAATACGTAGTGATGTAGAAATCGAAGTTATCGGAAGGCCAAAATTAGTTCGAGAAAGAATAAATCATTTTAAGACGTGTGATCATGAGGAATTTATAGATCGTTATCACTTATCGCCAAACACTGTTCGCATATCAATATTATATCTTACTTATTTGGTTTTTGTAGCACTAATTTAATAATTAGCAGCGTTTAGTTTTGAAATATCACAATTATTTGAAATTTGGATCATGATCGCGTTTGAAAAATTTACTACCAATACACTAGCAACCACAAATACAAAATATTTAACTGATAGTTTCGTAACCAACAGATCATGTTCTATATTGAAAAACGTATTGATGGTTAATTGTCAAGTTAATTAACAACTAATGGTTACTTAACAAAGAAGTTAACTACGAATGAAAAAACGTACCCTTAAACATTTATTAAAATAAGATATTATTTATTTTAATAGCCATATAGTAATATATTTTTTTTTATTATATAGGTATTACCAACTTCAAAAATGACGAATTTCCATACAAATTTTCATCCCCTATTTAACCCACTTAGGGGCCGAATTTTCAAAAATCCTTTCTTAGTGCTCACTTACGTGACATAGGGTGACTCCTCTACAAAATTTCATGCTTCTAAAGTTTCTAAACCCAACGGTTTAGGCTGTGTGTTGTCTGTCAGTTAGTCAGTCAGTGTTAGAGATTTATTACGAGTAAGTAGATTATGCATTTTTTAAAACAACTTAATAAGAAAGAAAATATTTAAAATATTTTGTATGCATTCACTCAGTTATAGAACCGGTCACAATAATTAATAAAATATTTATATTTATTCTAAAAATATTTGATTAAAAAACAGTTAATTAAAAAAATTATCATTGGTTTTGATTAATTAGAAGTAGTTCTTTTGTATACATACTGGTACTTAATTAACAAAATAACAAATTCAATTTTTCAAGTTTTTCCTGTTTTTCTGTTTATTTATTTATTTATTTTTTTAAAATTATTATATTATCACTTAAATTATCATTATTAAGGTGACTGGTGCGTTACGGATTAATATCTACTAAATGCTGAAAAAATTTGTCAATAATTATGGAAAATTAAAGTTGGTTTAATGTGAAATGTCTTCGAAATGTCTTTCTTTTTTTTTTTTAAATTACTTGGTAAAACTTAGGTATTTTATAATTAAAAAAATAATTTCATGATAAAAATACATTGTTAATGCATTTCAATACATTTGTTAATTGCTTAGGCTGTTTGATTATCAGGAAATATCACACCATAGTGCCGATCACAGTTCGTTTTCGGTCCAGTCTTGGCCTGGTAAAATCACATTAAAAATTTGGTTCACATTATAATGCCGTTCACAGTATTTTTTTTTTAAATTATAAACGATGGTCCTATGGTATTAAACTATTAATTAACTAAATAAATAAAATTTAAAAAGTATCCGAAATACTGATGTGTAATATATTGATGAATGTATATTGAACCGAGACTGCACCTAGAACAATTCACACTACTAGTACAATTCATACCAAGCTCGATTACTAGTCAAATACACTCAATACACTCATTTGTTTCCCATTTAAGAATATTTTACCGGACCGAAAACGAACTGTGATTGGCACTATAGTGTGGATCAACCCTTTAAATATTCCTATAAAGTTTTTTTTTTATGATGTAATCATTAGCAGAAAGTATTTAATTATTTGATTAGTTTTGGGATTGCTCCATTTACTGTGTGTTTAAAAGATTATTTTTAAAAATTTGAATATTTGTAAATGTTTGTAATCTATGTAGTATACGTCAAAATTGGTTCAAATTTTGACTTTTGTGTATTAAAATGACATATGTACTCAGAAATCATTGATTAATATGAATCAATAAAACACTACTTTTATTTTAAAACTCTTGTGGTATGTTTCGATTAATATGCTCGTTATCATTATGCAAAACGTAATTGTAATGGATATTTTGGCTTCAACGCCAAAGTAAATAAAAAAAGAAGGTGGATACATAAAAAACAAAATAATGATAAAATATAGCGACCTTGGCAGCATTATTGCTACATATTTAGGTTACCATTTACTTGCTTGGTAATTCAGTGATACTCTTGAGTACACGAAATGTAGGTGTCTTTTATACGGTAATGGATGGTAGATGTAGGGGTTAGCATGCTAAATTGCTAAATAATTTAAAATTTACGTATGTATATGAAATTTTATTAACTATAGGTATATGTATTATGTTCGATAGAATTGTTTGAATTTTTTAAATATGCTGTAATATTTTGATATAATTATAAATTTATAATCTATAATAAATAATAAATAATTGCTCTTAAACAAAACAAAAAAAATGTTCACTGCGTTAATTTGTCATGTTTTCTTGTTTTGCAAAATTTTATAATTTAGTTTTTTTTGGTTGCTGTAAGTATTCACGATCACAAATCCAGCTAGCCGTGTTAGTGTGAGGACCCGGGCCGGTAATTAAGAAATTACGTATATTGCATACTTGACATAAGACCTAAATAGTGACAAACTGACCAAAACATGTATTACATTTTCTTTGTCGAAATTGAAATCCACTTGACTTTAATTGTGTTCGGAAATTAGCTACTTGAATGTTTGAGTATAAGTACAGTATAATTATATGACATCCACTTAGCCCGCAAGATGATCGTCTTGGTCTGACCGGTCCTTTGGAGAATATCGCCATCTTTTCAAAAAATGGGAATTCGTGATGGAAATTCAATGATTTTAAACCTTATTGAAATTTTTTTTCAGCATATTTTTAAGAATATTGCCCGAGGCGCGGCGGTTGGTTCTCAATGCCCCCTAAGCGGCTTCTTTGTTGTCAACAAAAAAAGGCCGCTTTAATATCTTCGACGGTAAATTAGAGGGTGGTACCGACTCCGCAGAGAACCACTGGACTAAGACATATAAGGATAAAATATTTCCATATTGATAGGAATTAAAATATTCGTATATTTGACTTTTTGCAAGTAGGTATAGTTCCATCAATTTTCTATTTATTATCAGTTCTCAAAATATCTATACTTTGAAATTTTAAAATTCTTACCGAAATGTCGGGTTCATTGTACCTATTTTTGAGAAAATTTTTTCAAAATATTTACATATAATATGTAGGTAACAATTTATATAATAATGTCAATGTTTTACCTATGTATAGAAAGTTATTGAATATTCAAAATATCACCCATTGTATACTAAACAATAGTAAAATGCACATATTATGTTCGAATTTCCGCCGGATATTTTCAAATGTTTCTGAAAATATGTATGTCAATATTGTAAAGTTAGCGTGACTCTCACATGAGGTCATGAATAATATATCATAAATGTAAATGTTTATTGATTTCATCCGGAATTCAATTTGATAATTACTTCCGAATTTTTTTTCTTTTGGGCAGCTATATAAATGAGAATTTTTTCTTAAATTGTTAATAATGAATTATCTATCCAGTCGTTAATGTATACAGTGTGTTTCAAGCAACTAAGGGAAATTTTGTTATGATCGGGGAGTGCTTTATTTTATTATTTATTATTACACATTTTTCCCAACAATTTTTTCATATGATGAAATTGTTAACTGGTTTACGGTTCTTGACGCTGTAAGACGTCAAATAGAATCTGATTAACTGCGACACCACGCTGGCGCTGTACAACGTTAACAGTTTCGTATTTATGACCATTAACGTGTTAATAAAACATGGGCGAAAACTAGCAATTTTATTATGTACATGGTTAAATTAATTCTTTGCATGTTCTACATAACGTTGTGTCATTGTTCTTATTAAAATCTAACTGTTACTCCTACCATTAAAAATTATAAATTAATTTTTAGAAAAAGTCGTTGACACAGTATATTTTTTATTTTTATTTTTATTTTTAATTAGATTCTAGCACGGTCAAAACCATTTTTATATTTTTAGATTAATAAAATTTATGCAGTTACTTCCAACTCGTAATCTTGCATATTCAATATGTATGTTAATTGAAGAAAGTTAATTTTTAAATTTTGTACACAATTTTTGATGGTAATAACGGTTTTTGTAGTGGTTTTAATGCGATTTTAATGCAAAAATTTACCATTTTTTATTTGGGTCATATTTATAAACCAGAATTTTGCTTAGATTCATACAAAATTAATAATTACAAACATATAATCATTTTTTCGTATAAAGTGTTTATTTAACGAAAATTTTTTGTTCTAACAATTTAACGAGAAAAACTGTCAGCTGGTCAACTGTTTTGGGGTTAACAGTTCTTCAAGTTAAACTGCCTTTTGGGAACAAATTTGAGCAAATACATTTACTTTAATTGTAAGTAGATTAACCCTGGATCAAACCTATTTTATAGTCACATGGTTACTAAACCTTCGTAAATTTGACGACGACATATTTTTTTTTCTTTTAACTGACCAATGAAATACATAGTGTTATTGTTTTAGATTGTATATTATTGATTTAAGTTGTTTTTCTTTTAGTTACAGAACTATAAAAATTTTCTATAAAGGAATGTGGTTTCCGAGTTGTGAGAATTTTGAAAATGGTGCGTCGTCAAAATGACGAAGGTCTAGTGATCTAGAGTTAAGGTCCTGTATTATCCAGTATCTAGATAACGTTATCTGAAATTTTATTTAGATAACGTGTTCGTTATCTGTTATTTTTTATCTAGATATTTTTAAAAGAAGTTATTTTTTATCTTATCTTTTTATTGAGTCAAAGAAAAAGATAAGATAATAACAATACATCTATATTTTTTCTGAAAAAAAGAAATTTGAAGCTAAATTCATTGTTTTCCGATATTCACTTGGTCGACCATGTAATTCAGAAAACTTTGACACTTTCTTAAGAAGTACAAAAATGTTTAAAAACAGTTATTTAATTTTAAACAGAATTCTTATAACCTGGAATCATTTCCAGGGCCGTAGAGGGAAATGGCAGGCTCCGGGAATAAATCCCCTTTAAATTTTTCCCTCAAGGAAAAATGTGACGAGCCAAAATAAGCTCTTTTTAATTTTTTTCGAGCCCTTATCGACAAACAAGGGGCTCAGCTTTTTAGCCCGGACCCGAGGCTGAAACCCCGGCTACTCCACCCTCTCATCGAGCCTGATCATTTCCGCCATTAGTTGGAATCATATTGAGTCGTGTAATATGGAATGTCGTATTCCGACCACCTGATCTACCATGTAATTCAGATAAGTATCGACACTTTCTTAACTCTCCAATTCCAGTTAAATAATATTTGTAAAAATCTTTCAGAATTTTCAAGTTAATGTCCGAATAAAATTTAGTCGGTAGATTTTCTGTCAACTAAAATTTAGTTCTCTAGTTAATTTATTTCAGTTTTATAATACTGACATCTGTGAATAAAGTTAATTTAGTTCCCAAATTTAGTTAGTTGGCTTTTATAATACTGGCCCTAAAAGTGTTAATAATATAATAATCCTACAAAACACAGATATTTGGGAATATCTGTACAAAAATGACGCCGAGAATATTTTGTGTTAACATTTTAATGTTTAAAAAAATAGTTGAAATCCATTGTTATGCCAAGAATAGGTGTAAATAATTATGCTTTGGTACAGGGACTATTTAAAAATATAATCCAAAAGAAAAAATTATAACAAATTTCCGGAATGAAAACTTTTGTTGTACTTGGCTCAAATTTTTTTACTTTTGTTTAATATCAAGCAAAAATTAGAGCCGAGAACAACAAAAGTTTTCATTCCGGAAATTTGTTATAATTTTTTCTTTTGGATTATATTTTTAAATAGTCCCTGTACCAAAGCATAATTATTTACACCTATTCTTGGCATAACAATGGATTTCAACTATTTTTTTAAACATTAAAATGTTAACACAAAATATTCTCGGCGTCATTTTTGTACAGATATTCCCAAATATCTGTGTTTTGTAGGATTTGACTTATTTTTGTTTTGCTTTTTGTTAAACAGTAAAATATTTACAGCTTTCTACTGGTGTATAATGTATATATTTTCTACATCTGTTAAAATATACCTTAATTTTTCATTACTCTGTATAAACTGTAGACCAGCGGTTTCCAAACTGGGAGGCGCGCAATGTCCACCAGGGGGGCGTAGGTTAATTGTAAATATCGTCGTCGTTTTGATGAAATCATGGTTTTAAGAATAAGCGCGCAAATATAATTACCAAATAATGGACATTTTATATTAAGGAGTTACATACATGGGTCTTTTTAGCAAAAAAAAAAAAAAAAAACAGTATTTTTTGATTTTTTTTTATATAGATATAATTTAATTAAGAAAATATAATTTATTTCAACTTTTGGCATATTATAAATTATTTTGGGACACTGAAGAAATTTCCGTGAAAAAAAAAAATAATTAGACCATTGACAGCTAGTTTTTGAAAATCGCTGATTTTTTGCCGTAGGCAGAGTAACCCGTGAAATTCTGACCTAAAATAAAATATCCCTGTCGCAGCAAACTACATGAGATAGCGAATTTCCGTTTAAAAAATTAGTTTTTCTCGGAAACTAGTTGACATAGAATGATAGTCTAAAGACCTTTTTTATGTGATTTTTTCTCCTCTTTTCGATGGCGTAAAAAATTACGCAAAAATTTTTGAATAAGGGAAAATTTTGTCAAAAAACTAATTTTTCCCACGTAAATTGCCCAAAAAACTATGTTTCCGGCATCGGACGTGTCTGGCTAACGAACTTGTCCAACGGTTTGGGACTTCTAACATTTTCACCAAATTTCGAAAAAACAGGACATTTCGTTCGAGAGTTATCGTTTGGACACACACACACACACACACACACACACACACACACACATATATATATATATATATATATATATATATATATATATATATATATATATATATATATATATATATATGTATGAGGCCTCGAGAGCAAGAATGGCCTAACTGCAAATTACTCATATCGAGATATCGACGGTTAAAGTTATGCAAAAAAATATTTTTGTTTTTCCAACAAAGTCTTAATAAAGTCTTAATGGACGCTCACTTATGTATTATATTTTGAATACAATTTCAAATGCATGTATGGATAAAATTCGAAGGTCTAGCATCTTTTTGCTAATTTTTTTGTCACTTAGGCCATTTTTACACTCGTGGTTAATAAAAAATTAGTAAAAATATATTAGTTAGGTCATGTTGTTTTCAAAGATTTTCTGCTTTAAATTGGGGAAAAAAATGTGCTGTTGGAAAAAATGTATATTTCTATCCAACATATGGTACACAATTTTAAAATTATATAAACAATAAAAAAAGCGTTTGAATAATAAAAAAAAAATAAGTTTATAGATTCAGCCATAGCCATCATCAGTTTTGTTACTTTCATCTACAATATCATTTGTATTTGTGAAAATTTAAACATCTGATGCATGAATATGGCAAATTTATAAGTGTTTCAAGATTTTGATTTCGGAACCAAAAAAGTGTATACTTTATTCATAATTTAAAATTAAAGTTCGAAAATTCTTTAAAATGTTTGCAGAAAAAATTATAATTTCTTGTACTGTAGTAAGTTTTTGAAAAAGCAGGATTTTAGATAAACACAATCTAGATAACTAGTTGTTCCACTGTATTTGTCTAAATGTCCTATGAAATATGACTTGGGCAACAAAAACTTGACTATCGGAAAATATTGACAACTATCGATATTTTTACGACTGACTATCGATAATTATAGATAGTTTCAATTATCTAGAGTCTTTCGCCACTACTGCAGTTTAAAAAAATTACAATATTGTTAATGTGAAAAAATGACCTAGCCCGCCTATGTCATTTAGGCCGATTTTGCACTCAAAGAAAATAAAAATGTATGATGCAAGAAAAAGTTTGCATGCTGCCATCTCAAGATTCATATTAAAAACACATCTAGACAGTTTTTATTTCAATAATTAGACCCTCATGTATACTTAGGTCCAATATCTCAATTTTATAAAATTTGTTAGTTAGGCCGTTCTTGTTCTCAACGCCTCATATATAAATTTTAGTGAATAATATTTTCGGTTTCTAGGGACCTCAAAACAAATTTCTGCCATAGTCCCAGGTTCAAGTCGCGTCATGACAGTGGCTGTAATATCTGAATTCCATTCTGGAAATTCGCTAAAACAAAATTTTTTCTATTATTAGATGCTTATGGCTTGTACTTGAACGAAAAATTACTGTTTCCGTTCATTACATCTCATTTTATAAGTCGGAAGTCAATGAAAAACACGAAAATTTTTACCAAAAATCAAAATTTTTTGTTTAAAACACTGTCCAAAGTTGAAATTTCATTTTTTTTTTAAATCCCTTTGTTCAAGTACAAGCCATAAGCTATTACTGATAGAAATAAATTGGTAAAAGTTGGAATAAATTAGGTTTTTTTGCTAAAAAAAGCCATGTAACTCTTAACAATGATTTTCCTGCTCGCTACTGTACGTAATACTTTAACAATAACAATTCTCAAGCGGTCAGAGTCATGTTAGCGCGTAAGTATCGAATAATATGTCTGATCAACGGTTTCCCCTCCAGTGTCGTATAGACCCGTCCGCCAAGAATGTGAGTTTTTTCAGTAAAAAAGTAATTTACGAATTGTTTATAAATTTTTTCAAGAGCGGGGTGGGAAAAGTAAGGGGTGCGTTAATGCACAAAGTTTGGAAACCGCTGCTGTAGACCAATCAGAAAGTTATATTTGTAAAACATTCAAAAAAATTATAATAGAAAATAGGCGTTGAAATAGTATCATATTTGACACTAGCTGTACACCCGCGGCGTCATTCGCGCATAAAATCAATGAGAAGTATATAATAATTCTACTTAATAAGTCTCTAACACTGACTGACCGACAGACAACGCACAGCCTAAACTGTTGACTTTAAAAGAATGAAGTTTTGCATAGGAGTTCCCTATATAACGTAGGTGAGCACTAAAAAAGGAATTTTGAAAATTCGTCCCTTAAGTGGGTTAAATAGGCGATGAAAATTTGCATAGATAGAAATTATTTATTTTTGAAGTTAGTGATATATAAAAATATGTTACGATGGTTATTAAAGTTAATTATTTAATAATAAATCTTAAGCACTGACTGACATCCTGAGATGTTGCCGATGGTAAAGCCCATTTGGTTGGTATACGGCTAGTTATAAAGAATTTACATAGAAAAATAGTTTTGCGTAATGCATGCGCATGCTCAAAATGGTTTTTGTATTTTCCCAAGGGAAGGAGATATTTTCCCGAAAATAAAAGCATCCTAAGTGTTAATACAGGTAATAAGTTATCATCAGATCAAATTTCATCAAAATCCTTTCAATAGTTTTTGCGTAATGTGTACACACGCTCAAAATAGTTTTTGTATTTTTCCATGGGAATGACACATTTTTCCGTAGTAAAAAGTATATTATATTGACCCAGGTAATAACACCAGACCGAGTTGGTACGTAATGTGTGGACATGTTCAAAATAGTTTTTGTATTTTCCCGTAGGAATGACAAATTTTCCTGGAGTAAAAATTATCCTAGATGTTGACCCAGGTAATAAGTTATCGCCACACCAAATTTCATCAAAATTCGTCCAGTAGTTATTGCGTGATGCGTAAACAGACAGACAGATAGACAACAATTTTAAAAAACGCTGTTTTAATATCTAAATTGATAACTATCTACAGTACTAGTATAATTTTAAAAAAATATTCCCTGTACAGACACGGTCTCGTTAGAGTTTTATTATATGTATAGATACTATAGATCAGGGGTCGGCAACCTGCGGCCCGCGGTCCGCATGCGGCCCTTTGAAAGCTTTCATGCGGCCCGCCAAGCAATTACCGCCATTTTTTAAACTAGCCGGAAAATTTTTTAAACTAGCTCGTTCAATCTCAAAAATTACCTATTTTTTATGCTGTGATAAGTAATTTTTTGATAGAAAAATGTTTGTATTAAGCAATGTGAAAATTTAGTTCCATTATTTTTAGTTATATTTGAAAAAATAAAATTTTTCAAAAATATTAAGAAATATAACTGTTGAGAAAATAAGTGGTCTACTGTAAAGTAATAAATTAAAAAGATGTCAATTGTTATATAAAAATTTTCTGTTGTTAGTTAATGTAAACATATTTCTATTTCTCTTATAATTATTTAAAAACAAATATATCTCACTTACTTACACAGGTAGAGAGATAATTCACAAAACACAACAGAATACATACATAATATAAACAATATGTCAGACAGTGGTCCTTTCGTGTCTTTAACAGGGGTGAACTTTTTTTTTTAAGGTACAGTATATTTTTGAGTCAATTTTTATATATTATATTATGACATATAAAAGTCATTTGAAAGACTTTATTTAAAAGTAATAATCACAGTTGACATCTTCTTAATTTATTGCTTTACAGTAGACCACTTATTTTCTCAACAATTACATTTCTTAAGTTTTCCAAAAAATTTTATTTTTTCAAATATAACTAAAAATAATGGAACTAAATTTTCACATTACTTAATACAAACATTTTTTTATCGAAAAATCGCTCATTACAGCGTAAAAAACAGGTAATTTTTGAGTTTGAACGAACTAGTTTAAAAAATTTTCCTAATTCGGTCCTCAAATCCGGATGAATGTCTTTTCTCTGAATATGAGTTTACCGATTCAGCAGAATAGGTACATCAGTACATCACACATAATATACATACGAGTAGGTATTGCGAATTTATTCAAGTACCTATGTATTTTATTATTTTAAATATTTTTAATATTAATTAAATTTCAGTTAATTTTTATCGAAAGATGCAAATATGTATGTATAATATAGTGACATTATTAAAGTAAAATAGGTATTAGTCATGAAGTATGTTGTATTATTTATTTATTGATTGTTAAAACCAAAAAAAAAACTGATATTATTACAAAAAATTTAAATTAACAAAAAAAAAACAATGTATTCTAAATGGCTATTACTTTTAAAGAAAGTCTTTCAAATGACTTTTATATGTCAAAATATATAAACATTGACCCAAAAATATAGTGTACCTTAAAAAAAAAAGTTCACCCCTGTTAATCCTGATGAATGTTTTCAGCCTGCACACAAACCATTCCTAGAATAAGAAACACATAAAACAATAAATAAAAGAACAAGTCAACAAAATACATAGGTAGAGCCCGGACACTATAGTGCACTATAAATAACAAGTATGAGGGGTTAAAAAATGAAAATAAACTGTAATTTCAAAATCTAGAGTCATTTATAAATTTTAATTGTTATCATGTAAATGCAAAGAAAAATGATACTTTCAGTGAAGTGTAGCACATCTTATTAACATAGGTATTAATTTTCAACAAAACAGTAGTCCAATACTGGCTAGATGCCTTGATGTTCGATAACGAAAAGTTGGTTTTGACAGTCGCAATCCGTTCGGAATACCCACAACTTGCTTCGCTTAAGCCTTCAAAAATTTCGTTATTTTTGAGCTACGACGCACCGTTTAGGAGATATTTACGATTAAAGTTTTCGATAGCGAAAGTTAACGGAAAATTGTTTTTTAAAAAATTGTTCTGTTACTAACCAGATCAATGGGACTAACAGAGCCTAAATTAACTAGTTATAACCAACTTATGACAAGTTACGCGGTATCGATAATTTTCGATAACGAAAAGTAGGTTTTGACAGTCGCAATCCGTTCGGAATACCCACAACTTGCTTCGCTTAAGCCTTCAAAAATTTCGTTATTTTTGAGCTAGGACGCACCGTTTACGAGATATTTACGATTAAAGTTTTCGATAGCGAAAGTTAACGAAAAATTGTTTTTTAAAAAATTGTTCTGTTACTAACCAGGTCAATGGGACTAACAGAGCCTAAATTAACTAGTTATAACCAACTTATGACAAGTTACGCGGTATCGATAATTTTCGATAACGAAAACTAGGTTTTGACAGTCGCAATCCGTTCGGAATACCCACAACTTGCTTCGCTTAAGCCTTCAAAAATTTCGTTATTTTTGAGCTACGACGCACCGTTTAGGAGATATTTACGATTAAAGTTTACGATTGCGAAAAGTAACGATTTGTCATTTCTTTTAAAAATACAGTATCGTTGACCAAATCAATGGGACTAATGGAGCCTAAATTCATCAATTATGAGCAGTTTATGATAAATAATTCGTTATCTTTGTTAGTTCTCGAACAGAACATTCTAAAACTTTTGTTAAATATCTTTATTTAGCTTTTATAATAGTTCTTCTAATACTGATATTGGTTTTTCGACATCTTTATTAATTTTCGAATAGAAACTTTTGTCAAATCTTCTCACCTGTATTCAATTTGTTTTTCGATGACTAAACAAATGGTGAAGTAAAATTTTCGTAATCTTTGCTGATTTCCAGATAGAACATTCTCGAACTTTCGTTAAATTTCGCTACATGGATCCTTTTTAACTAACTAATTCGATGGTGAAAACAAGTTTTGGTTATCTTATCTGATTTTCACATAGAATATTCTAGAACTTTTACCGAATTTCATTTTTTGGTTACCTTTTTGATGAACAATCTGATGGTGATGCCAAATTTTCAATAATTTTTCTGATTTCCAAAAAGAATATTCTAGAACTTTTGACGGATTCTGCTATTTGGACACTTTTTTGATGCCCAAACCAATGGTGAAGTTGGTTTTTGGATATATTTTCTATTTTCAGAATAGAATATTCTCGAACTTTTGCCGAATTCCGTTAATTGATCGCTTTTCGATGAAAAATTTGGTGGTGAAATCAGATATTCGATATTTTTTCTAATTTCCAAAAAGAATATTCTAGAACTTATTCTAAATATCGGTACTTGATTACTTTTTCGTTGGTCAATCCATTGATTAAGGATTTTTTATATCTTTTCTGATTATTGAAAAAATATTCTAGAACTTTTGCCAGATTTCGCTATTCAAGCATCTTTTCGATGACCAACCCAGTGGTGAAATCGAATTATGTAATAGTTTTAATTTATCTGTATCTTTGTACAAGAAATATCTCCTCATAAAAATTTACAAGACTACGCTCCTCTCATATATGTTTTTCAAACAATTCGATTTTTTGACAGGATGATTTATAGCTTCAGTGTATGAAAAAAAATGTTTTCTTCAAATGGTTGTTTACATAATTCACATGCAGTTGATCAAATTAAACTGTGTTCGTTCGTCCGCGAGCGATGTTACAAACTTAAATTGAGCGACTATGTTGTTGATATGAAATTTTATTGTTTTCAAAACAAAATATATTTGTAGAGTACCTCTTTAGTTCGTGCCACACAAACTATAGAGCGCATTTAGAAAAAAATTATAAATGTATTTATGAAAAATAGATAAATTATGTGCCGCTTCTAACGAATGGTGATACGTTTTTCCGGCAATTTTTGACAGGATAATTTATGACCTGCACTATAGGTCCGGGCTTTAGTTATTATGGGCACAGCAGGTGGCATGTTATTTATTGCCACAGAACTCTTCTGTTCCCCTTTAGTTTCTTGTTTGACTGAGCATTGGCGGTTTTTGAACAAAAAGATTTAAGATATTTTTTAAATATTGGAAACATAAATGCTGAATAAATAAAAAGTAATTCTGACTATACATATTATAAAATATTTATTGTATACTAAAAGTATTACATGCAAAATTATATTAGATAATATGTTTCATATGAGTATAATATAGAACAATACTTTACATATGGTACATAATTATACATATACTGTATTCACTGTAAACATGTAAGAATGACGCTCATGGATTGTCAATATTACCATATATATTACTAATATACGTAGTTTGGTTGACGGGGTGTGTTCTCCTATTGCAGTCACCCCTTCAAGTGGTTTTACTAGTTTGGTATGTATGAAGGAATGACGTATCGTGTTTCCTCGACAAACTTGAATTTTTAAAAAATAAAAATTTGCTAAGAACAGACAAGGATAGGTATATATATTTATGTACATATTCAGATATCGCCAAAAAATCGAGTCCTAAGTCGGCTAAATCTAGTTTTAAGGGGAAAATTCCCCTAATTCAAGTTTCGGTTTTGGCGATTCGGAGGTTCTAGGGGCGGGGCTTATTATTTTCGTCAAATTATCTGTGAAAATATTGAGGGAAAATCATTTTTAGTAGGAAAAATGGAAAGCTTATAGTTGATTTATATAAGACATTTAAGGACATTTTGACATAAATATCAATAATTATTACGTAAAAACGAAAAGAAAAATTTGGATACATCATGGTTATTCTTTTGAACTGTATAATAACGGTCTGTTCAGGCTTTCAAAGTGTAGGGGGACAAAATATTCTCGGCGACAAAAACGACCGTTTTTTTAGATACACACTATTAAAAAATAAACCTAAACGATTCAATGAGTCATTAAAAATTTCAATTGAATTGGTTTTTAATATATTATTCAAATTGCAAAAATTTGCAGATATGAAAGAACGTCCTACACTTTTCTTTCCACAATGCAATTTTATAAATTTTGAACGTAGTAAATAAAATCAGTATCGTATAGTTTTTCTACAGTGTTAGTTGGAGTTTTCACATTTTAACATTTTAACAGAACTTAAAAATCAGAATCATTTTTTTGTTTAAAAGAATAGTGTTAAAACGTGTCAGAAGCTTATACACATAATTAATGCATCCGTTAATTCGATTTTATTATCGATTTTATCTATATTATATATATACAATTCGATCAAAATTAAAGAAATTTAAATTTGTGGTATATTATTCTTTTAACTGGAAAAGTCGTATTTTGAAATGGATATGGGTAATAGCAGTAAGTTTTGTTTTCATTTTTGTCTTATTTTCACGTATCAGTCAAAATTTTCATATAGGTACATACTGAACAAAAATTGCCTATACAGGGTGTTTCAAGCAACTAAGAACATATAAATTTTAACATAAAGAAAATCTATTTATAATCAAGGTGTGTTTTATTTTGTGATTATTAGATATTTAACAAAAACTTAAATGATATCGCGTCAAAATAATGCTTAAAAATAACTAAAATCCAATAGTAGTAAATTTACAAAAATGATTATAATGCCCCCTAACGCAGCATCCTGCATAGCATAGAGAATTTCCGATCATAAAAATTATTTTTTCTCGAAAACTCGTTTACCTCGTAGATAATAATTCAAAACGTATCTTATGTGATATTTTTTCGCTCTTCGCCATGATGTAAAAACAATTCGAAGTACTTTTACGCTTTTGGAAATCACACATTTTTTTTATGAGGTTCCTGGCATCGGACGTGTCTAGCTGACAAGGTCAAGTGCTTGACAATGACACTCTTTCCGTAATCGTTTATACATATTTACTAACAAATCATTTACATATTCCGAAATTTATATTGCGATCGGCATTTAAAAATACATAAACAGGTATAAAACTATAAGAAATACATGATCTGTTAAATTTTGTACACTTTTTACTATTTTTTCAAATTTACACTTTCGCATAAAAGAGTAATTTTGATTTCATTAAAACTCAAGCATGATTTTTTGTATTTTAGTTTTTTCCTGTTAACTGTGGAGTTATCCTGTAAAACTATAGAATTAACTTTTTCCAATTCAACGAAAAAGTCCCCATACCAATTAGAATTGTTTTCCGGGTATGACGAAATATTTCGTTATATCCTAATTTAAATTTTCAATATTCGGATTAAAATGTATTATGTAGTTACTAACAATTTAATTAATTAATTGAAGTATACTTTTTTGGACCACTGTGTACATCGTATGACCCCTCATGTAAGTTAATCAATTATTTTGAGTAATGGAAATAATAAATATTGTTATTTATTTTTAAATGTTTAGACGTGTTTTAAATTAAAAATATCAATATGAGTCATACCATGCAATTTAAATGTGGTTACGTGACATTTTTATTCAATACATAAAACACTTTGGAGTCTTTTGGAGTGCGTAATACATTAAACATTATATACATACACGATATTAATAGGCTAAGAGCTAGCGTACACTTCATTCAGAAAAATTTTCCATAAAAATATGTACTACTTACAAGTTTGAAACATATGCCGATAACCTGACTGAACAAACCCGGTCTCGTAAGGATCTGTTATTTGTTTAATATTGTCAAAAGATAATTCTTACAGGTATTAAGTAAGGTAACGTAAAAGTCCCTATACCGGAACGCGATCATATGTCCGAACCACATATTACATATTCCAAGTATGTATCTTTATACTAACAAGATCACTGTGGCAGAAAAGTGACGTAAAATTTTTCTCCCACTCCAAACGCACAACATTTTACAACATAAATCTCGTATCAATGTATACGTAATGTACGTTTGTGTGTGTATCAACGTCACACTCTGTTTGTGAAAAGAGGAGACTGCACTGTATATGTATGCTAGTGTTTCGGTACCTGCATATTACTATATATGTATTCGTTTATTGTTGAAAGTGATTGATAACAATCGATTTGAACACGGCTATAGTTGTTGTATGACTGACACACTTAAGCAGTATCGAATTACACACAGGCATACTGCTATCCACAATTTTTTACTCATACGCTTAGGGCTTGGTCCGAACAGTTTTGACATTTATATATTAATAAAGTTATTTCTGAAAGAAACCTCTGATAACAAAAATTATTATTAGTAGAATGATTATTTTTCAATTTAAATCCACCTTGCATTTAATGTTTCCTTACTTAATTAAAGAAATACATAATTTTTTTTATATATATATATATATATATATATATATATATATATATATATATATATATAAACAGAATACAGTATTTTGATCCTTAAACCATTCTATATTTCCTACTTTTACGTCTAGATGTCACTCTATGTGTCATATTACTCATATTACACGTAGGTTTGTATATCGGTTCCCAACTCCTAGTGACATTAATATTTCTCTGTTTAGATATAGATGTCGACATTTTGTAAAAGGAAAACATTAATAAATAAAAATTTTTGGATTGTATTTTTTTAAAAACATATTCATTGGATTAAAAAAAACTTTCTTTCATGCTTATTAAGAAAAAAAAAATGGGTGTTTAATTTATTTGTCAATTTTTATAAGCGTGTTTAATTATACACCTAAAAATAATGTTCCGGTATAGGGACTTTTACGTTAATTGCGTTGGAATTATTACTTTTTAGCACTAATTGGTTGACTTTAGACATGTAAATGACTTATAATTAGAAACGGTACGTTTTTACAAGTAAAAATAACTGGATCTTTTCTTTAGTAAGCAACAGACGATAGATAACTTTTTGGAGAAGTGGACGCTGGCTCTTGGTCTATAATACTGATAAGTATAAGCTACATAGTCTAATAATGCAGTAATGCTTTTAGTTAACAATATTGAAAGATAATATTTTTTACATATTTGATATTATTTTATCTTGCGGTTTATATCTAACAAAATGTGGCGTGGTGAACTGTTATCAAATTGTTATCAGTGTTCACACTTATTTGAACAGGTGCATATATGTATGTATGCCGGTATATGAAAATTTATTATAAACGATGGGCCTAATTTGATAGCGAAAATATTAAAATATAGTAATTTATTAATATAACGGGAATTTTAGATATTTGGCCTCAGTATACTAGTAATCTAGTCTCAGTAATCGAGAATTTTTTTTAAAAATTTAATTAATATTTTTATAGCGTAAATAAGGCTTGCATTTATAGGACTAAAATTGGTTTATGTGAAGACCAATTGGTTTCGTAAAGTGAATAAACTTATCGCGTGATGGTGATTCCGGCCGCTAGCCATTCCGGCACCTCGTAGTAAAATTATTATTAGGTTTGTTAGGAGTACCATATTCGGCCGTCGATTGAGTACCAAATATTCGGCGAATACTATTCGAACTAATATGTGAAACAAAAAAAATTTTGAAGTACCTACTTTTTTTTTTTTTCAAAATACTGCAACTTTCCTTTTTTTTCTTATAAAATCATAGAAAAGTAAAATATGGCACAAATAGGTACATAAAACAATTACATATGTAAATTATGAAATTTAAAAAAAAATATCAGCTATACTGTGGCTATACCTACATTTTTAAAGTATACATATTCTTTTAATTCTTTTAAATTCGACAATGAATTGCAGTAGTTAACGATTTTTCGAATTATTTCAAATTTGAAAATTTTTTAACACTCATAACATGACTATGTAGCTGTATGTGTGTATATTTCTGCATTACACGGATTGTAAGCAGTTAGGTCTCAAAAAATAAATAAATATGTAAAACTTCTTTTTTTTATTAATTGCTTTGCTTCCAGTAAAATACATATTATTAATAGCTATTTAGTACAGGTAATGCTATTTAAAGTATCTACACATTATATTAATAGATTTGAGCGTTACTTTATGGTATCCCATATTTGTAAATAATAAACAAATATTTTACTTCTCCAAAATACCACTTTTATTTTGAAACTGACAATATTGTTTCGAATCGTTAGTTCATTTTCAAACAGAATTCTGTTTGAAAATGAACTGACATGACCAAACAATATTGTTACAGTTTCAAAATAAAAGTGGTATTTTTGCGAAGTAAAATATTTGTTTATTATTTATCTATACATATGTAATTTAGGAATATTTTTTGTTTACTTTAAGTAAGAGATCGTTTTTCTCACATTCTTCACTGTAAGCGCTCTTAAAATGAAGTTGTGGATTCCTTTTACCATTTTTGCAGAATGCTGCAACAGGAATATTTATAATATAAATTGAAATTACATAAAACATTAGTTTGTGTAATGGATGAATAAAAAGCAGTAACCTGCTTATTTGTTCACGTATTCTAATTACTAATTAGAACGCAAACGAGATCAGACATCGTCAGTTTGTTGTTATAAAATTATATTTACATATTAACTTTATACAGTAATATTTTTATAAAGCAATTTGTTTGCAATTGTATTCATATACGGTTAAACTATAATAGTAGTATTATAAATTTTATATTCAATGCCAACAACAGAAGTTTCTTAAATTTTTTTTGAAACGATTAAAGAACATTTAAGTTTTCTTTCATAAGTGACCGACTCACTAGCCACCCATTCGTTTCAATACATATGTATAATGTAGGTAGTTTTAATGAAAATTATAATTATTTAAATATGAGAAAGTAACTAACTACAATATTTAGTTAATTAATATTTAACCGAGTTGTGTAATATCCTCAGAATGGTCGAGAATTGAATAGGTACCGAACAAAAGTGTTTAGTAACAATATTAAAAACTATTAAGTAACCCATTTGGTAATTTCAAGTGACCCCATAGAATATATATATATATATATATATATATATATATATATATATATATATATATATATATATATATATATGTGGGTCATTTCATAATAAAGATTACTAAGGGCTCAGAGATCATTAAGCTGCCGTAGAAGAAAAGAATAGCAATATGTCGAAATATACCAAAATGATGATGGAGAGGTCGAAATGATCCAGTGTGTAAAAATAGCTGAAGATACAGGAACAATATTTTCACCTGATGAAGAAGATGTCTTTTATCTGATGTAGGTACCTACCACATATGAGAATATTATTTATTAGTACTCTAATACTATCTTCAAAATTAAAGAAGATTGTACGTATTACGAATTCGCACATGAGATGGATGTCTTCGAAAAACAAATTAAATGCTGATAAATTTAAAAAAAAAATTTATTTGCAAAATTTTTTTGGGGAATATTAATAAATAACTCATATTTCGTTTAAAATGTCCTTTGATTTCGTACTCGTAACTCCTGAAACAGATTTTTATTTAACGAATAAAATAAATTAGTATAATTCATATTATTATTTAATATATTGTTACCTTGGTTTTGAAATCTGTTAAATTTACCAATACGAATTTTTGTTTCATTTTTATCGTGTTTACCTATAATGAAATGACCAATTAACTGTTTTGTACTATTTTTTTCGCTGTAAAAATTTGCCCTAACTTTTTTCCATGGTAAAAGTGAAAAAACTACAGAATTCTTATGGGACTTGATACACATGAGTTAAATTATCATCATTATTTTACAAAAGAAAAATAGTTAACTAAAAATGGAAAGTGTAAGATACGTATATAAACAAAAAAGTTATTCGAATATGTATGTGAAAAAAGATTGCTTTATAAGTTCAAGTGTAACACCTGAAACGATGAAATTACCGATATATATATATATATATATATATATATATATATATATATATATATATATATATATATATATATATAACAATATAATTTTACGAATAAAACTTACGAATTTAGTAAGTGGTTTTAATTTTGACTGAATTTCTGAAAAATGAATGAAAAATGAAAGTTCTGAAAAATGTCTACAGAGGTGTTGAATAGGAAAATTGCCTTACTTCGAGAAAGGCCGTATATTGTATATATCATACGTATTATACTATATCTAGAAGTACATATTATACAGATTTTTATAAAGCCATCATTTTGAGTATATTTTCTTAATTGGTTAGTGTAAAAATTATGAGTCCATGTTTAAATGATCGTTCAAGTGTTTCAAGTGTATATAATTTGATTTAATTTTTGAGTTCTATACGGGGCTAATTGTATCTTTATTGAAAATATAAATATTATGTGTAAGGTAACGGGCCTAGTTTCTGACCTTTTAAGAGTGATGGCTGAGGTTAAATGACAGTAATAAATATAAGTTTCAACTTAAGAGACAGTTAATAATTTTATCAACTAGTTTATGGCTTTCAAAATAAAGTCATACAAGTAAAATAATTATTTGAATTGAATTAATAATTTAAATTAATGTTTTAAAAATTGACAAAAAGGACCCAGTTTCTGACCTTCAAAATTTCTCATGTGACAGTTTCTGACCCTGACAGTGGCCTAGTTTCTGATTCTTAAATTTAAAAATACAGTTTTTTAAAATTTAATTTATAAATAATTTTTTATTGATAAAAATGAATGTTTAATGTTATATACGTTATGAAAAATAACAAAAACTAATCGAAGATAACTATAAATAACAAAATAACTAACAAAAACTGGTTAGAATTTAACTGGGCCATACCACTTTAGAAGTGAGCCTAGTAATTGACCCTCATATTTCAATAATAAAAATCATTCTAAGGTATTTTATAAATATTTTAAAATAAATTTTAAACAAATATTAACCTGCTCATATATTTTTAATTAAGTTTTCATACTTACATGATGAATATTGCACAAATCAAAATGAGTACTTTGTAACATAAACTGTTAAGAAACTACCAAAAAAATAGTGTTTACACACATTTTAAACTTAAAAATTTTTTTTTATTTAGTTAATATATTCTAAACTTTTTAAATTGCTGTTCATTAGACACAGAATAGATTACTTTAAATTAAGAATTTATTTTTTTTTCTTATTTAAAATATAGTTTTTTTATTAATTTATAACAAAGTTGAAAAGTTCAGAAACTGGGCCAGGGTCAATTACCGGGTCTTTTACCTTAAATATTACTAAATAATTATAAAATAAAGAGGAATAATTAAATGGTATACTTTTCTACATAATATTTATAATTTTCATCTAATATACATATTTAAAAATATATTTAAATGTAACTAAATTTCTTCGTTATTTTTTTCAAATTTTAATCAAAAACTACGGTAAAGTTACGTGTCTGTACAATACTTGTTGTAATATGGCTCTTTGACTCTGACATACATGAAAATACAATTAGCTCCGTATTGAACTTAAAAATAAAATCAAATTATATACACTTTAACCACTTGAACGTGCATTTGAACATGGACTCATAATTTTTACACTACCCTCTTAATTTTTCAAAATTTTAGATGTTCTTAAGTGAGTAAAAGTAAATAACCTTTTTGATTCATTTTTGTAAATTTAGAAACTACATAATACGTTCCATTACGCTGGAAATACTCAGTGGCGTAGCTGAGGTGACTGACGCCCCTGGCCAGACGTGAAAGTGGCGCCCCTGGCCAGGCGTGAAAGTGGCGCCCCTGATCAAACTTGAAAATGGCGCCTCCTCTTTGATAATAAGAGGGGAGCGGGTAGTAACTTAAAAAATCCGCCCCCTACCCACAATCACATCATACGTCTCCTCTCATCTTTTGCACAAACTACAGCCACCTGGGCTTCTGGGCACGATTTATCAAACTTCACAAAATTATGCGATAACGACGCCCAGTTTTATTTCCCAAACTTGTAGAAATGGTAAAAATCTTTTTGTTGGTTCAAAATTCGACCATTTACCCAACGTTTAGGAAGACAGGATTTATGGAAAACAATCTAAAATTCCAACGAATCCAATAAAATAATAAATTTATTTCTATTCAGTCCAGATATATTTCGATATCTTGGATTCGGTGGAATTTTTGATTGTTTTCCATACATCTTGTCCCTCGTTGGGTAAATGGTCGAATTTTGAATTAATATTATATTTAATAGCTACCCAAAAGATACTTCATAAGAGATCTCTTTACTTTCAAATTGTAGCCTAGTTTAAAACTATAGCCAGTGTAGCCATATATGTTAACTGTTATTTTATCTCAGTCTATGTTTCTTAGTAATTTTTTCAATGTTCTTAGTATCAAAATCAGGTGATATTTTAAACGATCAAGTGAAACCGTCGCAGCGGCGCCCCCCTATTTCAGCGCCCCTGGCGGGGGCCATCCCTGCCACCCGCTTGCTACGCCACTGAAATACTAATCGGTTTGGAACATTAAAACATTTGTTAAAATATTCGCTCACGTGTATAACAATAACTAAACTAAGGTTGAATGTCTAGATTATTTGTAAAAGACAAATAATTAATTATATCTATTTATTGACACATACTGAATTAATGATTGCAATGAGAATAACAATTCAATCAATAATCAATCATAAGTAACTTTCTTATAAATTTTTCCATATCCAAAAATTTTCCCGCATCTCATTGAGACTGTCAAATTTTATTGCCATTTCCTCATTTATATAAATAAATAATAAGGTTATTATTATAAAAAATTACTTAAAATAATTCAAAGTTTTATTGTTTTTTAAAATTTCGTTATAATTAATACAAAAAAAGCAAAAAGAAAGATAATGTAAAAATAACATTCAAGGTAAACTAGCCAAGTAAATCTAAAGGTACATTTACACACAGATATGAGATACATATAAAATTAACAAATCAAATTGACATGTTGTCATACATTTACCAAGAAAATTTACATAAAAATGAATGACTTTGATAATTTTTGATACAGTTTGTATATTTTAGATAGGTACATTGGGACTTTTAAAATATGAACATTTTACATTTTGAAAAATGTAAAAATTCATCTTGTAAAAATATGTGGGTAACATATTTTTACATTTTTCAAAATGTAAAAAGTTAATATTTTAAAACTTCTAATGTATCTAATTGACTTGTGTTTATGTGATATACATAGTTACTCATATCGAAAAAAATTTTAAGAAAAATATTATATTAATTCATTAATTTTGCGACAAGTAGTTTAATTTTGTTAACATAATTAATTATTAAATCAATTATTATTAAAAATAAAGCTCAGCAAAGTAATTCAAGCTTTTATTACCTTTGCAAAACTATCCTACTAATCATCGCGTTCCCTTGAACACGTATTTGGAAGAACAATCTGCATTGCAAACCCGTGTGCGTTTAGAGGACGTGAGACTTGAATTGTACACGTGTTTTGAGTGTTACAAAACCGTACGGATTTCGAGGCAACGGTGCCTCCTAACGAACACGTAAACGAAAATACGCATCCCGGTACCCTACTATCCACACTCCGTCGCTCTACCGCTGAGCTATAGCCATTTTGATGAAACGTTCTAAATAACTTAATTATATCTTACCTATATTTTTGTCCAAATTTTAAATAAAAATATTTTCTGTGTTTTTGAGACGTGGACCTTAATATTGTAAATTTTTAATACTGATATTATGCTCTACTAGCAAACGAAATTTGATTGAAATCGGTGACGACCATGCCTGAACCCCTTCTTATAAGTGTAAGTTCTCCTTAAACTATGTATTTATGTAATATATCATACATATCATATTATATGATATGTATGATATGCATACCGCTGATATGTATACAGTTATGTTCACAATAAAGTTTAATATCTACGAAAGACTTATCGAATCTATACAAAATAATTATAAACACATATAGAATCTAGATATGATTCCAAATGAGTTCAACTCTGGGATCTACGAAATAAATTGTGCATCTGTAACAAACCATATATCGGTCAAACTAAAAAAAAAGTCGTGTTTGACACGTATTAAATATAGGTCCTCAGTGATTGCTGTTTTTCAATTTTCGTGATAAAGTATATAACGCATTTAAGTACATTTTTACGTTTTATTAAAGAAATAGATGAATATGTTTGACTATAGACATTAGAAATGAAAGGACCACTAATTTAGAAAGATAATACGTACACGTTAAAAAGAGACAAATATTATAAATAGCATGTAAAATGCCAATATATATTTCTTTTTCTAGGATACCCCAAACTTTAAAATTAAAATTGAAGCATAGTCAGCCATGTTTACATTAAAAAATTTGAAAAAATGTAAAAATTGTCACTATTTTCACTTTTTAAATTGTGTTTTTTGTTATATTTTTTTAAAGAAAATATTATGGCAACAAATTTTGCAACTACAAAATATCAAATCAAAAGATAGAAACTATATTTTCTAATTCAACAAAAATTGTAAAATAAATTTTTTAAACACTTTTTTATTAAAATAATGATAATGATAATAATAATACGTTGAACTCTATTAAATAAATATAATTAAACTCAATTTAAATAAAATATAATAACAAATATTATGTTTTTTAATTTAAATAATAAATTGCATTAAAATCAACAATATTTAACAATTGCAAGAATCGATTTAAAACCTGTAATATAACATGCAGAGGTAAATTAATAATACGTTAAGATAAGCATACAATATGACGATACATGACCGTCTATGACTAAGGCGAATACGTTGTGTGGACACACACACATACTTAAGAAGCAGTGTACGTGAGTAAACGAGGTATGGACTCTCCCCTCACTTAATGTCGATGTCGCACTTCTTGGAGTGTGCGACAAGTGGATTTTTGCTGTATGCGCTACTGATGTTTCAAGAATAGCAAGAATTTGAACAAAATTATAATAGGTCCGAAGATGGTCCGAAGATAGCTCCGTAGACCTGAAAAATCATATGTAGCCAACCATACTTTAATAATGATTATATTCTGGCGAATATAAGACCGGGAAATAAAAATATAACTTTTGACTTATTTGAAAACATCCTCATTAAAAAGCACAAGAATAAATTATTTAATTCGGATAAGGGGCCAATTCTAAATTCGTTGGTTTACAAATGGTCACATAAAAATCAAACAATTAAGCATACACGCCAACTAACTCAATCAACAACCATAAAATTCTTCGAGTTATTTGGACTTGTGCTATTAATGTATCTTCTTTAAAGAAATATTTTCGTACTTCTTAATCTTATCAGTTATCACTTTTTATTCACATTATGCACTTTGATGGACACACGGAGGATAGACATTTCTTATATACCGCATAAAAAAAAAAATTGTACAAAAATTAAACAGGTTTTAGTGTAGTCTATTTTATTACAATTTTGTGATAATGTTTCAGCGTGGTATTTTACTAATTGTAAATAACTTGATAATTATAGCTCAAAAAAAAAAAAGGAAATAGATTTGGTGTAGTGCATGTACAATTCTTTCTAGAACTTAAACATGTCCCAAAAACTCAATAAATTTTTCAAAAGTCTTAAATTTTCCATTAGTAATACCTAGACTATATTTTTTTCTGAACCTAAATTTCCAATATATAAGAATAACTAATATAAATTAATATTTATTGATTTGTGAACTTGATGAATTGTTATATATAATTTATTATTTGCTTGTATGATAAAATATTAATTGTAATTTTCAAAAAATTCCTTAGTAATTCATTTTTTTCGAAAAATTTTTTGTCCTTGTTATTTAGGTAATTTAAAATGATATTGTTGATTTCCTGGTGCGTGCTGCACAACAGATGTAAATAAGTGAATAGAAATGAGCATTGTTCGCATTTGAAATATATTTTTCCTAGTTAATTAATTATTACAATTTTTTTTTCTTTTTTGAAAAGAAAAAATAAATGCGGTTCGCTTTCTAATTGTTTTGTGAACACAATATACAAGGTAAAAATTGTGAAATGCGTGATGCCTACGCAATTTTTATTTTTATCTTTTATTTTAATTTTTTTTTTTTCATTCTCTTTTCTGATAAAAACCAAAAATTATTCCAGAACTTTTTTCAAAATACATACTTCCATTTCGAGGAAAAAAAAACAACTATGTATCTGTTGATACTGTATAATCTGTGTATATCTAACTCAAATTTTATATAGGTTGTCATCAATTAAGGAGCATTATTTTTAACAGTGTAGGGTAGACATAAAACAAATACGATTTAGCAAAAATTTTTTTAATAAAAGTCGCATAATAAGTGAATTGTGATTTTTTGAAATCTTCACAAAAAAAATTGTAGAATTAAAAATTTAAAGCACTATTTTGAACAGTGTATGTTAGATGTAATATAAATACGATTTATCAGAAAAAAATTTAATAAAAGTTTTATAGCAAACGAGCTATGGTTTTTTAAAGTTTTACCAAAAAAGGGTAGAATCATAAATGCGAAGCATTATTTTTAACAGTGTACGCGTAAAATAAATACAATTTACCAAAAAAATTTAATAAAAATCTCATAATAAGTCTCTTGATACGGGCTATCGGCTTGTATCTCTTATCTGGCTTCACATTTCACACTTCAATAAAAAAAAAAAAAAAATTGACCTTTTTCGAGACCGTAATAAATTTTATGACTTTTTTTGGTAAAAATATTTTATCCTTTTAAATTTTCAGTATTTTTAAATTGCGTTAAAAAAAAAGTTTAAGTTCTATATCGGTTTATATGTAACTTAACAAAAATTAATATCTAAATAATATTATAAATGTGAAAGTTTGGATGTTTAGATGTTTAAATTTGTTCGATGTTTAAATTTTATCCCGGTTACAAGTCCTTGAGGGATACAAAAACAATTATTCAAACACACCCCAAAAAACAAAACTCAATTCGATGAAATTTGGTACACTGACATTATTTATCCTGAGTTAACAAAGAGGATAATCTTATCCCGACTAAAGGTTCCTGTAGGATGACTGAACCGAATTCGATTAAATAAAATATAGAGACACTATTTACTATGAGCACATGTAGCTAGAATTTTAATAACACGTAGAATAGTTTTATCCCGATTGAATGTTCCCAGGGGATGCAAAAGAAATTCCAAAATCATGTCCAAATAATTAAACAGAATTTGATAAAATTTTGTACACAGACATGATTAATCCTGAATTAACGCATAGGCTAATCTTATCCTGATTAAAGGTTCCTGTAGGATGACTGAATCGAATTTGATAAAATTTAATATACAAACGTTATTTACTATGAACACATATATAGTAATAATTTTGAAATAGTTTTAGTCGGGATAGTTTAATCCCGATTGAAGGTTTCCGGGGGAAGAAGGGGAGACACAAGGGGGGGGGGGGCTTAATTCAATGCGGGTGAAGCCGCGGGTCAGACTTAGTTATATTATAAAAATGTGTTGAAATGATTATGAAAATTCATAGTGAATGCAATAGCAATAATAATACATAGGATAGTTTTATCCCAATTGAAGGTTCCCGGTGGAAACAAAATCAACTGCTAAATCACATCCAACTAACTAAATCGAAGTCGATGAAATTTATAGTACACACAGAGACACTATTTACCCTGATCTAACACATGGTGTAATCTTATCCCGATTAAATGTTCCTGTAGGATTCAATATTATTTAATTATAATAACAGCAAAAAATCAGAGATCCTTTGATCCTTTGAAAATTTGAAAAACTTGTAGTGCGATTTTAAACCATTTTTGAACAATTTACATAGCCATATTTTCAAAACGGGGGTGGGGCAGAATTTAATTAATAATATTCGATATTTTCGTAATTATATAGTTAATTTAATTCCCAAAGAATGAATGTAGTAATTATTTACTGTCCTATAACTGGATTAAAATTGGATTTTTCCGCTATATTCAAATTCTCAGAAAAATATTACCTGAAACTATACATATATACTTAGTTTTTAGGGATTTGCAATTGTCTGTAATAATTACCTACAGTGTGGATTTGAAAATTTCGGACCTAAAAAAAACATATGAATTGCATTCCGCGGTCACAGGGTACATTTGTCCTCACTGAAGAGGAGAAGCATGATTCCTAACTCAGAAGAATTGTTTTATAATTATATAGAAGCAATAAAATACTTTTTTCTACAATAAAATTTCCTCGTCTGTCTGTCTGTTTGTTTGCCCCGTCTGTCTGTCATGTCTTACCGTGTGTCTTGTCTGTATGTCAGTCCTCTCCTATTAACTGGCTGTATGTTCTGTGTCTGTCTGTCCGTTTAGTCTACAGTCTGTCTGTCAGTCATTCCTGTTTGCTTGTACGTCTGTCTGTATTTTAATTTTATCCTGTCTGTCTGGCTGTCTTTTTTGTCTGCCCGTCAAATCCTGTCTGCCTGTTTATCCTGTCTGTCTTGTATAATAGTCCTGTCTGTCCGTCTACCAGTCCTGTCTGTCTGTTAATCGGTCTTGTCTGTTTGTCAGTCGGTCCCATCTGTCTGTCTACTAGTCCTTTGTCTGTCAATGTCTGTATATCCATTTTCGTGTGACGTAACATATGTAACATCAAAGTATGTTATGAAAAAGAAAATTATTTTAAATTATTAACTGTTATGGAAATCATTACGCTATAAAAATTATCATAAATTATTTACTTAGTTTGCTTATCATAGTTAATTCAATTTCAAATAAGAAAAAATTATTTATTAAAATTATTAAATTTACCTAATAAAATTACTGCTATGTCAGAAAAATCAGCCGATAAAATAAAGTTCACAATCTAATTGGCATTTTGAAATTCCCAACTTTAATGCAAGCAATATCAAGGATCTATGATTTTTTGCTTCGTCACATATAAATCCATATTGAACTTAAACTTTTTTTTAACTTAATTTAAAAATATTGAAAAATTTAAAAGGATAAAATATTTTTACCAAAAAAAGTCATAAAATTTATTACGGTCTCGAAAAAGGTCATTTTTTTTTTTATTTTATTGAAGTGTGAAATGTGAAGCCAGATAAGAGACTGTAACCGGGCTATCTTTTTGGGAAAGTTTTAAAAAATCATAGCTCGCTTGCTATTAGACTTTTATTAATTTTTTTTTTTTTTGGTAGGTAAATCCTATTTATTTTACGTCTAGTATACATTGTTAAAAGTAATGATTCGCTTTTTTTTATTTTAGAGAGACAACTTAACTCAAGTGTATCAAGTCCCGTAAGAATATTGTAGTTTTGTCACTTTTACCATGGAAAAAAGTTAGAACAGATTTTTACAGCAAAAAAACTGGTACAAAACATTTCATTGGTCATTTCATTGTAGGTGTAAACACGATAAAAACGAAACAAAAATTCGTATTGGTAAATTTAACTAATTTCAGAACCATAGTAGGTAACAATGTATTAAATAATAATATGAACTACTTACACTAATTTATTTTATTCGTTAAATTGTCTTACCGTATTACACTTGAGTTTTATATTTTTTCTGAACAAATTTGTGTTTTCTACAACTTTAATTTCTTGCCTAAAAGCAATTTAACTCGAAGAACTGTCAACTCAAAAACGCTTCAGTTTCGCTGTCGCGCTTTTGTTGGTTGATATGGTTCATTTCAGTTAAATTTAACCATGCTTCGTAACTTTGAATTTAAATAATTTCCGTTTTCTTGGCTTTATCTCTTTTATTATTGCATTTATGTAAATTTTAAATTTGCAGTTTATTTTTAGAAAAGAATAGAAGATCGATTTGTTTCGAATATAAGAATTATTTAATTTTTTAACGAAAACTCATGATCAATTGTATCTGAAAACAGGTATAGTTCTTCTCGTTAAATTGCTATGCAACAAATTTTCGTTAGACAAATCTACTCGAAAAAATGCAAACCTCTCGTGTAATAAGTGAAAATTTCAAAAAATCATAGCTTGCTTATTATGAGACTTTTAATTGTTTTTGGTAAATCGTATTTACACTATGTCCACTATACATTGTTAAAAATAATGCTCCTTAATTGATAACAGCCTGTATATTAACCATTAAGCCAGTATATCATTAAAATACATTAAAATTACCTTTACACTACAATTTACTTAAATATTTCACGCGAATATAAAATTAGAAAATAGAAAAAAAGAAAGTATTGAAGAAATGATAAGTGTAAAATGCAACCTGTACATTTATCTATTCTCTGATCGTTTACTTAACGATCATTGATAACAATGATAACACGTATAATTATTTACATTTCATGTTTATCAAGATATTATCATGTTAAAGGGGTTACACGTGCCGCTTTGGCACGTTTTGTCATTTATAAATTTATAACCCTTCATGTAAGTGGTGTAATAATTAGTAATTATGTTATAAGTGTCTACCAGCAAGCAATATAAGAAGTTTTACATAAATTGTGTAAATAAAACAAACAAAACTATTGACATTGTCTATAAATCTCTATACAGCCATCATTAAATTAACCCTTTGAATACCACTGTAATTATGTACTTCAGATAAGTATTTTAATGTAAATATGTATTAGTAATGTCGGATGATTAATCGGTTTAATCGACTAATTTTATTTTGTTTAAATTTATTCATTTATTAATCGACTATTTTATCCTCTACGAAATAAATTATTTTTCTGTATTATTTATAATTTTCAAAAAATGAAAACTGAATATTATCTGTTTACTATATAATTTTCCAGTTTTATGTCATTAACACAATTAATGTCACATCCTTCCTTTTCTTAAAAAAAAAAAAAAAAAAAAAAAACAATCAATAATTATTTTAATTTATTTCAAAAGAAAACATTGTTTAATTCATTTTGAAAAGAAAACGTCGTTTTTAAAAGAATTACATTTAAGTTATCCTATTCATGAATTCGACTAACAATTTAATCGATTAATCGACTATTGTATGCTCGATATTTTCGACTAATGACTAATTGTGTCTAAGTAACAACTTTAATCGATTAATCGTCGATTAAATAATAATCGAGTAATAGGTATATTTATATTTTTTTTTGTATTTTGTTTCTAATTAGAAATAAAATTGGTGTTAATGGCTGAGAAAGTTGCTTCTTCTACTTTAGCAAACCGAAATTTTTGAACCGTGATTATTTGGCTTTTGGTCGTGTTTGATTAGTTACAAGAAATATTCTAAAATCGATTTGTTACAAAGTATTTAACTTTTAGAAACTTTTACACCCTGAAATTCCAAAACAGTGCCTTTTTCGTATTTTATTCTTTATGAACGTTTTCTTACATATGAATAATAAAAAAGTAATTAAATAAATAAATAAATAGAAAATAAGGTGAGCTCGTGCATTACTACAAAAACTAATTATAATTTAATTATTATAATTAAATTTTTTTTATTATTTCCACTACCCGTGCTGAACCAAAACCGGAATTTGCAAATATTTAAATATGTAAATATTTATGTTTCTAGAACAGGAGTTCCTAAAGTGCAGCTCACCGTCTTCTTAACAGTGTTACAAAAGAGTTTATTTCTAGTTAATTTTCTTATGTTCCACAAAGTATGCCCAAAGATTTGAACTGATCGAATTACAGAAAAAACGTTGAAGCTTGTTTAGGTCGCATATAGTCACAATATTATTGACAATAATTTAAATATTGTGTCAGTACTATTGTATGTTTGCGGACTATATTGTAGTATTGAACAATACTGTTATTTTATATCAGCTAAAAATGGTCTGATGTTATCAAACAAACTTAAATGAAGCAAAATTAGACAACTAATTTTTTGCTGTATGTCTAATTTTGTTTCATTTATTAATGACGTCAGATCATTTTTAGTTGATTTGACCTATACCTACCTATGTGTTAATAATAATTTTGTCAGTAATATTGTGTGTGGAGCGAATAACTTCATAAATAGTATCAAATTTTTCCATGTATCCCCTCCTTTTGGTCCACCGAACATTTTGGTGTTTACAATTGGGCCTACCAAAGTAAAATTTTGGGAACCCCCGGTTCTAAGGTATAAGAAATTTGTGATATATAAACATTAAATTCATTCGGTTTTTGTTTTTGAAATGCTTAAACAGTAGATGTATTTAAAGAGTTAACGGGAGCAAAATTTAACTTTGATGTTAATAATTATAAATAATAAAATACAATACATAATAATTGAAGTGGAAACTGGAAAGTTTTATTTTTCACTTTAATAAATGAACCATTCCGTTGCTCGTTGTTGCCGCGTGTTCGAATAGAATCAAACGTGTGTCTTTATGTATGTATGTGTTTAATTAACAACTTTGTACATTATAAGAACATAAGTAATAGTAATATAAATATAAGCTTTTTTAAAAAACCGACTTCAAAAAGTAAAAAAATAGTACAATAGACGTATTTTGAAGTGAAGCGGAGCGTCTATAAAAAATTGCGATCGCATGTGCTTACAAAATTCACGAATTCCTAAAGATCTACATTTTTTTTTATACTACATCCCGCTTGACTTCAAAATACAGTAGAGCACCAGTTTTGTCAAGAAAAAGTAGTCTTCAAAAGTGGTGCTTTACAAAAGTGTTGCTTTTTGACCAGGGGCGATTCAGAAATATCGTAAGATTATGCTTTGAATTAAAATTATGTTTCTTTTTTTTTAAATATTAATAAAAGAAAAAAAGAAGTGAAGAATTAAAAATTATTTATCTCAGAAAATATTTTTTCATTTGTCGTTTTATTAATTTGCTTTGAAATGATTTTGTTTACATTTTACGTATGATAAAAACCGCCACAGAACAGAATCCATCCACATTCCCACACTTTGAGGTCTGTTGTTTTTTGTCACTACCATTAACGGTAGATTTATTTGTTTCTTTTGATAAAATAATGCGTCATGGTCTATTGCACATGGATTTAATATTTATGTACTTGACATTTTTGATGCAACTTTCCAAAAGTGATGTTGACTAATTTGATGCTCTCAAAAAATTTCCAAAACTGATGTTTCCATTATCGGTGCTATACTGTACGTCTATTATATTATTTTTTTACTTTTTGAAGTCGGTTTTTTAAAAAAGCTTTTATTTCATACCTTTTAGTGACAATGCTTACCAACCTTTATAGTGATAAAATTGCTTAAAAGAAGAAATATTCCAAATTTCATACGTTTAGGTGGAATAGAGTATTGGCGACGCAAAGATTCTCACTCACGCCTCTGGTGGTAAAATTAGAACTAGCATCAAGTAAAAATATACATATACGATGAATGGGAGATATAAAATCTAGTAATCCGCACATAATTTGTATAGTACATTTTTCTATCGACAATTGAACGTATACAAAATTGTTTACGTGACACAGCTTCTAATTTAAAAAACCAGGAGCGCTCGCGTTATCTTTGCGCCGCCAATATTGTTAGAAAATTATTTTTAGGATAGTTGGATCAACATAAATTAAAATTAAAAAACATCTTACTATAGTTTTTAAAGTAAATAATTTTGCAAATTATATAAATTTTAAAATTGCCGTAATTATTCATATTATTGAAGATGGTTAAAAAATTACTCAACCAATGTCAATAAAATTTTTATGGAACCACCTGGAGAACTCTATCTACTAACCAAAAAAAGAATGGCGCAAATTGACCCAGAAATTTGGGAAAAATCGGTGTACATACATAAAAAAAACATACGGGTTGAATTGAGAACCTCCTCGTTTTTGAAGTCGGTTAAATATTTAATAAATGATATCAGTTAACAATCATTATCACATTCATTTATAGAAATTTCATTTTTTTTTCATATTGGTAATTGGTTAAATTAATTCAGTAGCTCTCAAATGGTGTGCATATTGGTGTGTTGTGAGTGTGATCCGTTAGAAGACCAATCACCTTACGAAATTGTCCTTTTTCGAGCGACAAATACAGTCTTGTGAGTGATTCGTACAACCCATTTTTGAGATCATGAACCTGTCGAACTCTAGTACAGGATTCCCGATAAAGAATTTTATTCTCTGGATAAGAGATCCCCTGTATAGGTTCAAGCTCCACAAACGGAGTGTTATCTGTTATTTAATTCCCCTCGATCAGGGCCCGCTCCAAGGGCGGGCAATCCGGGCATTTGCCCGGGGCAGCAAATTTTAAGGGCGGTAATTTTCTAAATTTTTGTAAAAAAGGGTAGCAATTTTACAAGTGACAAGTAAAAAAAAAAGAGATTTGCCCGGGGCGGAAAATTTAAAGGACGATAATCTTGTAAAAAAGGGGCGACAAACGACCAAAAAAAAAAAAATAAAGAGGTCACACATTTTGTGCAGGGGCGGAATTATTCTCTTTTGCCCAGGGCGGCGTAAACGCTAGAGCGGGCGCTGCCTCGATACTCCGGAGTCCTGAGATTAAAAAAAGAGTCACTTTATATCTGAGATCCGAGATTATCCAACATATCCTCTGGTATTTCCACACCAGCTTAGATATTGTTTTGGCATTTTTTTTAATGTCTTTAGAGCCACCTGGCTATCCGAACAAATATTAGTGTCCTCTTATTCCAGATAGCACCAATATAGTTTTGCGCAGGTCAGGATAGCAAAAGTTTCGGCCTAAAAAACTGTGGTAGAAGAAGCTAGAGACAATGAAAGCCTAATTCTGGAAACGAACACAGTGGCCTCTGTACCCGAGTCCATCTTAGACTCATCTGTGCAACAGACGAGACGTTTAATAGCTCTTATGGTCACCGAACCACGCATCTGATCTTTCCTAAAAGGTATAATCACACTGTACTTCGGCTTTAAATTGTCTCAATTCTCAAGGCCTCATAAGATCGGGTAACATTTTCGCTATAATAAGGGGGACAGGGATAAACTTATTTAATATTATATTTAGCAGATTACTAACTAATCTTGGTTTTATTTTTAACACTTTGACGGTCATAAGACGTCAAGTGAAACCTTACTAACCCATACACCATGTCGTAGGACGTCTACAATTCCATATAAAGTGTAATGTGTATTAGTTGTCGAAATATTATACGCGTTGGGCATTTTATTATTATAAGTTATGATCGTCAAGATGTTAACTAACGGTTATAGTCAGTATTTATTTATAGTCCAATAGTACTAAATTTTATCTATACATTAATTTTAGAATAGACATAAAAGTATTTTAAAAAGAGATTCTTCTAGGGATTGCCGAGGACATTTGTGCAAAATGTTAACTCCCGGAAATGTTTTTTTATATTGTTTAAACATTCATGATTAGCGTTTTTTGACCTTTCACTGTTTACGTAGCGAAAACGCTGATAGATACATTAAAAAGTGTTAAGACCTTTCTTTGTAGAGAATCGAATTCTTTACAAAAAAGTCCGCGGGAGCATCTGTCTATCTTGTGTAGATAAAAAGATACAGCGCTCCAAACGCGCACTCAAAAATTCATTTTTTCGAGCGTTCCGGCAAAGTTCCGGACGGCACACCCTGCCGGAACGCTAGAAAAAGTAGATTTTTGAGTGCGCGTTTGGAGCGCTGTATCTCTTCACCTGTACAAGATAGACAGGTGCTCTTGCGGACTTTTTTGTAAAGAATTCGATTCTCTACAAAAAAGGTCTTAGCACTTCTTAATGTATCTATCACCGTTCTCGCTACGTAAACGGTGAATGGTCAAAAAACGCTATTTATGAATTTTCAATATTGTTTAAACAGTATAGAAAAACATTTCCGGGAGTTCACATTTTGTACAAATGTTCTCCTCGGCAATCCCTACAAAAATCTCTTTTTAAAAATTTTTTATATCTATTCTAAAATTAATGTTTAGTGAGATAGGGGTTAAAATTAGTGCTATTGGACTATTAGGAAATGAAATACAATACCGCGACTATATTAATATTAAACCAAACCTCTCTCGTTTAACAATTTTATTTTTGTTCTGATTACGTAAAAAGTTTCAAAAAAATGCAAGTACATAGATAGATCTTATATCATACCACCAACATTTTTTTGCACTAAGGTTGTAATTATGTATTATGTACAATATGTTCACTGTTATTTGCAATATTCTATTGCAAATAATCTTGTAATTAGAGGCATTACGCAAATGTCAAGGTTTAATAAGTAATCAGACGGAGATAGTGCATTAATTATTTATGTAATTATTGATGAAATAATTCGCATACTATACAGACATAATATTATAATACATGCAGTACTTAGGTGAATTTTTATTTATTATAAATAGGTGGATTAGATCACATGAATATATGAACAATTGCAGGTGATTAGTTTGCATACATTTCAATAAATACATGCTTAAAAGTAAGTGTTATAAGTCTGAAGTGTGTTGTTGTACACTTCACTAGAGATTATTTTGTGTGTTAGTCACTGTTGTTGGTGAAACGCATTATTGATTATTTATTAATAAAAAATTAATTACATTTGATTTAATGATTATGATTAATTAATTAAAGTTACCTGTATACTGTACACTTATCAGCTTTATTATTTGCACGATAGTTTCGTTGAAGTTGGCTAAAGGCAACTATTATTGACTAGAAAATTCAGTTATTACACCAACTGTCATGATAAGATTTGAGTTCGAGACTATGATAGAAACTTGTTTTAACATCACTAAAACACGAAAATGACATTCACTAAAATTTAGTATTGGCACGATAACTCACAAACGAAACATCCTGTTTTTATGGAATTTAGTGAAAACGTTGGAAGTTCTAAACTCTGTTATGAATTTTTCAGCTAGATGCGTCCAATGCCCCTAACTGAGTAATTTGGAGATTTTTTGTTTGGCAAAAAACTCATTTTTGATAAACGAAATAGTAAAATGTTGAACGGAAACGAAACTGAGAAAAAGGTGTTGACGCAACAAAGCGTTTTTTTTTTTGTATTTCGAATATTATTTTAAAATTTATTGATTTTTGTTTAATTTAAAAATATTCTTAAGGAATCCATACTAGAGAACGTTTCCCTACATTTTCCCTCGGCAACAAAATGTTTTTTTTCCATGGTACCTTCTACGTCTCCCCGACTATCACTACTTAAAGTTTCAAGTCGACTGGCTAGGCAGTTGAGCAGTGGCGTAGCGAGGGGGGTGCAAGAGGTACTATCATGACCCGGGCGCCACTTTGAGAGGGGCGCCAAAAACTAATAAGAGGAGCGTCAAAAGCTAATAGGAGGGGCGCTATTCTTTTAAATTTTTTTTGTGTTTGTCATTAGAATTTTGTTACGTGAAAGTATAGGGAAATTACAAAATTACTTCCAGGTTATGACTTTAAATATATATGTAGATATACAAACAAAACACTTGTGAGCAAAAAAAGGTCGTTAAGGCAACTTTTAGGGAAAAATTTAAAATACAAATTTATGAGAAAGAATTTTTTCCGAAATTTTAAATACGCCGTTCCACTATCTAAAATTTTTAAAATTTTAGAAGTTATGGGGGCGCAAATAAAGTGTCACACACCTGGCGCCAGTTATGCTCGCTATGCCTCTGCAGTTGAGGTCTGAAAGTAAAAGAAACAACGTTTTAAGTACATTTTTCTACGGGAATTAGATATTTTCGGGGGTTCCGAGATTCTGTAGTCCGTGTGCTTTCCCGTCCTCTCAATTATTTCTATTCAAAGTTTCACATTGATTGGTTAAGTTGTTTAGGTGTGAAAATGAGACAAACAAACAAACCCACTTTCATATTTATTATATTAGTATGAGAATTGAAGTGGCAAGTGGATGAAAGTGTTGTATGACATTTTTATAATTTTACAGTGGAAGCATTTAAAAGTTTTTACTTATTTATACTTCCTATGCAATAAGTATATAATATTTATTTTTGAATTTTTACGTAACTGTCGAAATTGAATTTTAATGCATTATACTTTAGTATAAGATATTTTTAAATTTTATAAAATATAACTTTTTGAGAAAGATGTCACTTAACACCTTCACCCACTTATCGCTTCAATTCTGATTACTTTGTGATCAAACTTCATTTTTCAAGACAGTTTGAACTTCGTAATTTGTAAAATTCGTATTTCTTGTACGATAGGGGTGCCGGGAAAAATATATTTGTAATAGAAACTACTAGTTGTTTATCTGTTTGTTCTAGAATAAAGTATTTTGTTTCCCCTGCACCCCCACCATTAGTAAAGTAATTTTATATGATGTTGAAAAAAGTACTTGTAATTAAAGTTGTGATTAAAAAAAAACATATAATCGGACAAACATTACAAGAAAAAAGGAAATAAAAAAATGTATCTCAAAGGGTGTCAATCAAATGAAGGTTTCTAATCAAAGAGTGAGAGACATATAAAGGCTGAAATGACGGCTGTCCTAAGGTGTCTGCAGTAAATGTGTACCATTTTTTTTGAAAGATCTTGAATAAAAAAAATGAAATAAACAATTTTAATAATACTTTGTATCAATAATCGACAAAAAAATAATATTATTCACATAAATTATAAATTTAAAATTGAACTATTTAATTAACAGCCTTTAGATTGTAATTTGAAAAATAATCATAATTATTATTAATATTTAAAACTCCCTCGAGAGATGGTTGTGAATATTATTAATTTTTGTTCTGATTTTTTTGTGTCAATAACATGTTACACCGGTTATAGTAAAATAATATTTTTTATCACTTCTACAGTAAAAGTCTAATGCCGCTGCTACACGATGCTACGAACACCTTCCAACATTCGACGTTGGATGGTTCATAGCATCGTGTAGCCGTTGTTCGAACCTACGAGTGTCCAATGTCGAGCGTCAAACATTCGCATTTGGTCGTGTCCCGTTCGATGTCGGTATTCTTGCACCGAATCAAAGGGATGCTTCGAACGTTTGAAGGTCAATGTTGGTTGTGTTCGTTGGTTGCGCACGACTCGTTCATGTGAAGAGAGACAACATCAGTGTATAACATTAGAGATAACATCAGACAGATAACATCTTCGTCACGTTTGTCCCAACACATTATACAAGAGAGACAACATCAGTGTATAACATTAGAGATAACATCAGACAGATAACAGCGTTGTCGACTGAGTACCAAGACATCATCATTCGTATTGGATCAAACATTCGACTCACCGTGTAGCAGATACATTCGTCGCACCAACTATCGAACTTAATTGCCTCAAACGTTCGATCGAATGTTGGAAGGAACGTTCGTAGCATCGTGTAGAAGCCGCTTAATCTTCAGAGGAAGGGAAAAATTTTGATCGAATATTCTTTAGCGAACAATATCTATACATGTAGGATAAAATCCCCTATACTCTAACGCGATTCAATACTCGGAAGAGTTTTGATAGGTATTTTATATATTAATGAAGTTATTTCTGAAAGAAAGGCTAACTTCAAAAATGCATCACTGCTTGCATGAGGCAGTCAAAAGTTCAAAAACGCATCAGACGCATCACAACGAAAAATCAAAAGTTCATTTTTACATTTGATGCGTCAAAACAATGCATCAAAAAATTTGGTGATGCGTGTCCAAGATGCATGTATTGTGAATAATGTAGAATTATAACTACTTACCATATTATGTAACTATTAACACCAACAGGAATAATTCCGAAAAACAAATTGTTGAAAAAGATGAATGTATTTACGTTTGATTAAAATTGTTTAAACTATTTGAATACATCTTGCACTCAAAATAGGTATGTAATATGTTTTATTCAAATAATTTCAATATTTTCTATTTCAAGTAAGTTCAAGTTGAAATTCAAAGATAATATACCTATACCTATACAAGGACTGTATTGCTATATTATCTATAGTCTGTCATGCTACATTATCTGTCTTATCTACAGCCAAATCAGAGGCTAAATGATGCCAATATCCCGTTCAAAAACATCTAATGTGCATCAAATTTCAAGAGAGCATCAGCAGCGCATCATGTACTATTAGACGCATCAGAAGAGTCATGATGCTGCATCGATGCGGTAAAGTTTACATTTTTGAAGTTACCCAAACCTATAAATATCAAAACTGTTCGAGTATTGGATCGCGTTCGAGTATAGGTGCTTTTACGTTAACAAAGCTATAAAGAGATCGTGTCTGTTCGTAAAATATTTTTTGAAAAATGTAATGATGGTGCAAATAGTTATCGATTTACTTATTAAAAGAGGAATTTTTGAATTTTTTATCTGTCTGTATATTTGTGCATGCATCACATAAAAACTACTGAATAGATTTTGATGCAATTTGATATAGTGATAACTTATAATCTGAGTCAACATAATTATCCTACTTTTTATTGCGGGACAGTTCCTTATTCCCATGGCAAAATATGGAAACAGGTTCGAGCAAGAATTACCCGAAAACTTTATAATTATTTTATGTAGGCAATATACTCACAATAATGTATTCAAACATGCATATATTTTAATTTGGTTTGCAATTAAATTTAAACAGTAAATTAAATACATAGAAAACTTCCCCAGGGGTCGGCAATATTTTTAACACAGTGACATACTTTCTGTGACTGGCTTTTTAACATTTCCTATTAACTGGTACGTACGAGTAATCAGGGCCAGATTTACCCTAAGTGCCTCCCCTACCTTTTGCTTAAAAAGAAAAAAAATCTAACATTTCCTACTTTTTTTTAGAACTTTTCCACGAAAAAAATAACTGACAAAAAAAAAATAAACGTTAAATTCCAACTTTTGTCGCCCTCTTCTAAAAGTTTGCCGCCCCTAAGCCATGGCCTAGGTAGGCCTAGTGGCTAATCCGGCCCTGCGAGTAATATGAGTTTTACTGAAAACAAAGCAATTAATGCCATACATTTATACTCCAAAAGAGTTTATTCATTTATTTTCTTGATACATATCTGGCTGCTTGAGATACTTTTCTGGCGGTAGTGATAAAACAAATCGTCAGGTGCAAGTTGTACTTGTGCAAACAGTGTTCCGTACTATTAGTTGTTATTTACAGATTTGATATATGCAATTTTGAAAAAGGAAAATTTAATAGATACCACAGACCAATGAATACTATTATATTATACTGATTATACTACTAGACAAAGCGTAAAGCCAGTTTCTAAGTATTTTTCTTGAAGCAGGTGACAAGGATGAGACGGGTGAAATTTAATGAAATCATATAATGTCAATTTTTGAGCAAATGCGACTATAATTATTGCAGGACATAATTTGTATACGTACGTATTTTGAAAATAAAGCGAATACGACTTTTCTTCTTTCAAAATTTTGCAGTTTCTTCTCCAAAAAGTAAAATTTTATTATCAGTATTATATTTTGACAATAATTATTTGAAAGTGTAACTACGGATACGAATCAATTACTATATAACAGAATACTATTGAGGTCGGAACTTAGTCGTAACTGATTGCTTATTGCTATAATATAAAATTGCTATAATATAAAATATAATATGTTCACTGGTCTGTGGTAGGTACCTATTTCAGATTTTTTTTTAAAATAGTTGCTTTTAGTATAAATTGCGTAAAAAATACAAAATACCGAACATTATTCGATCGAGTATTTGCTATTCGGCCAGCAACCAAATTGTGTATTCATTATAAAGCCTAGTTTTAATAAGTTTTATATGTTTTTATACGGACACGTCGCGCGAACGACGTCACAGACACAGCTGGTTAATCACAAATGTGTAGAACTAAAATGTAAATAAAGGCGTATAATGAAAAATTCAAAAGTGAGTATAAGAAAGTTATAAACTACTAATGTAAAACAATTTCCAATTAAGTCTCTTTCAAGTTCTGTAACAACTTTTTCATTTGTTTGTTAATTATTAGTTTATTACATACATTTTCCAAAGAGCTTTTTCTGAAAATGAATAGTTCTTATCTTTTATAAGGAACAATAAATGTTATTTATTGTATCAATTAAATTACATAAGATGATTGCTTCAGTTATAAGTTACAATTTATTCACATGTTGTAATAATTGTTGTCATATATTATCATGTAATTGTCAGTAAATATGTGTTTTTAATTACTTGTCTATGTATAATAAGTTGACAGCCTTGATATTGACAATATTTTTTTTTATGTAAGTTTGATATTATGATGATAATTTACTATATAAAGACGCATTATGAAGAAATATTTTTGCAGTAATTTTATCGTAATACAGCTGAACCTTTTTTTGTGCGGTGGATAAGGGACCGCAAAAAAAAAATCGCACAAAAAAATACAGCTGAACTCTTTTTTGTGTGGTGGATAGAGACCGGCATCATGACGCTGGCCGGAAGTTTTTTTGTAGTCAAAATTTAATAATTTCAATCGATTGTAGGCCGTTTGTAGATGTTTGTAGTGTATTTATTTTCGTTTGTAGCCCTTTACTTTATTTGTAATTAACAATCAAAATTTTGTACTGAAGTTAGCCGGAAGCAATCGTGAAGGTAATTTTTTTTGGTAACAATAGAAAGATTTTCGTTTGTAGTGTCTAAATATAACGGTAAAATGTTCGTAGGGTCGTCTGATAAAGCATAATTAATTAATAAAATTCACCAAGTGCGTGCCGGACACGCATTATCACAGTTACATGATAACATTAACAACAGATAGTGTTTCTAGGGAAATTAATAATAACACTTCATTTTTCTAAATTTTGTCAGAATATTCTAAAATAAATCATTTGCAATTAAAAGTAAAACATATCAATTATTAAACTTCAAATGAAAGAAAAATGGAAAATGAAAAAAATGTGTGTGGTACTTTAAGGCAAGAGAAATATTGGCTCGTTTTCACGGCAGATATCTCTATAAACAACAATAATTTGTTAATTTTTGTTTCTTAAATAAATTATTCAATAAAATTTGCTATTCAGTAATACTAATGTGTAATTTTCAACTGAACACCAATACTTTTAAGAAAATAATAATTGAATTTCCATAGGAACACTATAAATTACCATTGAAATTTTCCCTATGTGTAATTTTGAAGTGGACAGTCGTATACTATATTATATTATGCAATGTGTAATCTTGAAATGAACGCACTATATATATATATATATATATATATATATATATATATATATATATATATATATATATATATATATATATATATATATAATAATTCGTGGCCCCGTTTTGCATGTGTAGGGTCCCCTTATGAACGAACTGAGCTGAAATTTGGTAAGTGGGCTGACAAAATGGGGAATCAATACTATAAAAGTGGGGTCAATTTTTGGATCCGATCTAACATTTAAAGGAGTGGTGGAGGGCAACAAAGCAATAAAACTTTTCCAAACCGGTTGAAAATAATGTTTCAGTCAATTATCTTAAAAGAGTGAAAAATCGACCTACGTGGTTCTAGTAGTAATCCGTCGATACGTACTATTAAATTGCCTACATTTTATCCTAAAAATTGCGAAAAATTAGCTATTGAGCACGTAACTGTGATAATGCGTGTCCGGCACGCACTTGGTGAATTTTATTAATTAATTATGCTTTACCAGACGACCCTACGAACATTTTACCGTTATATTTAGACACTACAAACGAAAATCTTTCTATTGTTACCAAAAAAAATTACCTTCACGATTGCTTCCGGCTAACTTCAGTACAAAATTTTGATTGTTAATTACAAATAAAGTAAAGGGCTACAAACGAAAGTAAATATACTACAAACATCTACAAACGGCCTACAATCGATTGAAATTATTAAATTTTGACTACAAAAAAACTTCCGGCCAGCGTCATGATGCCATAGAGACCGCATAAAAAAAATCGCACAAAAAAAATATATTCAATAATATCGTAAATAGCTATAAAAAGTATAGTTCGATCCAGATTGTTTTGAACAAAAAACTTTTTTAATGCGGTTGGTCGGGACCGCATAAAAAAAGTTTCATCGAAAAAACCACTCAAAACGCTCAAAACTTAGAAATTTCCTTAGAAGTTGCTTCTATAAACAATATAAAGCATTAATTTACGCGTAGAAACATTTTATTTCAATTTTATAACATTATGAAAATTTTGAAAAATACATCTGTAACAAAATTAAATGATGCAATAACTTATGTTCTTATGCAATGTATTGATTAAATACTTAAAAGTCGTTAAGAAGTATTTTTATCAAAAAAAGTTATTATAGTAATTGTTTAAGTTTCTTACTGTCTCGTGATTTTGATTCACACTAAGCATTTTAATGGCCATTTTTTACAAACCGCATAAAAAAACTCAAAAAAATCGCACAAAAAAGGACCGCATAAAAAAGAGTTAAGCTGTATATTCAAAAATATCATAAATAGCTATAATATAAAAACCTTAGTTCGATCCAGATTGTAAAAAAAGACTTTTTTTATGCGGTGGATCGGGACCGCATAAAAAAGTTTCATCGAAAATAGGTACATAACTCAAAACGCTCAAAACATCACGATTTCCTTAGAAATTGCTTTTCTAAAAAATATACACGTGGTAACATTTTATTTCATTTTTGTGATATTATGAAAATTGTGAAAAATACATCTTTAAAAAGAATAAATGACGCAGTAACTTATATTCTTATGCAATGTACTGATTAAATGCTTAAAAACCATTAAAAAGTATTTTTATCAAAGAAAGTTACAATAGTTAATGTTTAAGTTTCCTACTTTCCCTTAATTTTGATTCACATTATGCCTTTTAATGACCACTCTTAAAAATCGCACAAAAAAAGACCGTATAAAAAAAGGTTCAGCTGTATGCATATTTTATCGTTCAATGATAACATCTTTTTACATAAGAAAAATCACATTATTTGGTAATATGATTTCCTGTAAAAGTGTAAATGATTGAGTTACATAAGTATTTACAATCGTATTTTCATTTTTTTTCTCTTTTATTTTAGAAAAAATTGAATTAAAAAGGGTTATCACACCGTACCCAAATTGGGAAAAATTAGAGTAGAATAAATCTCGTAAAACTAGAATAAATTAGTATGTTTATATTTCATTTTAAGTTTAACTCAAGAATAAATGTTTATTCTTGAATTAAACTTAAGTAAGAGTGCAAAGAAATCTGCTATAAAAAATGACATTCCTGCAAAATATAGAAGCTGATGCTTTTTTTATTAGGATAATTAGTACCAAAGACTGTAACTTTGACGACGGAACGGTGTTTCGACACCTCGAAAGGTGTTCCGGCACCTCCCAGAGATTTTTATTTTTTTCTGGAACAGTCCAGCACGTCCAAATAATTTTTTTTTTTTGGATCAGTGTCTTTAGGGACTCTGCGGTTGAAGACCTATGATAAGTCAAGAGTTACCTTTTTTTCCGCGCCAGTGTCATTTTTAGGGGAATAGGAGAAACGAAAGCCAAAACAACTGTTTTGCTCTTTTTTTTATTCGTTAATACATTTCGTTTTTTTTTTTTGCTCATCACTTCATTTTTTGGCACTGACAGTTTTAGAAATTACGTCCTGGCTTAAACGAATTATTCGACAATGTGCGCGAATAAATAAATGATTTATGAGATTACGTAATTTTTCGTATGACCAAATTTTCCAACCTGAGTTTTGTAATTTTTAAGATACCAGCTAAAGTTTGCAGACTCGTTGAAAACACTAACTTACCACATGAACTGTAAAAAAGTTATGATTAGAAGAAATCGAGGCTGTAAATGCCAGAAAAGTTTATATAATATCAGCAATTTGTTAGAAATATCCCTCTCACTAAAAAAAAGAATGCTACAGACATTATGTGCCATTACATATTAGTTTTCAAAACAAAAGTGTAATATGGAATAACTGTCTTCAATAGACAAAGGGTATAGCTACATAAGCATAGGGAAATGGCCCCCATGGCCGATATCTGTAATAATATATGTAGTGACATTGGTACCCCAAGTGATTACCAAATACAGGGTCATTGACCCTTAATCTCGACTTGTCCTTGAGATATTAACCAAAATATGTTTTAGTGCTATAATTTTTCAAACTCAATTTTCTCGAAAACTATAACACCTAGGAAAACAAAACCGACGCCAAAATTTAGGTAATATTTGGGACTATATTATATATTTTTTTGACATTTTTTCCTAAATTTTAAAAGTTTAAAATAATTGCATAAATTTTTTTTTTTATTTTTTAGTATGGTTCTGGTAAACTTACACCTTTCAAAAAAATACAGAATATGACTTATCTTATCTACTTACGCCATACCAAAATTCATTAAAATCGGAGATGCGCTTTTTGAGTAATAAATAATTTATTGAGTATAAGTTATGTATTACATTAACCGTAGAAGAGAATGATTAAAATAATTGTATAAAAAATAATTATTAATTCTCTTGTACAGTTCTAGAATACTTACAAGCCTTCAAAAATTTCGTTCTTTTTGAACTACAATGCATTGTTTATGAGATATTTACGATCAAAAGTTTACGTTTTCGAAAAGTATGAAAAACTAATTTTTTTGAAAATATTCTATTGCCGATCAAATCAATGGGACTAATAGAGCATAAATAAAGCCATTATAATCATTTTATAATAATTTGTTAGACATTAAGTAGTAAAAGTAATTAAGTAAAAACATTTAACTGAAAATATTATGTTACTTTTCTTTTCTTCTGTTACTTTTCTTAACTATTAGGGATATGCTGCTGCAATTTTGGATTTTGTTTTTGGATTTTAATTCATTTATATGTTTTCTTCCATTTTCTTTTATACCAATATTTTGCCGATTGAAGTTTTTCCCACGTTTGTCTGTTTTATTATACAAATATTTCGATCAAACTCAGATATTTTAGTATCACACTTTAGTTTACATTTTTGTACGGGAATATCCTGATTTAATTTTTGTTTTTACCGGAAAGTTTTCAGTGAATAATGACCCTGTATTAATTAAACCTTTTTGTATATTTGTCACCCGTAAACCGCGATTTCGCTTTCGTTTCTTTCCTTCCGAAACAGGTGTTGGTAAATTTCCATTAGTATTATTTGGGAAAGTTTCGTCTAAATTAAAATATATATATCCGAATTAACAGTAACAGATAAAGCAGAAGACAAAAACTATCCATTATTTAAATGGATAAAATTGCTTAAATTGTTTAAATTATAAGATTAAATTCAGAAAGAGCTGTTAAATTAATTTGTTCTTTATCAGCGTCCATATTTTAAAATTAAAATAAATTATAATTATATTTTAATGACAATAATGCTACGTAAGGATTCGTCTAAATTCAATAAACATTAAATATGACTAAACTGTGAACATCATTATTCACTTACATTGTAAAATGAAAACAGAAGAAGGAATACCAAAATGCGTCTAGTTCTGTACGTACCTACAATCCACTCTAACTAACATGTAGGTACCTGTTTATGCACTTAATAAAAGAAATCAAATACATATACCTTTTTCAATCTAAATAAAAATTTAATTTTTGGTTTTCGCTTTGCTACAACTGTATATGCAACAAAAAATTTTCAAACCATTTATTCTTAGGTTGTTAAAATTTAAAAAAAAAGTTTATGCACTATAAATTTTTTATTTTCTAGAAATTTAGGATGAAAATTTCCACAATAGATAGCTTAAATGAAGCTGAATCAAATGGTATAATAATCTCAAAAACAAAAAATTTTCAGTTGCAACAGTTTTATTTTCAAGGTGTGATATTATCATTATAGCGTTCGATTACTGCACATAAATATTTACAAAAGTCATCAATAAATTAATTATTACTCAAAAAGCGCATCTCCGATTTTAATGAATTTTGGTGTGGTGTAAGTAGATAAGATAAGCCATATTCTGTATTTTTTTGAAAGGTGTAACTTTACTAGAACCATACTAAAAGATAAAAACTATTTTTTATGCAATTATTTTGAACATTTAAAATTTAGGGAAAAATGTACAAAAAATATATAATATAGTCCCAAATATTACCTAAATTTTGGCGTCGGTTTTGTTTTCCTAGGTGTTATAGTTTTCGAGAAAATTGAGTTTGAAAAATTACAGCACTAAAACATATTTTGGTTAATATCTCAAGGACAAGTCAAAGTTAAGGGTCAATGACCCTGTATTTGGTAATCACTTGGGGTACCAATGTCACTACATACATTATTACAGACATCGGCCATGGGGGCCATTTCCCTGTGCTTATGTAGCTATACCCTTTAACTTACTTTTTAGGGGTACTATAATTTTTGAAATTCTTCAAATAAGTATATTAAATTTTTAGAAATAGTTAAATGGAGTAAATTCTAAGAATTGAGTAATAAAATATTTTTTATACGTCATTCTGGCTATAGAAGAATGTATAGAGGAGAGATTTCACTTCAGTAGTATGAAATTTTAAAATATTTTACTTTAATAATTTATGGCAATATAAGAAATTTGTCTGCGATAATTTTACATTTTTTCCTTTTTTAGAAAACCACAAAATTTTGTAGTCATGTGAATATTTTAAAAGTGGTTTTGGTTCCCTGACTGGGAAAATCCATTCCAAAATAATTTTTTCATTCTAAAAAATAATTTCGTGACACACAATACGTCAACAATTGTATTTTTAATTATCAAATTATTGTTATTTAAATCAGTTTAAATAATATAGTGCCGTGTTTACACTTGCATATTATTACTATCTATTATTTAATTAAAACAATAAGTACACGATCGTAAGTGTGGACAGAGCTTTAATAAATGTAAGCGACACGTTTTTGTGGTATTCGCAATTATTTATTGGAAATTTTGAAAAATTATAATAATATGGCTAGAAAAAATATTTAAAAAAAATCTAATTTCACTGTTAATCAGGAAATAAATTCATTTTTTGGAAAAATATTTCTTCAAAGTTGATATTTCCATAGATAAATGTATATATTTTATATAATTATAGTGTATACTAGCCGTATACCCGATGGGCTTTTCTATCGGCATCATCTTCGTGCTCATTTTCTGCTCACTTTCAGTGTTTTCAAAAGCCTAAATACCAACTTCCACGATTTATTAAATTTTGTTTATTTTAATAGCCATAGTAACATATTTTTATATATCTCTAATTTTAAAAATGACGTATTTCCATACAAATTTTCATCCACTATTAAACCCACTTAGAGGACGAATTTTCAAAATTCCTTTCTTAGTGCTCACCTACGTTACATAGGGAACTCCTATACAAAATTTCATTCTTCTAAACCCAACAGTTTAGGCTGTGCGTTGTCTGTCAGTCAGTCAGTGTTAGAAATTTATTAAGTAGATGTATACATATAGAATATAGATTAGTATATCAATGTATAAATGAAGTCTCAAAATACGTTCAGAATAGGATAAACTGCAAAATTTTGAAAAATAGAATAATATTGGTTTTATTTTTAAAATGCGTATGTACAGTTAGCAACAAAAGTATTTGGACAAAATTTTGAGAATTTTTTTTTTTTAGAATCATACCTTAAATATTACTACTAACGTTATTAATTATATATTAAAATAAATGTTACTATTTATCTTATACCTTTATACTAAAATGACGAAAAAACTGAATCTCGTCTTTATTTTTATGTAGATAAAATATACAAGTAATATTTATTACATTTTAAATACCATGTTGCATTTGAAAGCCAGGAATCGAATCTAAGTCCGTAAAAGCTTCTACTACTTTGAACATAAGAGCTCACCAAATTTCGAGTTTATCCTCTAAGCCGTTTTCAATATACCGCCCTTATCAAATGATCATAGGACACCTTAATAAAAATAACTAACTGAATAATTCTTCAATTTGTCGTTTTAATATAAACGTATTTAACATACATTATTACGTTTATTTTAATATTATAATTCATAACACCAATAATGGTTTTCAAGGAAAATTACAATTTTTGTTCCTAATTGTGTCCAAATACTTTTGTTGCTAACTGTATATAACATACAAATTATGTCTTGTAATAAATACGGTCCTGTTTATTGAATAATAAATAGACAAAAGTTCAGTTATTGCTAATTTTTTGAAAAAATGACGTTTTAAATTTTTTGTAAAAGTTTTTGCAATATTGTTAGATTTATAAATTGTATCAATACTTAATAGCAAACCAATTTAAAACTAATGGCGTCTCAAAAGTTACTTTGTCTCTAGGTCAACAGGAAAAAAAAGCTCTATTGATTTATAATTAAATTGAAAATTACTTTTTATTTCAAATAAAATAAATACCTATATAAGTTTACTGTCACAAAAGTTAAGTGTAAAATTAATATTATTGAATTATTTAGTATGGGATGAAACATCTATCCACAATTTCTATTATTGGTACACGTGTATGTATTTTCAATTTACAACGTAACGAACAAATAATATGTAACCGATAAATTATGTGTACGTAGTAGGGTTGCCATTCGTCCTCGATTCGCGTGAATTGTCCTCGTTTTAATGTCTTGTCAACATTTTCTCACCACCCATCAAGTGAAAAATTGTTGTAGAATAAATTTAAATATACAGTACAATATATTTCCCAGTGTTTCCCCTCTGTCGATGTGACATAAACTGAAGTTATAACAAATGCCAGTCCCTGTAGAGAAAATATTTCGAATTGCGAATAATTATTTCTTCGATTTTTTTTTTTTTTTGGTCAAATTCAGTTTGTAAATTAGGGTTGGGTTTGTATTAGACAAGAGGACAGTGCTACTTACGTTCCTTCTTTTTCCTTTCTAGTTCTTCTTTGGGAGTTAAGTAATCCGAAACTGGCCAATCAGTGAATGAAATCACGTAACACAAGCATGTGAGAATTTTGAATATTCGTAGTAAAAATATGAATGTTGACAATTTCTGAATTTTTTACGAATACAAAAGCTCATTCTCACTAAACATTAATTTTAGAATAGGTATAAAAAAATTTTAAAAAGAGATTTTGTAGGGATTACCGAGGAGAACATTTAAGCAAAATGTGAACTCCCGGAAATGTTTTTTTATATTGTTTAAACAATATTGAAAATTCATAAATAGCGGTTTTTGACCTTTCACCGCTTACGTAGCGAAAACGGTGATAGATACATTAAAAAGTCAGGGAGAGCACTTGTCTATCTTGTACAGGTGAAAAGATACAGCGCTCCAAACACGCACTCAAAAATCCACTTTTTCTAGCGTTCCAGCAGGGTGTGCTGGATTCTGTACACCGGGTGTACAGATTTCGGGTGACACGATTCTCTACAAGAAAGGTCTTAACACTTTTTAATGTATCTATCACCGTTTTCGCTACGTAAGCGGTGAAAGGTAAAAAAAACGCTATTCATGATATGAGAAAACATTTCCGGGAGTTAAAATTTTGCACAAATGTTCTCCTCAGCAATCCCTACATCTATCTGTTTTTAAAAAATTTTTATGTCTGTTCTAAAATTAATGTATAGATAAAATTTAGTGCTATTAGACTAGAAGATCATATTTCTTTAAAGGCTTTGTAATTCTTTATTTGGAATTAGAAATTTAAAAAAAAATGTACCTAAAACTAACATCGAAGGAATGACTTCGAAAACTTATAATTCCCTTCTATTTTTTTTTTCATTCCATCATTTCATTTACGGTTTTTAAGGCATTAAAAAATTTTTATTAAACTTGATGACGTCATCAAAATTAAATTTTTTTTTGCCTCAAATCAAGCAAATCAATGTGGATGTGATAAAAAGAGGGGGAGGGTTCAATAACTTAAAAAAATCCGCCCCCTACCCACAATCACATCATACGTCTCTCCTCTCCTCTTTTGCACAAACTTCAGCCACCTGCGCTTCTGGGCATGACTTATCGAACTTCACGGAACTACGCGATAACGACACTCAGTTCCTTTGTTTTTCAGACTTGTAGAAATCCTAGAAATCTCTTTACTTTCAACTTGTAGCCTAGTTTAAGACTAGCCAGTGTAGCCATATATCTTAAATGTTATTTTATCTCACAAGGGGAGTGGACGGGTTGGGAAATTGACTTCGGGATGAGGCTTCGTATATTAATAGTATACTTTTATACTTTATTTATTTTTGCTACTAATTTGCTACTGATTAGGTCAATTAAAGCACGATAAAATTTAAATTTATCTCCGTTCAGAGGGTGAGATCATGATCTCCAGGATCACCTCTCTGTATTCGCGACTATATAGTTTGACTATATCTACACCTTTAATTATATCTTAATACCTTCCATCCGGAAATTATGCTACATTTTTCTTAAAGGGTGGTTTCATTAAGTTTCTAGTTTTATTTATAGTCACATAGATAATGAGTTGAAGGCAGTTACACGGTAGGAAGCTAAGAGGGAATTAATTATTCCCTTTTTAATTGCGTGCTACGTGTTAAACCCATTAATGACCGAGCGTAAAATTTCTTTAAAAGACGAATAATATTAAAATAAAAACGAAAAGTAAACATTTTTTGCTTGATGACAACTTCTGAATTTATATTAGAAATTATACCAATTATAGTACACATTTTTGATAATTTTTGTGTTTTCTAATTATCTTCTTATTTTTCCTTGCAGGCATTGATAAATATGGCATATTGTTGGCTGATATTGATTGGCCGATGCGTTCAAAGGCTCGTGTTTGGTGAATTACGCGTCTCTGAACAACAGCATGTCAAAGACAAATTTTGGAATTTTGTGTTTTATAAATTTATTTTTGTATTTGGCGTGATCAATGTACAGTATATGGATGAAGTAATTTTATGGTGTTCATGGTTCTCATTGTTGGGATTTTTAAATTTACTTGCGCAACTTTGTAAAGATCGTTTTGAATATGTAAGTTTATTTTGACTCTTCAGTTTTGAATCATTCAGTGATGATAATAGAGGGAGTACAGGGATATAGCTATACAATGTATATGAAAATGAAGCCAAAAAAGTGACAGGTGTTGACAAATGAGTTGCCTAGTATCAAAATCTACTAATTCCACTTTATAAAGATCATGGGAAATCGCAAAAAACCATAACTCAGTTCAAAATTAATTTTTCGATTAAAAAGTCATAATTATATTAACTAACACGGTAAAAAAGATGATTAGTACTATTATCAAAAAACAAAATTATCGTTTTACCCCTTTTTTAATCAAAATTATTTGAATTTATTAAGTTTTGATAGTAACATTTATATAAAGTGCGTTTTAAAACAGAAATTATAAGGGAAGTTTATTAAAAAAAAAACTCTTCAGCAATATTGGATGTATCAGGGTTAGACGATACAATTTGTTTTGTAATATTGTAAACTATTTTCATTTTGTCACTTAAAACCAAAGTGTTTACTTACAAGTAAAGGTCCCGAGGCCGGACCTATCGATTTCGATGAAACTTAAATATATTGTAGAACACTAAAAACAAAGGGACACGTATTTTTTTTTATCTGCGGAAAAACGGTTTGAAGGGGTGAAATCGCCCTCCAAAAATTGGGGTAAAAATTTAATTTTTCAAATATCTCGAAAACAGTAAGAGATAGAGCAAAAGTTTAAATTGGCGATATTGCTCTTTTTTAAAGAGCTATCTATTGATATGCAATTTGTTCATATTACATCAACAGGGGTGGTTGGGGGTTAAAATTTGGGGGTTAATTTTGCAAAAAGGGGATGAAAAATATACAATATAAAAATTTTGTTTACAGATTTGAAATCTACGTCAAAAAATCTAATTGACCTATTTTTGCTCAATGCCCTAATATTAAGTCTAGGGGTAGTTAACTAGAGGGTGACTATGTCGAATAGTCGTACAATTTGGGTATTTCAAGAAGTTCTTCCTCATAGAAAATAGCTTAAGACAATTAGAATAACGTAGAAATGAAATTCTCGAATTCAAAATTGAGTTTGAGCAACAATGGAGAGGGGGTTAGTCACCCTCTTAAATTACATACTAGTTTATATACACTAATTTTTGTTATTAACACACTGATAGTTGGTAAAATAATGTCACAATAAGTGGTTCTGAAGTTGGACTATCATATGAAAGGTCTTTACTAGGTTTGTTTTTTAATGGATATTATAGTTTTCCTTATCGAAAATTATCGATACCGAAAATTACATAACCTAACCTAAAATAACGAAACCTAATAAAAACCTTACATACGATAGTCTAACTTCAGAACGATCTATTGCGACATTATTACCCCCTGTCAGTGTGTTAATTAGTGTATGTAAACTAGTATGTAATTTAAGAGGGTGACTCACCCCCTCTCCAATGTTGCTCAAACTCAATTTTGAATTCGAGAATTTCATTTTAATCCAACTTCAGAACCACTTATTGTGACATTATTTTACCCACTATCAGTGTGTTAATAGCCAAAATTAGTGTATATAAACTAGTATGTAATTTAAGAGGGTGACTCACCCCCTCTCCAATGTTGCTCAAACTCAATTTTGAATTCGAGAATTTCATTTCTACGTTATTCTAATTGTCTTAAGCTATTTTCCATGAAGAAGAACTTCTTGAAATACCCAAATAGTACGATTATTTGACATAGTCACCCTCTAGTTAACTACCCCTAGACTTAATATTAGGATATTGAGCAAAAACAGGTCAATTAGATTTTTTGACGCAGATTTCAAGTCTGTAAACAAAATTTTTATATTGTTTATTTTTCACCCCCTTTTTGCAAAATTAACCCCCAAATTTTAACCTCCAACCACCCCTGTTGATGTAATTTGAACAAGTTGCATATCAATAGATAGCTCTTTAAAAAAGAGTAATATCGCCAATTTAAACTTTTGCTCTATCTCTTACTGTTTTCGAGATATTTGAAAAATTAAATTTTTACCCCAATTTTTGGAGGGCGATTTCACCCCTTCAAACCGTTTTTCCGCAGATAAAAAAAAATACGTGTCCCTTAGTTTTTAGTGTTCTACAACATATTTAAGTTTCATCAAAATCGATAGGTCCGGCCTCGGGACCTTTACTTGTTAGTAATTCATTTACATCTACGATTTCATTATTTAAAATTTTAGATAAATACTAAAATACAAATTTTACGTGAAAACATAATTTTATACTTCGTACGTCCCGCATGTCAGTGAAAAAATTAAAATTTCAACGGTTAAAATCTAAAATATAGGTTATGTATGGGTATTTAGCAGGATTTGTAAAGTTTTCAACATTTTCAATGTAATTTTAGCAGGATTTGAAAATTATGTTATATTTCATTTGCAGATTCCTTTAGTAAGCAGTTAAAATTACAACAAAAAATGTTAAAGGGCATATACCTTGTTGCATTTAAAGATTAATGGCCCTAAAAAATCAAAAAATTCGAAAAGTGCATTTAGTAGATTTTGATACTAGGCGACACAAATATGGCGGTTAAACAATGTTGGATTTAAAATTTTTGTATATTTATTGATGTTATATTTGTTGTTGTAAGTATTGTTGGAATATTTATTAATAAATAATCTTAAATTAGAACAAAAATCACATACAAATTAAAAAATTTTCATTAGATTATAAAAGGTGTTAACCAATATGGCGATTTTGCTTCAAAGAAAATAATGTGTACTCCATCTATTGTATGATATATAATCTAATATCAATGGTGATGATTGATAATGATTTTTTATTTTAGCTGTCATTTTCACCTACCACGCCCGGATGGAGTCATTTTCGACTTCTTGTACTACTCGTAGCGATATTGATGATATCCGGTTTCATGTTTTTGGTTTGCGTTGCCGTTGGCTTTTTCGGGGGATTCAACACGTTTGCATTTATGGCAGCGGAGTGTGTTCTGCTGGCAATACGAACATTACATGTGATTATACGTTATGCCCTGCACTTGTACGATATGCGTCAATCAAACGGAGGAACTTCGTCAACGGACAGTCGAGTATGGGAGAAACGAGGTCCGGTTGCGTATTACACGGAGCTGATATTTGAATTGGCGGCTCTCGCGGTTGATTTCATTCACCATTTACACATGCTTCTCTGGAGCAATATATTCTTATCGATGGCTTCGCTTGTTATTTGTATGCAATTGCGCTATTTGTTCCATGAGATTCAGAGACGTATTAAGAAGCATAGAAATTATTTGTGGGTGTTGAATCATATGCAACAAAAGTAAGTAAAAATTCTATGTGTCATGGGATACACAACCAAAGTGAAACTTCCTATGCAGAGATGTAACTACAAATTTTGCGCCCTGGAGCGACTTAAGTCAAGCGCTCCCCTAGGAAGAGTCCACTTTTTGCCGAAAATTAAAAGTGGCGAGCAAATTGAAAAAAACAACAACATCCTATCTTCCCGGTTGTTTTCCCTCTAAAAAAGGGCTCAATGAGCAAAAAAAAAAAAAAAAAAAAAATTGGCGCCCTGAAACGGCTTCTCCACCTGATTCATTGTAGTTACGCCCCTGTTCCTATGTATGAAAATATAATAATAGACTGAGTAATTTCAAAATTTGCGACAGCCTGCATGAAAAATTGTTAGAAAATTAAAAGAAATGTTCTACATGTTTCGATTATTTAAATAATCATCTTCGGGAAAAACCGAAAACCAATGATAAATTTTATCATTGGTTTTCGGTTGTCATTTTGACACCTAATTTATTGTAGAGGTTATGTCCTTTTGTTATATATTTTTTCTCAGTTGTTTTACAATTGAGTTTTGGTTTTTCCTGAAGATGATTATTTAAATAATCGAAACATGTAGAACATTTCTTTTAATTTTCTAACAATTTTTCATGCAGGCTGTCGCAAATTTTGAAATTACTCATTCATATTCACCTGCAGTTGGTTTTTGATAATTTATAATAATAGACATTTATTCTACATTATTGGTATAATTGATTATCCTAAATTTAAAAAGTGTCATAAAGGTAGATTTCAACGTGCAAGTACACTTGCTTGCTAAGTTGCTAATATACTTTTAATTCTAAAAATTAAGTGTATTTGCTTGTGTACGCACCATTTGTATGCATTGTACAGGCATCCCCCGAAGAACACGGTACTCGAAGAACACTGGTCTCAAAGAACACGGGTACCCTTCCCCCGAATTACACGGTTTCAAACAACACGATTTTTAAGTACATATTATATATTTGATATAAAAGCTTTGTTCCAACAAACAATTTTTGTACGGTACATGTACTGGTATGTACCATGCTTGGATTAGTTCATGAATGACATTTGTGCGCATGTTTTAAAATGTACTAGTACGTGAACTGATTATTGAAACGGTTTATTGAAACGGTTTTTTGTATGACAAACTCAAATAAGAAGGCGCGTAAAGTTAATAAAAGTAAAAACTCGTAACTATATAAAAACACGTATAAATATTAAAAAAAAAAAAATTATACTAAAAAGGAAAAATACCATAAATTAACGAAATTTTAAAAAAAAATTAATTTATAAACCAAAAATGACAGCAGGTAATAATATAAAAAATAATTTTAAATCATTGTTAATGCCGTTGTATTCATATGGGTACTGAGTATTTATTTGTAAACGATTATTTTTTAGAATTAAATGAATTTCTTATATTACAAAATGTACAAAATATATCTATTGAAGCTCAAGAAGAAAATCAGTCCAGTTTATATGAAAGAAATGACTTCAAATGTATTCGTCATATTGGGGTACTATTTATAAGTAAAAAATAATTAGTGTCTTTAAATAGTTTCATAATAAATAAAGATATTGAATAAATTATTACCTAAATAATTTTCATTTTTTTTTTTTACTGATGTGTTCATTAAAAATTCTAAATCTTCATCTTCACTAGATTCAGAAACGAAAAAATCATCATTATCTAACTCGTTCATACTAATTCAAAAAGAAAGCAGTTAAAAATATTTCAAAACAACAGTTTTATTATTAATAGTCTTATCTTATTTTATTAAAAAAAGAAAAAAAAACGGTAAATCAATCAGTTTTCAAAAAATTCAGTAAAATTGTCTATTGCGCAGGTTTAACAAGTAGTTCACATTTCGATACATGCTCTTGACTGCCGACTAATTTGACCATACATGAATCAGTTCGTGTACTAATCAGCATTTATGTTGGAACATAAACCGGAAGTTAAAATTGGTACATAAATATGTACTATAACTTGTTGGAACGCTAACTTCATTATGCGCATGCTATAACCGTACAATGTACGATATTTTCGTTTGTTGGAACAAAGCTAAAGTTACATCAGTCCTCAATGTACACGAATATGTATATCACATGTGGATTCTATTTACACGAATAAAAATCGTGGTAATTGAATCTGCCATTATAAAAAAAAAAATGCTGGAAATAAAAACTACTAAAATTTTTGAGAATTTTATAATAGAAATGATAAAGAATATGTAGAAATTTACATATTTAAATTTTGAAAATGTTATTTTCGACATCGATAATTCTCGATAACGAAAAGTAGGTTTTGACAGTCTCAATATGTTCGGAATACCCATAACTTGCTTCGCTTAAGCCTTCAAAAATTTCGTTATTTTTTCGCTACGACGCACCGCTTACGAGATATTTACGATCAAAAGTTTACGTCTACGTAAAGCGAAGCAAGTTATAGGTATTCCGAACATATTGAGACTGTCAAAACCTACTTTTCGTTATCGAAAATTATCGATAGCACGTAATTTATCATCGATTGGTTATAACTGGTTTTTTTAGACTCTGTTAGCTCCATTGAGTTAGTCACCAATAGCATATTTTCGAAAAAATTAGTTTTCGATATTTTTCGTAACTTTACGAAAAGTATCGAAAACTAATTTTTTCGAAAATATTCTATTGGTAAACAAATCAGAGTCACTAATAGAGCTTAAATTAAACAATTATAACCAATTTATGATAAGTAGCCCGTTATCGATAATTTTCGATAACGAAAAGTAGGTTTTAACAGTCGGAATATGTTTGGAATACCCACAACTTGCAAATTAAACGGAATGTTTTTTTCTATATTTTTTTATTTTCACACTTGTAATAAAAATTGCCTATCTTTTGGTGGTCTCAAACTACACGGTTTCAAAGAACACGGAACCAATTAATCGTGTTCTTCGGGGGATTGCTGTATTGTTACCTAATACTTATACAAATTTACTTGTATAATTAAAAATATTCCTATTTCTATTGTTAAAAGTAGCCCGCTTGCTTTAAACTTGTTTTTGATAAAGTCAACAGTAAAAACATTTTTAAATAATTTTTTTTTTATAATGGCAATAAAAAAAATCAAATAAAAATTAAAGAAAGTATGTATAACGTGTATGTGTAACTAAACTTTACTTATATACAAGTATACTTGTAAGTGGAAGTCTAACTTAATATTTTTTTTATTGGATAATAGTTACACTACCTATATTTTAAACCAAAATTTTCATTTTCTTATGCCATAGGCCTCGCATAAAAATTTCATTTAAGAAAAATGCAAATAAAAATAACTGATTTTCATTGAGACAGTCCTTATATGTGCCAAGCACAATCCAAATTTCCAAATTTTTTTTACTAGATTAATATTATAATTTTTCAATTTTTTTAGCTATCCAATGGCATCATCCGAAGAACTAGCCGAAAATTCTGATAACTGTGCTATCTGTTGGGAGAAAATGGAGTCAGCACGAAAATTACCTTGCACGCATCTATTCCACAAGTAAATAAAAAATAAAATTTACTCAATTTACTTTTTTACAAACACATTTCTAACTATGGAATTATTTTTTCTGTTTAGCTCATGCTTACAGTCGTGGCTTGAACAGGATACATCTTGTCCCACATGCCGTTTGACTTTAAGTATTGGAACACCAGGAAATACAGATGCACGTTTGGATGCCAATGATGCTGTTGTTGATACTCAGCCGACAACGAGGCGTGCCCCAAATCATTTCTTTCATTTCGACGGTAAGTTAATTAAGAAAATCCTCAAAATGGTAAATTTTAAATTTTTAAAAATGACTTTTTGATTTTTAAGGTTCACGATATGTGTCATGGCTTCCAAGCTTTTCCGTTGAGGTAACACACGCTAACCCACTACGAACTGATCAGATACCACCGGCTCAAACGTCTCAGTTGGATGCGATGGCCAGACAGGTAATAAATCTGTTTTAAATTATTAGTATTTAAAATTAATAATATTCATAACAAGCAAACCGGTCATTTGATAAATTTTTAATAACTTCAAGCTATTTATTTGGATAAATTTTAAATAAAAAATTTGTAAGTGCCTTATATAAAAAAATAATAACAACGTAAAAGCCCCCATTATGGAACAGTATTTAATACTGGAACAGTTTTGACATTTACATATTTATTTCTTTAATTAAGTAAGGAAACATTAAATGCGAGGTGAATTTAAATTGAAAAACAATCATTCTATTAATAATAATTTTTGTTATCAGACGTTTCTTTCAGAAATAACTTCATTAATATGTAAATGTCAAAACTGTTCCAGTATTAGATACTGTTCCATAATGGGGGCTTTTACGTTATTAATTTTTATTTTATTCTCAAAAGTAGCGCTGAAACTATTCTTGTCGTAATTGTTTATTAAACACAGATTATGTCTGTCATATACATATGAATTCCCTCCATTTACACAGATGAAAGTATGATACAGATTTCTTCTACTACCTTTAATTTTCAAAACGAATTTTCTACTTTTGTGTGAACTGAAACTGAATTTTTAGGATTTCATAGTCGAACTACTAAGCACTAATGCGATCGCGTTGTCTGTCATTCTTGCACTGCCATTTTGCACTTAGCCCGTTTTTTTATTTTTTTATTTATTTTTTATTTTTTGTTGTAGTTTGCTATTATTTTCATATAATGTACTTAATAAATTTCTAATAACATTGACTGACTGACTGACTGACAGACAGACAACGCACAGCCTAAACCGTTGGGTTTAGAAGAATGAAATTTTGCACAGGAGTTCCTTATATAACGTAGGTGAGCACTAAGAAAGGATTTTTAAAAATTCGGACCCTAAGTGGATTAAATAGGGGATGAAAATTTGTATGGAAATACGTCATTTTTGAAGTTAGAGATATTGTATTAAAATATGTTACTATGGCTATTAAAATAAATAATATCTTATTTAATAAATCTTTAACACTGACTGACATTCTGAAATGTTGCCGATGGTAAATCCATCGGGTGGGTATACGGCTAGTAACAGAATATCTTTTTTATTAGCCATTTTAATTTCTGATAGAAAATTGTTTACGTATCAACAAATGATAAATAGACACTAGTGTGCTTTGACAACTCTAATTATACCACAACATAGTTTATTAGTAATATTAATCCGGGTATTGGAATTTTAATCCCGAGATTTCGGGACTTTTGAGCATCATTTTATGATCAGAATTTTCACACAATATGATATTTCATCGTTAATTATTATAAAATAATAAAATTGAAATTAAACTTAACACATGCATATTATATCAAAATTGCCTAAGCTGTACCAGTCTTGCCAACTTTTTAATTTTTGATGATCATATATCATTTTTTTTCTTTCTAAAATATCATGGAATAAAAAAAAAATATAGAAAACCACCGTATCTCACTTTCAAGTCCTCATGAGTTTGAGGCACAAGTCCTTAAATAATTTTTTAAAAATACCCTTAACGAGCAAAAAAAAAAATAAACACTTCACAACTACTTGGAACATTCTTTACCTAATACGAAACTAATAAAGATGGTATTTTTTAACCCTTTGCGCTTATAAGACATGTACAGCATGACAAGATGGTTTGTCCATTAACTCTACCATATTTAAAGGTGTTTTGTCTGTTGGATCATAAGACATGTACCACATGACACACTGAATGTTGAACTGTAATGACTGCTCATACTTCACATTACATGAATATTGTATTTAATAACTGCAAACACATTCATTTATTAGGAAAATTGTAAATAAAGTAATACAAAATCACGTTGAATTATCTTTTTAAAATTAAAAACTAATAATAACAGCATTGAGGACGTATTTAGCGCATTTAGTATTCAACTTTGGGGAAACAAGGTTAGAACGTCAAAAGAATCCAGGAGAAACAAGGTTAGAATCGTTATCATGTGCTACATGTCTTACCAGCCTATTTACAACTCACTTTTTTTTTGCTTGAGTGCAAAGAGTTAAATTTGTCAATTAACCGGACATTCCTTATCTAGTCGCACATACAGAATCGGACCCGGACAAATCACGTCATAACCGGACGGTTAGCAACCCTGTGCTGTACAAAAGTAGTACATTTTTAAAAACAGTAAAATAGTACCTAGAATTTGAGTAATGAATTCGATCTTATTCCTTGTTTATCACTTATTTTTTATGGTGTTGTTTTATACATATCGCTGCTCTAGTATTGATTTGTTCTATCTCCACTTTTCAAAAAAATTGAGTTTGATACATTTTTGAACTCAGCAATTTTTTCTCTACCAATTTCTAGTTTCAAAATGCCAATATTACGTTTATAAATATGTTTTTTCTAGTATTATTTTGTACTATCTCCACCGATTTCACAAAAATTTATTATTGGATTGTACTAACTCACATTTTTTGTGGCACATAGAACAAAACTATACTTAAATTTTAGATTTTAAAAAATTTTAGTATTGGTGTGTTCCATATCCCATAAAAAGGTCTCTTATATTGCATGAATAATGTAGATATGTTTTATTTTTTCATTAAGATATTGTAATGATTGCAAGCCATCATAACTTACGTTATTTACTGTATAATAATTTCTTATTATGCAATATTCTATTGTGTTAAAACTTGCGTATAAAGTAATGATGAAGGCATTAAAAATGTTTATGGAAAGTCATACACAAATTAAAAACAAATTCTCATAAATTCTCTAAAAGTTGTTATAGCAAAGTTCAATACATTAATTATATTTTAAATTTTACATGTAAAATTGAACAGTTAGTTTACCTAAAAATCTTAATTTATTTAGAAATCTAAGTTTATTCAGAAATCTTAATTTAATAAAAGATGAAAACAAAAAATTGAAATTATCCAAGTAACATCTAAGGGTTTTTTTTTATTTTCATAAAATTGCAAATTTGTATAAAAATTTTGATTATATGAAGTTTTCGATAATTAAACTTTAATATGTATAAAACGAGATAAACCAATGCTTATATACGCTTAAATGATGAATATAAACGGAAAAACCGTATTCCTATCCAAATTCGGATGACCGAATCTATTAAATGATAAATTGATAACTTTACTTCTTTATTTCTTGAAAAACTAACTGAAATCGAAACGAAGTCAGAGGTATCTAGATTCTAGAGACAATTAGAGATAAATCAATGTTCAATTATACGCTACCAGTAGAAACTCGTTTTTTTGAACATCTTTTTAAAAAAGTCACATTAAAATAGTAATCGGTTTCTAGAATTAATTTTTATACAATTCTTAACGCGATATTTCCCAAAAAGTTCTTGCCTATGTTTCAATTTACTTCCACACATAGAAAATAAGTTTGTGTTAATTTTCTTTAAATTTTGTTAACGTAGTTGCTCTGAGATAGTCAGGTACAAAAGTATATCTCAAAATAAAAATTTTCTTTTATCAAAAATTTAATAATGTATTAATATTCTTGAGTGATTATATTTGTATACCACTTGTTTGTTTTTTAATTTCCGCGCACTTATGTTGTAGCAGTATAAAAACATTATTGAAAAAGCGTTGTAAAAACGTTGTAAAATGATGTTTATAAAATATATTTAAAAACGGCGTGATGAATAATTTTTAATTCTTATTAAATATGGTTTGTAACTTTGTATTTTATAATATATTAAATTTTTATCAAATTCCTTTGACACGTTTTCATTTTATTTAAAAGAAAAAAAAATAGAGTTTTCCCATAAGAGCCCGTGTTAAAATTACAAGACTTTGAAATCGTCTTTATCAAAATTGAGGTGGTCAATTTTTTTCGGTAAGGACTCGTATTATTGGTATTGAATTAAATAAATATCTAGAGAAGTTTCGTTAAAATCCTTTAAAAAAATCGTTTTATCGACCAACTACCTTAAATCAAACACAGAATAAAATTTTTTTAAGCTAAAGTGATTTTATGTATTACAATTTTCCCATTCCTATATGTAACAGACGGAAAAAATAATCTTGTTTTGTTCTATATCCACGCTTATAGTACAAACCAAGAATTATAAATTGAAAGTACAAAACAATACTAAGGGAATATGGATCTATAGTTCAATTTTTGCAATCATGAGAATATTAATTATCATTTTACTCCGAAATTCGAGATCAGATTTCTATGAAATTGAATTGTATGACAACTAACTTATTTACAAGTAAAAAATTATTTTCTATTTGGTAATAAAATGTAAAATAAATAAGATATGAATTTTTAAACTTTCAAACCGCAATATCTCAAAAGTAGAAAAAGTGGATATAGAACAGACCAATACTAGAGCAGCGATATATCTAATTACTTGCTTATCTCGATTCCTGTGTGAAGGTTTCAAGAATTAAAGCACTAAAAATAAACCTAGATTCTGAGATTTGGAGATTGGATGCCCTATTCAGTGGTGATATTGCTCATAATCCAGTTGACCTGGTGTGTTTAATAAACGACATCGTAATAAAATTTGATAATAGATTTTCATGCTTTTTAATTTCAAATGTTATCGAGTGCCTGTGAAACATTATTAGTGTATGGCGGATTTTTATCCGTATTTAAACATACACCAATATTCATATGTTCACTCAATGTCCAGCTTTTGCCTGATACTTGAACACTCGATGTACTTTGGCAAATGGCCAATTCATTATGTTAATTAAAATTGACATTGTGTTTGAAAAATCACCAAACTGGATCGGCTGGGACTCGAACCCGGATCTCTTGGTTACCAGCCAAGCGCCTTACCAACTAGGCCACCGATCACTTGTTCGAGTGCCACTCCAATTCAGTAATCAATCAAACACAACCTCTCTCTAATGCGAGACGCAGTTTTATGCTTTTTAATTTCAAATGTTATCGAGTGCCTGTGAAACATTATTAGTGTATGGCGGATTTTTATCCGTATTTAAACATACACCAATATTCATATGTTCACTCAATGTCCAGCTTTTGCCTGATACTTGAACACTCGAATATTGGTGTATGTTTAAATACGGATAAAAATCCGCCATACACTAATAATGTTTCACAGGCACTCGATAACATTTGAAATTAAAAAGCATAAAACTGCGTCTCGCATTAGAGAGAGGTTGTGTTTGATTGATTACTGAATTGGAGTGGCACTCGAACAAGTGATCGGTGGCCTAGTTGGTAAGGCGCTTGGCTGGTAACCAAGAGATCCGGGTTCGAGTCCCAGCCGATCCAGTTTGGTGATTTTTCAAACACTATGTCAATTTTAATTAATAGATTTTCATGTAAAAATTTAATTAAATATATGTACGATGTATTTTATGAAAATTTATATTAACTTTTTATCAGTAAATGTACAGATTTAACTGCTACTATTTCTTATTAAATACTGTCAACTCGCCTATTGAAAGAATTTCGAAATAATTAAATTAGACTTTTTATTGTAATATGATAACATTTGCGTGCTATTAAATTATATTAAGAAAGTATGAATGAACCCTTACAAATAATTCATATCTATGTATGAAACAGCCTTTTATCAATAATTCAATTACCTATATATTTTATAAAGAGTTTATTTTCTGATTCTTTTACTAATATTTTTATTTTTTTTTATAAAAATATAAAAATAATAATATCATTAAATTATCATGTTTCTACATTAACTGTTTAATAGGTTCAACAATTATTTCCTCATATGCCAACATCCGTTATAATTGAAGATTTGCGTGCCACACGATCAGTTGAATTAACAATTGATAATATCCTTGACGGGCGATTAGTGGCACCGGCCATATTTCGCGAACCAGAACCGGAAATAATGCCAACATCAAATTCAGCATTAAACACTGATCAACGAAGACTCTCGAACTCGAATTTAACACAGTGGGATAATTTCAACGATTTATCAATAGATACGTAAGTCTCTTAACTCTATAGAGTCCGAGCACTTTCACAGAAACTTCCCCAGGGGCCAGCAGTATTTTTAAAGAAACTTTATATAAACAATAGTTAAAAAGTTAGATGACACCATTGAGTTTAATTGTGAGGATTTTTGGAGTTAGGTCATCGGTTTAAAAAGAAGTGAAAAATAAATAACAAGGCCTGCTCCAGCATCTTCAAAACATATACACCAAAACAACTTCATAAACGTATATAAACAGCCTTTTTGTAGTCCCTTCACGCTATTTAAATAATTTTTTTTGTGCCTGTAACCTCTTTTTTAAAAAATTTTTCTATTTTTATTTTTATTTTTATTAAATTTTTATGACAATGTAACAAATATAAAAAATCTTACATCATCACATTTTATTTAAATACTTGTAAGTACACAAACTTATTATTCAAATTTTTCTAATTTTTCAACTTTTGTAATTTATATTTATATAATGTTCTAATGTTTTTAATGTATTTTGACATGTTTTTGTTTATCTTTTTAATTAATATAGAGCGCCTGAAGATGTGCTGTTGCATGAAACCATGGTAGCGCCGAAATTTTAAAAAATATAACCTTGTTATTTATTTTTCACTTCTTTTTAAACCGATGACCTAACTCCAAAAATCCTCACAAGTTATATAAACAAATACATGATTCAACATAGGTACATATACATTGATATTTTTTAATAAAATTAATAACAGAAAGTAAAATAATAAATTAGTAAAAAAAATATAAAAAAAAGAAACAGTAAAATATTGAAAAATATTTAAAGTTCGATTACTTTGTCTATTTCACGAATTAAAAGTTATTTTTACTGAACGCGTTTTCAACCTTTCGGTCATCCTCAAATTTAAAAAATACCATCTTTATTACTACTCTGAGGATGACCGAAAGGTTGAAAACGCGTTCAGTAAAAATAACTTTTAATTCGTGTAAAAGACAAAGTAATCGAACTTTAAATATTTTTCAATATTTAAAATGGAGTTTCACAAAGTAAATCTCTCAACAGTGAATTATTTAAACAGTAAAATATTTTTTGTAAATATTTTTAGTGTTTTGTTTATTCTAAAAATGTTTATAGAAACCAACACACACAGATGTGTGTGTTTGTTTTTATAAATACTTGTTTGTGACAAAATCGCATACATAATGTGTAATCATTGATCGCGATCGGCCTCTGCGATTGTTGTAATTATTTTCGGGTGCCAAAAATTTGGAAAGTAAAGTGTTAAAGAGATTCTCAACATTTTTTGTTGATTTTAACAGCTAATTTTTTTTTAGTGTTGAAGAATCAACAAATCTTGGTGGCCGATTTTCTAAATCGTCAGTGGAACGTGAACAGATTTTACAACGTCGAAAAAAGCAACTACTGATCAATGCTCGAAAGAAATATCTCGAACGTAAATGGAAAACTGATCAGACGACGCCGCCGCAGCAACAGCAGCAGCAACAAATGCTTACTGAAAGTTGAAAATATTTATTTAAACTAAAGTTTTATTTATAGATCTCGATTGAAAATTGATTCGGTTATGTTATTAATGTCATTGCCGTTAAAATAAGTATTAATTAATTGAAACCAAGCAGTGCTTAAATTTGTTAAAGTACTTTTCCCATGCTCATGTACTTCAATTTATTTATAGGATTTTTACGAATATTAACTATGATGCAATAACACATAACTTATTATTCGATTTTTGCAAATCGAAACTTGTGTATATGTTTTTTTATTTATTAATTTGACATGTGATTTACTTTATTATTGTTTTTAGAATTAATGTTATTTTTTTCGCCTTTTTTTGTAAAAATATAGTTTTTCCTATTAAATTTATGTTATGTTTTATTTTTTTGTTTTCTTTCATTTTTTTTTCTACTTCTCTTTTTAGCTAAACGTAAACGCTAAACGAATTTGTTTTTATTGATTTCTTTTTTTCTATTAATAAACAATATAGTAATCTCTCTGTACTCTAATAATTGAGGTTTACTCTTTAGAGAAAATGACGGTTGGAAGATTTTCCACATCACTTCAAAGCAATCAATAGGGACCGTGCAAGTTGAATCCAGCGCCACCTGGTGTTACCAAAATAAACTGTTGATATAGAATTTAATAATACACATTAAATTTAATATATAATAAATATATATAAAAATTATTGATGATAAAGATGATAATTATCCAACATAGGTTATATTAGTTGTCAGCTGTCAGTCAAAATTTACATTTTGTTTCTTTGGAGGATATCTTATATGGAGATTAGACAAGGAGACGAAACTTATATGAGAGGAATTGACAAAATTTTCAGGAAAATCGTAAATATAAGGCTTTCTTTTTTTACCACTCGCGGCGTTAGCTTTCTTTTTTTACCACTCGCGGCGTTAATAATGCTCGAATACTGATGTGAATATAGCGAATATAGTAACAAAACGGATAAAACAGAACGTAAATACAGTACTTATTCTCAAATGGCAACATGTCGGGACTGGGAAAGTGGGTGTTTTCATTTGAGAATCACCAATGTCGGTTGATGATATTTAATAATAAGGAAATACATAGAAATTACATATGTATGAAATAAACTCTTATAGTTTAAATTACTTTATACGGCGAATATCCAGTGGTACTCCGATTTTACATAGTGACGTCAGCGAATTATATAATATACAATATAAATGATGCGACGCAAAATAAAAATTGTTATTTTAAAAACGACCGAAAAACCCAGTTTATAACTGAGTTGAACATTGAAAAAGGTTCCAGAAGATTCTATTCAAAAGCTAACAAAGATAATATAGAAGCTCGCGTTTCCATTTGAGAGTGTTCCATTTGAGAATAAGTACTGTACCGCTTTCGTATCCGACGAACACGAGTGCCATCTTTGATTTGGACACTTTTTTGAATACATTGAGTTTCGTCTCCTTGTCTAATCTCCATAATATCTTACTTCAGATAGTTTAGGAATTTTTTTTGTAATAGTCAATTAAATTGGGAGGAATAACAATTAAAAAAAATAATAATAATAAAGGTTGTTTAAATGATAATCGGACAACAAGCTTCATGTGATAACTAACCAGTTGGCAGAAAAGAAAAATAAATAAGAGTAAATTCACAGAAGCAAGGAGCTTGTAGTAACGCAGCACTGACAACTATCGACGTGTAAAGTAACATGTTATTGGTATTACGACTATTAAATAAAATGCGTATTACGAATGTTTCATGGTACTCCTAATACTCTATTTCCTGAACTTTTTATGATTTAAAATGTTACTATCCGATATTAGGGATATTAGTGCTAGGTTACGGTAGCCTGCCAAAGTCTAAAGTACAGCTCAACTAACATAAGGTTGCCGGTCAAGGTTGTATGCGCAGTAGACAAACACAACTTTTATCACACTTTCATGCATATAAGTATGTTGTATGTTTAATTCTTGTTGTCGTACTCCTTCATTTGCGCATCTGACCGGCAACCTTATGTTGGTTGGGATGTATATCTTTTCTTGTTCAACACATTTGCAGCGGCTTCTTGAATTAGTGCAGCAAGGTACTGTCAAGCCGCTTTATCAAGTGAAATCACACATTATTGCAAATGTTGTTTGAATATCAGTATCAGTCGAACATATAGTTTTTACAAACGCCACTGGCTTATACTTCTTATATACGGTCCTTATTGATTTTTTTCTATAATACATTTGCAATATCAACACCGTCCATTCAGCTAGTGGGAATTATACATGCAATAAAAAAACAGTATGGCAAACAATAAAAAAACAGGCTGGCAAATTTTGTTGCAGTGTGCAGTTGCTACAAGAAAGCACGAATGATTTTAGTATTTTTGGATACATGGGCTCATAATACACATAATTAACGCTTATAATTTGCTCAACTTTAACTCTGTTCTTTTTTATAACTATTTTAAATCTCTAAATACAATTGATATAACGAGAGATTACTGTAATTATATTACATTTTAAATTATAACTAAAATTTGTTAAATTAATGAAAAAATTTAAAGAAAATAAAGCTTAATAATATCTAAAAGAGCAACTAAATAGGAACGGTAAATGACAAATAAGGATAAAAACAAAAATTATTAGGAACTGACTATCTAAATGGTGATTATTTTAATTATATTGATTACTATATAAAATTTTTAATCTGAATTGTTACAATTTTTCTCAGAGTTAATTAGCACAATTCTATTTTAATATCAATTTTTAAGTTTCAAATCTAAAAAAATGCTTATTATTTAAATTTAAGACTGAGTTACAATTTTAGACATTGATTTTTGAATAATTTCATATCTAGTCATTACTTAACACGTCAAATTTCGGTTTGTTTTATTTGGTCAACAGTATCAAAGTATTTAACCTTTTTATGACGGTTGAGATCAGACAAGTAGAAACAACGTGCAAATTACTACACTATCAAATTTAGATATGTAAAAGAACGCTAAAGTTAAGCCCGGTTCAGACGCAGCCAGTAGTTTAGTAGAGTTTGTTGAGATACTACGAGTCAAAACAGTCGTTCACATACAGCTAGTATTTAGTTTAGTCGATTAGTATAAAGTCGAGTGTTTGAGTCCTTAATTTTCTTTCTTTCCTAAGAATATATCGATCTTATATTTTTAATTTTTTTTAGATTTTTTTTTTACCAAAACCTTCTATTCCCATCGTTTCTTGCAATTTCAAGTACTCTGCTAAATTTATTAATTTTTGTAATTTTCATTTCTTACATCCCAGACATTTGTATTTAACGTATTCGGTAACGAATGTAAGAGCAGGGCCAGATCTAGGAGTCAGCGCGGGTACGCACCCCGGGCGCCAAACTGTTGAATTTGACGTTTTTTTTGTTCGCCACTTGCTTTTTGTAGGGAAAAAGTTAAAAAGAAATATTTCTTTTGTGACTTTACGGAAAGACAGGGGCGCCGATTTTTGCACAGTGCCTCGGGCGTCACTTAGGGTAGGCCCGGTGCTGTTTAAGAGTGGTGTCTTCTGACCATCTTGCCATTTTAATTAATTCATTTATTATTATTTCAATAAGAAATCTCTATAAAAGATTAGATTAAAATTATTAAATACAATTATATTTATTTTTATAAAATATTTTATATTTTTTTTACGAAAAACCGAAACTGACAAATAAAACAATAACCCAAATAACTAAAAAACAACAATAACTACAATAATTATGTATAAACAACTTGTGTATTTCTGTCCACACGTGTTTAGTTGGCGTATGAGTTCACTGAAAATAGAGTGGGGGAAGTCTACTCGACTGTCAAAATAAAATAGAGTTCTGTTTACTAAACTCGACCACTCGCTCGACCAAGCCAGTTTACTTGACTAAAATAAATGTGTTCAAACTGGGCGAGTACTAAGTTACTCGATCACTCGACTAAACTACTGGCTTCGTCTGAACCGGGCTTTAGGCCCGTATTTTTACCCCCGAAATCCAATTTAAGTGAGAAAGTTGAGAGTCGTTTTTTCATGTGGAGTTCTGTAAACTGAAACGACCTCGTCCTGCACCTCCATAAGCGAGAACACTAGGGAACAAGTCTGAAGTCATAACATAATCTAGTGTTCGTGTTCGAATCCCCTTTCAACCTTTTAATACTTCTGTAAGTAAAAAAATGGGTAAGTAAAAACAAAAGTCGGTCGTTGAAACTCCCTTATTCAGATTCAATTGTGTTAGTATAATTCACAGAATAATTCAGAAACCAAGTTGCTATCTCTGTACTAGTGATACCAGTGCAGACAAAAATTCCCCTCTACTTCCCACCACTATGTTGTGTGGGTACACACTGTTTGTAGTGGCGTGGGTTTGATGCTTGCTTCTGTGTGAGTATTCACACATACAACTACATAACACGTATTATCGGACAGAGCAACGTGCAGTTCAAGCAATAATGGTCTTAACAATACATTACAATCGTTGTGCATTCGGTGACCGACACCGAACAACTAAATGCCTTAAGCGGTATCTGAGACACTGCTATCCACATTTTTTATACATACGCTTAGGACTTGGTATAATCAGTTTAAAACTCAGGCATCAATTTTTAAGATCTATTTTGTGATTTAAAAAAAAAAAATTATCGGTTTTCTAATTTTGAATTAAAATGCTAAATTACTCATTGACAAAAAAATAAAAATTAGGAGAATTAGTTAAATAGTTTTCATTTGTTAGCACTGTACGCCAAAGACTAGTATACACGTCATATTTTCTATTACATAACAAAGCGTATGGAATCACTTGGCCTACGGAGAATATTGTCTTATGTTCTATCAAGAGCGAACGTTTGCACACGTACTGGATTTAGTTTTCAAGGATCATGATCTCAACCGTATACAATGAGTTAAATTACTCTAACAGCGTTACTGAACGGATAAAAGTGAATTTATGAAATAAAACCAGCTAATATAAATTTTTACATAACTTAGAAGTGTTACATATATTGTTGTTTCGTGCGACTATTTGCAACTAGTTGCATTAGTGAATGCTGCGTACATTCATAATTAGATTGTCCAATTTAAAAATATGTATTCATGTTTTACGTACGTTAAGAATAACTGGGGGACAATAAAATTTCATATTGACGTGTGTAACTATGAAACGGAATATTAGGATCTTAAGAAATACTTAAATAACTTTGTTAATTTCTATTTTTTAAAAAATAATAGTAAAAACAACAAATAATTAAATGTGTAGGTTTTAAAAATAATTTTCGTGAGAAGCATTTTTAGCTAAGCGAAAATAAAACACTAAAAATACCACATGTTAAACTTATTCTAATAAATTATAGTTGAAAATTAATATTCATTATCGAAAATTTGCTTAATCTTTTCTACTGAACCGTAAAAGCTTTTAATGTAAAGTGTTTTGTGTAGTTGTATAAATGAAAATTTTAGTATATTCCCTTCATCCTGACACAAATTACTCTTTAACAGCTGTATTATGTAAAGGCCTTTTATTTATTATTTTTATTATTAACCAGTAGGGAGCTATTAACATCGAAAATCGTATTGTTATTTCCCATTTCTCTTATTTTTTTGTAAAAAAATCTTTTGTTTATTTTATCTCTGTTTGAATATATTTATAACTTCATAAAAAAATTATTAGTTTTTATAAGCGCAAATATTGAATCCAACTGCTATAACTAAATATTTCATTCAGAGTTTTGCAGTGATTTGAACTTTGTCCATGTCTGAAACATATACCGCCAATTTGCCTAAATAACTGTACAAGGACTTCATTTGTTCAAAATTGCCAAAACCGTTTTTTTGCAATTACCCCGAAAAATACTGACTTTTAAATCAAAAAGGTTTCTATGAAATTTCTTTCTTGTAAACTTTACTTCAGGAAAGCCGGTGGGTCCCTTTTGCGCCCCTGGTCAGTTTATTTCTTGCTGTGTTAACCGTAATAAAAGTTTTATGATGTGACAAATATTGAAAAAATCCAGTTTTAAATTGAAAAAAAAATAAATCATCTATCCTTTTTTACGTTTGTCTACATTATATTACAATATTATTATAGTAATATACATTATATGTACTATTGATCAAATTTTGAAAAATATCTGTACAACTTATATACATCCCCTCATTCTGAAAGTGTAACATTGAAACAAACAAAATTTTTGAACTTTAAATTGAAATTTCTGTAGATTCAAGGAAACAAATTTGACATTAGAATGTACAAAAAAAAACAGTATGTAATTTTATGGAAAATTTAAATAACATGAAAAGAAAATTATAATTAACTGGTATGAACGTTAAATACTGGGGGAAAAGTTGTATTATTCAAATTTTTAATGCTGAAATTATTGTGGTATATAGAATTTCAAAAGTTGAATAAAATAAACTTTAAATTCTTTCCAAATATGGAAGATAAATTTCCGGAGATTTGTTTAAGATATTTGCAACAAATATGTACGTTTAATAATAAGCTACACGAAGTTAGCGCCGCGAAATTTTTTTTCTTTTTTGATGTTTTTAATTTTTTTCTCTCTAATTATATAATTAAATCAAAAAAGAATTTCGCGCTTCGATGGGGCAAATTTAAAAGGGCATTTAAAGGGCAATTTTTTAAGCTATTATACTTTAATTTAGAAATTGATTTAAAAGAGAAAAAAATTTTCGCGGCGCTGACGTCGCGTAGCTTAAATAATATCTTTCAAATATTATCGAATGGTTGTGAAAAATTATTTGACTACTTCTGGCTAATAGATGGCATAATATGTTGCTTAACCTTAGAGTCCCTATAATAAATAGAGTCATGACATGTCATCCATTTTGTATCCAAAACAGAGCGGGAAGCTTCAAAATTAATTACTACATGTTTGAGTAAATAATTTTGAGTACATAATTATTGTTAATAAGTTATAAATTACTGAACAATTAAAAATTTTTAATTTAATTATTCTTTCTAAGTTAAACTAAATGGTTTTTGTTAACATTTAATTTATTTTCAGAAAATGAACCTAGAGTGCCTATAATAAATAGAGTGGTGACATGTGTGCTGCTTTTTTCATTAATGTATTAAAGAGTTTTTTTATAAATACTTTAAGAAGAATAATTATTATTGATTATGAATTTTGACAAAGTCGCAAATTTATTTTAGAATTACATGCTATTTAATTTTGTACTTTTAATTCCCAATGATAACTTGTACTTTCAAAACCTTTAATCTTTCAAAATGAAATAAAAAAATTCGATACCAACAAAAGCTTGCTTAGCATGTACCTATATGCTTTTTTTTTTTTTAAATACATTCTAATGTCCAATTTTATTAATGTCGTATTAATAACTTAATGTAATATAACTAATATAGTAATATGTAATATCACGTAACATGTATCTCTGCAATATATATATATATATATATATATATATATATATATATATGTATTTATATGTATATTTCTATTCTATTATTGAAATACTATAACATATTTATATACAGAACATACATTTATATAATAGTTCCATCCTTGTCCTGTCTTTTAATTGTCTGTGTGTACTTCTAGTATACTGCAATAAAAAATGGTGTCTTTACGACACTCAACCTTTAGACCACCAACTGACATTTTCAACCGTAGGGCGCAAATGGGATATGCCCAGGAAAGCAAATAACGTACCGTCTATGAGATAATTATGTACTTGTCTAAAATTGATAAATGATTGCAAAAATATAACGACTTAACTTCAACTGTTATTTAGTTGAATCAATTTATGAATTTTAAACAGTTAAATATTTCTGTTAATCTAGTTTGAAAATTTAATGAAAAGGACTTTTTCCTATGCTTTTAAGCAATTAAACTTTTTAAATGTTTTGCTTTTAAGGTATATTAAAGAAAACAAATATTGTTAAAATAGTAAAAGAATATCGATGTAGAAAACTCTTGTATTCGTAAGTATCCGTATAAAATGTTTTTATTTAGAATTAATGTACCCTTATTAATAAATTGTAGTTTCTGTATACAGTAGAAATCGAACTCAGGGGTTCCCACTTATCAATAGATGTTATAAATGTATTTTCATAAAAATTTTTTTCGATAAGTATACTGAAACGTTGTCTTTCCTTTTGTTTGAATGTTTTGATTACAGGGATTTCTACTGTATAAGTAATTACTGGAAGATAGTTCCACTTTATCAAAAATTACTTTACATTAAAAAGCTGAAAACGATTCTTAAAATATTTATAATAAAAATAAATCTTTGTTTAGTGTTTTAAATATGAAATAAAAGTAAATCTTAGGCGTAATTTATTTTTATAAATGACCCAGTAAAAATTTTATAATAAAGGAAAATGTACCCAATTTTGCGTCAATGGTAAACAAATTAATTAACTTAAGATTAAATTTAAGTATTTAAGTCATAAAGTTGTTATACTAAATATAAATGGTAAGAATATTTTCTTAGTTTATAATAAAAGTGTTAAATAAATTTAAGCTTAGGCTGAAACTAACGTAAAATAGAAGAACTTGTAAGTGAAATAATGTAATTGCTATGCAAATAAAGTTACATGCAAAAAAATATTTTTTTATTATTTTTTGAAAGTAAAGGTAGTGTGCAGTTTTTTTGCTTTTCGATTTTATTAAGACATTAGAGTTCATCGTTGGCCTTCAGATACAACGTTAAATTTATTAACGGCGTACAGGGGATTGATCCGATACAGGTCGCACTTTATAACTTTGTCCAAAATCAATAACTACTTGATTTTTATTATTAGGAAATTATACTACACCCGAGGTTGAGTTTGGGTCAAGTAGTACATAACTAGTGCGACTAATCATTCTCGGTGTGATTGGTCTTTATTTTTATGGGTATCTGAAAACTGGCCCGACCAAAAGCGAGGCCTGGCTTCAACTTAATTTGCAGGATCATGAAACAAATTTCCTACAACAAAACAACAATTTATTGTATTTTGTTATATTGCACTCGTATAGTAAGAAGTAGGATGAACTACATGGAAATAGTTTAGCAATTTTAAAATTTGACAAAATTATAAATAGTAGATCTTTATGGAATCGCGGCTGTTCAATGAAGTCACCGACATATATTTTCGACATAAATACAAATTACCAGGGCCATATTTACACTAAGTGCCGCCCCTGCCTTTTGCTTAAAAGGAAAACTTAACTTTTTCTACCTTTTTTCAAACTTTTCCTTAAATAAAATAACTGATGAGCAAAAAAAAAATTTCGACTTTTCAAGTTTAAACGTCAACTTTTGCCACCCCTAGGCCATGGCGCCTAGTGGCTAATCCGACCCTGCAAATTACATATTTTTAAATAAATACTGTACTAACGTAAAAGCCCCCATTATGGAACGGTATCTAATACTGGAACAGTTTTGACAATTACATATTAATGAAGTTATTTCTGAAAGAAACGTCTGATAACAAAAATTATTATTAATAGAATGATTGTTTTTCAATTTAAATTCACCTCGCATTTAATGTTTCTTTACTTAATTAAAGAAATAAATATGTAAATGTCAAAACTGTTCCAGTATTAGATACTGTTCCATAATGGGGGCTTTTACGTTATATATTTTAAAATTGTGATTCTGGAACGCAAAACTCGACGGCAAATTTTGATTTAATTAATTCAATATCATCTTGCAAAGATCACATTTAAGGTTTTGATTTTGCAAAATTATTTAACGACACAGGGCCTAGTGCGTTTGCACCGCCCTTGGGTATACTTGCAATGTCAAAGAAACAGATTTTCATATCAAATTAGAAGTATTTCAGACCATAAAATTAGAAGTAAAGAAAAATCAATACGAATTGAATTCAAAGGGTTTGTTTTTTTAATAATAAAGAACTCAAATATATAAATGAATAGTTTATTTATTTATTAAACAATTTAAAAACGAAGATACAAATTTTTTTAACCAATGAAATTCATAACAACTAGATGTAATACAACGTGAGCAAACACGAAGTCAGCGAATCCTCTTTCTGGGCTAATGTTATGAAACTGATTCTTGTTTTCTGGATTGACTTGGAGACGTAGACATACTAAAACAAAAAGTAACATTTCAGTTGAGATCGTAGAAAAAGTTTTGTATCTTTGAAGCCGGAAACTTTATAAGTTCCGGCTATACAAAAATATATAAAAAAAATAATTTACCTCCTAAAATAAAGCAACTGACACATGAAATAAAACCACTTAGGAAAGAATTAAACGGGAATGTGCCAACGAGACAGCAGTATACAAACTGGATAATGCCGGTTAGTAAAACATACAGAAGATATGCATCAATAATTTTTAACTTTTTCGGTGTATGTGTCGTGTATTCATTATAAAATTTTGCCAACACTGGTCCAAGTTTAGCCATTATTTTAGCCTAAACACAATTAATTAGCAAAAAAAAGGTTAAAATCTTATTTTAATTACCTACGTGTGCTTTTATTTTTTTATACTATAAAGGCTATGAAGTTTACAGTTGCTTGGTTGGCAAGCTTGATAAACTGTCAAATGACTACTGCCAACAAAATATAATGACAATTTCAAACAGGACAATTGTACAAAAATTTATAAATTTTTATTGTTAGAAATGAACAATTTTTAAGGGATCTTCTGTGGGCATAAATTTTCAAACCATAATTATACTTTGAAGAAGTTTTTAGTATTGAAAATATAATCTTATTACTGAAAGAAATACTTAATTGTAATTTGATACTTCTTACTTACTTTCTTGATCATCTTAGCAGAGGTTTAGAAATTTAAAATTATTGATTGAAGAAATGTCATAATATCCAAATACATATAAAAACTCAAATTTGTGTATTGTTAAAAAATTAATAAAGTAAAAATATCACAGAATAAGCGCAATAAGTAGCGTAATAGCCTAAGTAATTCTGAAGTTTTAGTGTTTGTATCATTCGTATTTATTGTGTGTGAATGAACAGTCAACACCAAGTTCATTATGCAAAAATATGAAAAACTTGAAAAAATTGGCGAAGGTACGTATGGAACGGTGTTTAAAGCGAAAAATCGCGAAACGCATGAAATTGTCGCATTAAAACGAGTACGACTCGATGACGACGATGAAGGTGTACCATCGTCAGCTTTACGAGAAATATGCCTTTTAAAAGAATTAAAGCATAAAAATATTGTTCGACTCTATGACGTTTTACATTGTGATAAAAAATTAACATTAGTGTTTGAACACTGTGATCAAGACTTAAAAAAATACTTTGATAGTTTAAACGGTGAAATTGATTTAGATGTAGTTAAATCGTTTATGTATCAATTGCTACGTGGCTTGGCTTTCTGTCATTCACATAATGTTCTTCATCGTGATCTAAAACCGCAAAATTTGCTTATCAATAAAAACGGTGAATTAAAATTGGCGGATTTTGGATTGGCGCGTGCATTTGGTATTCCGGTGAAGTGTTATTCAGCTGAAGTGGTTACATTATGGTATCGACCGCCAGATGTGTTGTTCGGTGCAAAATTATATACAACCTCGATTGATATGTGGTCGGCGGGATGTATATTTGCCGAATTAGCTAATGCTGGACGACCATTGTTTCCCGGATCGGATGTGGATGATCAATTGAAACGAATTTTTAAATTATTGGGTACACCCACGGAAGAAACTTGGCCAGGAATTACCCAGTTACCTGATTATAAGCCTTTTCCAATCTACCATCCGAGTATGAGTTGGTCGCAGGTTGTGCCAAAATTGCCCGGGAAAGGAAGAGATCTGTTGCAACGTTTACTTGTTTGTAATCCTACACTTCGAATGTCAGCCGAAGATGCTATGGCACATCCATATTTTTCAGATCTAAGTCCCTCCATCAAAAATGATCGTTCTTAGTTAATCTTGTCCTTGATTCCATATTCATTTGTACTATAATCATACCATTTTATTTATTTCATACTGTCCATTTACTGATAAGACCTGTTGTAAATACCTTATGTTTTGTAAAAATATAAAGTTCATCTTAAATTATTTTGTTTATTTTTCTGCAGACTTCATATAACATCAACATTGTGATACAGAAGAATCCCTTATTTTTTTATAATTTTTTACTCGATACGGTATTTTGATAATTTAAATAGACCTTTAATAAAAATTAAAATATTTCAATAAGTAGATTTTTATAATAAATACTGAATACCTATAAAATTCAATTGGTAACATGTTAAAATTGTATTTATTTGACCAAAAAATGTTTTAAATGCGAAATTTTTAAATTAGAATAAAAATGAATTTTAATATATTTGTTGTTTAACACTGATTTTGTAAAAATTTATCTGCATTAAAGTTTTATGTGTCATTTTGTATTTTTGTTGTTGAAATTTTTCTTTCTCACAATTTCAGTTTTGGCGACCTTTCCTTATATTTTTTGTATCAAATAACTATGTAATGTCATAATATATGTGTTAAATCGTTTGCCTATCTTACGGAAAGCCAGAATTTTTAAAAGATGGCGGGCTTTTCTATAAAAGGAGATATTTGAGTACTCAAATTCCAGGAGCAAAATGTTGGGAATTGTAAGCATCAGTTCTGATCCTAAACTTAGTATTGTCATAAAAAAGTAGTAAGTATATTTATATGAGAAATGACAGTATTTATTAATTTTCTGTTATATTGAACGAAAACATTTACACTATGAAGTGTAGAATATTTACACTTATTAAGCTTCTAATTCTTTAACAAGCAGTAGAAATGATATTGTGAATAAGCAATAAAATTCGTCAACGCTACATGACCTTGACATAATTTGACAAGAAAATCCGACATAAAATAGGGTGCTAAAAAGTAATGAATGAATCCTTTTTAAATCCTCGTGTTATGACGTTTATAGTTGTAATCAAATTAATAGTTATTTGTGTATTAAAAGCGCAAAATAGTGGTTTGTCCCTCGATTGAGAATGTTGACGCGCGACGCCGCCAGGCGGAGCGCGTTAATTTCATGCGAGCGGCAAGTCATTTTGTGCTCGAATTACACACAAAATTTTTTCTACAATTTTATAAAAATTTTTTTTATTTAAAAGATACTTGAAAAAATAATAATGGACGTTAATATTTACTTTAATATTATAATTTTTGCAGCTTCAGAAATGTCTGGAGGTGTACTTGAGAAATCACTGTCACTATTACATATTTCCATCATATATGTACATATTTTTTTAAATCTTTTATTCTAATCATTTATTAATTATAGTTATTTATTATTTTTAGTCGAATTTTCTCCGAAAAATTAGACTTATACAGTCTATACGATAAGAGCTGCGAGAGGCGAGAGTAGGGGCGCTATCCGTTTTCGGACCCGTAGAACACGAATATGTAGAAAAAAAAATGTCTGATATATATATATATATATATATATATATATATATATATATATATATATATATATATATATATATATATATATATATATATTCCCGCCACCTTTTAATTTGTGTAGGGCCCCCCTATGGAAGTTAAGAGATGAAATTTGGTAAATGGGGCTCATTTTCGAGGCACCTCATACTATCAAAGTGGGGTCAAATTTTGGGCAAATTTTTTTTCTGACCCGACCTTTAAGGGGGTAGTGGGGGGCGGAAAAGCAATAAAACTTTTCCAAACCGGTTTTAAATAATGTTTCGGTCAATTATCTACAACATATCCAAAATTCAGCTTCCTAGGATGATTTGGTGGGAGTAGAGGGGGGAAAAACGATTTTCGCTGGATCTAACAGGCCCCCAGCCCCCCAGAATTAACGTAGAGGGTTGAAATTTGGTGTGTTGATAAAGTTCGTACCTAGGTTGTGCTTTTTGGAGGTTTTAATATTTTACTCCCACCCACCTCATTTTTAAGCTACAATTTCATGCATTTTCGACGTTTTCGAAGTTTGTACCACTCGCACAGGTCACCCGAATAAACCTAGAGGGCTGAAATTTTGTATTCGGATTGAGTTAGTATCAAGGGGGTGCCTTTTGGGGGTCTCGACTTTTAACCCCTACCCCCACCATTTTTATACCCAAAAGAACATGATTTTTCTTGTTTTTTAACAGTTTCGTTCGGGTCAAAATCTCCCCAAATAAACCTAGAGGGCTGAAATTTGGTGTACAGGTTAAGCTAATAGCCAGACACTGTTTTTTGGAGGTTTCAACTTTTAACCCTTACCCCCACGATTTTGACGCCAATATTTTCTTAATTTTTTTGCTTGTTTTCTAACACGTCTAGAGACTCCATAAGGAAACCTAGAGGGCTGAAATTTTGTACGTGTATTCAGTTAGTATCCAGCTAGTACCTTGTAGGGAGTCCGCATCACTTTTCCCCCCACTTCTCCCATTTTTACATCGGAATTGAATGCTATTGTTAAATGTGTTTTAAAAGCATTATGTTTATTCTAAATACAAGTAGGCGAATAGTAATTTTAAAAAATTTAAAAAAAAGTGAACTTACTTTTATGACAAATGAAATACATACATATTAAGTAATTTAAAAATGTTATTAAAGTCACTGTTTATTTATAAATTAGGAATTTTGGATTTTTAGTATTTATAAAATAGAAATTTTGGATTTTTTTGGAAAGAAAAAATATCTTTATAAAGGCCTTTCAGTTTACTATTGAAGGTCCTTTTTTAATATTTAAAACTAAAACATAAAGGCAATTAGCGGATAAACATGGGCAGGAATGTCCTCGTACGAATTGTGTTGGCTTTTTTTCTGCTACCTGTTTTCGGCACAAAATTGAAATTTACTGAGATACAGCCCTTAAATACTTAAAACCTTTTTTTAAAGCCTCGATCAGCCGAACACTCATCACCAGTTTTGAAACCAACAAAATGACAATTCGGTTGTAGACTTTCAATCACATTTCGCTTGTAGACATTCAATACCGAAGATGAAGGGGAAAATTCGACTACCGTGATGGGGCCCCGCTGCTCACGGCGTTTTATTATTTCTCTTATAATTTTGGGGCACTGCCAAATAAGAGTTGGGTGGAGAACCTTTACTTATGAGCTAATAGCGATAAGATCATGAGAAATTACTTTTCTTAAGCTCTCTCTTGATCACTAGTGAAGACTAGTTAGGCGATGGAATTTGAGGTTAGGTTATGAAATTCCCACAAGGTACAGGATGGGGCTAAACCGTACAGAAGTGTACGACTTAGCCCCAAATGGTTTAATATGGTAACATTAATAAATTGTAGTTGATGCAGGAAATACAATAAATTCTGCCGAGTCTGCAAATAATTTTACTTGTGATTTTTGTTTAAACGTATAAACTTTAAATAAAATACTTTCGTTCTCTAAAATTTATCACTTTTTTTGATAAAAGTTAACCTAACACTTTTTATACTTTTATAAGCTGAACTAAATATACCGATAATACAAGTTACGTTATGTTGTTTCTTAGTTGAGTCGACAATAAATAATAAAATGTGTTTTCTACAATAATTTATTGCATTACTCTTATTTACTTCCTTAACAAGATGATTTTTTTACAATAATTTATTGCATTACTCTTATTTACTTCCTTAACAAGATGATTTTTTTACTGTACGGTATAGCCCCTCCTACCGTACGGAATAGTTCCGACCCCTGGGGCTATTTCGTACAGAGACACTTTTTTGTAATTTAATTTAAATATGTAAACAGTGGAATAATTCAAATTTCTTTGTGTGAAATCAGTAGCCAATTGTCCAAATTATATATTGCTAATTTTCTTATAATTTTATACTCGATATTAGATGAACAATAACAGCTCTCCCTTAAGTGTACGGCATAGCCCCGCTCTCCCCTACTGAGATTCAGCCCTTAAAAACTTAAAACCTTTTTTTAAAGCCCCGATCAACCGGACACTCATCATCAGTTTTGAAACCATCAAAATGGCAAATCGCTTGTGGACTTTCAATTACATTTCGCTTGTAGACATTCAATACCGCAGATGAAAGGAAAAATTCGACTTCCGTGATGGGGCTCCGCTGCTCACGGCGTTTTTTAATTAATATTTTGCAGTTATTTTGAAATTTAATAAAATTAATATTTCACTTGATTAAGATAAACATAATAATTTTAGAATCTGTTTATTTATTTGTTACTATAGAAAATGTGAACAACGCCTATCCGATTTGTAATTAAATATATGTTGAGTGAACGACAAAGTATTACTTTTCCGCTTTAAAGCGCAAAGTAGAAATTTGTTGCTCGGCAACGAGTCTTCGGCAAATAGATACTTTGCTCTCACTTCACAGAGCGCAAAAGTCTTCTTTCCACTAAGATTGTAGAAAAAAAATTAATATCCTAAATGAAGAAAAGGATGCAAAATAAAACATTTACTACAAATTTTTTCATAATTATTTAATTTATTTAAATTAATTTTAAAAATGCATTTAATCAGTCAAATATTTAATAAATAAAATATTTCTTATCTATTTTGGTATTATATTACGAATTTTACTACGAATTATTCTGAACAGATTTCTTTATTATTCTTAGCAAAAAGTGAAAGGTACTTTTAATCGAATTTCAAAATAAAAAAAATTATAGGATGAAGTATGTTGAAAATATTTTAGCACCTACCTACATAATATAAATATTTACAAAATTATAGTATTGTAGCTAGAAATTTCGATGGAAGTTTCAGAGTATTGTCCGAATGTTTTTATACTAAATTTCTAAATTTAAGTTATTTATTAAACTTATGAAATAAATAATGATTGTTCACGAAAATTTACATGTTTTTCCTCGTTTCTTTTCAGTATACATAATTGAGATGTAGAGAAATATATTTTATAAAATTTGTCATCAATGCTTGATCTTGTTTAGTTTCATATTTTACAAAATTTTCTAACGTCCGTGTTCAATGGCATGGTGCGTCAAACTCTTTCGCTTTTTGCGCAAGCCCAACATTTAATTTTTGGTTACGTTTTTATTTATGAAAATCTGCACAAGGAAAAGAATATTGTGGACTTGGGCAAAAACGAAAGAGCCTGATACATCGTGTCGTCGAACCAAAGAAACATTGGTCGTATTCGCTGCTTTCATCACATAATTTAAAACTGCGTAAAACTTGGTGAGAATTAGCAATACCTCATTGAGTGCTTTCGTTGGCTTCATCATATTTTACTTCTAAATGATGTAGGCACATGCACACACTAATTAAAAACTGCGCGAGAATTGGCGGGAATTAGTAACGTCAATTTCCGCGCAGTCTTTAATTAGTGTGCGCATGTGCCTACATCATTTAGAAGTAATTGATGAGGCCAACAAAGGCACTCATTAATTTATTCTCGTGCAACGTTAATTAGTGTGCGCATGTGTCTACATCATTTAAAAATAAAGTGATAAGAGTAGTGAATACGACCTATGTATGTTTAAATTTAGTTTAATTCAAAAATTGGTTTGAAATCTGAGTTTAGCTTTGGCAGAATTTTTTTTATTGAGAGTAAATCGTAATTCACAACCCTGCTATTTGTATTAGAAATATAATGAATGTTCGCAATATGCAAAAAATTCAAAACTCTAATATTCATATTTGAGTTCGTAATTTTTATTACGAATGAGTCAGATACTAAAATGTCTATATTTTGGGGCGCTCTGTTTTTCACTAATTCAGTAATTCGAAAAAGTGAAAAAATAGGAGTTGCCCAACTCTGTTATCTTGTCTCGCACATATCCCTATTTACAAAATTAATTTCGTTCATTATTAAAGGAAATGGTAACTAAAACTTTTAGAACATTCGTTCTGAATAGATTCGGTTTCGACTTAAGGTCCAATACATCAGATTTGTAAAAGTGGAAAAAGACATTGATGACGTAATTTGTAAAAAATAATTTCTATACTTATTTGTCCATACAACTTCATCATCCGTATTGTAAAGTTTCATAGCCGTATTATAAATAGTTTACCCTTACCCAACGTCACAATACGGATGTATGCTTGTTTTATCCATATTTGTACACGCTTAATTGAATCTGAAATTGAGAGATCGATTTATTCGGAATATGCTTGATTCTGGCAAATTAAAATTTTTCACAGATGTTTCGAAATTATTCTCAACCAGTTTTTTATATTAATCTACCATTGTCACTTAGGGAAATATTTAACTTTGGATGCTAATGTTTTACATTTAAAATTTATAAGTCAGCACTTCCGGTTCTTCGTCTAACATATCGATTGAAATAGTCCGGTCGCCAACATTTACAAGATCCTGGAATTAAGAACCAATCATAGTACAATCGAACTTGGAAACATCCAAGATTGTCAATTCCATCACAGTGTGTCGGTCGAGTTGTGGAAGTTGGACCATTGTTAGCCATCATTCCAGCTTGTAATCCAGCACGTTTGTGTAAATACTGTTGATAAGCTTGAAAATCTTGAACTGGTGGTGGGGTTGTAGCCGTTACGACAGGGCTTCGTTGTGGTTGAATATTTGCTTCGGCTGCGCTTAGTATCGTATCCGGGTAATAAATTTCTGCGACTAGCATACTAGTCCAACGTGGGGACGACAGACAACCGCCGTCCAAATAATGACAACGAGCTTGCATACATCGCGTTACCTCGATTGTTTGCGTGAAGTAGCCTTCGTATGGAATTTGGACTACGTATCGCCATATGCCTTGATAATTTTTGGCAAATACTGGTGTAGCGTATTCTACTTTTGCGGGACATGGAGTCGGTGGACCTTCGTAGCGCGGAGGAGTGGGAGGCGGTGGCGGTGCAGCTTCATCACGCCTTTCGGCTGCTAAATGAACTGTTGTTGACGGGGAACTGTATAGTTCACCGTTTATTACTTTGTATAGCATACATAGGACGCCACCTTGGTCGCAGAATTTTCGTGCGTTACGTACAGAGTCATCCGATTTTTTATCTTCTTCTTCGTCTAAACTCACGTCAGATAAATCTCTTTTCGTTCGATCTCCTTTGTACGAAGATATTCTAAAAAAGTAATCAGGAAATCAGATTGATATACATATTTGCTTTTCTTTAAACTTACGTGTTATGATCTATATTATCCACGGCTTGTAGTTGCGCTACTTTTGGTAACGTATCGTCAGCTTTTAAAATTGGTAATGTACGACTTAGGAAGCGTAAAGTATGATTTCGAATCAACTCACTGTAAAAAATTATTTTCAGAAAATTATCAAAGAAAGGACATGAAAAAATGTTTCTTATGCTTACAATGGATATCGATATCCTAGTACATTTTGACCCATAGGATTACGTGGAATGGCCCCCTTATTTAGATCACCGCATATATTATGTGCGGTGGCATAGGGGGATTTCATTTCAATGTCAATACAATCTCGATCCACTTGAACGTAGGGCGGCGGTCGTACTTTCGGTGGCTCAGCGTTCGGTGATTCTACAAATGCATAGTAACCTTCTGGTGGTTCGTCGACATCAATGTTTTGGGTGATAATTGCCCAGTTGGTTGAAAGTTGCACTGAAATTATCTGTAAATAATATTTTGAATCTTAGTAATCAATAATATTTGCTATAACTATTTAGAATTTTTTGAAAAAAAAAAATGCATATTTCTTTGATAAAAGTAATTTATTTTTTTATTTTCCTTTTATTTTTTTTTTTAATTAAGAATTGTATTTGTTACTTTGCAGGGCTACATATACGGCAATTTCGTCTATTTAGTACGACAAAAATTGAAAAATCATTTGGGTATTTTAACAATAATAACTGAATTCACATTCTCTAATAATCCTTACACCTAACCCTTACCCATAAACATATTGTTTGAAGCAAATACAATAACTGAAAGGCTTCGCAAGTAGAAGTTTTTCTGTTTCTGCTGGTGCGTTTAATTGCTTCCGAAATTTAAAACAGAGTAATAGTGATTTTTTTTGAGAATTGTACCAAATATTGTTTGAATTTTGATAATATGGATGTTGTAGCTTCAGGTACGTACTACAAATTATTTTTTCCATATAATACAATTTTGCATAGAGTTTTCAAAAAAGTTCCGTCGAGTACCGCTTTGCTTGCTATTTTAGTTCTTTGTTTAGTATTCCAGTAAACTATAAAACAAATTTTCGCTATCCCAAATAATCCTTTTTTAAATTATAACCTTTTATCTACAGGGAGTCGCGATGATCTAAATTCAACCACGAAGATTATTGTGAGGAGAGGATTTAATTAAATTTTCAGAAGACACTGATACCGAACACCAACTAGATGGTGATAAAGACTAATAAAACATTTACTGATACCTTACTTTATTACAATTTGTACATTTTGTTTTATTAAATTTTAATTATCTATTTTTTTGTCTTATTTTTTTACCCTATAACACAAAATAACAAATAACACAATAATAATTAATATAGTAATTAGTAAGAAAAACATTTGGTTTTTTTCATACTAAAAAAAAAATTATCTTTTTCTACTCCTACTATTAAAAGTAAAGGACTCTTCACAATCTCGCCGAGACTGGACGAGGTTCCTCGCCGAGTTCCTCTTTGAGGTGGGCTGAGGCATATGAATAGCATTATAACACTAACCGCGAGACACAACGAAATGACTCGGCACGGCTAACTATATGTAGAAATTAACAATTACCCACACCGTGCGGAAATAGCCGTGCGAAATAATTTCCCACGGCTTAGTATAATAAAAAAGTTGGCTATGTCCTTGATTTAATATATAATATATATATAAATAATTCTAAAAATATACATATGTCAGTTGTTTATTTATTATTGTTTCCATAGTTTCAAAGTATGCTTTGGCAAAAATTTGAACATCTTACCACTGACATTATAAATTTAAAAAATTTTTACTATTTATTTAAATTTTATTTAAATTATTTATGTTAAATTTTACGAAAAAAATGTGCTCGTAGAAAAAGTATAGTGTAAAATAGAAAATACGTTGGAAAAGCTTATTTCTCACTCATACGAATTGTTGCACTCGCTCTGCGGCCTCGCACAACAAACTCATATTCGTGAGAAATAAGCCTCTTTTCCCACTTATTGTACAATATACTATTGTCGCGCTAAATGGGTGAAATTGCCGTATGTGAGCTACTAGAAAAAAAATTCACTTCAAATTTTTATTGTTTGACTCGTTATTTTGTTATCAAAAATGAAAAATTCATATCCCAGTTATCTTAATTCAGTTGGTCATTCTAATTAACATTACTTTTTAAGAGCCTCATTTGAAAAAGGAAATTTTTTAACTTAATTACGTCAAGTTTATTAAAATTTTTTAGTACTGTAGAAATTGTAAATAAAATGGTACAGTGATAAAAGTGGAGTGAGTTATAGGTTTTTGAAGTGGTTTTTTTGATTTTTAGCAAAATTGGATATCTGAGACCACTAGAAAAAAAACGTGTCAAGTCATACCCAAGTTACCCTAATTTAACAAATCACCTTAATTTAGATTATTTCCATAATGTATGATTTGAGAAAAAGAGGAAATTGTTTAATTTGATGATCATCAAATTTACTAAAATTTTTTAATGCCTAAAACCTGTAAATGAACTGATACAATGATGAAATTTGTACTGTGATAATACGGTACTTGACTGTATTTAAAATTTGTGTCAAATGTTAAATAATTCTATGCATTATCATTACATATGTCCAATTTTAATGATGAAACATAAAAAAATTTGATAAATATTTAGAAATTTTATTTTGAAAATCGCCATTTTTCAACAAATATTCAAATAAGTGAAAACGCGCCATTTCTTGAATATGACGTAACATTTTGTAGCTAGATATATCGATTTTGATAATTTTCATCAGTGAGGTGAAATTGTGTTTTCTTTTGAATATTTCTATTAGCTTAGATATATAGTAATAATAATCGGCCAGAATTCTTATAAATGCTTGCTTTTACTTTGATATTTTATGAATATAATTAAAGTTTTGAGGTTATAAATATTGACATTGACGTTTAATTGCTTCCAACTGTGACGTCATTATAGTGAGGTGTTTTTCCCGCCTTTTTCTCATTTAAAATTGTAGGGTTATTTTTTTTTGATGATTTTTTACAGAATCTGTCGAAGATAAAAAAATCATTTAACTGGTATGGAAAAACAATGTTTTTAGAATATTTTTGTAACTTCAATCAAGTACCCTATATACCCGATTTTTATGGTCGTTCTTTTATTTTTAACAAATTTAATCATGTAAGACTACTAAAGGGAATATTTGTGTCAAATAAGTCCTATTTTAGAAAGGAGTTTTATCACTTGATAGTAAAAATCAAAATTTTACAGCCGCATTATCCTAATTCAACAAATCCACAAAGAAAATTCATGTAAAAAATAATAAAATTGATTTTTCCAGCACCGCCACCATCATTTTAGCGTGTAGAGTAACGTTTCGGATACGGTTTCGGTTACGGATAATTGTATTTAGTGAAACGGAAAAAATTGTACCGAAAAAAAAAATGCCCAACACGAATCAACGTCCAACATACAGCAAAAATTTTCTTCTATTTAACTCAGTTTTCCAATAGCAGTTGTCTGTTATTACCCGAAACAAATTCGAAACTTTTATTTTCGGATACGGTTTCGGTTACGGATAAGTAATTATTTCGGATATCCGGTAATTTCGGTTACGGTTACGGATATCCATAACTAGTGTAGAGGATCAAAGACTTAGTTAGCACTTTTCGCGAGTATTAAACAAACGCGAATTAAGCCGCGGTCCTACCAACACAATATTGTGTACGAACTGCTCGAATGGTTATAAAATTATAAGTAATCATATTGTATACTTTACATAAGAAAAAAGTGTAAGAAATTCGCCAGAATATGTATTATTATTTTTTTTTTTGTTCAAAACCAATATCTACTAGTTTTATTGTTCATAAGTTATGACCTACTTGAGTTTTTGGGTATAGGTCAAGTAGCACAATAAAATTGTCTAATCGTTCGTAAATTTGTCCACAAGATTGTGTTGGCCGGACGAGGACTTTATTGAACGTAGGTATTTTTGTTTTTTATAAAAAAAAAAAACATGGTAATTAAAAAGGTCAATGAATTCGTTTGTTACGAATTTTTGCAACAAAATAAAATATGAAAAATGGAATTTTTATTAGAAACAATATTTTGTTTTTTTAGTCGACAATTCAGTATTTTATAAAATATAAAAACAGATACAGTTAACAGCACACCTTTTAACGGGAAATCCAGTCCACTAATCCATGTTTGAGAATATGATAATTTACATACATATTTTATACATGCTTATAGGTAACAGGTACATATTCTGTGTTCAGAATATAATGTTACTACATATTATATGACGTACATCCATATAGTATGCAATTTTTATTAGGAAATCATAAAATTCGAGTAAAAACCGGAGAATGTGAAACAGTCTTATTTATAGATAAACGAAAAAAAATCCCTTTTTTGCAGAGTTTGAGGCATAAAGCAATGAAGTTGTTCAACGTTTTTAACTAAAGTTAGTATATTCCTATTATTTATCGAAAGGATTGTGACTAAATAAAAAAAATCTCCAAATGTGTGTTTGATACGTAATTAAGTCTGGGTTCCCTAGTGGCCAGAGCTTTTCATAGATTTCAGAATAAAATATAGGGTATCTGTTTTTTACTGTTTATCTAAAAATGTGTAGATAAATATATTCGTAAAGAGCCTCAGTTTAACTCGTCCATAGTAGTTATAGTGGGAAGCATATAAACTTTGAACTTTGAAGTCCAATATTTCGTACACAAGGTTTAAAAATGAAGAGTGGTTAAAAGATTGTTCTAACGGTATCTCGTATGATAGAGTACGTGAAATTATTTCTGCAGTTACGAAAATCGAAAATTTTGTTCATTTTCTAGCATTTTCCTTAATGATTTGGACTTAAATTTTTGGAAGACGTTTTCTTATACTAGTGACCATTTCTTCTATTGTAAATTACTTTTTGAATTTGGACTTATAATGGGGAATTTGACTAATTTTGGGAAACTATTTTAAAATACGCATATTTATGTATTATGCATGTATATAATTTTAATTTTTAAAAATAATGCCGGAAATCATTAGAAAACATTAATTTAACATTTGTTCTCAAAATTTGCGCGAAAACGTTCATTAGCTTCAATTACGTCACATTCTCTAGATAGCAACAGGTGTCATGTAACTAAGAAAAAAAACTGTTTATTTTTCTTATAACTAGTTATAACTACTATAAATTGTTGATTTTAAAAAAAATTAATTAAATTCAAATTAATTTCCATAGTTATGTTTGCTAACCGGAATTTACGTAGCGACCCTAGTGGTGACAGTGTTGAAATATAAGAGAAAGCAACGCCACAGCCCATTTCTGCTGATGTAATTTATAGCTGAAAAATATTAATTTTTTTAAAATTAAATAACGATAGTTAGGATGAATTAACATAATAAATTGCTGTCTTTTATTATCAATTTTCATTAAAATTTGTTTTTATTGTTTTCTTTGATACTGTCAAATACCCCATTATCCGAACTAATTTTGAGTAATGTGATTGACGGACAGACAGACAGCCTGGTGAATTAAGAGTTTCGAGATGTTTCTTCAGAACCCTAAAAAGCCATATTTATGTTTAATTATAGAAAAATGTATGTTTATCTAAGAAGAAAAATCGACTTGGCAACTTTTCTGTACTTAAATACTTCTATAAATTTGACATTATATACAAATTGGCATGTAAAATTCTCAGTTTTATAATTTTAAAAAAAAATTCGGTAAGTGCGTGCTAGACACGTATTAAGCCAGGATTTCGTAATTCATTAGATAAAATTCTCAGGATAAAATATTTCTTGCTTTTATTTAATATTAAAATTAACCTCTAATTTGTTAATAATATGATTATATAGATCTTTTACTTTCTACATGTGTTAAAAAATTTCAATAATAGTTTTCAAAAAACGGTATTGTCTGTTAAATTATATAAGGTCTGACACTGACTACTACAATGTGAATTTATAAGGATTTTGTGAACTACGAAATTCTGAAAAATCAAATATTTTTTCTGATACAGAAAACAACAGATGCACTGCTGTGCTTAGTGACAATTCTATAAAAATTAATAGAAGTAAATTAAGTACTCATTATTTCAATTAGTTTTAAGTACTCGATATTTCTATGTAAATATTTCACTTGGTCTATATATTTAAAAGTCAAAACTGACTGACTGATCGATCAACGCACAATACAAACCGCTTGGCCTAGAATCGTGAAATTTTGAAGAGGGATTTTTTATATAACGTAGGTGAGCACTAGTAGGAAATTCACCCTCTAAGGGGCTAAAATAGGAGATGAAAATTTTCATGGAAATCTGTAATTTGTTGAGTTAGAAATATAGAAATTGATGTTAGGTTACTGGTTTGAAAACAAAAGCTTCAGTGCTTTTAAAAATTCATCCCTTAGGGCGGTGAAACAAGAGAAGCAACTTTAAATGGAAGTAAGTATGTCATTTTTGCAATTGGAAATGTGGAAACTTATGCTGGTGATTTTAAAATTCTTAAAAATTTATTTTTTAACGTGTAAATACTAATCCTAATCCTAACTAATATTACAAATGCGAAATTGAGTTTGTTTGTTTGTTTAACTGGTTTTCACGCTTCAACGTCTTAACCAGTCAACTTGAAATTTTGCACAGACGTAGTTTGGGCAAAATTGATATCAATATATTGGAAGAAAATTTTACTAAATTAGGTACAGGTAACATGGGCGCCCATATGGTGATTTGTAGGGGGGGGGGCTACAACTAGGGAAAAAGGGATATATCGTCGTTTCCTTTCTGCTGAGCCCTCTCAAACATCTAGGGGGAGCCGCAGAACACCAATTTCGATATTTTTCATAAAAATACCATTGACGAGCAAATAAAAAAAAACGGTGTTTTGTCTACTTCAGCTTCTTTTTTGACCCGAAATTTTGAAATACATCATCAACTTTAAAAGCTAGGGGGGCCGCCCCCCTGCCCCCGAGTATGGGCGTCCATGACAGGTAATTTTTTTAAGTAGTGAACTTTCTTTTTTTCTTTATTGGTTAGATGCTCAACAGCTAAGCTTATATGCAGGGCCAGCTTAGCCAATAGGCCACCCTAGGCAATGGCCTAGGGGCGGGAGATTTTTAGGGGCGGTAAATTTTAAAATAGAGCGGAAAAATGAGTAATTAACATTTTTTTTTTGCTCGTCACTTATTTTTTTTAAGAGAAAGTTTGTAAAAAAGGTAGGAATAGGGGCGGCAAATTTTTAAAACACGGTAGAAAATTTGTGATTGAGGTTTTTTTTTTTCAAGATTTCCTTTTCTTCAAAGAAAAGGTAGGGGCGGCATTTTTCAAGGTGCCTAGGGGCGGACTCAGGGTTAATCCGGCCCTGCTTATACGCATCGTTTGGTAAGTACTATTGAGTTTACTGTTGGTGTGATTATTATGATAAATAAATGTGACGTTTGACAAATGTTAGTAATGATTTATCTCTCCTACCGGCTGGTTTCGGATTCACGATTTATTAGACAAGAGCGAAGCTGCTTAATCACAAGGATTAGACTAATTCGGGATGAAAGAAATTTTTGTTGGCATCTTTTGCACTGATTTAGACTTAAATAAAAATTTTTGTCAGATAACTTACTAATTTTTATGAATTTTCAAAATACAGTTGACGAGCAAAAAAAAAACGTCTTCTCACTTTTGCGAAGCATTATGATCACTTTTGAAATTTTAAATTTTTTTTACTTTCAGAATGAAAATTTTTACGCGCATTTTACGTTTAATCTAATCTGTGTGTTAGAAAGAGAGCTAAAAGAGAATTAGCTCTCTTTCTAACAATCAAGTCAGACAGGAGTGACAAAAATGTCACGGTGACATTTTTTAATATTATTCTTGTTTCATACGTGACGTTAATAATATGATAAGACACAGCAATTTAAGTACAAAATCACTTTATAGATTGGATAAAAGTCTAGAATACGAGAAAGCTGTGTGCTGTGTGCCATACTCCATAGGCTACAGTACGAGGAATCTGTGTGCACAGTGTGAAATCTGTTTTTCTATGTATCGAATATAAATTCGATTTTATCTTGATGTTGAATTGAGATTAACCGTGATGGATCTTTTGGCCGTTGAAGGAGTTTATGCTTTTGAAATATTTTACTTGTATAATTCAAAGTAAAAACCAGTAAGCATACCCGGATTGGTTTTCAAAAATTTATTGGTTATGGTCCACTTATTTTTAATATATGTATTTCTACGGGCGGCTAAACTATTACTTTGGCGCCTAGGTGGGAAACATGATTAATCTAATTATTATAATGACGCCATGCATTAATGTCCCACATTTTGTTTCTTGCTAAACAATTAATTGATGTTTATATGAATGAGTGAAAATAAGTTAATATTTACCGTTAATTTAAAATTTTATTTCACCTATATTATACACACGTATAGAGGTATTTATTTATGTTTATAAACTAAATCCGGCCGATGTCGACCTACGAATATCACATTAGAGGTCATACGTTAACTTCTTGCTCTTACACAAGGTTTTATTTGATTGCCTACGGCCAATTCTTCGAAATATGTGTATCAATTTAAAATATAATATTTTTACGTTTGTCTTACTTAAAAGACAAGTCATTAATTTTAGACAAAATATGTACAGGTGTATTATAAGAATTTCTTACAGTTCTAATTCTAAGTGTATGTATTACTTATTAGTACACAAAAATTGCAATACATATACTACTAATAGGTTGTAGTCTCATCTGTGGTTGTAGTACTAATAATAAAATTGTAACAAAATTATAATTATTAGGTTTGTTCGTGCAACCAATTTCAAACTAATTAGTGATTTTTCAAACTATGACTACTGCGCATGTTCAACAGCAAACTAGTTTCAAATTATTTTGACGCTCGAACGGTGAATTCGAGATTTAGGTTTAATTAAGAACCACCAGATGTCACCCTAATCGTGTCCGGCATGTCTTGGACCATGTCCCTGCCACTTGTTTTCAAGGACGGACCTTTTCATGTCACAGTTTGCTACGTTTCCTACGTGGCGCTAATGGTATAGGGGGTATACTAAATAGAGTTGGGACATGTGAGCATTTTTCATCAAATAGATGTCAAAATTAATTACCATATGATTGAGCACAAAAGTATCGTCACCCAGTTATGTGTTAACGAAGAATTAAAATTTTTCAATTTAATTAATCTTTCTAGGTTGAATTAAAGTATTTTTTTTAAATCTTTAATTTATTTCCAATTTATTTTAGATGAAAAATAGCGAACTATTAAACCTCATGTCTCGACTCTAATTTTATCCCCTAGTAAATCAACGCCATCTGGTATATTAGTTACAGCGACGTCAGAAAACGGTCCATTTTTTTATAATAGACTAAATGGAGAGTGACAGGGACATGGTCTTGGACTCACGGGCCTCATGGATGTCATACATATTTTATAGTGGTTATAGACTAATAAGGTTATAAAAGATTGACATTTTACGTAACTTAACAGTTATGCTTTTGGTTATTAAAATATTTGCAAAATATCCAAAGAAATATTAAAACATTTAATTGCATTTAATTTTCCATTCCAATAAGCACATTTAATTTTCCATTCCCACCCAACTAATGTTTTAAATATTCACTAAGCTGAAAATGTTCTGCTAGACATTCAGCTACACGTCTATTTATTTTGAAATGCTCAATAAATTCTTTATTATTATATAATTGAATAGTACTTTCAAAGTAATTTTCATTTTTTGATCGAATTCTATTAATTTCAAAATCAAGTAAATCATCATCGCTCGAATTAGACAAGTCACTGGAACTAAACGTACTGGAGCTGGATGATCTTTCATTCATTTTGTACAATAAGAGAAAGAAAAACTAATGAAAAATATTATGGTGAATTAATTCTCTCTAAACGATAAAAAGGGCATATTAAAACTGTATTTAAATATGAATATTTATTTTTAAAATTTATTTACCTGTACCTAGTAAAAAAAAATTTCAAAAAAATTTCACAAGAAAAAATAACTGAAATAAAAGTTCCCTAACAATACATCTAACTTAACAGACAATAAAATATTGAAATTTTAAACAGTAATATATTTGAGATCTACTGCGCAAGTACAATCCGACAAATTTGTTAAAAGTTGGTGAATTTTTCTTGCTGTCGTGTATTAGTTCGAAATTTAATTTTTAAGCTGCTAGAACATTAGATTTGCAATCAAATCACAAATTTAGTTTTGCTCGAACGCTCATTTAACAAATACGCATGCTCCGTACAGTTTTGTACTTTCAAAACTGTTGCACGAACAAAGCTAATATGTTAGTAAAGCTATGGTCCATTTCACTTAAACTTAACCTTGCTTCATCACTTATGAATTTAAATAATTTGCGTTTTCTTGACTTTATCTCTTTCTTTTGTGCATTTACGTAAATTTTCAATTTGCAGTTTCTTTTTAGAAAAGAATAGAAGATTGATTTGTTTTGAATATAAGAATTATTTAATTTTTTAACTTTGACTCATGGTCAATTGTATCTGAAACAGGGTATAGTAAGTTTCATTTACATAACTGTTTATAGATAAACAGGTTTAATCATATCTTTTTATGAATGTGTACTTATAGACCATGTGGGTGCGCAATTGCGTGAATGTGTAGTATGTTTTACAACTGAGTTACGTACTATACTTTATCTATGACTAATATCAAATTTAAAATAAATAATATAAATTAGGTATGTATATAGGCCTAATGGAAGGCTAATATATTAAAATTACGTCGAACTTGTATTAAAAACAAATGCTAGTCGAATTTTCTCCGAAAAATTAGACTTATAAACAGCCGATACGATAAGAAAGGCGAGAAGCGAGAGTAGGGACGCTATCCGTTTTCGGACCCGTAGAACACGATTCTGTAGAAAAAAAGTCTGATATATATATATATATATATATATATATATATACAGCGTGGGCCATTTTAATCTATGCATCTAAATATCACGCCAGAGGCGCCAGCCAAAGGTTGTTAGGGACGAAGGGGGACATCAAATGGTGACCTTAAATTTGACCTTGACCTTCATTCTCAAGGTCATCTTTAGGTCAAGTCGTATTTTTTAAATGGAAAGGCCTATTTTTTATTTCGGATTATGAAAGAGCCTGAAGTTTCACGTCGAAAATGCTATAAACGAATTTTTTTATTATTGGCCTTAAGAGATGTAAAGACCAACAAAGAACAATAAAAAATTAGATTTTAAAGGAAAAACCTAACTTTAAAGTGTCGGCATCTTTTGGAGACGTAAAATAGGAGCTTCTGTTCGTTTTAATGACCTTTGAAGATCATTTTAAGATCAAAATCCAGAAAAAAATGACACTAAAAAGTTATGAAAAATTAATTTTTCATAACTAATAAATTTCATAACTAAAAAATAAAAAATTAAACGTCAATAAAAAAAATTCGTTCATAGCATTTTTAACGTGAAATTTGACACTCTTTCAGAATCCGAAATAAAAGATAGGTCTTCCCATTTGAAAAATACGATTTGACCTCAAAATGACCTTGAGAATGAAGGTAAAAGTCAAATTTAAGGTCACCATTTAATGTCCCCCTTCGCACCGAACAACTTTTGTAAAGATAATTTTTTGATAGGTAGCATCTCTGGCGAGATATTTAGATGCATAGATTAAAATGGCCCACCCTGCCCGCTACCTTTTGACATGTGTAGGGCCCCCCTATTGAAGTTAAGAGCTGAAATTTGGTAAGTGGGGCTCATTCCGATGCACAACAGTACTCATAAAGTGGGGTCAAATTTTGGGCAAATTTTGGATCCGACCCAACCTTTAAGGGGGTGGTGGGGGGCAACAAAACAATAGAACTTTTCCAGACCGATTGGAAATAATGTTTCGGTCAATTATCTACAACATATCAAAATTCAGCTTCCTAGGATGATTTGGAGGGAGTAGATTGGGCAAAAAATATTTTGGCTGGATCTAACACGCTCACAGCCCGCCAGAATTAACGTAGAGGGTTGAAGTTGGGTATGTTGATAGAGTTCATACCTAGGGTCTTCTTTTTGGAGGTTTTAATATTTTACCCCCACCCCCACCATTTTTAAGCTACATTTTCATGCTTTTTCGACGATTTCGAAGTTTGTACCAGTCGCACAGGTCACCCAAATAAACTTAGAGGGCTGAAATTTTGTATTCGGATTGAGTTAGTATCAAGGGAGTGCCTTTTGGGGGTCTCAACTTTTAACCCTTAACCCCACCATATTTATACCAAAAAGAACATGATTTTTCTTGTTTTTTTAACAGTTTCGTTCGGGTCAAAATCTTCCCCAATAAACCTAGAGAGTTTAAATTTTGTGTACAGGTTAAGTTAATAGCTAGCCACTGCTTTTTGGAGGTTTCAACTTTTAACCCTTACCCCCACGATTTTTACGCCAATATTTCCTTGATTTTTTTGCTTTTTTTCTAACACGTCTAGAGACTCTCTAAGGAAACCTAGAGGGCTGAAATTTTGTACGTGTATTTAGTTAGTATCCAGCTAGTGCCTTTTAGGGATTCCACATTACTTTTCCCCCCACAGTGGCCCCACTTCTCCCATTTTTACATCGGAATTTAATGGTATTGTTCAATGTGTTTTAAATGCATTATTTTTATTCTAATACAAGTAGGCGGATAGTAATTTTAAAAATTTTAAAAAAATGAACTTCCTTTTATAACAAATGCAATACATAAATATTAAGTAATTTAAAAATATTATTAAAGTCACTGTTTATTTATAAAGTAGGAATTTTTGATGTTTATTTATAATATAGAAATTTTGGATTTTTTTGGAAAGAAAAAATATCTTTATAAAGTTTACTATTTAAGGTCCTTTTTTAATATTTAAAAATAAAACACGTACGAATGTGTACATGCCCTCGTACGAATTGTGTTGGCTTTTTTCCTGCTAACTGCTATCGGTACAAAATTGAAATTTATTGAGGTTCAGCCCTTAAAAACTAAAAACCTTTTTTTAAAGCCCCGATTTCGCTTGTACACATTCAATACCGAAGATGAAGGAAAAGTTCGACTTCCGTGATGGGGCCCCGCTGCTGGGACAGATTTTAATATAATATACCGTAAAAAGATTAATAAAAGTGTAATAAATTATGATTCTTTACACACAATTGTGTGTAAAGTATAAAATTTCGCACAGTTGCTTGTAAAACATAGCTTACCTGGATAGTATTTTGTAGAGTAGCAAATTCATAGCAGTGAATACTGAGTTTTATAAAAAGAGAAAAATCGATTTTTCAACAAATTGGTATTCTTAAATTGGATTTTTTACCTTTTCAGAATAAGATGTAAAAAAAATCGGGGTTTATTACTACTGGCCTATATAAAAATTTAAATTGAATACCTGGATACATTTATCACTGTCTAACTTACAATTGAAATATTTTTTTTTTATACTTGTAGTTAGTTATATTATTATATTATAACCCGATAATTCAAGTCATTATTGTTATTATTATGTATTTTTTTGAATTCTTATCGTTCTTATAAATCAGGTAAATGTAATATAATATAATTTAACATGACAGTAAAAATTAATATAAATAAAGCGTCCTTGAACTTGTAACGGTTTATTATTTATCGTTTACGATTACATGAGGTATTTAAAATTTCTTTAAGTTAAATAACATATGTAATTGGTATAGCTGACTAGTGACTTAGTTAATCTATGTTGTAATATGATAGAACTGCGTTACTGGTAATCACTACTAACGTTAACCCATTACGACCCACGATATTACACCATAATATCGTGGGAAAATCTTATTTGTAAGTGATATACCTTTTTCACAAAGTCTTTAAGTATAAAATAGTAATAGAATATCTTTTTCTAGCATATCTTCTTTTTTGTGGAACAGATATTAATTATTAAATCGTTTCAATTTGAATTTTAAGGGACATTTAAAAAAAAAATGAGCTGTCAGCGAACATCCCATTTTAGTAGTCTAGTACATATCGTGTAATCGTGTATAGAAAATACACGCCTCAAAATCCAGTTATACTGAATGGATTTTCACAATTAGTTTTTTTGTTAAGTTCCTAATATCAAATACTAAAAAGTAAACCAATTAAAATTACTGTTAATTTTCTTTTTCAGTACTATCAAACAAGGATATGAGTATTTTTTTCTTAAATTTACATAAAAGTCTTATTTCGAGTCTTTGTATAAGATTTTATCAAAATCTGATAAACTGTAGAAAAGGGGCGGGCTTTAATGGGTTAATGTGAGTTAAATGTGTGTTACTCAATAGAAATAGTTAGAAACATTCCGGTAACATAAAATTATATTTTTATTGGTGTAAGTAATCGTTAAATTATTTTGATCATCTGCACAGATAACAAGAGGTCAATATTGAGGACACCAATGCCATTAAAGTGGGCGGAAGTTGTTCTTTTGGAATGCTTGGAAGTCCATAAAGTTATTTGAAGCATTTTTTTTTTTTTTTTGGGTGGTACTGTAAATTGAGACTACTTTTTGTGGATAATTGTAACATTTAGTTTTCTACAGTATTTTTTTTTTCGAGTATCGTAGAAACTAATCGTCCTAGTACCTATATTCTATTTTAAAAAAAGTTCTAAATTGGGTTAGTACGCTTTGACATAATTTACGAAATAACATAAATATTAAATTATCCTTCAGATAACAAATAGACTGATTTAAGAAGGTGAGTTATCTTAGTTGTTGCTTCGATTATAACTTTCAGAACAGTAAACTAGAATTCGCATTCAAATTTCAATTCCTGTATCGCTAATCTACAAAGCGTTTATTTTATTATATTTAGATTAGTTAATTTCTTCACTGTACTTGTTGTAATTTCGCTGTGTTTGTATTTTTTTCCCTTTTAGGATTTTTAAATTTAAGTAAAATTAGGTAGAATGCAATCAATCAATCAATCAACCTTGGTGGAAATTTGACCTACTGGAAGCCGCTAAGGTTTCTTTGAAACCCATTTTAACCATAAATATGAAATTATATTAGAAGAACATCATGAGAAAGTATACTTAAATAAATTTATATTTCATGATCAGGAATTAGTTTAACTCAATAAGGTAGAAAGCATAAATAAAGAAAGAATGTTATGTTTGTATTACTTTCTTTTTTCTTCTTGTTTCTAGAAAATTAAACAGTATAGAAATATACAGATGATTCCTAATTACAATAAATTTTTATCTGTGTATAAAACTATAAAAATAAATACTTAATATCCGTGACAAAAATCTAGAAAAATATATACATCTCGATTACATTATAAGTTTGCGTTTCTTCATTAAGTTGAAGATGGCTTTTCGATACTTTATTTTGTTCAGTTGACAGTATTTTACCGAATTTTTTTTTTTTATTTTACCGGTGGAAATAAAAAAAATGTAAATTATTTGCTTTAAAATACTAGAGGTGTAGTCTTCAAATTTTAATTGCCATTATGCGCTTCTTTTACCATCTATAATTTAAATTTCAATGAAAAGTCGAGATTTTTCGAATAGAATATTTGCCCTACTTTTGTTAAAATCTCAAAGAAACAATGTCATATCAGAATAATAAAGATCACTCTTATCATTTTTTTAACAGAAAAATGAAAACTTTCAGTTTAATTATATAATAAAGAAGTTAAGATGCCAAATATCAATCCTAAATTATGTATCCACAAATTTTTTAAATAAAATATATTCCACTACAAAAATCATTGTTATCATTATTAAACAGAATGTTTTTCAGTTTGGACGTTTGATAAATGAATTTATTTAGGAAACAAAGATTATCTGTTTTTTTGTTAAAATTTCAAATTCTGTATCAGTTTCGAATCTTAAATTGGTTGTTTATGTTGGTTTAATTTAATAGATAAATATTTTAATTGCTATAGAATAATTTAAAAAAAAAACTTTTTTAACTGATAACAAACACTAAATAAATTCCATTTTAATTTTTTCAGAACTTCAATAAAATTTTTGAAAATACATCATCTTAAAAGTTCTATGTTAAATTTGGTTATTATTCAAAACCGAAGTTTACTTAGAATTTAAAATTTTTACAACACTTCAAGAAAAATTCAACAATATAAAAGTTCACACAGAATAATTTTTGAATACACTCATTTTCTAAATCAAAAATAACACTTAAATCTTTAAGCCCTTTGTTGTTTTTAGTTTGATGGAAAAATTGAATAAAATCACAAAATTTTCACTTGAGATATTAATATTTTTAAAAAATTACATACCAAAAAAATAAATAACTTTGGATCCATTGCACAAAATTGAAACTATAACAATGACCGTCAGAAAACAAGAACTTGAAGAACTATCGTCTCTGTTTTTACGACAAGTAAACTTAATTGTTATGGTATTATAACACAGGCCTATAGTAGAGGAAGTTAGTGTTACTGAAGAACTGATACAATGTTTTTAGCGGTGACGTTTGTTTGTTGCAGCAGGCAGGTGCCTCCCGACACGTTGCAGGAATAACGGGATCTTTTTACTTGATGTTTAATATGGAAGTACCATTATAATAATTACATATATATGCAATAATTTCTGTAAATTTATTATAAAATCTGTGTTTATTAAAATGTTTTATGGTCTGTACCTCTGGATTTAAATAATATTTTTCAATTCTGTTTTTTTTGTAATTAAATTAATTGTGTGTTATGAAAAGTTTTGTGTTTGCTGTAAATAATCACGTTTGGCGTTTTAATCATTATTCATATTTTGTATGATGTTTTTAACGGCACTTGACACGTTTTGTATTTTAATAAGTTAATTTAATTATATATTTGATTAATTTAAAAGAATTTTTAAATTAGAATTTGATATTAATTTTCATCCAGATAGGTTTCAGATCTGAAAGATTGTTATTGTGTTTTTAATAGTTAAGTAAATTTGATTAAAATGTTAAAAAAACAACTATTGTTGTCGATTTTAATCAGAAGTGACGCACAGGGTAATCACTCTGAAGCTCGCGCCCTTTGGGACCTCGCATGTGCAAGAAAGCTGGTAGAACTTGATTAAGGCGGTTGTTGAGAGATTTTTTGAAAAATCAAAGAAGGAGGTCTCACAAAAGTTATTTTCCCATTCCTACTTCCCTTGTGCCGCCTCTGATTTTAATCTCCATTGTATTTGGTATTATAACCAAAGCTTAATAAGCGTAAGTTGTCTTATTGATTCGGTAAAATCTGCTAAAAATAAGATAATACGAGCAGATAATTCTTGAGAGCTGGTGGTAAGCGTCACGACCAAATTTGGTTTATTATCTTAAATACGCGTAAATAACCTTAGAAGTACAACAGCTAAGGTTGTACCACACTGTCGTGTCAAGCGTATCTGAGGTATCTGAAAAATTAATGTTTTGAGAAAACTTGATTTATGAATATCAGATGATCTTAATCGTACGTTATTGATTCAACGTTGCAGCATTGAATCAACAACGCGTAAACATACTATTTGAAAATACAGGATATAGGGAATGTGATACATTCAATATAAAAATTTAAAAATATATGAATTATTATGTTAATTTTAACAAAGTAATTAATTTTAATGCCAATATCTGCATATACTAGGGATTAAGTAAAATCCTTTAAACGTTATTACCCGTAACTGCTATATCTTAAAATTCGTGCGACACCACAGTACAGCAATAATATAGTTTATATACGTCGTTATTTTGTAATTAGATAAGTAATATTTTTGAACTGAATGTGAAATGATCTTTGTAAATGGAAATGTAAGGTATTGGTAAGGCTAATGACGTATTCTCTCCAGGTTGGTTTCGAACCCACGATCTACCAGACAAGAATCGGAGTTGCTAACCACAAGACCTACTCTGTATTGTCTCTTCTCATTCTTGACTATTCAATGACCTCAGCGCAACTTGTAGAAATGCAACTTGCTAAGTAGCTATATTTTTACCTTTCCAGCGCTTCTACCATATATGATATTTACAATATTTGAAATGTATTTTTATTTTTCTAACATTTTAGTTTTTTTAACAAACTTCTTAACAGGTAAACTCCAACAATTTGTGTATTTACGTACACTTGAAAAATTAAATTAAATTTCAGGTCACTCTTCTAATTCAAAATAATCAATCCGTATGGAAAAAATTAATTCTCTGCTCATTCTCTTAATTTTCAAAATAGTTATAATTTATTATAATTTTTTCTTCAGTTGAATAAATAGATGATGTTAACCTTAAAATGCAGTAGCAAAACGATTTAATTCATTTATTTTTTAAGATTAGAAAAATTGAAGCAAAAATGTATATAACAATTTTTATATATTTTAATTCATAACTGTTTCATGTTCTTTTTGAAAATTAAATAGGGTGTAACGTTAATTTCATTACAAAAATAAATCTTTTTGGTTAACCAACCACTCGTAGAGAACATTTAACAACTTTTCTAGGTACTTAGGTAATTCGTGTTTATTATTATATAAGGAACATTTATATTTTGTCAAATAATAGTTAATTATAATTATGTAATAATATATTATAATATCATTTATTTAAACAAATTATAACTATTATATAATTTTATAGTTTTATTTAATAAACTTACAGAGCAGCAGATTATTCTGAGTGTTTGTTATGTATATGAAGAGTCTTTATGTAAAACAACAATTAGTTGTTATCTTTACAAATACATAAAGTGTTTCTAAAAGAAAAATTTTAATACTCTGAATATTTATGCTAATGTTAACTAGATTCAAGTCCCTATTAGCTACTAGGCCTACCTAGGAGTAGGACATGGTAGAGGGGCGGAAAATTTTTAGATAAGGGTGGCAAAAGTTGGAATTCGACGGTTTTTTTTGGCTCGTTAATTATTTTTGTAGGAAAAAGTTCTAAAAAAAGGAGGAAAAGTTAGATTTTTTCTTTTTAAGGAAAGTCAGGGGCGGCATTTTTCACGGTGCTCGAGGCGGCATTTAGGGTAAATCCAGCTTGACCTGCCTTGAGATATTTAAAAATGTTCCACACGTTCCTGTTTGACTATGTTAAGTCTGTTTGATTATGTTAAGTCTTATCGGTAATTGACAACATAGAACAATTTTTAACTTACTTTTATACTTTTAAATGGTTATTATTGAATTTCTCCTTTATCAGAACTACGGTCACTACTACCTAAATAATGAAGTTTCATTTCCAATTTGTTTTCCGGTACTCAAGTTATGGACATCATATATTAATTTTTATTTTTTTTTATATTGCAAATTAGACTGATTTTAACGTAACATTGATTTTAACAACAAAATGCCATGAATTCAGTTCGGATAGGTGTGCTCGTGAAAATGATATGAAAGCGAACCGAATGGCTCACTGCATTTTCGTTTCACTTTCGCGTTTTTGTGTAATATCGGCGCTTTATTTTTGGGGAATTCACTTGAAATTATCAAAAGAATCCCTAGTATTAACAAAAAAAAAATTAAATATAGTAAATCAGTACTGTTTTTCAAATAACAGCCTTTTATTTTAGTTTTGTGTCAATTAAAATGAAAATATAATTGACTCAAAGCGTCCTTTCAACAGTTACGGTTAGTTATGTTTGCTGATTTTGATCCGTAGGCGAAAAACATTATCAATCTCTGACGACTCTGATCTAAACTTTTTCGTTTTAAATAAGTTATTTTCACATTTGATGACATGATGTTCATTTATAGATGACTTTAGGCTACTTATTGTCTGACGTGTTGAAAGGAGTCTCCTATCTTGGAAGACTTTAATTTTGAAGAGTTCAAACGACATCTGAAAAATAGTATGCAAGTCCACTCATAACAATACTGTGATTTTTTGCTCTGACTACCTTTCATTAGAATACGCAGGGCCGGATTAACCCTGAGTCCGCCCCTAGGAATCTTGAAAAATGCCGCCCCTACCTTTTATTTGAAAAAAAGGAAATCTTAAAAAAAAACGTCAATCACAAATTTTTCTGCCCTGTTTTAAAAATTTGCCGCCCCTTTTCCTACGTTTTTTACAAACTTTCTCTTAAAAACAATAAGTGACGAGCAAAAAAAAAAAAACGTTAATTACTCATTTTTCCGCCCTATTTTAAAAATTTACCGCCCCTAAAAATCTCCCGCCCCAATGGGCCAGCTTAGCCAATAGGGTGGCCTATTGGCTAAGCTGGCCCTGAGAATACGCATTCACTGTAATAAATTGTAGTTTAAAGAAGATTATTCTATTAATTCTAATTTAACAAGTTATGTATTTCCAGTTTAAAAAAAAAAATGTACAAAAAAATAGTTTTAATGCCACTAGTATAAATTCTAGTGAGTATATTGATTTGCCTTGATTACACACAAAGTTGTTTGGCGTTGTTTGACTGTTTTTAATCGATCCATCGACACCGTGGCCGCGTTCAATATTAATCCATACCAGAAGAATGCCATCTTTGAATGCCATGATGACGGTGTCGTTGTTAACAATACGATGGAAATAAATTGCAGTCAATGTCGTCACGTGTCGATGAATTCACTAGTAGTATTCACAAGCGCTACTTACGCTACTTACCTACTGACAATAATATGGATTTTCATTGTCTTTTTTTCTAGTAATATAAAATGATTTAATGTATGAATGTCTATAGGTATAGTTATAATCAATTTATCAATGTGTTATAAATTCCATCAGATTCTATCAACCATTTTTCATAGGTAATATATAGTGTATCTGCATTGTGTTAGTGCAGTGTAAGTTGTAATTCTAGCAGATAGGCCAAGTATGCCCGGGCCTACCCAAAAATCTGGATGAATGGCTGAAAGTTTGGTGCGAGCCCCAGTAAGAGTCCACCACACGTAGGCCACCTTGCTGGAGCCTTTGTGACCCTCAAAATTAAGGGAGGAGACTCAATGGAAGTCAAGTTCCTTAATAAAGGAATGCAAACACTTCATCGATACCACGACAAGCTGCAAAGGTAATGGTAAGAGGACTTTTCCTCCCTGCCACATTTCTTGCAGGTAGCGTCAGTGCACAAGCCTTGTACCTGCAAATGACTCAAAAATTTAGAAAAAAAGTAAAATAAATTAATAGAAAGGTTTAAAGAACGATCTTAAGAAGGGAAATTTAAGTAAATGCACGTTTTTAAAAAAATTTTTTACCAAAAAATGGGAAAGTTTACTGAATTGCTGTAAAGCGTATCTTAAAATATAGAAATATAGATCAATATATTTCAAAATGACGGCACTACAATTGTTGGAAGCTGGAACATCGATTTTGCAGTCTATAGGTCTCAAATCGATAAGACCGTAGATCGATAAGAAGGGAGAAATCTGCCCCCATTCGTATTATTTTACCATTCATTATCATTTTCATCATAGAAGGAGGAATCTGACCACAATACCACAGGGACATAGTACCTACTAAACTACTATGTACGGACATAGTTCAGATACCATATTTATATTCAATATACAGACATAGTTTCAATATTATTTGATATGCGAACTCAATGAGAATTTGCTGTGTAATTTTCATATTTGCACTTAAAATGTCCTGAATAAAGTTTTGATTTCAAGGTTACTTAAGTACATTTTTGTTTTCTATTATTAAATACTACTTATTGTTATGTCAACAGATGTTGAGTTCGTTGAGTGTACACAGTAGTAAACATTGGAGCTTGAGTAAAAATAAACACAAGATAACTCAAATTTAGAATATGCGTACGCACAGTTTGTTTTTAACTACTTGTTATTGAGATTATACAAATATCTTATTATACATACTTTAAACTTGGCACCTTTTCGCGCATATTGTTTACAAATGAATTTAAAAGTTTGATTTAAATGTTTGCTTCGAAACAATAATGTGGGTTTTACGACAAAATTTGTTATCAATTTGTAAAGATTGTAAGAATTTACAATTTACATGGATCAAATATTTTACAAAACGGAATGTTGTGACACAAAATTATCCAGCAGGATGGAATGAAGCAAAACCATTTGAATCAATACCAGGTAATTTTAAATTGTAACAATTGTTTGGGTTAAGTTAGTCAACTAATTTTATTGTCAAAGGTCCAAAACCGTTACCACTAATTGGAAATGTTTGGAGGTATATACCCCCATTTGGTGAATATGCTGGAAAAGATTACTTAGAATTACATAGAGAGTAAGCAGATAATTTAAAAATTTTGGAAGTTCGTATGTATTTTTTTTGGTGTGCATTTTTAGATTGCGAAAGCAGTTTGGAGATATTGTTGTATTTAGTGGTCTTCCAGGTAGACCTCCAATAGTTCTTTTATATAATGTGAAAGATATTGAATCGGTGAGTTTTGAACATCTCACTAAAGTTTCAATGAATTAATTTTATTTGAAAAATTTAATCAGATGTATCGCAACGAGGGTACTCGTCCACATCGACCTGGATTTGATTCGTTCAAATATTATCGTCGAGAAGTCAGGAAAGACGTTTTTAAATCACCAGGTGTATTTGTGGCGTAAGTCTTATATATTTAACAATAAAATTACTTATAATTTGTAAGTTTTAAACATGTTTTTAAGGGATGGTGAAGAATGGTATGAATTACGTTCAAAAATCAACCCAATTTTCATGAAACCACAATCAGTGAAACGCTACACGAACGTCATATCAAAAATAACCGACGAATTTTTAAATCGAATTGATTATTTAATTACAAAAGATCCAAAATCAGAATTACCAGCGGATTTTATCAACGAATTATTCAAATGGAGTTTAGAATCCATATTTGCTATTGTATTAAATTTACGTTTAGGTAAATTAACATGTGATTTATATCAATTATTAAAATTTAAAACGTTGTATGTTCTAAACAGGCTGTTTGGATCCGAATTTGAAACCGGATTCAGATGCACAAAAGATGATAAATGCCGCGGTAGATTTGTTTGAATGTTTGTATCAGTTGGATGTATTACCATCATTTTGGAAATATTACAGTACGCCAGTATATAATAAATTTGTTACAGTAAATAATTTTATAACAAAGTAATTTATTTTGTATGAATCATTTAAATTACTATTCATTTCATATTTTTACCTTAATAATTTCAGTTTCGTTCAAACTCAACTTGAAATTGCTGAAAATCACATAAAAAACAATCCACGTACCGATCCAAACGAAGAACCAAGCATTTTGGAAAAATTACTAGAAGTTGATAAAGAGAATACATTAGTAACGATTTTGGATTCGGTCACGGCTGCTGTAGAAACGGTTGGTGTTCCTTGTATTGAATTATTTACATTTTTTTAAAATGTTTGATTTATTATCTAGACTAGTAAAACCACAGCTGCAATCCTCTACTATCTGGCTGTGAATGAGGAGGCTCAAAACAAATTATATGAAGAACTGAAAACAATCTGGTCAGATACTTCAAAACCATTGACGAGCCAACAGATTGATCAAATGCTTTATCTTCGAGCCTGTATCAAAGAAACACAACGATTATCTCCAGTCGTATTTGGTATTACTCGTGCACTTGAGAACGATGTTGTACTGTCAGGATATCAAATACCAAAAGAAGTAAGAAATTATATTTTTAAAAGAAGCTAAAACAGAATTTATAATGGTAAACTTTTTCCTTTTTAGACAGTAATTTGTGCAGTAAGTCTTGTTGCCAGTAGAAGTGAAGAACACTTTCCGCAACCGGATAAATTTATACCAGAACGATGGTTAAGAAGTAGTACGTCCGATATTTCAGCAAAGAATATAAATAATTTTGTGGTTCTCCCGTTTGGACATGGTCCCCGTACGTGTATTGGAAGACGACTGGCTATGCGTGAAATTGAAATTTTATTAGTAAAGGTGCGTAGAAGATTTGTTGAACTACTACACAAAAGTTTTAGATTAAATTGTTAAAAGAGTGTAGCCTACTATTGTAGTTAAATTCAAATTTTAAAAACCTTATGTAAGACGTAAGGAATGTTGCTATTTAATGCTCCTGAATAAAACTTAGCGTAGTTTCCGAACTAAACCACTCGTAACTATGCAGTGCCGGATTTACCCTAAGTGCCGTTCTAAGCTCAGTGAAAAATTCCACCCCTAAAAAAGTAAAAAAAAATTTTGCCGCCCTTTTTACGCAAATTCGCTGCCTTTCTTAAAAAACGTAAGTGACGAGCGAAAAAAAATTTCAATTCTACATTTTGCCGTCCTTAAATCCTTAAAAAAACGTAAGTGATGAGCAGCGAGCAGAAAAAAACTTCAAATTCTACATTTTGTCGTCCTTTTTGCCCAATTTTGCCGCCCCTAAAATCTGCCACCCTAAGCTCCAGTCTACTCAGCCTGCTGGTAAATCCACCACTGTAATTATGAGTGGTTTAGTTAAGAAATTACATAAAGTTTTATCTAGGATCACTAGATGGCCAAATTCCTTGCGTCTCACGTTTTGCGTCTTACGTTATTCATTGTGAGATGTCCCTAAACTTTTTTAAGAAAATTACTGTATGTACTTAGCATAAATATATTTTGATGTGGTAAAATTATATAATTGTTTTAGATATCAATATTACTTTCTTTGATAAAATTCATTTTTATGGATTAAAGATATTTACTTTTTCATAATTTTTATAAATATTTTTAAGATTTTTTTTAGTTATCAGTAACTACACTCTTATAATGTTTTTATTTTCAGCTTTTCCGTATTTATGAATTCAAGTGGAATTATGGCCCAATGAAATATGCAAGTAAGCTTCTGTATGAAGTTAGTGATCCACTCAAATTTCAACTGACACGACGATAATGGAAAAATACTCTAATTGAAAACAATTGTGAATTATACAACTGTTTTAGAAGTGATAACAACGCTAACTTTGAAAACTGATTTTTTATACTTTCTTATTCTAATAAAATAAAAAAAGTTAATAGTGTATATTTAAATTTTATATAATTTGTATATTTTTACAAAGAATTTTTAAATAAATTAAAGAAAAGTCGATAATTCTGTTTATTATATGGAACCCTAAAATTCTTCCAGCTATTTATTTCATTAGCAAATTCAATTTTTTAATGATAATAGTTCACGATTTTATTATTCTTTTTTTCTTTTTTTTTATATCAGCTAAAGCTGTTGGACGTAGAAAAAGCAAAGCATTAGTTAAGTTTATCTTTAATAATGAAGGTCCTGGACTTGAAGCTATACCCTACTTTATAGGATTTCACTTACAAAAGAAAAACTCAAATAGGTTGGATTGTAATAAATTTTTTGTTATTAAGTCGACAGTAATAAAAAATATTCACAGATTGAAATAAGCTTTTGTAAGAAAATCAATGTTATCAAAAGGAACTCCCATTCATTTTGTTTTTACTTCCTTAAAATTATTTTTCTGTGTACATGTATAAATAATAATAATAATACTTAACGGAACTTAGCATTAAGTAATAATTTAGTTGCATCACATTATTTATTAATTAGCACTAAGCGAGGTTACTTTTACTATTTTGTTAAAATTTTTGTTACGTATAAATCAAAGAACAAGTGCCAAAATTTCCTATATATTATTTACCTACTTTACATCTATCTAGGGACAAGAATACAGATGTAGTTATATAAATGTTAAGAACATATAAAGGAATGTATCTCTGCCATATAATATATATATATATATATATATATATATATATATATATATATATATATATATATATATATATATATATATATATATATAATCATAAAATAATTTTATCGCGTGCTTTAACCTAGTGATGATTTTTAGTGTACTTAAACAGTTGAATACTATTTTATATATATATATATATATATATATATATATATATATATATATATATATATATATATATATATATATATATATATATATATATATATATATATATATATATGAACCGTTTATTTTGAAAGTGGGGCAAGTCCATTTTTGAAAAAAATGAAGATAATGGTAGTTACAGATAAGACTTAGTATGATCTTTTTATCTGTCAACAATAAAATTTATAGTCAAAATAATTAAGAAGCCTAATATTTGGAAGATTGCAGTTTTAGCTTTTAACAGTATTGTAAATATGTTTATTTTGATAGTGGTGCAAGTCCATCTTACAAGTAAAATTTCCGAGACTGGACCTATTGATTTTGATGAAACTTAGATATGTTGTAGAACACTAGAAAATAAGTAACACGTATTTTTTTTTTATCTGCGGAAAAGCGGTTTGAAGGGGTGAAATCGTCCTTCAAAAATTGGGGTGAAAATGTAATTTTTCAGATATCTCGAAAACGGTAAGAAATAGAGCAAAAGCTTAAATTAGCCATATTGCTCTTTTTAAAAAGCTATATATTGATATGTAATTTGCTTAAATTACACCAACAGGGGTAATTTATGGTTAAAATTTGGGGGTTAATTTTGTGAAAAGGGGTAAAACATAAAATATAATACAGTTTTATATACAGATTTCAAATGTACGTAAAAAAATCTAATCGACCTGTTTTTACTCAATTTTCTAATATTAAATCCAGGGGTAGTTAACTACGGGGGCGACTGTGTCGACATAATTGTACTATTTGAGTAACTAAAAACTTCTTCAAGGAAAATAGTTTAAAACAATTGGAATAAATTTTCAAAATTCATTTTAAGCAACACGGCAAAGGAGATGAATCGCCCTTTTAAAGTACATATTTATTTTCATACGCTCATTTCTACTACTAAGGCACTGGCAGGGGGTAATAAGGTCACAGTACGTGCTTCTGAAGTTGAACTGTCGTGTGAAAACTTTTTATTATGTTTATTTTTAAATGATAAAACTAAAATATTTTCCATTTAAATTAAGGATTACAATAATTCATTAATTTTGAAAGTGAGGCAAGTCCATTTAGTTATAATAAAACCACTATTTTTTTTAGCCAGCATTATAAACACTATTGGATTATAAACTTACATTATCTAATAACACAAAATACAAAAAATATTTTTACACAAAAAATACAAAAAATTATAACACTTACCAATATTTTTAAATTTATTGAAACGCAAACCCTTAAATATCTCGCAATAACAAAATATGAACTTGCCCCACTTTCAAAATAAACGGCTCATATAATGTACTTAGATTTGCACTAAGCTTGTTTATTTTTGAGTTCAAGGGTACTTAAGTACATTTATGTTTATTAATGGACTGTTCACTGTGACGAAACGATGTACCGAAAGTACCCGCCAAGTATGAAAAAAATCGGTTAAACGAATTATGAAATATAAAACAGGCAATCGCGTACGAATTGCTACAATTATATATGTTGTTTCTAGGAAGAGATCCATATAATTATCTGATTTATACTTAATCGTGTTTTTTGCGTGCGTACTTCAACTATTAAAATTCCCTTGTTTGCTGTTTGAATGTAACAGCTAACATTACGATTTCGAATGTTAAAATATTCTCATTGAATATATGTGATAAGAACAATGCTAAGTTCTCGCAATAAACAACTATTGTTGCTCTACAAGGATTACAACAATTTACAGTTTGCATTAACTAATTTTTTTGTGCGACGTAATGTCGTAACACAAAGTGTTGTTACGGAATGGGATGAAGCGAAACCATTCGAAGCGATTCCAGGTAATTAAAATCTTAACAAATTTGAAGGATTTTTGAAACTTTTTTCTCATTGTTGTAATTGTTGTGAAAGTCAAATGATCGTTATTTTCCGAATGCTTACTTTCGTTTGAACTAATTTATTTAATATAACACTGATTTAGAACTACATTCTGGATAAAGTAACAAAAAATTACTAAAATTTTATTTCTATTTTACATATAATTTTATACTTAAATAAATAAATTACTTCTAATGGAACCAGATTTTTGTATTTTAATATGTATTAAAACTTATTTATGCTCGATTTAATTGTTAATTAAATATTATTGAAAATACAATTTTATAATTATAGAATACCATTTAATACTTTTTTAAAAAAAATTTTATTTTTATATTATTTGAAATTTAATTTTTTTTATGCCTGATTTTTTTGTTACCTATGTTTATTTTCGTTAAATAATAATAAAAAAAATTAAAACTGCTTATTGTGTTAGAAAAATAAGACTGATACTATTTGTTTCAATTTTGAGACACCTTGTATTGTTCTCTTGTATTTTTTTTCTTTTATTAGCGGCTTAGTTATATTCAAATTTTAATTTTACATTTTTCTAAATATTATTTTTTTGTTTTTGTTTTGATTTCAAAGTTAAAAAATGTATATTTTCAAATATAATCCTTTTTTTTTAAATAAATCAAATGTAATATTTTTTTTTATAAATAAATCAAATATGTGATTGTTGTAAAAAACAAATTAGAGGTATTGTTGTAAAAGTTACTATCATTTCTAAAGAAACTCTTGAAAATAATTTTGTGTTTATACAACAAGAGGTACTAAAGGTTAAGAATAGGGCATCCAATCGCGGGATCAGAACTAATTTTTAATGTTTTTCGGGATTGTAATTCACTTGACTAGTTGACTCACACGGGAATCAAGATTAGCTAATAAACAAATACAAAACCACAAAAAATTAGTGATCGATCATTAATTCATTTACGTTTACTAGTGATAATAGTTAATCGTTTATAATTAGGTAGGTATTATCAGAGCCGAAACTATAAATTTTGTCCCCTGGAGCGATTTTACGAGTAAGTTAAGCGCCCCGCTACGAAAAGTCCAGTTTTTTGGCACCTTTACTTTTTGCCATGTCCCATTTTCCCTTAAAATGACCTGACGAGCAAAAAAAGCACTTTTCAAATTCAAATTTTTCGAATTTCTCACTTCCTGTGTCATGCCATATTTCTTTCCTTTATTGAGGCCCTTTTTATCATTCGCCCTGGAGCGACTACTCCACCTGCTCAATTATAATTACGCCTCTGATTACTATTTGGGATTGATTTCATTATTCAAATTTTACGCACTGTTTTACAGTTTTTGCAAAATTATGCCTTTATACAGGCGCATAATTTTAATTTCATTAAAATATACATGTTAATTGTATAATTTTTAGGTTCAGTTGCAATTTAATTTTAATTAAAGATAAAATGAATCATTAAAATTGTAGTTTTTAACTTCCCATTGGAAGTTATTGTAATGGGTCCGATTTTACGAATCGGTAATTTTAACATATCTCCACGTTTCAGTCACTAGAATCCGAATCCATCGTTTTTAGCGTGATGTCTGTGTGTGCGTTCGTTAGTTCGTTCGTTCGTTTGTTTGTTCGTTCGTGATTTTTTTTTCGTCTCGCATATCTCGAGAACAAATGATGATATCAACTCCGGACTAATTTCATTAGATGCGTAATTAAAAAACCGGATAAAGTTTTCAGCAAATTCGGATTAGCGGTTTGTCTTTTGTTATAAAAAAACGGAATTAACTTTATTAACATAACATAGATTATATGGATTTTTTACCATGTCCTTATTATATAATGGTCTAAGAACCTTCCGTGATGTTAAAACGCCAGTAAATTATTAAAAAAATTTAAAAAACAAAAAAAAAACTAAACGGAAAAACGAAATAAGAAACCTTTTGTGAAATATTTTTTGTCTCGCGTATCTTGAGAGCAAATGATGTTATCATTTGTTTGATAAGGGTGGAGCCCCCACCTTTAGGTACAGAAGGCGAAGCCCCCGGTGTGAAGTAAGGGGCAAAGCCTATATCGGGAGCCTAGGGGAGGAGTCCCCTGATTTTAAAAATAAAGTTATCCATGTGCATGTGTCTTTAAGGGCATCCAATGGGAAGTTGACAGTGTGAGTAGACCTGTTTCTACAAATTTTTATTTTCAAATATATCACATTGTATGAAAACCCGATTCCGAGATTAATGTTGAAAAATCTCGAAATGCTTTAGTTAGGAAACTTATATTTTAACAGAATTTAAAAGTAGTTAATTAGAAGAACATATAACTTGATTTCAAAATGTTATATAATAAATTAAATTCAAAAGTTAATTCAAATTAACAATTATTGTTTCTCATTGTGTTGTAAGAGGTGTCCTTGATCTTTTAATTGTTGACTTTTTTTAATACATGCACGTACTAAAAGTATTTATTCTGTATCGGTTTAATTAAGATACTATATTAGTGAATGAAGTTGAAAAAAAGATTCCTTTTAAATATCTTTTTTTTTTTTTAAGTGAAAAACTTATTTTTAAAGCTTAATTTCTTTACATATGATAACTTAAGATTTATATTTTATATAATTTGTATTCTTTAATTAAAATTTTCTTTCTAATATAAAGAGTGTTGAAGTTGACGTAAAAAAAAACAACCCAAATTTGTGCAAACGTAATTGTGCATCCCCCCACCAAAACCAGAAGTAAAGCATTTTTTCGAAAAATGGCCCATATTTGAAAAAAAAGTTTTAAAAACGGTTTTAAAAATGAACCATGTAAAGTTTTTTAGAAATAAATTTTTACTTATATTTTATAAAATATTTATAGATAAACATCTTAATAGCTAATCAGCCAATCCGCCCAGAAAAATACCGCCCTTGGAAAGCTAAAACAAAATTTTTGCCGCCCTTTTTCTCAAATTTACCGCCCCTAAAATCGGCCGCTCTAGGCTCCAGCCTATTCAGCCTGTTGGTAAATTCGCCACAGTCTATCGTGTTTTTTCTTTGTTTAACCTTCTCAAATCGGTCGCCATTCTTAAAAAACGTAAGTGACGAGCAGAAAAAAAAACTTCAAATTCTACATTTTGCCGCCCCGAAAATCTGCTGCCCTTCTTAAAAAACGTGAGTGACGAGCAAAAAAATAAAACAAATTCTACATTTTGTCGCCCTTTTTGACCCAAATTTGCCGCTCCTAAAATCTGCTGCCCTAGGCTCCAGCCTACTCACCCTGCTCGTAAATCCGCCACTGTCTATCGTTTGTTTGACTTTCCGGTTTTACGTAGCGTCGTCGAAACATGACTATACAAAAATCGATATAACTTTTTTTCTATTCTACTTTGAAGTTTGACTTGAAATCTTTAATGCTTATTCTCGGAACATTTATAGACAATTTTCTGAAAAGAAAAAAAAATCGAAAAATTTTTTTTAATTCACTTATAGAACCTTAACTAAATAAATAAATAACATTTACTGTCTTTACCGTAGGTCCAAAACCATTACCTATAATTGGAAATATTTGGAGATATTTACCTGTTATTGGGGAATATTATGGCAAAAACTATTATGAATTGTACAAAGAGTAAGTACAGAATAATAGTTTTCATCTTGAACAATATTTATTTAATATTACGTTAATTTTTTTAGATTACAGAAAAAATTTGGCAATCTCGTTATTATGAATGGTTTGCCCGGTAGAGATCCGATTGTTCTCACATATAATGTAAATGACATTGAAATGGTAGGCATCAAATAGGAAAAAATTTAAAAACCTTAACTATGATTAACGCAATTTTAATTACTTAGATGTATCGTAATGAGGGGGCTCGACCAATTCGACCAGGTCTGGATTCATTCAGGCATTATCGCACGGAAGTCAGAAAGGATTTCTACAAAATTCCTAGTATAGTTATATCGTAAGTTGTATCCTCATCATACAGAAATTTAATAGTTATAGTAATAATTCTCGACATTTTCATCGTTATTGTTGTAAAAAAAGTCACAATGGTCATACATAATCACCATTTTGACTATTTTTAGAAAGACCATGCCAATAAGTACTTGGCTATTTAATTGCCCTGAATATTATTTGGCTTTTATTTTTATTAATTTAATTGAAATTTTGAACAAACGAAGAAAAAGAATCAAGACGACAAAATTGAAGAGAAATTTTTTATTTACTATCAGTCCCCAAATATAATTTGATATTCCTTTATGTCTTCATCAGTGGGATCGAGTTCTTAAAACGAAGAAAATTTTTTTTTAAAAAACATTCAAACATTTTTTAAATAATTAACTACAATAATCAATATTGTAAAAAATTTTTTGCATTTCATTAAGAAATTAGTCACTATCATTTAAAATATTTTTAATAGGCATAAAATGTTTTTCTAAAAACATTGCCACATTTTTTAAATAATTAACTTCAATACTTAACTACAATATTTTAAATAAATGACAAATTTCTTAATGAAATGCAAAAAAATTTTTACAATATTGATTTTATTGTTAATTATTTAAAAAATGTCCGAAAGTTTTTTAGAAAAAATTTTTATACGTTTTAAGGTACCATCACAGTGTGACCGGCCGAAAAATAGTCAATTTTCGCAATTTTTTTTCGGATGGATAGGATGGGGGAATGGGGGTGAATTTTGTTTACGATTAATACCACTGTTTAACAATATAAAAATATTTTTTTTATTGATTTTTATTTATTTTTTATAATTATTATAATTTTTTGAAAAAAGTGTCTTTAAAAAGGGGCGGCTAATGGTGCCCAAGATTGCGGCCGCAGTTTTCATCCGAAAAAATATCAAATAGATTATCAATCTGTAGGTAAGCCGTTATGTACCTATGGAAGTTTTTTATTTTTGAAATTTGAAAAAATGGTGTCGGTTTGAATAAAAAGTACAAAATTTATGCCTTTTTTCAACGGTTTTTCGTGTGAAAAAATAAGAAGATATAAAAAAAGCTTCCATAGGTACATGGCGAAATGAATAAAGAATATTCTGTCAAAATTTCAAACTTATAGCTTGGAAACTTTCCCTCTGAGAGTGGATACCGTTTTTGAAAAGGGCATTTCGAGACAAACGCGTTTAAAGTTTGTCTCGAAATTGTTTCAAATCATTGTTTCCACAACAATGTGATACTGTGGTGATAACAATTGATCTTATACGTTCACTGGTTGTGGAAAGACTGAATGTAAAGTGGGATAACATCCCGCCAAAAGGCGCCAATCGATCCATAGAGTTTTGTATTTAGATTGAATTCATTGATCCGTGGTCGTAGCGACTATAATAATTCGAATTTAAATTTGAAATTTTTAGAGAACATACATAACTGTCTGTACCAAAACAGATGACCAAAAAAAATTATTTTTTCAAAATTCTACACTGTGATGGTACCTTAAGAACTACGAATACTACTGAAGAAAATATAAAGGATCTCGAAATATATTTGGGAAAAGAGAGGGCTTAAGAAAGAGATATAGCTTGCACGTCAATTCAGTTTAAAAGGAGTCAAAAGAGTAAAGAGAAAATATTGTTTAAAATCTGTCTCTCTTACTTTAAATATCAAAATAGATTTCAATATCAAGAGTAGACAAAAATAGATTTTAACTAATCGAATTTCTTCAGTTCACGAGCAAACAAAATGTATGTTCGTATTTGCGTCTAGTATTTTTAAATCAAGTTCATGAATAAATTATTTCGATTGTCCCAATTCACTCTTGAATCCCGATGGATTCCGTTTTACAGTAAGATTTATTTAATTTTAAAAAGATTATCTGTGGTTTTTTTTTTAAGACCTCGTTAAGGTAATAAATTCCTTTGCTGCTGTTGTAAGAGTTTAGTTAGTTTAAGCTTCCTCCGAATTTTTTTCGATGTAATTTGTAAATATTACAATATCTAACAGAATCCTATTCTTTTTTTTTTTTTTTAAATTAAACATAGTTAAGTTCTCCAACAATGAAAGAATTTTTAAAATCGGTTTAGTAATATTTAAGCTGATCCCTTCCAAATTAAATTTTATTCAAACCAAATCTAAGTACATATTATCTAAATCTAGTATTTTTACTCTTTGATGGTTAGCTCAAACTCAAATTACAAGCATTTGAAATGAAATAAAAAATAAATACAAATTTTTGCTTATTGAATCGATACTTTAATTGTATTTAAATTATTTTGATAGTTGAATTTCCTTTTGTTTTCAATCCAGTTTAGAAAGTTACAAATTTTCCGTATTAGCAATTAGTTACTTAATCCTTAACCGGTAAGGTGAATTTTTATAATACTCACGGTAAAGTGATGTCTGAGAGACATCAACAAATTAACATACCGCGGACTGGTAACATAGATAGCCAAAACTGGAGACCACACGTATAGCATTCACTACGTTACACAAACACTCCCCTTATGCCAGCAGGGTAAAATTCCCCTAAACCATAAAAGAATACACAAACGTTTAGTTAACAAAAACAAGCAGGGAGGAAGAAAACTGAAAAAATATATTTGTATACGACTCACAGACATCACCTTACCGGTTAAAGGTTATAAAAGAAATATAACTAACTGTTCATAAGCTGAATTATTGTTCTACTAGCCGTATACCCCATCGGCAACATCTTTTTATTAGGTACTCATTGCTTACTTTTAATGTTATTCAAAAGCCTAAATACCAATTTTCACGTTTCTAATTTCAAAAATGTCGAACTTCCCATACGAACTTTCATTTCCTGTTTTAACCCCTTAGGGAATGAATTTCCAGAAACGTTTACACAACTCACTTTTATTTATAAGTAGTAATGCCTAAAGATCAATCTTCATACCTTCTGTGCTAAATTTCGTCCTTCTAAACCCAACAGTTTAGGCTGTGCGTTGTCTATCAATCAGTACATAAAATATTATTTATTTGAATAGTCATAGTAACATATTTTTATATATACTTCAAAAATGACGAATTTCCATAAAAAAATTTTATTCCTTATTTAACCCACTTAGGGGACGAATTTTCAAAAATCATTTTTTAGTGGTCACCTACGTTATATAGGGAACTCCTGTGCAAAATTTCATTCTTCTAAACCCAACGGTTTAGGCTGTGCGTTGTCTGTCAGTCAGTCAGTGTTAGAAATTTATTAAGTAGATTACTCATATTTTATTGTAAAATTAATAATTTGTAATACATAATGAAAGACATTGGGCCAATTTGTATCGGCGTAAGCGGAAGCGGCTTGTCCTCAAGTGTAAGCAATATGTGCTTGAAAACAAACACATTTGGCTTGCTATTAATATGTATATATATTCCCGTCTCACTTTCCATGTTACTTTCCAAGTATATAGCCAACAGAACTATACATAAAATACTTCTCACCCTTCTCACTAGAACATGGAAAGTGAGACAGGAATATACATACCACGGAACAGAAAAACTATAGTTTCTCTGTTCCGTGATACATACATATCAATAGCAAGCCAAGTGTGTTTGTTTTCAAACACATATTGCTTACAATTGAGCGGAAGACGCTTCCGCTTACGCCGATACGAATTGGTCCATTGATTCTCATATTTAACACATGAATATGTATATGAGACTAACTATTTAAAATTTTCGCAGACAAGGTGAAGAATGGTATAAAGTACGTTCAAAAGTTAATCCAATTTTTATGAAACCACAAGCAATTAAGCGTTATACTAACACAATACAAGTAGTTGTTGATGAATTCATAAATAGAATTGATAATTTAGTCGCAAATGATAAAAACTCAGAATTACCAGCTGATTTTATAAATGAATTATTTAAATGGAGTTTGGAAACCACATATTCTGTTGTTTTAAATTTGCGTTTAGGTAATTTTATCATATTGGGATAAAATGTTCAAAAAAATTTAATTTGTACTTTACCTCTTTTAAAGGTTGTTTAAGTTCTAACTTAAGTCCAGATTCAGATGCTCAAAAGATGATCAATGCAGCAGTTGATATGTTCGATTCTCTGTATAAATTGGACGTGTTGCCATCACTTTGGAAGTATTTTAGTACACCACAATATAAAAAGATGATCAGGACGAATAACTTTATACAAGAGTAATGATTTTTATATGTTCCTTCATATTTTAATAATCTAAATCTTAATAATTTTAATTTAGCTTCATCAAAAAGAAGGTAGATATTGCCGAAGCTCAACTGAAAAACAATCCGCATGTGAATCCTGATGAAGAGCCAAGCATTTTGGAGAAACTTTTAGCAATTGATAATGATATTGCTTGCGTAATGATACATGACGCTTTGATTGCAGCCATTGAAACTGTAAGAAATTTTGTTTATTAATTAAGAATATTAAATTACATCATTTTAATAAATAATGATTTGGTTTAGACAAGTAAAACAACGGCTACAGCTCTCTATTATTTAGCAATAAATGAGGAGAAGCAAGAAAATTTACGTGAAGAATTAAAAGCAATATGGCCGGATGCATCAAAACCACTAACAGTTCAACAGATGGATCAAATGACTTATCTTCGCGCATGTATTAAAGAATCACAACGTTTGTCTCCCGTAATATTCGGCAATATTCGTGTTCTTGATAAGGATGTTGTAATGTCAGGATATCAAATTCCCAAAAATACTCACATAATGGCCATAAATATTGTACTGTGTCGCAGTGAAGAACATTTTCCACAGCCCGATAAGTACATCCCAGAACGATGGCTAAGAGATAGTCCACCGGATATTTCGACCAGAAATATAAATCATTTTGTGTTTTTACCGTTCGGACATGGCCCACGTACATGTGTTGGTAGACGATTGGCAATGCATGAAATTGAAATTTTCCTAGCAAAAGTAAGTATCCCAAGTTGTCTGAAAATATTAAAAAAATATTTAATTCATTATTTTATTATATTTTGTGTAATTATTTAATTGTGATAAAATTTTTTGTCACATTTTAACTGATAATAATGTTCTTTAACAATGCCTATTGTTATCTTCTTATCAATTTTTTTTATTTTTGTAGTTATTACGTAATAATAAATTAAGTTGGAATTATGGCCCGATGAAATGGAGTAATAAGCTCTTATTTGAAGTTGCTGATCCATTGAAATTTCAAGTTACACCTTTGCGATAGCAAATTTATTTGATTGTTGCCAATTCAGCACTAATTATATTGATCTATTCAAAATTTTTTATATTTAATTTTGTGATTTTTAGGATTATATTATAAGGATGAGTGTACAAATTCTTCTTTAACATTTACTGCATATTTTTGTAATTATTTTATCTTTTTAAAATAAATTTTATAAAAACACTTCATTTTACCTAATTATTGAGAAGACACGTTTTATTAGCATGATCTGCAGTCTGCTAATTTTCGTTTCAGACTGTTTTATTTGCAATTTTTTTATTTAAAATTTTACTCCAATTTAGTACAGTGGTAGATTTTCTGTTTCAGACAACGGAATTTTATTTTTTAGGTATTTTATTTTTATGTACAAATTAATATAACGAATTCCTTTTAATTTTTTTAAAGAAAAAGTGGAAATTATAAGATTTATACACATTCATATGTGTATATAGACGAAATAAATACACATACGCCATCAAGTATTTTTTGTCTGTGTTTATCATGTGTATTATTGTGTGTGTTTACTTACAAGAAAATTAATCTCTTCAGGACAGACTTACATGTATAAAAAAATGATAATTTTTTTTGTCCTCATATTATGATCTTTTGTACATATGTTTCTCTTAATTAAGTAAATGTCAGTGGCGTCAATGCTATTTAATTTTTTATTAAATTAGGTGTCACATTTTTTGTTACTGTTATTTACAACTATACCTAGGAAAGCCTCAATATTTATATTATAAAACTGGCTATAATCACAAACTCAACATGAAAATTATTCACTTTATCGACAGAATTTATGTAAAATAAGCCTTCAAGAGAGATTGTCTACTGAATGTGTGATTTTTATTTGAAAATTCTTTGAGAAATTACAAACAATAAAGGACCTTGAGTTATATGTTGTAATTTTTCAACCTCTTAACATACTTTGAAAATAATAAAAATATAGCTAGTTTAAAGGCGGCGCTCAAAAAGAAAATTTCAAATTTTAAGATAAGAAATTAATGCATTGTTAAATACTTTTAAACGATTTAGGCTTAGCGCATATATACAATTTTTAGTCAATCGATTGTCTAGTTGTGGTTAAGAAGTTATTGGATAATATTGTACTTCACACAATGTCATCATGAATATTAAAAAAAAAAAATAAATAAAAATAAAATAAAAAAACGTCGGTTATTTTTTGATAAAAAAATCGAACAATTGTCGATTGTAGTTTTATGTACACGGTCGTGAATACGAGTGGGCAAAAATGCAACTAAACATATAATCCATGAGCAGAAGCACGTACACAAATTTTTGGGAAATTTTTACACACTTTAAAAACAGTTTAGTTGGGTTGAAAACACCAGTCAGAAATTCATCAATTTTGATTCAATAGTTTAGTCGGCTAGTCGAAATCACAACGAAACAATAATCGAATGTACGAACCATACCAACCATACTGCTTATGATGATAACAACGACCTCTTTCTTTTGTTTTCTTATATTATTCGATTGTTTACATTTGAATTCAAATGAACCAATCGTTAATTAGTATTATACAGTTCCGTACAATTAATTCATTGCGCATGTAACAAAATTTGTCACTAATTCAAATTTATTCAAAGAGTAATTTTTAATTTATTATTATAAATAACAATTTTTGAATATATTGAAGAACGCCAATGATTTAATTAATTATATTAAATTGAGTTCAATATTCAAAAGTTGTTTAAATTAGCGTCTCAGTCACATATGTGTTTGTTTAATATGATTACGGTGAGCAACAATGAGTGTTCTAAAACGATTATTTCGTGACTGTTTCGATAATGCTTCGACGAAATCAGTGTATTTTGTACACAAACGATTTGATTCTGTTTATAAGTTGAGTGAAAACCATAAATTCAGTGTGGAAAAGCCGTTAGGATGGGAAAAAGCATTTCCATTTGAATCGATACCAGGTAATTTTAAATACGTATCAAATTTTTATGGAAGTACAGTGAACTCCCGATAATTAGACATAATTATACGATCGAGTATTAACGTTAGAAATTGTTATTTTTTTATTTCCTAAAATACAACCTCATGAAAACTAAAGGTTACTTTACAAAAGTTATTTTACTTAAATTTCTCATTACCTCTCTGCCCTGAAGTGTCAGTTTGTCAGATCACTGGCCGTGTTGGCTTAAAGTGAGACTCTACTGTGTTATTAGCGAATTTTCAGAATGGAATTGAGCTATTACAGCCACTGTCATGACGCGACTTGAGCCCGGGACTATGGCAGAAATTTGTTTTGACGTCCCTAGAAACTGAAGACAATATTCACTAAAATTTATATATATATATATATATATATATATATATATATATATATATATATATATATATATATATACATATATACATATATATATATATATATATATATATATATATATATATATATATATATATATATATATATATATATATATATATATAGTGTCTTTCATAAAGTTCGCACCATATAGGAAACTTTATTACTATTGATTTTTTGAAAAATATTTTAGTGGGATTAGTTGGTGCATCGGTTGGGATGAAAAAGTAGCTAAACACATCTTACCCCCTTCTTGCTATTTGGCGGGAAACTGAAAATTTCAAAATTGCGAATTATGAAAAATGGCAATAGTTTGAAAAGTATTGATCACTTCGTCATGAAATTTTGATATCATATCAAAATTAGGTCTAGTTAATATATCCCGTTAACTAAATACCACAGTATGGAAAAATAAAGCCCAAAAATTTACTTTTCCAAAATTCGATTTTAAGTAATCCTAAATTTATTATTTCTAGCAAAATAAAAATTATACCAATCTTTGAAGTTGGCTTATTTATTAAATCACAGTTATTATCAAAACATTGCCGCAGATATTGGTCTTTCAATAAAAAATTTAATTTTGTCATAAAAAAACATGTCTCTGTAACATTGGAGTTCTAATAAGCATGAACCATTATCATCATTTTATTTTCTTTATAATTTGTAGTAAAGATATGCAGTACGCTAATTCCATAAAAAAATCTTTTAAGAATAATTCAAGTAAATGACCCCAGTCCTTTAAAACTGCTAGAAATTTTCTTAATATTTAACTAGTTATTATTAATATTATCAATATTGCCGTGATTTTTATGTATCATGGCTATATTGATAATAAATTTTATGAATAAAATATCAAATATTACCAAAAATTCTAGTAATTTTAAAGGACTAGAATATCATTTATTTGAATTATTCTTAGGAATTTTTTTGTGAAATTAGCATAATAAGTATCTTTGCTACTAACTAGAAAGAAAATACAGTAATAATAATTGTTCATGCTTATTAAAACTCCAATGTTACAAAGACGTGTTTTTTTTGTACAAAACTAAATTTTTCTATTGAAAGACCAATATCTATGACAATATTTTGATAATAATTGTGATTTTATGAATAAGTAGATCTCAAACAATGGTTAAATTTTTATTTTGCTAGAATTTGTAAAATTATTTTGAAGTTATACTGCGTAATTTTTACAGATTATGGTATTTAACTGTCAGAATATGTTTACTAGACCCAATTTTGATATGATGCCAAAATTTCATGAGAAAGTGACCAATAACTTTAAAATTATTACCATTTTTCGTAATTAACAAATTTGAAATTTCCGTTTTCCCGCCAAATAACAAGTGGGGGTGAAACGTGTTTAGCCACTTTTTCATTCCAACCGATGCACCAACTAACTCCGCTAAAATATTTTTCAAAATATCAATAGTAAAAAAGTTTCCCATATGGTGCGAACTTCATGAAAGACACTCTATGTATATGCATATATGTGTCCGCACGATAACTCTCGAACGAAATGTCCTAGGTTTACGAAATTTGGTGAAAATGTTGGAAATGCAAACCGTTGGACAAGTTCGTTAGCCAGACACGTCGGATGCCAGGAACATGCTTTTTGTTCTTGCAAAAAATTAGTTTTTTGCCAAAATTTCCACTTAATCAACAATTTTTGCGAAATTTTTTTATACCATTTAAAAGGGGAGAAAAAATTACATAAAAAATGTCTTTAAGCTATTGTTCTATGTCAACTAGTTTCCGAGAAAAACTAATTTTTACAAACGGAAATTCGCTATGTTATGCAGGATGCTGCGACAGAGGTATTTTCTCTATTTAAAGAATATTTAATAAAGAAATAATAAAAGAAACAAGTTTCAAAAAAAATTTTAACTCCTCAGATGAAAATAAATGTGTTTATAAAATCGTTTGTATTATCGGTCAGGGTCGTGTTTAGGTTGTTGACCGCTTAGTCCTAAAAATATTAACACTGCTCTTAATCTAATTCAGTTAAATGGAATTTTTAAATACATTTTGTATGCCATATGGTCAATTAACCTATAAATAAAATAATGACATTTATAGCATTTTCTGGGATTTTTCATCAGAATTCAAGATTCCGGGGATGCTTTTAGGGGGTTATTCAGGGTTAGAAGGTAAAAAAATGCGCATTTTCAATAATTTTTTCTAAAGAAATCTTACATACAATCGATCTGAAACCCTTATTAGATATTCTTTTAAGTATCAAGAAAAATTTTATTTTCCTTTTGCCTGATTACGATGAATTTTATACGTGGTGTTACAAGTCGTTGCTTAAAAAAAACATTTTACGGGGCACAGCATACAGTTTTAGTGGGCGGTTAAAAATTAAAAAAAACAAAATTTCTGGGTCACCAGGCCTAAAATTACACCAGTTCCGAAATAAAATTTTTAGTATTTGAAAAAAAAAATCAAAAAAATATCTTTTTTTGCTTTTTTGTCCGTAAAAAGGGGTTAAAACTTAAAAGTGGTGAATTTTTTTAGGTTTAGTACCCAGAAAAATTGTAACGCGTCGAATGTGTCTATACGTTATAATTAATAAAAAGTTACGGGTTGCAACCTGTGCGCCGTGTTTGAAAACGTAGTTTTGAGTAAAACGCGTTCAAAGATTCTTTTCTAATTTTTTAATATTAAAATCGAATAACTCTAAAGAAATTGTTTACATTTATTTGATCTGCAGAAGTCAGATCATACAGAAGTTCGAAGATTCCTTTATACAATGGGGTATTTGACAGTAGTTGAAAAAATATCTATTTTGATTTTTAAATAATTGCACGAGTCATAATGATACTGAATATTGCTTTTTTACAAGTTATTTCATTCAAAAATATAAAAATTTTAATTAAATAAAATTACAAAATTTACGTTAAAAATGACGTAATCAAAAACATCAAGCAAAAGCAGCTTACGTCACAAGCTCGTTCGAATATGTAGGTATTATATTTGTAGTTAGGAGAAAAACTGTTTACTTTTTTGGTAACTATGAAAAAACTTTTTAATTATTAATTTTCATTACTAGACCTACTACTACTACTCAATGTTTTAGAGCCAATGACGTCATACGATTTGACGTCACAGAAAGCATCGTTTTGGCGATCTTTTTAAAAACTGAAATTTGATCCGTGATTTTTATTAAAAATATAGTACAAAATAATTTAAAAATGTGTATTATGAGTTTAGTAAGAAGTAATAAACACACTTACAAGGGGAGGGCACGGCCTCGGAAATTGACTTCGGGATGAGACTTCGTATATTAATAGTATACCTTTACGGTATTAATATACTAAAATAGTAAAATGCAATAGCCAACCGTTTTCGAAAAAAATGCCTTTAAAGTTTTAAAATTTTTTTTAATGTGTTTTATACGAATTTAGTATGATATTAAAACAGAGTCAAATGGCTCGGTCGTCAATGCATCGGCTCCGTGTCCTGAGGTCACGGGTTCGAGGCTGGGTCCATGCACTGATTTTTTTTAAATTTTTTTTTGTATTTAATTTAAAATATAAAAATTAATAGTATGATATAGAAATGCTAATTGTCACAATGTAAAATAATTTATATTTGAAAATTAATATTTAATTTTGCAATATATTTTTAATAACACGGAAAATTTAATTTCTAACAAGAAAATATGACTATGAAAATGAAATTACGTTATTACTATTAAAAACGCATTTTACGCATTAAAAAAAAAAATTAACATTAATTCTTATAGCTGTTATTATCCAAGCATAGGGTAGGTTAATTCTTGTGAATTCCAGGTAGATGGTCAAACATTTTAATAATCGAATAGATAATACATAAAAAAAAAATTTAAAAAAAAAACAGTGCATGGACCCAGCCTCGAACCCGTGACCTCAGGACACGGAGCCGATGCATTGACGACCGAGCCATTTGGCTCTGTTTTAATATCATACTAAATTCGTATAAAACACATTAAAAAAAATTTTAAAACTTTAAAGGCATTTTTTTCAAAAACGGCTGGCTATTGCATTTTACTATTTTAGTATATTAATACCGTAAAGGTATACTATTAATATACGAAGTCTCATCCCGAAGTCAATATCCGAGGCCGTGCCCTCCCCTTGTTAGATGGTTTTTAAAAAATTGTCAAATACCCCATTCTTCCTGCTCAGTAATCTCTTGCTTTTGAACAGTCCTCGCCTGCTTAGATTTAGCAGTGCAGCGTTTTTCGAAAATCTGATACGTTTGTTGTCTCGTTTATTAATATAATTTTGTGCGTATATATAATCCATTAAATGAGTTTCTCTTACCATCAACTGGTTTCCAAATATGAAATAATTGCTCAAATAAAATTTTTCTTTAAAGAAATCTATCATTAATTTTTTTTTTTTTTAGGACCAAAACCAATTCCAATTTTTGGTAATAACTGGCGTTTTTTTCCATTAATTGGTAATTATTATGCCAAAAATATATTAGAATTACATAAACAGTTAGTGTTTTTATTGAAATGATTGAATTTGGTCAAATCAGAATAACCTAATACTTGTAAAATTTACTTATAGACTACGGCAAGAATATGGTAATATAGTTAAAATTGAAGGAATTGCTGGGCGACCACCGATTGTAACTTTATTTTCACCAGAAGATACCGAGCATGTTTGTATTTTTTCCAAAATTTAGCTAGAATTATAGTAAAACAACCAATAAATATTGTTTCAGGTCTTCAGAAATGAAGGTGAGAAACCATTCCGAAATGGACTTGAATCATTGGAATATTATCAAAAAGTTTTAAGGAAAGATATTTTTAAAGGTAGCGGCAGTCTCAGTACACTGTAAGCAGAAACCTGATCCTTTTACTGCTATAAAGACTACTGAGCTGATAGTTTAATGTCAAAAATATTTGTTAATTTTCATTTTAGACAAGGTGAAGAATGGAATCGTATGAGATCACAAGTAAATCCAACTCTAATGCATCCACAAATTGTTTCACGCTATATTAATCAAATGGAAATCGTAACAAAGGATTTTATAAATAAGGTGGATTATTTACTTTCTAAGAGTCCAAAATCAGAATTGCCAGATAACTTTCTAAATGAAATATATCGGTGGTCTCTCGAAATATCGTGTTTAGTTTCACTAAATAGTCGTCTAGGTAAACACGTTAAACTAGTTTACTTTTGCTGTTATTATATATATATTTTTTTAAAATTTTTTTGTAAAGGATGTTTGGAATTGAATGTTTCTGACAAGGATGAAGCCCAAAAACTTATAAATTCAATCGTTGATATGTTTGATTTACTGTTTGAGTTAAATGTGTTACCATCTCTTTGGAGAAAAATTTCTACACCAAAATTTAAAAAATTTGTGCGAACTATGGATTATTTGACTAGGTACATCAAAAATATTTCATTCTTGAATTTATTGAGTTACTTATTTTTGAATTTTTGTAGCGTTTGCTTGAAATATATTGACAAAGCAGAAAAAACGTTGAAGAAGCAGAACTCTAGTTCAACTACAAACGTTTTTGAAAATTTATTAAAAATTGATAAAAATACGGCTTTAATTATGGCTATGGATGTGATTCTTGCTGGCATCGATACGGTATCTAACATAAAATTTGACAATCAGCTAAATAAACTAATTGTTTAACTTTTTAGACAGGTAAAACAGCTGCGGCTTTGATGTATTTTTTAGCAGTGAACCAAGACAAACAAGAGCAACTTAGAAAAGAATTGATGGAATCAATACCAAATCCTAAGGAACCTATCAATCGACAAATATTGGATAAATTACCATATCTAAGAGCTTGTATAAAGGAATGCATGCGAATTGCGCCAGTTGCACCAGGACAGAATCGAGTATTATCCAAAGATATAATTCTCTCTGGATATCAAATTCCAAAAGGTGTATGTATTTGATATCTCATTCCCCTGTCGAAATACCATTTTATTCAAGAAAAATTTTTTTTTCAGACTGAAATATTTATGGGAACACTATGCATGTGCAACTGTGAAGACTATTTTCCAAAACCGAATGAATATTTACCAGAACGATGGTTGCGAAATAGTTCTTTAGATAGTTCCGCTAAGAAAACTCATCCATATGTATATTTGCCTTTTGGACATGGACCACGGTCGTGTCTAGGACGACGTTTAGCCTTTACCGAATTAGAAGTGCTAACAGCTATAGTAAGTAAATATAGAAAACCAAAAGGGAAAAGTAAGGAAAACGAAAAATTGTCGGTTTTATAAACAACAAGCGTAAAGTTGTTTACTATTTTATTAGTCGCACATGCCCGACTAGAAATTTTCCTTATTTGCAGAAAGTATGATCGGGTCCTTATCAGGTTTAGATAAGGCAATCCCTAATAGGGAAAACCTGATAAGGTCCTTATGAGGATGTGGTCAGGATAACCTTCTTTGAAGAAAAATATTTTTCATCGGGTTAACCTGATGAGGAAATTATCAGGTCCATGTCAGGATAACCTTACTTGTAATTTTTAACAGGTTATCATGATCAGGACCTTATCAGGATCATATCAGGATAACCTTATATAAAAAACATAAATTTCCGATCAGGTTATCCTAGTCAGAACATTATCAGGTCCATGTCAGGATAACCTTACTTTACAATCTCATGTAAGCTTACATGATTTTTTTTAACTGAATCTGTAACAAAATAACCTTAAAATGTAAGACAATTGTTTCATTTTTAAACGTTTAATAAAACTATATTCGTCAATAACTGAAAAAACTTATAATTTTTCGGTTTTGTTTAATAATAAGAACTACTCTCATCTTTATTATTATATATTTGGGTACATATTAGTGATGAGCAAATGCAAGACCAAGACTACCAAATCTTGGTCTTGGTGTTGCATTGGTCAAAATGCAGTCTTGGTCTTGGTCTTGGTATTGCTAAAAAATCTTGCACTTTCTTGCATCTTTTTTTATTAGCAAATTTTCGAATCGAAAATTCAGCTGTCACAGCCACTGTCACGGTGCGACTTTATAATTTACCGCATCATAGTGTCAAGCCCGGTTCTATGCTAGAAGTTTGTTTTGAGGTTTCTAGAACCCAATAATGCAGTGATGAATTTACCAGCAGGACGAGTAACCTGGAGCTTAGAGCGGCAGATTTTAGGGGCAGCAAATTTGGGGCCAGAGGGTTTTTTTTCTTTTTTGCTCGTCATTAATTTTTTGGTAAGAAAAAGGGCAATAATAACCCACAATTTCGCTCTTAGAATTATAATTATTCAGGAAAAAAGTGAAAAAGTTATTAAGACATTTTTTAGGGAAAGGCAGGGGCGGCAATTTTTCCGGTGTTTAGAGCGACACTTAGAAAAAATCCCTTACTGCAGAAATGATACCTATTTTATATAAATATATATAATTTAGGTATATAATTATATACATATATATATATACAATATATATATATATATATATATATATATATATATATATATATATATATATATATATATATATATATATATATATATATAGTCTGGAACGAAATATCCTATTTTTATGAAGTTTGGTTACGTTGAAAGTTTGGAAAGTTTGAAAGTTCAAAAATCTTGGAAGTGTTCGCTAGCCAAACACTTCAATTCAAAAATCCTTAAAAAAGTAATTTTTGCTAAAATTCCAGTCTTTTAAAATTTTTTACACCATGGCAAAGAGTAAAAAATCCCATAAAATAGCTTTTAGAATCAGCATCCTATGTTAACGGATTTTCGAGAAAAATAATTTTTAACGGAGAATTCGCTATGTTATATAGGATGCTGCAACAAGGGGTGTTTTTAATTATATAGTCATCAAATTATAATTTGGATGGTTTTGTGAAATCGCACTGATTTAGAGCATGAGTAAAGATCTAGAATTACATATTCTGCAATATGTAATACACAAGAAGTTGAGAATATATCAGAAAATGAACTAATGCCTTTTTTAGTGATGTATTTATCTAAAGATGAGAAGGGCGATCTCCCAGGGCGACTTCCCATTATCTTGTTATGTGAAATTGTATTTTATGAGGCTAAAAGTTAAAAATAGTTAATTTCCGGAAGTTCCAATCAAAGTTATGTCGAATTTTGTACAGTTATTTTTCTTTTTTATTTAAAAAAAAGAGTTTGGCCATAAATCTAGTTTTTTTCAATAGAATGTCTCCATATATTAAAAACTGAAATTGACCTACAGTAATAAAAGATAAAAATTATGTGACAAAAAGAAATTGAACAATCGTAAAGGGTCGCTTGAAAAAATAATCATAAAATAATAAAATATCTCCTTGGCATTCATGCTGCTTTGGTTGGAATGATTAACATATGTGCGAAATTCTCTTAATGTGTAGACATACTGGTACGATCGACCGGACAGTCTAAACTCCAATATAATTTTATTATCCTACTTCACTCATAACTAAACACTCAAGTAGGTAATAATTTCTGAACAATTAAAGTCAAGTAGATATTAATTTAGGATAAACAAAATTTGATACATGTTTTGGCCAATTTGTCCATTTGTGTCAAGGTATACGATATACTCACTTTCTGATTTAATAGCTTTTGGGTCCAACGGTCGAATTGGTCTAATCGATCCTTTACCTATTCTGTGGATTAGTATAGAAAATTGGTTTATTTTGTAATTTGTATATATATGTCAGTAAAACAAAATAGAAACAAGTAAATTAAAAAAATTTTTTTTTTGTTAAAGTTTTCTCGCTTGACCGTTCTTATATTCTATTCTACATATTGTATTTAAACTGTTTATGTTTCAAATTTTAGGGTGTCAACAACCTATCATAAATTAGTTTCCTGGCTTTTTACTGACTATACACATAACCTTCGATTCCATTTCGCCTAACCATTATTTTGTTTCCGAATTTACCAAAATAACGAAAACATTATAATCATCTTTGTGAGGTAAAAATTTTTTCTTTCAAAAATCAGAATTTTTACTCTTTACGGTTCCTAAAAAAATTTTGTCTTGTGGCTGCCTCTTTGTCCACCTGAGTATTCGTAAAACCTTCCAACGCGTAACTTCGGAACTATTCAACTAATTTCGATGAAATTTTCAGGGCTTTAGTTAGTCCCACATGAATTTTTATTAAACGTGGTAAAATCTATTATTATTATTTAAAGTTGTAAAATCTATTAAACGCCGATATTTTACTTACTATTCGACCAAAATATTTTGAAGGTAGTTGAAAGCATTATATTGATTTATGACAGCATCACACATTTTTAATTGCAAGTATTTAATTAACTTCGAATTTTTAAAAAAACAATTTTTAATATTGCTTTAAAAAGTTTCACTACTAATTATACTTTCAATTTATTTAAATAGTTTAGCAAGAGTCTTGCTTTTTTCTTGCTTTTGTCTTGGTCTTGCTCACGCGAGTCTTGGTCTTGGTCTTGCAATCATACTTATGGTCTTGGTCTTGGTCTTGGTCTTGCCATACATACTCTTGGTCTTGGTCTTGGTCTTGCAAAAAATGCAAGACCAAGACAAGACTGCAAGACCAAGACTAATTTTGCTCATCACTAGTACATATATATTCCAATGTAAGTAAGGTACTTATAGCTTTATTTGCTGTACACAAATATTGTTGCTGTTCAAAACAGGTTAACATCTTTGTTCTGTTAAATGGAAATTTGTGTTAATATTTTCATTTAACATAAACATGAAATGTTACATTTAACGTTGAACTCATTTTATCTACATTGAGGTATTTATACGATTAATACTGTATATATAATTTAATATGGAGCTAACCCGATAAGGAAGCCTGATTAGGATTAAATAAGGTTATTCTGATCATGATCTGATATGGTAGTCCTGATGAGGACCTGATAAGGTAGTCATGATAAGGACCCGATGACTGTTTTGCGTGACAAACCTGATAAGGACCTCATACGGTAATCCTGATCTGGACCTCATCAGGATGTAAGGCACGCCTGATAAGGTCCTTGTCTGGACCTTATTAAAATTTCTAGTCGGGTGGTCCACTAGGCAGAAACTCATAATTTTTTAACTTTATAAACGGATTTTAAAATACTCTCTAAAGTATTTTTGAATTTTCAGATGTTTCGAAAGTACAAATTCGAATGGCATCATGAACCAGTGAAATTTGAAAGTCGACTTTTGTATAACATTGCAGGCCCACTCAACTTCAAACTGATTCCATTATACTAGAATTATTTATACGTTTAAGTTTTGTATTATACTTTTTGTTAAATAAAAATTTCGAATTAAATTACTTTTTATCTTATTTTTTTTATTTTTCTTACTTGCAAAATTTTTTGAGCTATTAATGGTGAATTTTCACAAATAGTGTCTCTTCGGAGTTATAAAAGTTTTATTTTTTATTATTGTCAGTGAAAATTTAGCACTTTTAATTATTAAATTCAAAATTATTTTGTCGTAATTAAGCATTTATCAAACATTCTAATGACGTGCTTTAATAAACCATCAGTTATTAAATAAAAAATAGGATAATTGTACCTTATTGAAATATAATAACTTGTTTATAAACAAAGCAGTAATTTTCTCAGGATAATAACTTTTCCAATATTTGATTGTAAATACGCGTTTTTAATTTTAATAATATACATATAGAGTAAGATAAAATGATAGCTGGACTTCAAAAATAGGTTGTGCTAAAAAAAAGAATAAAAAAAATAAATGAACAATCTAGACACCATGCTAAAATTTCATTTATTTTGGCACTTAGTCTGTTTTTGAAGTTCAGTCTTCAAATATTTTATAACTAGGCACATGTACAATCAAACCTGAGTAAGGGAGAGCTGCGTAAGCGAGAAAACTCTGTAAGTGAGAGTAATTGTCAGGTTCCGTAATTTTACCGCTCTAAAACCTCTATGAGTGAGAAACAAAAACCCGTACAAGTGAGAGTCATTTTTCGCTCATGGACCTCCATAACTGAAAACTCATAAAATATACGTAGGATGTTTTATGTAAAAAAAAATTATGTTAAATTTTATGACGATATTAAATAAGTTTACTAGCAAGAAGCTGGCTGATCATGAGGGTACCTCCCCCGTCCCCGACCAGATGTTAATTTAAATTTTATTGTGGTTTATCTGATGACCTCATCATGTTTACTAAAATTTTCAATGACTCAAAAACCATAAATAAAATGATATAAAATGACGAAAAGGGAAACAAGTTATAGCTTTCCGAAGTCGTTCTTTTCATTTTTACCAAAGTTAGGTACGTGTAATGTTTGGGAGTATAGGAAGGTGGTTTCAGTGATTGATCGAACTATTCCACCGACGCCACCATATTGTAATGTACAGGGGGTTTGAAAGAAAGGGTGGCAGCTGTGGCTGCATTTAAGTTAAAATATTTTAGTTAAAAAGCTGTAAACTTCAGGACGCGGTTAAATGACTTAAAGGTTACTCAGACGTAGTTACAGGAAATTGAATAACGCAATAACTAGCGATTAACAACAGTAGATTTATATTCTAAAATAAAATATTAAAATTAGAGAATTGATACCGATTTGGGCCAAATAAAGTTACAATAAAACCTTTGTTTCAATAATGAAAGATAAAAATGATATAAAATTCTTATAATCTATAATGTTATATATGCAAGTCGATTGGATGTGGTTGGAGGACTACCGTAAGTTATATGAAAATACCCAAAAATATCTTAAACAATTATAAATCCGAATTTTAGTAAAATATACCGAATCGGATTACATATGTCGATTGAATATTAAGGAAGGAAGTGCATATTACCTCTTCCTGAGGTATACACAAAGCACAACACAAAAGTAAATCTTTAACAACTTTACACATTAAAAGTACATTACGGAATGAATCATATCGACCCGTTTTTGGGCCTCAAGCTAAGCGTCGTTGGGGTATTCGCCTTACCTCCTCAATCAATCGTTCGATTTCATATTTTCAGCGTTTTCGCTGATTTAGCGATTTAATCAAAGGCTTCACCATTTTATTTCCAACTACCTATTCGTTTCTAGATTAATCTATACAAGGGTGTTCAACAATATGTTTACAATATGTTTTTATGCGGTTAGAAAGTGGGTATAGTCGCGGGCATAATTTAGATTACATTACATACGTAAGATTATTAGAAAAAAGACTTCTATCGGATCAGTTATATTTATTAAAGGAATTCGGTCATTCTAATAGCAAAAATGAAAAGATCGGATCCAAATTACTCTAATTCAACTAATCACCCTAATTCAGATCACTTCAAAAGGGCTTGCTTTGAGAAAAGGAACATCTCTTAATTTGGTGACGTCAACAAGTTCACTAGAATTTTTCAATTCCGTAAAACTCGTAAATAAAATGCTAGAATGATGACATTTTAAGCAACTTATAGGTTTTCAAAGTCGTTCTTTTCGTTTTTACTAAAATTAGGCAATTAGAACCACGAGAAAAGAGTTTTCTGTTGGATTAGTCACATTTATAAAAATGAAAAGCTCCTGCCCAAATTACCCTAATTCAATTAATCACTCTATTTCAAATCACATCTTTATCACAAGTTTACCTACTAAAATTTGTCAGTGCCTAGAAAACCGTTAATGATATGATAGAATGATGAAACTGGAAGCGAATTATTGATTCCCAAGGCAATTTTGTTAATTCTACTTAGGAAATTTTTTAAAATTTATGATATCAAAACAGGATTACGAAGTTTTTAAAAAATTGCAAGCACCTTCCTAGTTTGAATGCTGAATCCACCTATCTATTGGCCTGTTGTTTTGTCAAAAAGCTTATAATTCAAATAATAGAAGCTTTTAATTCCCCGCTATTTAGTTTTTTGCAATAACTCTTTCAGTTTTTGATAAAATTAAACGACGAGATCGACCAAAACAGAGTTCCAAAGGATAGATAATATTATTAAAATGAATTCCGACGTTTTGATAGCAAAAATAGAGAAATCTTTTAATTATAAAGTAATAGAAATTCATATGCATAATACTTTATTTAAATAAAAAAAATATTAAAACTAATCCTTGATTTTGTTACCGCTCTCTTCAGTTCCGATAAAACTAGAACTATAACGTTTGCAAAAATAAAATTCTATAGTATAAATCAATTCTAAGGAAGTTTTCCCACTAGAAATATAAACATTTGTCAACATAAACTCTACAGTTACACCGATAATAAGATATTGATTAACGTTTAGACATACTTTGAAAATAACAATAATTGACTCTTTGAAAGTATTTTTCATAACGCAAACATAAAATTGAAGGCGATATAATCACCAATGTTATAATCAAAATATAATAATCAATCCAATACATTATTATGTTTTTCAAAATTAAATGACCAACGGTCGTTGCGTTTATTTATTAAATGAAAATAGAAAAGTAAGGAATACCTATACGTTATTATTGAATTGGTTAATAAAATATATTAAAACGAATAAGCCACCATAGGTCATCTCCGTAGCAACTTGCACGCAAACATTTCCGTTAAAATAGATAACACCGCTACACAGTTAAACTACCGGCAACATAATTATTATTAATTTGGAACAAAATTATTGATAAAGGTTCCAATCTAGCATCACATAGTGTAACGGAAGTGTAATATGTTACATATTATGTAATTATGATCGGTTTTTATAACGGGATAATTATTGTCGCATTAATTTTAGTGGTACACGATGGCTTTGTTAGATATTCTTTACAACAAACTACGCAAACGATTAATATTTGTAAGTAAGAAAATTGGTACACAATTATGATGATAATTCGTCTTCTTTTTAGAGAACAGTATTTTTTAACTATGTTTCTTTCGAATTTCCTTTTTCTTCACGTAATTAGAAATGTCCTTTATTTCTCTGTTTTGTTTTCTATCCTCTCTATTATTTTATACTCTATTCTTACCAATCATAAGATTATTTACAGTTAAGCCATAATTTGTGGTTGATTTTCTTTTTTCCAATTATTATTTTACAATTGTTGAGTTTCTATAGTTTATTTTACCAGTGCTGGATTTACAATAAGGAGACGCGGAGCTAGTGTGGCCCTTTTTTTTGCTCGTCACTTAATTTTTGTAGGAAAAAGATGAAAGTTATTATTGTAATACACGTTTGCTTCGCAATAAGGTTATTTCACAAAGTGAATACAGAGAAAGAGATGGAACGTTATTTGTTTACTTTATCACAAGTTTTTCTTTGCTAAAATGTAGTGTATACAGTATGTTCCTTTAGATATTTTAATTCAAAATTTTTACTTACAAAAATGATATCATTATAATGCAACTTTTTAAATCAAAGAAATACGTACATAATTTATGTATTCTCATGTAAGATATGTCATATGTATATTAATTAAAATATAAAACATTAATTGATAGGCTTTTAGTCACATATGTACATATTATTTTCAAATCTTCAAATTGTCATATGTTTATATATTTTTTATACAAAATTATAAATTAATATATTAGATAATTAAATACATATTTAGTTTTGAACAGAATATTTCCGTTTTTTACGATGTTTTCTCTCAGAAACGATATCATAACATGAATATTTAAAAATATTTTTAACTTCAAAAAGTGATATGGTTATATGTGCATTTATTATTACAGATCTGGTACGTACAAAACTTTTTTTATTTTATTTTATTTTTTTTTTTTTTATCACACTTATGTTACCTTTATTGCCTTTATATGTATATCTATATATGTGTACATTTTGAACATCCTATATACGCTTCACTTATAGTAACACAGAACGAGACAAACCTTTCTTGGTGTACCGTTTTGCGCGGCATCCGTGTAATTTGTAAATGTTTTTTTTTTGTTTTTGTTCTTGACTAATTTTTTTTTAGGGAAAAGTTGGTATGATTTTTTTTCGGGGGCGGCATTTTTCACGGTGCCTAGGACGGCACTTAGAGTAAATCCAACCTTGGGTGAATCTATACGTATGCCAGTTTAAATTTAAACGATAAGAAAGTCATTTTTTGAATTTTCAATAATTTCTTTATTTTCATGAAATATAATGATTTCATTAAAAAGTTTTTTTTGTAAGTATTTTTTTTTTTTTTTTTTGATGACTTTTCTTTTTTGGATTGAAGAATAATTTTCTTTTTCTGTAATCCTGTAAACCTCATTACTTCCTCATCACTCAAAAAATCCTGTAATCCTCATTACTTTGGGTAGCGGTCAAAACGAAAAAGAAAAGTATTTGTTTCCATAAGAAAAAGTCTTATTATTTTCTTTTCTAGTCTAATTTCTGATTGACGCAATTTTTATTCTCAACTAACGAACTTTTCCAACTTCTTTTTTTCAAATTTGTTCTTTTTTGGATATTTTATTTCATCTTCCATTTTCATTTTTAGAATAAATAATTTATAAAATCAAAGATTTTTTTTGATAATTGGTCTTAAATCGTTCTGTATTATTTTCAGAGTCAAGTACAGATTATTTAACTGAATAGTCACAGGCGAAACTAGCTCCTTAGAATTTTTTTACAAGGTACAGTTAAAGTACCTAGCCTAAAAATTATTTTGATTTCAAAGTTATAAACTTCGTTGTATTTGACATAACTTTTTCAATTAAATTTCCTCTGGAGATACAAGCGCTTTTATTTTATTTTTAGATTCAATATACCTAATTGTTTTCACAGGCGTAGCTACAATGGAGCACGTGGAGCGCCAGGGCGCATGGTAAAAAGAGGTGCAACAGAGGAAGTGAGGAACTAAGGCTCGCCACCTTAAAAAAAAATTGTCTCTTCTTAGGGCAGGGGCTTGGTTAAAGTTGCTTCAGGGCACCAAGCTTATAATTACGTCTCTGATTGTTGTATCTAATCTTATAATTTCTCAGTTTTGCAGTAGGATTATACAGAGTTAGTCAAAGGAAGGAAGGATAAAAAAATGAAATATTTCAAAATTACCCCATAAATTTGTAACTTTAAAATATTGGACTCTATAGGCTAACTTGTTCGTCTAATATGTTGTAAGGTTACAATTTTATGTGGTAACTTTAAAATATCTCATTTTTTTTATTCTTCCTACAACTTCACTCCTACCTACTTCACTTACTGCGCATGTCTACATCCTATCTGCACCTAATGCGCAAGTCTACATCCTGGCTACACCTATTGCGCAGGCCTACATTCTGGCTATACCTACTGCGCAGGTCTACATTTTGTCTGCACCTACTGCCGAACGATAAAATTAAAAAATTTACAATAGAATTTTCAATTGAAAATTACAGTAAAAAACAGCATTTGACGTTGATCATTGACGTTTGCAGAATTTTTTTCTCTTTCCATGTCCGGGGTCGAAAAGGGGGTTGCCATTTGAAAAAACCGAGTTGACCTTGATTCTTGACCTTGAGGTCAAAGTCAAGGTCACCATCGGATGCGCCGCAAAAATGATGAAACTTTTGTCACCATCATTTGTCCCAAAAATGCTTTCCTGCTGAGATATTTCATCGTTTCCATACTTTTGACTAACCCCGTATAGTATTAAGATTATAGAAATCATTGTTAACCTTGTTCTAGTATACGTGAATGAGGAATTAAATCAGGTAGCCGATAGAGGACTAGAAACCGCTTTACTCTATGTTTCGAAAGTACCACAACTTGGTGTTAAAGTAGAAATTCAAAGGGTTGTTGGTAACCGCACCGATGCAAAAGGAATTTTAGAATCACGTAAGTTTCCATAGTAAATAAATCAAAAAGAGGGCACGGAATACATTTAGAATTTGGCTTTTAGTATGCAAAACTTATACGGAGTTGCTAGAACAAAACAAACCTCCGCATGTGGTTTTGGACATGACTATGACTGGTATGGCATCAGAAACCGTAAAATCATTTACGGCCGCTCTTTCATTACCCACAATTAGTGCCTCATTTGGACAAGACGGTGATTTACGCTTATGGCGTAATTTAAATGAAGACCAGAAAAAATTTCTCGTACAAGTAATGCCACCGGCTGATATTATACCAGAAATTATACGAACTATAGTTGAAAAGCAAAAAATTGCTAATGCCGCAATTCTGTTTGACGATAGTTTTGGTAGGTAATTTTTGGATGAGACGATTTGCAAAAATAATCACTGAGCTATTACTTTCAGTAATGGATCATAAATATAAATCGTTGTTACAAAATATTCCAACACGTCATGTAATTAGCCAAATTGAGCAGCCACCTAAAATTAAAGAACAACTAAAACGTTTGCGTAATTTGGATATTGTCAATTTTTTTGTTCTGGCCAATTTGGTTAATATTAAAAACGTTTTGGATAGTGCCGACGAAATAAATTTTTTCGGGCGAAAATTTGCTTGGTATGCCATCACACAGAATAAAGGTGATTTAAAGTGTACATGTAAAAATGCAACGATTATCTATATAAAACCAACACCGGATGCAAAAAGTCAAGATAGACTGGGAAATATAAAGACTTCGTTTCAATTGAATGCCCAACCAGAAATCGCGGCTGCATTTTATTTCGATTTGTCACTTCGCACATTTCTAACCATAAAGTAAGTATGATCGAAATTATGTGTTTTGGTAAAATAATTAAGTTTACCTTTTCTGCCTCCTGTAAAGAAATATGATCACAGATGGTGCATGGCCAAAAAATTTAACTTATATCTCGTGTGATGATTATGATGGGCGAAATTCACCACCACGCTACGGTTTAGATTTGCGAAAAAGATTTAAAATGGTAAACTCTTCTTATTCTTTCTCCTTAGCTTTAAGGGAAGATTAAGAGATAAAAAGATAATTATGGTTTTTTGTGGTTTTAGGAATCAAGTGAAATTCCTACATATGGAATTATAAACGTGACGACAAATGGACAAAGCCAAATGGAATTTAACATGAAGATTACCGCGGTTAGTGTACGTGACGGAGCGAGCGATAAATCAGAGCTTCTCGGTACATGGAAAGCGGGATTATCAAACGAACTGAACCTGGTCGAAAGTAACGTTATGAGTAATTATACTGCAGATGTTGTTTATCGCGTAGTAACAGTTATTGTAAATATTAATATAAAATTATTTAAATTTTGTCACTATCTAATGTGACCCATTGATTTTCAGCAAAAACCATTTATATTCCCAGACGAAACTGCCCCCAAAAAATTTTCAGGATATTGTATCGATTTAATTAATGAAATTGCCGAAATTTTAGCTTTTGATTACGAAATTTATGAGGCTCCTGATGGGAAATTTGGAAGTATGGATGAACAAGGGAATTGGAATGGAATTGTCAGGGAACTGATTGATAAAAAAGCTGACATTGGATTAGGTTCAATGTCAGTAATGGCTGAACGTGAAAATGTGATTGATTTCACTGTACCGTATTATGATTTGGTGGGGATTACGATATTAATGAAAAAGCCGAAAACACCGACATCACTATTTAAATTTTTGACTGTACTTGAGAATGAAGTATGGCTTTGTATATTAGCGGCATATTTTTTTACTAGGTAGGGCTTGGTTCATATCTTGTGATGTTTTCCTCTTACGTCAATCTGTTTTTAGTTTTCTGATGTGGGTATTTGATCGTTGGAGTCCATACAGTTATCAAAATAATCGCGAAAAATACAAGGATGACGAAGAAAAACGAGAATTTAATTTGAAGGAATGTTTATGGTTCTGTATGACCTCGTTAACTCCACAAGGAGGAGGTGAAGCACCAAAAAATCTTTCTGGACGTTTAGTAGCTGCGACGTGGTGGTTATTTGGCTTTATTATTATTGCTTCATACACGGCTAATTTAGCCGCTTTTTTGACCGTGTCTCGTTTAGAATCTCCTGTAGAATCTTTGGATGATCTTTCAAAACAATATAAAATTCAATATGCCCCATTAAACGGCTCATCCGCAATGACATATTTTGAAAGAATGGCAAATATTGAAGCGCGATTTTATGAGTAAGTACTGATTAAAATTTGATAATTTAACTTAGGAAAAAATGTATAATATATTCTATTCTACAGCATTTGGAAGGATATGAGTCTAAACGACAGCTTATCTGACGTCGAAAGATCAAAATTAGCTGTGTGGGATTATCCAGTCAGCGATAAATACACAAAAATGTGGCAAGCAATGAAAGAAGCAGGACTGCCGAATACATTAGACGAAGCTGTAGAGCGAGTTTTACAATCACAGACGTCAAGTGATGGATTCGCATTTTTGGGCGATGCAACTGATATTCGTTACCTGCAACTTACAAACTGTGATTTACAAATGATTGGAGATGAATTTTCGCGAAAACCGTACGCTGTTGCCGTTCAACAAGGTTCGCCACTGAAGGATCAGTTTAATACCGCGTAAGTAAAAGTCAATAACTTTTAATTATTTTCTCTAAAGTAATTCTATAATATTTCTAGAATTCTAACTTTATTGAATAAACGTCAGCTAGAAAAATTAAAAGAAAAATGGTGGAGTGGAAATCCAGAAGCGAAAAAATGTGATCAGAAAGATGACCAATCGGAGGGTATCAGTATCGAAAATATTGGTGGAGTATTTATTGTAATCTTTGTTGGTATTGGATTGGCCTGTATTACATTAGGTTTTGAATATTGGTGGTACAAGTATCGCAAAGACACAAAAATAGTTGACGTGCGTGAGGCCCCAAAAACAATCACGAAGTTTCCAAATGCTCAAAAGAATAGTAAAAGAACTGGAGATCCTGATATGAATTTAGGATTTCGATCCAAACAAATTTATCCACCAGTCGGTGCTGCTGGTACAACAAACTTTCGTCCAAGATTTTAATTATTTTTTACTCCTACTTTTTACATTTTTCACATCAAAATAAAAATATTTGTTAAAGAAACTAGAAAGAGGAGGAAGTATTAACGTTTCACTCAGAGGCGGTGCAAGACTAAAATGGAGAGTGGGCAAAATAATTTTTGCGAGGCCCAATTAATTTTCCCTTTGAAATTTCTCCCATAAAAATTAGATGATGAGAAAAAAATCCCTTAATCATTTTTGCGAGGTCTCTGTTCCCATGATTTTTCAAAACAAAATCCCGGAAAATTAGGTGGCGAGCAAAAAAAAAAAAAAAAAAAAACACCTTTAAAGTTATGCCAGCTTTCTTATATATGTGAAGCCCCGCCGCGAGGCCCTCAAAGGCGCGAGTCTATAGGTCGCCCACCCTTTGCGCCGCCCCTGGTTTCACTTTTTAATTTAGACTTGATAATTTCTATTATTTCATTTTCCTAATAATATTATTTTAATTTTAATAATTATAATAAAATACATACCTGTTTTAAACAATGTAAATGTTATTTTATTGATGTTTAATGTTTATAAAAATAAACATGCAATTAAAAGTTAATGGTAAAATTCTTAACTATTTAATTAAGACTCAGTTCAATTAAGACCCAGACCTTGATATGCATTTAAATGTTAATTTAATCAATTTGTTTTCCTTAATTGCAACCTAGACACTGATTTTCCTTTAATTTAAATTTTTACTGTTGAGATAAAATGTTGAATGAAATATGTGTCACTGTATCTAATGTGGCATTGTTTGTTAAAAAGTGCTATATTTATTAACTGATTGAAATTAGTCCAAGTGGTTGTAATCACAGACCAATGAACACTATTTATATTATACAACTAGACAAAGTGTAAGATTTAAGGAATATAATAAATAATGTCAGTTTTTGAGCAAATGCGACTATAATTATTGCAGGACATAATTTGTATACGTACGTATTTAGAAAATAAAACGAATACCACTTTCTTTCTTTCAAAATTTTGCAGTTTCTTCTCAAAAAAGTAAAATTTTATTATCAATATTATATTTTGACAATAATTATTTGAAAACGTTTCTACGGATATATAATCGGTTATTGCATTGATTACTATATTACAGAATACTATTAGGTCAGAACTTGGTCGTATATAATATAATATAATATAATGTTCATTGGTCTGTGGCTGTAATCTTTTGTAGGTATCTATAACATAATATATATCAATTTAAAAAATGCTTTGAAATTAAAGATTCAAATTCTTAACAATTGACGTTGTTTTTATTTTTAATCACTCAGGAACTATGATAATTAGTATTCAAGATTTATATATAATACTTATATAGTTATATCATTTCTAATTTATTTTGCTGAGCAGATTAATTTTTTCCATTTCCAGTAATTCGATATAAATCAATTTTTGAAATTTAAGTACCTACCTATACAGTTCTTGTGTCTTCTTTCTGGATGATCTTTTCCCAAATATATGTTATTTTTCAACAGATTTTTCTTCCTGATTTGGATTAAATCATCGCCCTTTTTAATGATAACGTATCTTTTCGTAAATCTTTTGCAAGTTTCTATCAAGGTTTCCACCTTTAAACAAAATCAAATCGGAACAATCCAGAGGAATTGTTGACATTCAACATTTGTCAGGAAATTATCAAGGTAATATTTTTATTAAATTAATAGGTATCTGCACTAATATTCTTAAAAGCAAAAATATAGATAATGTATTCATAAAAAAAAGAGAATTTTTCCCTTCATTTTCGGTATTGAATGTCTACAAGCGAAATGTGATTGAAAGTCTACAAGCGATTTGTCATTTTGGTAGTTTCAAAACTGATGACGAGTGTCCGGCTGATCGGGGCTTTAAAAAAAGGTTTCAACTTTTTAAGGGCTGAATCTCAGTAAATTTCAATTTGGGGTCGATAGCAGTTAGCAGGAAAAAAGCCAACACAGTTCGTACGAGGGCATTCCTTCCCATGGCTATCCGCCAATTGCCTTTGTGTTTTATTTTTAAATATTAAAAAACGACCTTAAATAGTAAACTGGAAGGCCTTTATGAAGGTATTTTTTCTTTCCAAAAAAATCGAAAATCTCTATTTTATAAATAAAAATCCAAAATTAATACTTTGTAAATAAACATTAACTACAACATTTTTAAATTACTTAAGGGGGGGGGTAAGGTTTTAAAAGCGAAAAAAAGGCATATTTTCATGATTTTTTTTAGAGATATGAATAATGTTGGCTTATTTATTTCATATACACGTTATAGTACAACATTTGAAGTATCTTTGAAAAAATTATCAATTAAAAATATCGATAAATAAGTCCGTGACAGCGAATTTCCGGAGGCGCCTCGAAAAAAAGTTGTTTTATGGTGAACATCATAACTAGGTACCGGATCATCCGAGATAAAAAAATTGAAATGCGTTTAAAAGGCGATATGTTTCCCTTGGGAGTCAGGAAGAGTTTTTTGTATTTTTTCGATTTTTTTATTTTTGGCAGCATTTTGAAGTGAAAAACGCAATTTTTGCTAAAAATTTCGGTTAATTTGTTATTATAAACTGGAAAAAAATAGTAAAAAAAAAAAACTCGACCTGATTACCTGTTGATTTATGTGTAGAAACAGTGTACAAAATTTCAACAAAATTGGTGAAGTAGATTTTGAGTTATGATGTTCACGAACTTCAAAAATGTTGTTTGCGAGAAAATGGATTTCAAGTTTTCTATACTCAAAAACAAAAAACTAAGTTACGCGGGTAATTATAGTAAGTACTTAACTATACTTACGCGGCTAATTATAGTAAGTATTTGTTTTGTATAAGATTTGTAAGTATAAAATTAAAGTAAATTTTATACTTACCAGGTAGGCGCGTCGCGCAGCTACCAGGCAGGTATAAAAATCGAGCATGAGGGCCGTCCGCTTGAAACGCTGTATCTTCATTAGTTTTGCTCGGATTTACTTGAAATTTTGACACAACACGCTCGACATGTTTTATATTCAGAAAAAAAATTAAAAAAAAATGCAAAAAAAAAGTTTAAAAACCTTACCCCCCCTTAATATGTATGTATTGCATTTGTTATAAAAGTACGTTCATTTTTTTTAAATTTTCAAATTTACTATTCGCCTACTTGTCTTATAGTATAAATATAAAGCATTTTAAACACATTTAACAATACCATTGAATTCCGATGCAAAAATGGGCGAAGCAGGGGGAGGGAAAGTAATGTGAGATCCCTAAAAGGCACTAACTGGATACTAACTCAATACATGTACAAAATTTCAGCCCTCTACGTTTACTCAGAGAGTCTCTAAGCGTGTTAGAAAAAAGGCAAAAAATTCAAGGAAATATTGGCATAAAAATCGTGGGGTTAAGGGTTAAAAGTTTAAACCTCCAAAAAGCAATGGCTGGCTATTAACTTAACCTGTACACAAAATTTCAGCCCTCTAGGTGTATTTGGGGAGATTTTGACTCGAACGAAACTGTTAAAAAACAAGAAAAATCATGTTCTTTTTGGTATGAAAATGGTGGGGTTAAGGGTTAAAAGTTGAGACCCCCAAAAGGCACCCCCTTGGTACTAACTCAATCCGAATACAAAATTTCAGCCCTCTAGGTTTATTTGGGTGACCTGTGCGACTGGTACAAACTTCGAAAACGTCAAAAAAGCATAAAATTGTAGCTTAAAAATGATGGGGTGGGGGTAAAATATTAAAACCTCCAAAAAGCAGACCCTAGGTATGAATTCTATCAACATACCAAATTTCAACCCTCTAAGTTAATTCTGGGGGACTGTGGGCGCGTAAGATCCAGCAAAAATCATTTTTCCCCCTCTACTCCCTCCAAATCATCCTAGGAAGCTGAATTTTGAATATGTTGTAGGTAATTGACCGAAACATTATTTCCAACCGGTTTGGAAATTATTTATTGTTTTGTTACCATTATTTTTAATAAACCTCATTAAAGTAAAATTTTGTATTGCTGCGAAAAAACGATATAATTTTTGTAATTTTTTTTTTTTATGAAATACAAAATTAAATTTCGACATTTGATGAGAAATACCCATATACCTATGTATGCTGGCATCTAAATTAAACGAATGAATCCATCGCCTTACTTATTAAAGACGAGGCGACGCTTACAGATTGATATTTTGTGCGTAAACTAAGAAATGGAGATAAAACTGGTATAATGTCGGGACTCGAGGCTCCATCATCGAAATCAGGACTGTCCCAACCAAATCGAGACGTGTGACAATCGTGGTTCCTACGCAAGATGCTATAGTAGTAATTTTTAAAGGATCATACTACTCATTAATTTATTTTTCATTCCGAAGAAAAATTTCGAAACCCTTATAGTTTCGTCATATATGTTTTTTGCTACATTTTCAGAAATTGATTCTGATTGGTTCCCTTTATCGTTTTTAAGGAACGATATTTTCCTAAAGAGTTGTGAATATAGACACTTATGTTAGCTATTGTAGCAAGCATTAGATAATTATCACATAATATGCAATATGCAATAGCAAGAAATGAACTGAATTTTTTTATTCAATATTTTCTTTGATGAAATGATGATCTAGAGTTCTAGACTACATTTTTAAGGAATATCAAATATAAAAAATATCAAATTCTAATATCAAGTTTCATCTATAGCGGACCACTTTCTCAGTTTTTTTACTGTCGGTAATTTGAATAAATATTCTGGTAAAATTATAAGTAACAGCTAGTGAGATATAATCTGATAAAACACTTCGAAAAATTCTTCGGAAGTTTCAAAATTCTAAGTAATTTGGAATTCGCCGTGCAAGAATGTGAGTATTTTTTTTTTTTTTTTAGGAAGACAACTTACTCTGTTTCACGATATCTATGAATTTCAAACTAGAGTTTCAGTGGAAGTTTTAAATTGCTGAAAGCTACAATACATTTATTTCAAATGGAGGTCTAGATTATGTTGGTCTTTTCTATCAATTTTGCTAATACGTATTATTTTTTATGATATTTATGCAAATTTATGCAAATTTTTCAATGGTCCAAAATTTAAATAAAGTAATAAGTACATTACAAAAAATTGCATAGTTTTGAAGACCAGGGTTGTACTGTACGTTTTTTCAGTAAATATTATCCACCAAAAGCATAATTTGTAAAAAAAGGTTAACTTCTTGTCGATGCTGTGTGTCTTGTTACCAAAAAAAAGATATGTAGAGATTATATCAAGTTTCTAGCTTTCATGTTATTAGTAGTGTTTTGATACGCACAGGAAAATATTGTGTCAATAATTGATAAATTCACGGACCAAACTTGTTGAGTTTTTCAAGGATCTTAATATTACTCTGTCTTTAATGAACTCTGTGGGATTAGATTTGCTTTCCGCATATGTACATACACGGTATATAATTATGTAGCTTGCACTCAAAGCACATAGGTTTCTTGTTAATTTTCTCCGTTTTGAAGATCATGCAATAGGTATTGCTTGAATAAAGCTACTCTTATCGGTAGCTTCATCGCTATAATGCCAACGCTTCTCTAACCTGTATATTATACACTTTAGAGAGGTTCATCTCATATTACAACTTACATTTCCCGAGCCGTACTTATTTCATTTTTGCTAAAATTTTTAAATTTCAATTTCTGTAGAAAAAGATAAAAACAAGACAAATATTCCTGCTCAAAATGGTATTAAATTAAACAATCACGATTTTACTTTTATTTTTGTTCCACTACTGAGTAATTGTTTAAGCTTTTCAAAATTTTCATTGTAAAAATTCTTTTGAATTGAACAAATAATAAAAGAAAATTATTATTTTTCTTCGGCCTTTGTGTTTTAAAACAAAAACATAATATTTACATACACCCTATGCGGTACACATTTTAATATAAATGTGATACTCCAGAACTTTTAAAAATTATTTCGAAATAAAAATGTATCTAAAGTTGATATTTGTGATATTTTTCGCTTCATTATTCTGGAGTTGCCACGGTAAATTTTCATTCGATATTAACTATAAATATTAAAAATTGAAATTTATATCAAATTTTTAAAAGGACGTGGCTGTCAGACAATAGAAAAGCGTCCTGGCGTTTGTGTTCCCATGTCACACTGTCCGTCGTTAAACACGTACGTAGATTTCAAAGTGGAATCGGTGGAAGAGATTGAACTCATAATTAATGAATCCGTCGCAATTTGTGGCCGTAACAGTCAAAAAGAGTTAATTGTTTGTTGTCCGCGAGATTTCTTTCGACACTTGAAACCACTACCAATTTATAAGGCCGACGAGAAGAAATTGTACACTTTGCCAAATTTAAAAACTTGCGGTCGAAGTACAAGACAGAGTCCGAATACAAGAATCGTTGGTGGATTTGATGTGGATAAAGGAATGTTCCCGTGGATGGTCTTGCTGGGGTACGGAACTATGCGCCAATACTTTAATATGGATTGGAAATGCGGTGGATCCTTGATCAGTGAGGCTCATGTACTAACCGCTGCCCACTGTATATTACCCGATTTGTACGTATCTGTTTATCAACGATTTCGCAGTGAGTCAGTGGAAGACAATAAATAATTCATAAATATTGTCAAACTGATTGTCTTCTGCCTGTGGATCACGGAATTTAAGTTAATAAAATTTTGTCAGACACAAATTCTTTTAGGATTCGAGTTCGTGTAGGTCTTATCGACATGGCAGATCTTTCAGAAAATGAGGGTGATGTCAAGGCTGTGTACAAACATGAAAATTTCAACAATAAAACATTCTTGAATGATATCGCCGTTTTGAAAATTCAATGGGAGGAACCTTTTATTTTGTCCCCTACTTGTAAGTATGTCTACCAAATTCGTATCAGGATGTTCTAAAAATATTTTTAATGTTCTGTCCCAAAATTGGCAAAACGAAACACTTGTTGAATCACCTCAATGTCCGTACGCCGGCGGTTTATTTGTTGCAAGTGATTTTCATTGAATTAATTCGACGTAAAAATTTTAAATTTAGCACAGAGATAGAGCGTGGTGGTCCAATTATAAACGTGAAGTTAAATTTTTATCGCGGGAGTTAATTTCAATGGGTATATCGGGAAATGTAAAAGAAATTTCAAGAGCATCGTGTAGGGTGTCAAAGAAAAAAATTATTGAAGCATGAATTCAACGACATAATATATCGCATAATATGTGATGTATATTTTTATGTATTTTTACAAAATCAAAAATATTGAAAATGAGTTAAAAACAACTTATTGTATGGAACACTATTTGCGCAAATACGACTTGCACATTACCGATTTTTTTTTTAGCTCTGACCGGAATAATTTGTTTACCAACAACTCAAGAGATGCGCGAAAACCGGTATGTGGATTATTATCCGTTTGTGGCTGGATGGGGTCTTACTAGTTATGGAGGTGATCCAAGCCAGTATTTAAAAGGTGTCCAAGTCCGTGTCCTAACCAATTCTCAGTGTAAAAACAAACTGAGGAAAGTACAGACTAAAAAGAAGGTCACCAGCTATCAAATTTGTGCCGGTTATCAGGAAACTGAAAAGGATTCATGTAAAGGTGATTCAGGTGGTCCATTAATGATACCCACTTTGTCAGAAGACGGTGACACGCAATTTATACAGATTGGTATTGTGTCGTGGGGTCATCGTTGTGCTATCAAAGGGATACCAGCTGTCTATACACGAGTTTCGGACTATATTGAATGGATACAGTCCAAATTAAATTTATAATTACGTTGAATAAATAAATAAAATATTTAAAATAATCGGTTTTTTATTTGATTCAAATCTCGTTTTATAACTTTTCTATTGTATTTCGATACTTTTCGATTGTGTTTATAACTTTTCGATTTAAATTTTTTTCAAGGAAGCTTTTCAACAAAATACTCACTTTTTTAAACATACTCGTATATCTCAGATTTGGCATTAATTATTTATAGTACTTCGCTTCACTCAGCGATTCTAAAGTAGCAATATTCATATTTTAATAGCATTGTGAAATCTTTCCGTAAATACCCATACTGACATCTTTAGAAAAATTTCAATTTTGAACTCTTTTTGAGACCCTAAAACAATGGAGAACAATTTGAAATTCAAGCTATTTATGTTTGGAATTTAAATAATATTTAAGAAAAAATTTGACCAAGATCCGTCTAATCGTTTCTTTTAAGCCCTTTTTGGAGCTCTAGGGCCATGGGAGATGGTTTTCATCTCACGTTCACCTTTCCCAGATTTCAATAGTGTTTGAGCAAAATTTGTTCTATTTCGTTCAACCATTTATTTTAGACGTTTTTTATAGGTTTTCAGGATTCTGAGGGATCTCATAAAACATAGCCTATGACAGCAGAGTTTTCTAAAAGTGGTTCTCACAGTGGTAAAAGTGGTAAAATTTTCAAAATCGGTTAGGTAATTAATTCTGGGTGAAAAATCAAGTAAAAATCGTTGCATTTGACAGTTTTCTCAAAATGTTTTGTAGCTTATTATTACTGTTATTACGTAAAAAATTGGCAAAAAAGCAAAAAAACGAGCGTAGGTAAAAAATTAGTGTACAACCTTTTAGGACAAACCGTAAAAATTACACATACAGTCTGTCACACAAGAGCGTCCGGTGGACTGTTTCAAGAGAAAACTATTTGGAAGCTCCACTACTGTACCATTCGTTGAAGAGTAGGATAGACTACTACGCTTTGTGCTTGAGACGCCAGTATTACTTTGTATTGCGATAATAACACAACATTTCCAATATTATAGTATGCATAATGCTTCGAGGCAATGTTCTTGTGTATTCAGAGTAAAGGACTTAAAATGACTTATAAAGCTGGTGCTAAATATATGCACAAGTCAAAAGACTTTGTATGGAAGTGAGTGTTGCGATATAATGGCCAGAAAAGCGTCAACAATTGTCCCGAGAAAGAAAAAACGCGAGGGTCTTCTAAAAAAGAAGATAAAACCATTTTCAAGTTATTTCAACGAAAACCTTTATTAACACTGCGACAAGGACAAAAGTTATTGGCTAAAAAGGAAGTTAATATTAGCATAATGACTCTGAATAGGCGACTCACCGAAACAAATATCTCCTGGCGTAGTACGATACTGAAATCTTTCCTCAAATCGGAGCATTGCAAAAAGTGACACTTCCGGGCTATGTAAAATTTGAATCGTGATTGGAGTAATATAACTTTTACTGACGAAGCGTGTTTTTACACATGGGTTTCTGCCAAATATACTTGGTCTTTTAATAATACAGGTCTGCCGCCATATCCGAGCTCTCTGGCGGCTGTTACCGTGAAATGAAATGCGAAAAATCTTATAAAAAGTATGGTAAAACGGTGCCCACAAATTCTAGACAATAATGAAGTCTGGACAACTTACTAAGTAAATGCGTAATAGTGCTCTTAGTGTACTTTAAATCGATTTATTCATTTCTAATGCTAGGGCCACACTAAGGTTAATGTCTAACGTAATGTCTAATGTCTATAAACGCAATAATTATGGCACTAATATAACGACTTAAACTACGCGTAAATTGGGCGGCTACACTATAGCATTTAACGTATTATCTCGATAATTATCGCGCTAAAACAAAAATGGATACTATTTTTATTTTTAATTAATATAAATCTTAATTTTAAATACTGTTAATTTAAAAAGGGAAAAATTTTAAATAATTTTTGTTTAAATATACATGCAACATAAACATGATTGTTCTTGTTGCCTGAAAATACATAAATAGACATATTATGTACATATGATACAAATCGTACGTATGTATGCAACCAGCGTAGAATGATATAATAGAATATCCAGCCATGTGTAGCCACCATTTTTAACGCCATAAATGACGCGTTAAAATCCTTTGATGTGCCAAAAAGACCGCCACCTGAGTTATCGCCTAATGCCTAACGTCATTATTAATGACGTTAATAAATTAACGCGTTAAGTTCTGGTCACACCTGCATTTAATGTCGATTAACACGGTAATTAACGGCATTAACCGTTAGTGTGGCCCTAGGGTAAGAAATAATAATTTTTCTTTTAAATATGGAGACGATGCTCTTGTGTGACAGACTGTAAATGTTCTATATTTCATCCTTAAAGTTGTGAAAACTTAAGCTAGTTACTGAGGAATCCTAACTTAATACGCGCTCAACACGTACTTGGCAAATTTTTATAATTGCAATTAAACAATCAAAAGTATTTTATCATACAATAAATTGGATTTAGTCATCATCAAGGTGGGCAATAAAATTTCCTTGACATGAAGGTAAAAATAGAGTTTGTCGTTTGTAAAATATATGTAGCAAATAATTTTTTTATTTTTCTAAAATTATTCTTCGTTTGATTTTTATTATAAATCTATCATGACTTATTTGCAAAGAATTATTTATTTTATTTTAATTAAAATTTTATTAACAATTTCAGGTAATTTTTGGCAAGAACTCTGAAGTTAAATTGTAACAATTACTTTCAAATTAATTTTTGTTTTTTTTTGTTTAGTTTATTCTGAAAACGTTACAGAATTTAACAATGATAGTGTACGAACTGCATTCAAAAATATATTTTTTAAATTTTCACCTCCTGTGGTTTTATCTTCATTAAAAAATAGCAATATTAACGCAAAATGTAGAAGTGATAGTGAAATATATTTGCGTGATTTACAAAATTTAAAGCTATGGGCGCTTAAAAGTAAGTATACATTATCTTATCATACTTAATTATTACTAAACTCGAACAATTGTATTAAAAAGGAAATCAGAAGTGTAACTTGGTTATCCACTTTCTGGAAAATCAAAGACAAACTTAGTTTGGCTAGGGAAATCAGTGATCTCAACGTGTAATCTGGGTGACTGGGGAATTTCTTTCAATTTGTTCTAATGTTTAAAACTGAGGAAAACGACACTTACAATTAGGAAAATGTCAAGGAATTTTTTCTCATTACTCTGATAGTGTATAGGTGGTATAATTTATATTAAAGAAAATATTATTACATTTTCTAACTCTGTGGAAGGACCAAAGAAATATATTCTATATATCTTTGAGTAATTCGGTACCTACCTGTTGTATACTAACCAATTAGATTTGTCATGGCGCCCGTGATTTTTCTTCCCGGTTTGCGTGAAATCAAATATTTTTTATATGAAAAATAATTACATACAGTTACTTTCGTGGATTAAATTTTTGAAAAAAATAAAAAACTGCATTAGAACTATTGTAAATTTTTAGTGTACGATGCAACAGGAAAATTCCCATCGGGTTTATTGAATGGGAATGTCCATGTAAGTGGAGATTTGGATAGTTGTTTTACCATTAATGAACATTCCGCATCCAATCAAATAAATGGTAAATTTTGTGTTGCCTCTATATTTGCTGAACCGACTACACAAAATAAAGAAATAAAAGACGCAATGGAACTTGTACATTCATATTATGCAGTTAATAGCAATTTTGACGATGTAAGTTTTTTTTTTTTTTGTATTAAAATATTAGAGGTATTCACATTCTTTATTTTAGGATGTTAATTTCTTTCCAACATTTTCGAAAATGTCTTGGGGCTTTTGTATCCCATCATCATGTAGGTCGAAAGATCTCGAAAGGTTTCTTCATGAATTCTTGAAACCGTACAATCATACGAGCGGATTAGAAATTAAACTGCGTGTGGAGTCACATCATTGCAGTGTGAAGGAAGATGCAACATTTTCACCGGCATTGTCTCAATCAGTTTTCCTGATTATTTGCGTCATTTGGATAATCTTAAGTGTTGTTGGTGGACTGTACGACTTTATTTATAATCATGAATATTACAATTTAAATAATGAAAGTTTACCTGTGCAAATATTGTATGCCTTTTCTTTGCGACGTAATTGGCAGTTGTTTTTGAATTTGGATAATCTAGACGATGATATTGAGTGTGTGCATGGAATTCGAACTCTGTTCTCAATCAATATCTACTTGGTTCATCGAGCTGTGTTCGGTTTATTTAAACCAATGTCGAATAGAACTAGAATTACCGAATTGATGGAAGGACCAGCATCTATGCTATTTCGAGCATTCCTCAATCATGTTGATACATTTGTACTGTTAAGCGGATTGTTAACTTCGTATTATGCGGTCAAGAAATTACAACAAGGATCGAGATTGAATATTATGTCGATGTATATAAAACGGTATATCAAGTAAGTTAAAGTAATTCGAGACAGTAAAGGTTTCTACCAAGATTGAAAATAGTGGCAATTTCATTGACATGTTTGTTTCAGATTTGCCCCAATTTATATTATTTTGACGGCCATAATTGAAGTGATATTTATTTTTGGTTCTGGTCCAACAATGTTACGCGTTGTAAGACATTTTATCATTTCTTGTAATTCGAATTTTTGGAAATCATTTTTGTTCATTGGAAATTTAGATGGAATTGATCGAATGTGTTATCCACCAGCGCATCAATTGGTAACAGATTTTCAAATGTATTTAGCGGCGCCATTTATCATATTATTTTTATGGAAAAACTTACGTCACGCTGGCAAGATTTTGGCTGGTGCAATTGTATTATTGAGTTTAATTAAAGGAGCTACGATCTTTTATAACGAATTTATGTTGGCTATTAATTTTGGCGTTTCGTAAGTATAAGCCAATAGTTTTCTCCTAAATCATCTATTTTTTTTACGCGCTTTGTTTCGCTAAACCTTTGATAATCGACCGAAATTGTAATCAGTTGTATGGCTAAGCTATGACTTCGAAGGTTTTTCCATGTTGTAAACAACCGCATTAAAATAGTAACAACCATAGATGTCATACGTATATTTCTTATAATAAGTTATAGAACTTTGACACTTGAGATTGCGAAAACTAAACAAGATATCAAAAACATCAAGTTCTATAAGTGTCTGTATTCAGAGGGTTAAAGAGTACATCTTCGGTTCGAATCGCCAAAAGAACCGTTTAGTGCGTAATTTCTTAGATGAAATAGAGTAGACAAAAAAATTTCAACCGAATCGGGGTGGACTGTTTTCGGAAATATAGCCCAATTTAAATATAATTTTGTATTGAATTTTTATTATGTGTTTCAGATTGAAGAAATTAGTCGAAGCATCAAATACAATGTATTTAAATCCAATTTATCGAGCACCTCCATACTTATTTGGTATCGGGTTAGGATTTTATATGCGAGTTTGGAAAAAGACACCTCTGTCCTATGTAAGTTTTTTAGATATTATAGAAAAAGTACTTTAAGCTACGAAAGAATAATTTCTTTTAGGATCGTCGTAATATTGGATGGTGTATGGCTCTGGCTAGCGCTTACTATGCATTCTTCGCGCAGTCAAATGCCTCGTTACGAGATTATAAATACGATCGAGTACAAGAAACAATTTATGGTGTATTTCAAGCAATTACATGGAGTTTTGCTCTGTGTTGGGTAATTTTTATGTGCCATTGTGGTTATGGTGGAGTTCTAAATCGATTTCTTAGTTGGAAGGGATTCCGACTCTTTAGTAAAATATCTTATCCATTCTATATGAGTCAAATAATTATAATTTTTGCGGGAATTGCGGGAGTATATGTGCCAGTCTATACTAGAGCAACTGATTTAATCGATTTAAATGAAATTGTGTTTATACTCGGTGTTTCAATGTTTTTAACGATTGTTTATATGTACCCTGTGGGTCACTTGTACAGTATTTTTTCAAATTACGGTGAGTTCCAGTATGTTAAACATGTTAAGATCAAAATTTATAAATAGTTATTGAAACCGATTTTTAAAAAAATTTTGTTCTGCAGGTAACAAGAAATCATCAAAAAGTCACAAGACTGAAAATAGTACTAAAAGTAAAATCGTATTAAATGAATACTCGATTGAAGAAATACAAAATTCTATATTTGAAAAATCCAAAATGTTTTAGCTTTTGTAAAAAAAAAGTTAACATTTCATTATTACGAACTTATTACAAATTTATTAATTTATTCTGTGTTTATTTATTAAATAAATTTTTGTTATTTATTTTTTTTTTTATTATTTATTTTTAGGTTATTTGGCTTTTTAAATGTTTATTTTTATATTTTATTTACATGAAATATTTACAAATTTTACGAATTATCAACGTTATCAATTACTGTTTAAAAAATACATATTCGACCGGTTTTACATTCATAATTTTAAAGGTTCTCTAACTAAAGTTACTTTTAATTTAAAGTAGACTTTATTTTTAGCATGGTTTTGTATAAAACGAACTATGAATGATCGTAGCCAATCTTACATTTAAAAAAAATAACTATAGAAACGAAAATATCAACATGATTGAATTTCAAAAGATACACATTTCACTCATTTCGCTACTGCCAGTGAGATTGGAATAGAAAACTGCATTATTTCTTTTTAAAAGAAATTTATCATAAATAGGTAAAATGAATCATAAAAGAAATCGCAGGTAACTCAGAAATGGTTCAGCCAGTTTAACCCAAAAGGAATGTTTTATATTAATCCAAGACGTAAAAATAATCAAAAATATTATTGAAAATAAGCAAACAAATAAAATTTTTATTTTATTTATTTAAGGTAGGAATATTTTATAGAAAATTATGCTTATAAACAAAATTCAATGATAATAATCAGCAATAACAAATATGTTAAAGCCAACTTTAAGCAGTAAAAGTCGAGATAATTCTTACTTTAGTTTAAAGTCGACTTTTACAATAACGGGGCTTTAAATTTGACTGTAAAACAGTACCAAAAATAAAATCTGTTTTAAAGTTGGCTTTAGTGTTAAAGTCATCTTTAAATGTGAATGTAAAACCGGACGATTATGTTTTTGCGTGAATTTGCGAAAGCTAAATTTTATTTTGTTTTTAATGTGTATAACTTTTTCTGTGTTTATATACCTACGTGTCATGACCTAACTTCATAGTTTCGATTTATGCCACCAGGTTTGACACATTTTTGAACAAAATGACATAAATGTTTGAATAAATCTTAAAGTTAATAACAAAATTGTTGTAACGTATCAGTGTAATGGAGACGTGTATGAAAACAAGAAAAAAGAAAGCTAAAAATATTTAAATTTAGCTTTAATAACAGTAAAAGTCTCTGTTTAACTTAACTCTTTCATATTGTATAAAAATGTATTGGAAAAAATGATTTAAGTTAGGTCGTTTCGACTCACAGCATATAATTCGAATATGAGGACGATGAGGACTGCCTGTTTAACACGTTAAGGGTAATGAGGAACTGACGAACAATTATTGTTATAAGGTACATCGTACATATACAAATGTAGCTCACTTTTTGCTTTCAAGAGTTTCCAAGCTTTTTCAGTATTGGTATCCAGTTCTAGTATTTTTTTCAACTCATCCCCCTCAATGCCGAACATTAACATATTTTCTATTGTAATCATAATCGTAGAGTCTGTGAATTTTCCATTCGACGAATTGTGAGGCGGTGAATTGCAGTCGGTGAATTTTCCTGGAACCCTCGATATACCATTTGATAATGAATGAGAAACAGTTAAAATAATATCGGTCGATGCAAGATTTGAGTCTGTGTTCTGCTGATCATTTTTTTTTTTTTTTGTTCTACATATGTTATTAAAGACTTTGAATGCCTAGGATCAAAATGATGAAAATCACTTGAAACCAACAAAATTTTAGAATAAAAAAACCCTGAACGTTTCATATTGATTAGGAAAACTGATCATGAAGAAAAATGCATTATAATATATTGTAAAATACATTATTAGAAACTGAGTATTTTTTTTATAATTTAATGAAAAATCATGTTAAAAACCTAAAATTTTGCACACTAAGCAGGAAAATCTGTTTAAACACACATACAAATCTCAAAATTATTAGAAAAAATTACTGGAATAAATTGCTGCAACGTCACGTTAAATGAGGCATGGCAGGAGATTCAAAAATAAAATAGTCATATATAACTTACAAAATTGTAGTTCAGCATAAAAACATCTTCCAAAAATCGCAGCCTTTTTACTAATTTTACGGACTCAACGTCGTTAAGTCGAAAAAATACGTATCTTTTGAAAAATTTGGTTTTGTAGCTTTTAATATGATTTTATGGATTTTTAATTTTTTTTCTATTTGAAAGTACATATACAAAAAATAAATACCTATCTTCGTAAATAACTTCTAAACCATTGTTCATTCAGAAATAATAATATTATGATCAAGTAAAATTAAATAAAAATTTTCAACGTGCAAACCAAAAGAGATGGATGAGAACACAGACGCAGAAAGTGAATTTTAGTTTTTAAATGAATAAGAACAAATTTAAAAAAAAATATTGTACCAATATATTTATTTCTATAACGAATATTCTTCTTTACAAATATAGATAAAATATTACTAGGAAGATATTTCTGTTAAAATGTAATAAAATAAATAAATCCACATTTCTTTTTTTATGACAATAATTTAATGGTAGAGAGCACTAGTTACTTATATGTATCTAAATTACCTAATATTATGAAATGGTAACCAAAAAAACAAAAATTCCATCAAAATATAGCAGATTCCGGACGGATGTAATAATATGGAAATTGCTCGTTTCCATTAATTAAATGCGCCGTTCTTTTTAGTCTTTACAATTTGGAATCAACATAAATTCATTAGACAATAATTATTAAATTCCTTTGGAAATTATATCACAGTACCATTTATTTTTAACTTTTCAAAATATCAATTTTTTTTAATTTGAATTACTTTCCAAGGTATTTAGTAGATGTTTTTGTTTCATTTGTAATGGATCTTACAAAATTCACTAATTTTTCTTCATTTTATATCGAATCTAATGCTCCGCCAGCCAATTTTGTTGCATACGTATTAATAACCTGCAAACGCAATTCAAATAATTTTAATAAGATGGAAGATCCATGAAGGATCTACTTGAATTCTGACAGTATACCCACCTTATATATGTAAGCGTATTGATCTTTCGTCTGTACAGAACTAGCTCGATCTCGTCGTATTCGATATACAGTTTTTGGAACGTCTACTGTTCTTGTTAATTCGAATTCTTTCATTAGAATATCACAAGCGATTACGGTACCCGTACGTCCCGTGCCCGGGCTACAGTGAACCACAATTGGACTTGGTCCGCTTGTTGGATCACCGTTCTTGATAAATCCATTTGTTGATTCTTTGGTCTTATCATTTCTACTACAATCGGCACTACTTTCACTGTTATGATTTTTGGTATAACTCCTTGCTTCTATTAGGAACGCTATCATTGAATCGACTTCACTAGGTGTTCCTCGTTCAGGCCACCCTAAATACCACATGTGGGTCACCTCTCGCCAGCAATTGGATACTAAATTCTAAAAATCAAAATATTATTTAAGACGGACTTTCAAGTTGTTTAAGAATAATATTAAATTTTACCTTTAGTTGTATAGTGTGCACTATATATTTTTCTTTGACTTCTCTCTTCTTTAATGTTATTTGGAAATCGCCGAACTGACGATGGCAATCGAGAACTTCAGATGGCGGTAAGTAGTCAAAGCATTTCTCCTAAAATTGTTATGGAAATTGTTTAAGTTAAGCAAATAAATTAAAGGTAAGCAGACTGAAACACTTACAACTCCATTTTCAAATAAATCGGTTAACATCATAATTAATTTGCTCTGTTGTTCCCATACCATTCGCCAGAAATCATCAATGGTATTCTCTAATGGTGCTTGTGTGGCAATATAATAAGCCTTTGCATTTTTCGGCCCCTGAAAATAAGTTTTTTTTCATGTGGATAAACCGAATACAAAAATGTTAAGTTAAAACTTACCCGTACAAAATTAGCGTTAATGTAATCACTATGGGGATCTCCTTCAATTTTCGTAAGGTAAACTCTTGTTTCGGGTAATGGTATTATGTTCGCGTAACGATTCTTCGCTTCACAACCAGGTGGAACTTCAGTAGTCTGAACTGTGATAATAGGAATATTTTCATATTCCTTTGCAATTTCTTCCTCATTATTAGCAAAATTAGTTAAACTAGGGAAGTTCAACGGATGCGATGTTGTTTCCTAAAAATTAAATCCTTTATGATTATATTTGATTCTTATTTTTTTTCTAATATTGGCACTTACAGTGTCTTCAAACGCAGGATTTCCATACGATCGTTTTGATGCTCGAATTTGTCCTTTCCTTCGAACGCTATTATAAACAGAAACACTGTCCAAGCTATAGGCATCTAAACTTACTGGGGTGCATCGCTGGCCATAGTTGAATCTTTTTTGTCGTCTTCGCATTATTATCTAAAAAAAAGTACAAAAAAAAAATTAGAAATTTCGAAAAACTCAAGTATTTTGATATTTTAAAAGGCTTCTTACCAAAAGTATAGCCAACAGTACAAGGCAAATTGCAGCAATACTAATGATCACAATTGCAATAATTGTAACAGAACTTCGTTCATATTCCACGTCTGGATCTTGGCTCGATTCAGTTGATAAATTATTTGGTTTGAATGTTGTTGACGTTGTGGTAGATACAACTGTAGGTGGTTGCTCCTCTGGTATTACTGGTAGATTATTACCTCCATCCACTGTACTTGTCGAATGCTGCTTATAGATACTATTTTCATTTATTTTATGGATATATTTTGTTGTCGTATCCGGAATTGGAATATTCGGTAGAGTTGTCTTTGGTCGCTTTTCAAATTTGGGTGTGCGATTTAATTGATTTGTTTCATACAAAAGAGTATTATCGACATGTTTATAATTGATCGTAGTGGTTGAAATTGGAGTTTTTGTTGAATTATTTGGCGATATTGTGCTTGTTTTTGTGTCGGTTTCTTCATTACTGTTTGAGAGGAAATTGGATTTTTCTACTTTGATTGAATTGTCGATATTTTCATTTAGAACATCCAGAGGTGTCGTGGATTTGTTGAAATTAATTTGACTTTCGTTTAATGGCTTTATTGATGGTTTATCAGTGACAGTGGATAGTTTTATGCGATTAGTATTGTTTTTGTCAGTGTCTTCATCAATTTTAAAGGACACATGTGACTGGATGTGAGAAATCGTAGTCGGTATTATTGTTGGTGTTGGTACAGTTACGGTAGTTGAAGTTTCTTTTGTTGGTGACACTGTTTCGATAGTAATCTCCGTTTTTTCGGTAGTAACTAAAATATTATTCAATTCCTTAACGTTCACCATAAGTGTTGTACTTTCAACCGTTGTAGTGGTTGGAGGTATTATCGTAGATTCTATTAATTTTCCATTTATGGTGGTGCTGGTTTTTTCTGTGCTTGTGGAAAGATTATTAATATCACTTGCAATTGTGCTAACAATTTGTGTTGTGGTTTCCATTGGTTTTTCAGTAGTACTAGCAGTTTCTGAACTAGACATAGACACATCGATGCCGGAGAATGTTGTACTCGTTTGATTTTCTTCATTTTCTTCCGTGGTGGTTGTAATTTGAATAGTGTCTGTCGTAGTTTTTGTTTTTTCCGTACTTAATTCAAACATTTCAGTCCACACTTCTTGTGAACTGATTGTGGAAGCTTCAGTTGTTGAAGGAAGCTCAGTTATTGCTTGTGTAGTTGTACTCTCAGACGGCTGGATAGTTGTCGCACGTTCTGTAGCTGTAGTTAATTCTTCTTCACTTGTATCTCGTAATAATCGATGCATTGTAGTTGTGGTTGAAACATTTTCGTTCATTTCTAGCGACATTTCTGTTGTAGTTCCGTCTTCTTCGTAATAAATTGTCTCGAATGGCGATTCACTGGTAACTGTCGTGAGATCATCTTCAGTAGTTGTGGTTTCAGGCATATCAGTACTATTTGGTGCTTTTATTTGTACCAAATGAAGACGATCTTCCTGTACAACTGAATCCGTAGGTGTTTCTGTAGTATAAGAATTGTCATCCTGTATTTCTGATTTATTCAGCGTATCGGCATACTTTAGTGAACCACGTTTAGCTGGAGATGCTTTACTAGTTACATTCGTTGAATTCTGGTTCTGCGTTTCTTCGAAACTATCAAATATTGGATCTATACTTGTTGGTGTCTGTGTGGATAAGTAGTATGGCTTCCATTTGACAGTGGGTGTCTTAATGATCACATTTTTCTCGCTGGACTCTAATAGGTCTTCGGCGGAGGACTTATTGTTTGAAATGATCTTATTATTTTTCAATGAAATTCGGGTTCGTGTTGGTCTTGGTGGGGAAATTGTTGATGTCCGAATATTTTTATTCATTCTAACATAATCCAATTCATTATCTTTTGGAGATAAGGTGGTTGTGATGTCTAGTGTTTGAATAGGTTCCGGTAATTTTTGATCATATTTCTCGGTTTTTACATAATTGGATTGTACATCGAGGTGCGTGTTATTCTCAACGACAGTATTGATATGCTTCGATCCAGCTTCTTCCGAGTCGAAATGCTCAATAGTTAGTACGTTTTCAAAGTTGACAGTTGTATTCTTGGGTACTTTTGTTGCTGATTTTTTGTAAGGTTTTTCTGTTGATGATTCTTCATTGATCTTTTTGTTAAATGTATCGACGTTGGTTTTAATTTCGTTTTGAATTTGACGATAGCGTTCATCGAAAATCAATGAAGACGGTGTGGTCAATGAAAGGTAATTGAGGTAACTAACTGTGGATTTTGTTTTGTGTTTTGATTCGGAATATATTTCATCCGAATCAAAAAATTCTGCATTTGCATATCGTGCCACATCTGGCGAGATATCTTGATTATAAACATTGTTGATATTATGAAATTCTGGTGATATATACTTATCGATATTAAACGATCGACCGTCTTTGTTTTGGTCTTCATTTTGTTCATCACTACTGTCAGTTGTTTTGTTTGATTGTTTCAATTTATTTTCACTAATTGTTCTATTTCTTAACAATGTACTATTTAAACGACTAGATTCAGTTGCGAAACGTGTGTTGTTACTACTATTTTGCGTCTCTTTTTCCTTCTGTTTATTAAATGAAGAATTGAATTTAATTTTACCTCGATATACTTGTTGTCCGCCATTTCGAGATTCGACGGCAACTTGATCCTCGAGAATTTGATCATTTATTGCTTTACTATCAATATCATTATGAATAAAGTCAGTCTTATTGAAATTTGTATTATTACTATTTTTATAACTACTACTATTATTTAGGGCGACTTCTTCATCTTTTTGTAGTATTTCTCTGACGAGTGATTCATTATTGATTGATATAGTTTTTTCTTTATTTGTACTACGTGAGTTTCTTATTAAAACGGATGATGAGTTGCATTTTTGTGTTAGAAGTATTGTAAGGATAATTCCTGCAAGAAAAAAGATATACGAATTTATTAAATATTTCGCCTTTTTTGTACGTTAAATTTTTAAAGATACTTTCATATTAGGATGGGAAAATATTTTTATATAACCTTGAATAGTTTCTTGATATTTTTTCTTTTAGATTTTATTTATTACACCTATAGTCTTTCAAATAAAATTAAGGCTTTGTGTAATACAATTAAGGTGTGGTGTGTTAATATCGTGACTTTTAAAAGTGAATGGAATTTGTGAGAATAAAATTGCAATTAGTTCTATTTATATTAGTGCCATTATTATAAAATGTAATTTTTTTTATTTAAATCTTGTGATAAATGAAAGAGTGTAACATCATAAAATAAATAGTTACATGCAAAAATACAATTTTTTTATTTAGATTCTGCAGTAGTAATCAGAAAAAGCAAACTTAGTACACAAATTTAATGTTTTACAGCTAAAAATAACTCAGAGTAAGGAAGGAAGTGTGTATTATGAAAAAAGGTGAAAGTTCACAACTAGTTTTCTTACTTTATTTCTATTTGTCGGATTTTGATTCAGATTATATATAGTGACCTGCATCGCTAGTTACGATTAACAAAGAAAACTGTCCTTAACCCTAGAACGACAAGTCGGTGTCATACATGACACCTACGTTTTTTGTTTCAGCGCTGTAATTTTTGATAATGTAGAAGTTGACAATAATGTAATAAATTTCTTTTTTGGTAAAAATTTGAAAACCATCTGGACAGGTAGACCTGTAATTAATTTAAAGATTTGACCTGTAATTAATTCAAAAAATAGAAAAAGAAATAGGTGTCGTGGATGACACTCACTTGCTAAATTTGAACCTTGTCGTTCCAGGGTTAATGATGACTTCCCCATATTACGATATTAGTATATTACATGCAATGTTTTTGTCTGTAACGGATTAATAGTGAGATCGAGATAATTTGATAAGTGATAACTGGGAAATTTGTCAAAATTAGAAACACGACACAATAATCACGAAATATTCATGTATTCTTGGAACATTTCTAGCAATTTTACAAGGTTCTATTAAAATGAATGTTTTCAAGAAAGTAATAAATTGATTTTACTTAACAGAAATAAAGATATAATTAACCGTCCAATGATTTTTGAGTAAATTTCTAAACCTTCAGAATTAGAAAAGTGTACATTTATTTTTAAAACTTTTGTCTTCAGCTATGATTGTTTTAATCAATCAGAACTCGGTGTAATCGCAAAAAAAGAGAAGAAAAATTATCAAATCTGAAAGTTTTTTTGATATTCACTGAGGAAAATTTATAAGCAAACAAAATAAAAACCTAATTTGTAAATAATTTTACTTACAAGGAAACTGTAAGAAGTAGAAGATTCAAAAAAATCTGAAATTTCGCCAGTATGTAGAGGATGGCTCCTTAATAACATAAAAAATATCAGTTGCTGTTAAAAAATGATCTGAAGGGGTGAAACCACTCCTTAAAAATTGGAACTCAGAAATTTAAAAACTGATGAAATTTTATCTATACGTATGGTACGTACAGATACCTTACAGAGGTAACGTACCTTACAGAGGTCTAGCAATAAATATAACACTATTTTTTGGATCTACACATTTTTAGGGAATGGAAAGAAACAGAATTCTAGTAATAAATATAGCATCATCTTGTAATACATGTAAAAAATAGTGTTATATTTATTATTAGAACTCTGTAAGGTTTCACGTATAACAAAATTTCATCATTTTTTTAATATTTGAATTCTAATTTTGAGGGGGTGTTTCACCCCTTAAAATCGGTTTTTAGCAGCAACTGATATTTTTTGTTACTAGGTAGTCACTCTCTACACACTGGCGAAGTTTCAGAGATCTTTTAATTTTCTACTTCTTGCGGTTTCCTTGTTAGCAAAAAAATACCAAGTTTATTATTTGGCTAAATAGATAAAATAGTTGTTTTATTATTTACAGATATGGAATACCATAAAGTTCAAATCAGTGAATATTAACAAACCTAATATTGAGATTGAAATTTTGAGAAAGAAATGTTTTAAAAAGAGCAAACAAAAATAATGTTCGACATTTTTTTGGTAAAAACTTGAACTACACATGATTTCCAAAATTAAAAAAAAACACGTTTTTTTTTTATAGATTTCGCATAATTTAAATAAAAAGTTATATAGAAATTAAAACGTTTCATATATAAGAATAAAAGTCAATATTTGTTCAATGTTAATTGTTATCAGAATAATATTTATATTACACAAAAAACTTATAAGTAATTATATAACGGTTTAATGAAACAAAATAATTGTTTAATTTTACATCATGTATAGTTCAATATTATTATAAGTATATGTAATTTATGCGACAGTTATTATAACAATACGACAATTTTTTTCTCTAATAAATAAGTAATTACGTTTTCTATAAATAAAAATTAATTATAAACTTACCCAAGCAAATGTATTTTCTTCCATTTCCTCCCATATTTACATCGTACAAAGTTCATGAAACTTATAACAGTCGTGCAACGAAAACATCTGCAAACAAACGAAAATATCTACCATTAATATTTTTTTATTAAAAATAACTAATTTTGTACAATTATTATTTTATTCCGTTATGTAATGTTTTTATTTAATCATTAAAATAAAACTCGATATAATATAATTTAATAACAACAAGTCCACGTTGTTAATCAACTGTTACATTTCAAATAAATGAATTTCATTCTGGATAATAAAATCTTATTAATGGGGAATTTAACTAATTTTGAGAAACTGTTTTAAAATACGCATATTTATGTATTATGCATATATATAATTTTAAATTTTAAAAATAATGCCAAAAATCGTTAGAAAAAATTAATTTAATATTTGTTCTCAAAATTTGCGCGAAAACGTTCATTAGCTTCAATTACGTCACATTCTCTAGATAGCAACAGGTGTCATGTAACTAAGAAAAAAAAAACTGTTTATTTTTCTTATAACTAGGAAAAAAATTGTTGATTTTTAAAAAAAAATTAATTAAATTCAAATTAATTTCCATAGTTATGTTTGCTAACCGGAATTTACGTAGCGACCCTAGTGGCGATAATGTTGAAATATAAGAGAGAGCAACGTCACAGCCCATTTCTGCTGACGTAGTTTATAGCTGAAAAATATTAATTTTTTTAAAATTAAATAATGATAATTAGGATGAATTAACATAATAAATTGCTGTCTTTTATTATCAATTTTCATTAAAATTTGTTTTTATTGTTTTTCTTTGATACTGTCAAATACCCCATTACTAAATGTAAAATTTTTCTTTCTTTTAAATTACAATTTGGCGCTACTATAGAATCCGGTCTATTGATTTGTCCCGATTTTCTAGTAGTTTTAATTTCAATGTAACAGAAAAAATGTTCTGTGTTATATTTGTTGAAAATTTAAAATTAGTTGTATCTATTTACAATTAGAAAATAAGTATAAACCAATAAATGTCATTGTTCAGTAGCAAAGAAAAAACGCTCACAGTTTCGATGTACCCTAGCACAATTACTCTCTCATTTTTGTGTCTATTGATACTGATAATCAAAAATCTGAATTGAGATGAATCAGTACAAAAAAATATTTGGGGAACTTTTAGGGGAAATTCTCCCCCATGCACCTCATCACGTGGGGGTAAGTATTCTTAGAAAGGGCTTTCGCAAAGAAGTTGATATTTCTTTTAATTACCACTTCAGTTTACAAAATATTGAGCTTCAAAACGGCGTGTGATGTAAAAACTACAGATTTGAGAAAACTTACTGTTTCTTGAGTTTTTATTACTCACTAAAATTATTTTTCACTGGAGATAGTTTTGTTTTTGCAAAAATGACGTTACTAAAAGTTTGAGTTTTGAAGATAAAAAATACCGGTAAATCACCTATAGAGTCCTAGACCCACTATAGTAGCGTTAATAATTTTATCAATAATATAAATTTTTTAACTAGGCCATCGATGACAAATGGAAGGTCAGACTACAATTTTTCAGTAATATTTTAACAATAAGTGAAATTATTTGACATCGTCTTTGTTTTTTTGTTATTGGAGAATTTCCTCATTTCATTTACAGAGAGTAATTATAACAAAATAAAAAAAATTCTTAATTACTTAGATTGGATAAAAATGACCGATACAAAAATATAATTGATTATTCCGCTAATTTTTTTTTTATAAGAAAGTTCATTTAATAATGAAATTAAACTAATTTTATTTTATTTTTAAGAATTCATTTTATTTTAATCATTTCGATTTTAGAAGGTATACCTACACAGAACCAAATTAAGTTCCGAATCTTGTAGCAATTAATTTATTAGACCCGAAATTTCAAAAGTCATTTGGAAAGGTAATAGAATAAAATATTTTTATTCTTTTATTTTCGAAAATGTTCGTCTATTAAGGAGAAATTTTAACATTATGTTGTAACTTCGTTCTTTTTGTTGAGCAATTATTGTTAAGAATATAAATTGTTATCATGTATCACGTGGACCTTTTCCAGTAACTGTGAAAACACCAATTTGAGAAATATCTGTTATAATAAAAACAGATCATACCGGATCACATTTCACGACTTCCCATTGGTACCGCCGTTAACAATCACAAAAAAATTGAAAATAAATTTCCCTTTTCTAATCACGTTCATTTTCTTTTTTTCTAATTTCAATGATTTGTCTCTAGTAAATGAAATCATTCAATTAAAACAACACATACTGTGACCTTATTTTGTAAGTACTTACATAAATTGCACTTTAAGAGTGACTTCTCATTCAAATAACAATATTATATTATGACCTTATGAATAATCATAGAATTTTTTGAAATTATCAAAAAAAGAATAATTCATAATATTAATTATGTACCACAAAGAATATACTAGTACAAGATGATTCAACACTATGAAACGTATATCTAGAGTTTGTAATAGATATGTAAATTTTATCGTGTCGTGGTGTGTGTAAGGTAACATTGGATCAAGGTTAAAAATTAAAGATCACAAAAAATAGTAATTTCAATTTATAAAACATTGGCTACTAATAAAATATATTATGTGATATCATTAATTTAACAAAATTAAATTAGACAGTTTGACGTTGTTTGAGCTCAAATTTCGTAATCTATATTTTTATGTACTTTTTTTTTCGATTAAGTACATTCTAAAATTTTCAAGGTCCTGAGAAAATAAATTACCGAAAATAGACTGTCGAAGAATTAATCGTAGCTATAATAGTGTTGCCTGTAGGTCAGCTCTTGCATGCGCACCTATATGATGATTTGTAGAGGGGGCTGCAACTAGGAGGAAGGAATATTTCAAATATTTTTATATTTTGGATGAGGAAAAGTGACTTGTAAGTAGGTACGAAAATTCCCAAATTTAAAAAATAACATTGACGAGCGAAAAAAGCTCATCTCTCTTTCTTCTGCTCCTTTTTCTCGCCAGTTAGGGAAGGGCCGCGAAACACGAATAATAGATATTTTTCACAAAAATACCATTGACGAGCAAGAAAGAAAAAAAAAACGTCATTTTGATTTCTTCGAGATGCTTTATTGAAATTTTCTTCAAAACGTGGTCAGCTAGGGGGGGCCCTGACCCCCAGTATGGGCGCCCATGAGCTCTAGGTAGTTTTAAAAGAGGTCAAAAGGGTCAAGTAGCAAACAAAATGGCATAACAAAGATAGATCAAGGCGGTGTTGAATTGAATGCCTTCTGTCCACGGACAGAATTCCGCATTCAAAATTCTTGGAGAGGAACATTAAACACGTTAATTACTGTGATGATCCACAACAGCATATACCACTAATTAAGCATATTTAATTTAGTGTGAATCCTGTATTAAGAATAAGTAATTAGATACTGTTCTTTTTTGTTTGTTTCATATACAAAAACAAATACGGACTATTTAAACGATTAGTTGATAACATTCAACAAAAATGTAGATACATTTTCAGAACTCATGGTGCAGTGGTTAGGCTAATATTTTTGTTAGATCGATCTTTATTGAAGACATTTTAAGATTAATTAGTAAACAATTACTCTTTCTGGTATGCACGACAGGAAACAAGTAACAAAGATATAGGTAAGCGAAAAAGAATGTTTCCTGCCTACAGGGTCAATTACTCTGAAAATTATTATTCAGGTAAGTAAATATTTAGTTTGTTTATTTAAATCAGACACATACATATACTTTAATATGTAACTACTAACTACTATTTGTAAGAAAGATTTAGTTGAATGCGTTCATTATTGTTAAAAATATCAACTACAATGCCAGCATAATATACAATTTTTTTTAAGTAAAATCGAAAGTTTTAAATTTGATAATAAAAATTGATTAAAAATGAATGTTCTTCCTTCTTCATCTGACTAATTGTAACCGTTTGTTGAAGTTCTAGATCAATTTATTACACAGAATATATATTGTTTTAACTTTTCATATTTATAAGTAGTAAAAAAAATTAAATTACTGTCTAGTGTCTGTGTAACTGTTAAAAATTTAAGTAATTTTTAGGTAAATAAGTTAAAAAAATGAAAAACTACTTAAGTGTCTGCCTGCGTTAGGACCGAGATAAGATAAAATTAAGTATTGATACGATTAAATAATAAAAAAAATTCCATTCAGAAGTTATGTTTTTTCGTTGTTATGAGGATTACAAAAAGAACGTACTAGAAGTTATTGCCAAGAGTTCCTTTTCGATTTCAATGATATTTCTTTTAGAGATAAATAAATAATTTTGTTGTAATCTCTTACTTTTTTTTTAGAGATCAAATTAGCATATCCTTCTTGCCCGTCCGTCCCCTATTATATAAAAACTAGCCGTATGCCCGATGGGATTTCCTATCGACAACATATTTTTATTAGATACTCACTTTCTGCTCACTTTTAATGTTTTACAAAAGTCTAAATCAATATTCACGTTTCTAACTTCAAAAATGACGAACTTGTCATATGAACTTTCATTTTCTGTTTTAACCTATTAGGGAATAAATTTCCAGAAACAACTGACTTTTATTTGTAAATAGAAGCCCAAATACCAATTTTCATAACTCCTGTGCTTAATTTCGTCCTTCTAAACCCAACAGTTTAGGTTGTGCGTTGTCTGTCAGTCAAAGTTAAAGATTCATTAAATAAGATATTATTTAAATAGCCATAGTAACATATTATATTTTTATATACATACAAATTTTCATCGCCTATTAAACCGACATAGGGTCCGAATTTTCAAAAATCCTTTCTTAGTGCTCACCTACGTTACATAGGGAGCTCCTATGCAAAATTTCATTCTTCTAAACCCAACGGTTTAGGCTGTGCGTTGTCTATCAGTCAGTCAGACTTAAGTATATAAGTATATAAGACTTAAAGTATATAATATCTTATTTAATAAATCTTTAACACTGACTGACATCCTGAGATGTTGCCGATAATATTAAATCCTATCGGGTCGGTATACTGAGTATACGGTTAGTAATATGCAATTACACATATCCCCACGCTACATTGTAGAATTCGGACACATCTTTTTTCATTAATTGTAAGTTAATTCAATTGACAGGCTTCTACACCTGTTTATATGCATGTATACTTATGAATGTGATGTGATTGAGTATGCTTAATGTATCTGTCTATACGGTGTGGCTCAGCAAAACATATCGGATCCAGTTTAATGCAGCGAACAGAAAACAACTATCATTTATTCTAATTAAGCAGATACATAATTATGTGTTGCTACTCCACAATGGTAATAAAATATACACCTATGACGTTGTTACGTCAAACCAATGTTTTGATGAGCCAGACGGTATATATTTTTATAAGTACCTTATATTGTACGGTTTACACGTAGGTATGCTATAAGTATGTGTGAGTAGATCAAGTGGACGTGTTTAAAATTTAAATATATTATCATCAACTTACTTTATAAAGAGCAGAAACGATGTTGTTTATTTGCTTGTGGCCAATAACTGTGTGACCCAAGAAGGTTAAATAATTGCATCTTGAAAAATTACACATGTGTCAATCGTATATCGCAATAAAATAATACGTATAAATCATCTACCTATATCCAGAATTTTTGATAAAAGTGAGTAAAAGGATTAATTTCCTTATCAGCTTCGAACTATATATTCTTTAGTAGTTTCTCAGGATTTCGAAGAAAAATTTTAGAACCCTTTCAGTTTCGTTATGTTCGTCTGTCTATCTGTTTCTCCGTCTGTCACACCTTTATAATTTTCAAATTTTTGAATCGTTTCCTTAATTTCTTGAGGCGCTTTTCCGTACTGGAAAAATGGGGATGAAAATTTTTTTCTCACGTATCACATCGTGTTGAATATCGCTATAGAAAGGATTCGTAAAATAAAGCTAAAATTCCTCTTACTACTTTTAATTTTTAAGCCCCGTTTTTGAAATAATATAAGCTTCAAAGTGGCGAATAGCTTGCTCCTCCCCCTATCGTAATTTTTAATTAGCTAATCCAAAAATTGGAAAAAATTACACATACTAGCACTTGATAAAAACACTCAATTAAAATTATTTCAGCTAAGGTTTCTCGATAACTTTCAGAGAGATACGCAAACAAATTTTCGAAAAATCAAAAAGTAATTTACACTTGAGAAAATGCACGAGGTAAACTGTAAAAAAATTACTTAAATACCCTATATTTTCTTTTGAAAGTTGTGAAAAATTCAAGCCTCTAGGAAGTCCTGATTCAATGCGTGTCCAACACGAACTTGGCAAATTTTTAGACTATATATACATTATTGACATATTTGTTGTAAGCCAGTAATTTTCTACAACGGTTAGAGCTTATGACGCCCATAAAGATAGAAAGGAAAGACATAATTTTGGTAAACAGTTTATTTAGCTCGTAAATCAAAAAGTAGGGAGCCAAAGAGGTTAAATTGCACTCCACACAAAAACCCTTGTAAAATGTTACTCATTATGTAAAATTCAGTTTCAATATGTTTTCGAGTACAGAGGGTTATCATATCGACCGTGTGATATGCTTTGTAATGCATTACGTATTGTGCAGCAAACTTGTGGTACCTATTTAATCTATCGCATCTATTTGCCTAGACAGAGAGTGCGCTACAGTGGTTTATATATTGGTGTATTAGTTGTCAAACGAGTGTATTAGTTTGTTATGTCGTTATAATTCCTGATGACCGTCTACGTGTTAAAAAAATGACATTGTACAATGGATGCAAACATAATTAATTAACCGATTAAAAGGTAATAATAATAATAACAATAATATAGTTTCAATGCCAATTTTTTCTTAAAATTATTTATTTACATAGAAGCATTTACGCAGGTACAACTGTCAAATATGAGACATGTTTACTCATAAATTAAAATTATACGTGTACCCTTATAAGTACGTAATTCTTACGCGCAGTTATTAATTATGCAAATTGTACAATTTAGTTTTTTTATTTTTTATTTTATTTATTTATTTATTTATTTATTTTTTTGGCGTATTTACTCTAGTAGGAAATAGAAACTATTTCCACCTTCTCAATCATAGAACACTAGAAACCAACTAATATATGAAAGCGTGTAATTGGCGCGGAGTCATTTGGAGCCGTGTCACAGCTTAAGGCATTAGTCAGTCCATGTCCTTCGTCGAACGCACACTGCGTTGTGTTAACAATGTTACCAGCTTACTGGTTAGTCGTCCATCGACTCTTCAAGCGTACACTTGCATTGTTGCAGTCGTAGCCACAGTGGTGGCTGTTCATTGTTCGCAGGTACATACATCACATACATGCTGTTGTTCTAGTATATGTACCCACTCCCACCTTGGACCACTTAGCTGCATACATAAAGAGTATCACACAGACAAACATCCACAACCCTACACATACCAACACAAACTCTAAATACGTATACAACTTTCCACCTCTCTGCCTAGTCTGATGACGTAAAATTTTGATTACAGTCGGGATGCTTACTATTAAACAGTAGTTTGGCCCCTTGTTCTCAATTGTTAAGAGCAATAAGCAAAATAAATATTATATTATGTATACCTATATACAGTAGAGCACCAGTTTTGTCAAGAAAAAGTAGTCTCCATAAGTGGTGCTTGACTAAAGTGATGCTTTTTGACAAGGGGCGATTCACAAATATCGTAAGATTATGTTTTGAATTAAAATTATGTTTTTTTAAATATTAATAAAAGAAAAAAAGAAGTGAAGAATTAAAAATTATTTATCTCAGAAAATATTTTTTCATTTGTCGTTTTATTAATCTGCTTTGAAATAATTTTGTTTACATTTTACGTATGATAAAAATCGCCACAGAACAGAATACATATAGATAAACATTCTATGTACAATAATTAAAATCAATATTCCCACGCTTTAAGGTCTGTTGTTGTTTGTCATTACTAATGCGAGGATTCATAGTGCAGGTAATAAATTATCCTGTCAAAAATTGCCGGAAAAACGTTTCACCATTCGTTAGAAGCGGCACATAATTTATCTATTTTTCATAAGTACATTTATAATTTTTTTCTAAATGCGCTCTATAGTTTTTGTGGCATGAACTAAAGAGGTACTCTACAAATATATTTTGTTTTGAAAACAATTAAATTTCATATAAATAACATAGTCGCTCAATTTAAGTTTGTAACATTACTCGCGCGACGAACGAACACAGTTTAATTTGATCAACCGCATGTGAGTTATGTAAACATCTAACCGAAGAAAAAAATTTTTTCCATACACTAAAACTATAAATCATCCTGTCAAAAAATTGAATTGTTGAAAAAACATATATGAGAGGAGCGTATCTTGTAAATTTTTATGAGGAGATATTCCTTGTACAAAGATACAGATAAATTAAAACTATTACATAATTAGATTTCACCACTGGGTTGGTCTTCGAATAGATGCTTGAATAGCGAAATCTGGCAAAAGTTCTAGAATATTCTTTCAATAATCAGAAAAGACATAAAAAATCCTTAATCAATGGATTGACCAACGAAAAAGTAACCAAGTACCGATATTTAGAATAAGTTCTAGAATATTCTTTTTGGAAATTAGAAAAAATATCGAATATCTGATTTCACCACCAAATTTTTCATCGAAAAGCGATCAATTAACGGAATTTGGCAAAGGTTCGAGAATATTCTATTCTGAAAATAGAAAATATATCCAAAAACCGACTTCACCATTGGTTTGGGCATCAAAAAAGTGTCCAAATAGCAGAATTCGTCAAAAGTTCTAGAATATTCGTTTGAAAATCAGAACAATTATTGAAAATTTAGCATCACCATTAGATTGTTCATCAAAAAAGTGACCAAAAAATGAAATTCGGTAAAAGCTCTAGAATATTCTATGCGAAAATCAGATAAGATATCCAAAACTTGATTTCACCATCGAATTAGTTAGTTAAAAAGGATCCATGTAGCGAACTTTAACGAAAGTTCGAGAATGTTCTATCTGTATATCAACAAAGATATCGAAAAATTTACTTCACCATTTGTTTAGTCATCGAAAAACAAGCTAAATACAAGTGAAAACATTTGACAGAAGTTTCTATTCGAAAATTAATAAAGATGTCGAAAAACCAATATCCCTATTAGAAGAATTATTGAAATAAAAGCTAAATAAAGATATTTAACAAAATTTTTAGAATGTTCCGTTCGAGAACTAGCAAAGTAAAAGAATTGTTTATCATAAACTGGTTATAATTGATGAATTTAGGCTCCATTAGTCCCATTGATTTCGTCAACGATAGTGTATTTTTAAAAAAAATGACAAATCGTTACTTTTCGCTATCGAAAATTTCAATCGTAAATATCTCCTAAACGGTGCGTCGTAGCTCAAAAATAACGAAATTTTTGAAGGCTTAAGCGAAGCAAGTTGTGGGTATTCCGAACGTATTGCGACTGTCAAAACCTACTTTTCGCTATCGAAAATTATCGATACCGCGTAACTTGTCATAAATTGGTTATAACTAGTTAATTTAGGCTCTTTTAGTCCCACTGATCTGGTCAGTAACAGAACAATTATTTTAAAAACTACTTTTCGTTAACTTACGCTATCGAAAACTTTAATCGTAAATATCTCCTAAACGGTGCGTCGTAGCTCAAAAATAACAAAATTTTTGAAGGCTTAAGCGAAGCAAGTTGTGGGTATTCCGAACGTATTGCGACTGTCAAAACCTACTTTTCGCTATCGAAAATTATCGATACCGCGTAACTTGTCCCAAATTGGTTATAACTAGTTAATTTAGGCTCTTTTAGTCCCATTGATCAGGTCAGTAACAGAATAATTATTTTAAAAACTACTTTTCGTTAACTTACGCTATCGAAAACTTTAATCGTAAATATCTCCTAAACGGTGCGTCGTAGCTCAAAAATAACGAAATTTTTGAAGGCTTAAGCGAAGCAAGTTGTGGGTGTTCCGAACATATTGCTACTATTAAAACCTACTTTTCGTTATCGAAAATTATCGATATCGAAAATAACGATATTTCCAAAATGAATGATATAAGGAAAAGAAGTATCCTTTCAAATATATAACATCTACTGTAAATTATACTTATTTTTCGTTAGTAAAATCTTTCGATCGAAAACAGATTGCAAATAGTATCCAATTATTTTAAACTTATGGTTGTGATTTTTTTATAACAACTGCAACTAAAAACTAAATTACTTATTAGTTAATACTAATAGTTGAATTTTTCAGTCATTAGTTACAAAAAAATATTTTTTTCATTGGTTTTTTATTATTAATTGCAACCAACATCTAGGCATCGAGCCAGTATTGACTACTGTTTTGTTGAAAATTAATATGTGAATGAGGTGTGCTATATTTCAATGAAAGTAACATTTACGTTTGCATAAACATAATAACAATTCAAATTTTTAAACGACTATAGATTTTAAAATTATAATTTATTGTCATTTTTTGACCCCCCGTACTTGTTTTTGCGCTCCTGGAAAAGGATTCAATTTTTTGACATAATGATTTATACTACACTACAATTCCTCGCTTTAGTCATTACTATTAGCGGTATATTTATTTGTTTCTTTTGACAAAATCATGCGTCATGGTCTATTGCTCATGGATTTAATATTTATGTACTTGATATTTTTGATGCAACTTTCCAAAAGTGATGTGACCAATGTGATGCTCTCAAAAAATTTCCAAAACTGATGTTTCCATTATCGGTGCTATACTGTACTTTTAAAAAATGTATCACTAGGTGTGAACCAATAAATTATTATTATATTTTGTGTTATGACATCACATGCCTTTTTAGTTTATAATTATATATTAACAATAACTGAAGTACAGGATGTAAAAAAATTCGTGGGTCATACAGAAAAGTTCAAAAACAAAGTAAATGGGGGTGGTACACAGTCATTCTCATAGCAGATTTTTATCCAATCTTTAATGATTTTCTATTTAGAATATATCTTATTTCAAATTTCGTGTTTTATCATAATATTAACGTCATGACTGTATGAAATAGTGATGTCGAGCCGACAAGCAGTAGTTGATTAATCGACTAACGTTGTTTTTCAGACAACTTTAGTCATTAGTCAGAAATATCAAACGAACAATAGTCGACTAATCGACTAAATTTTTAATCGAATTCATGAATATAACAGCAACATGAAAAATATGACGTATCACAATGTGTCAATCATATAAAAGTAAAAAATCGGTCAAATAGATAATTTTTTAGTTTTCATTTTTTGAAGTCCAATAAATAATACAGAAAAATTAATAAATTAGTCGTCGTTAGTCATTTAGAAAAAAAAAAACGACGGGTTGCACTCCGGGAGTGCTGGCAGAAATGAAAACTTGAATATTAACGTTGTGCATTTTTGATATTTTGGAATGGTTAGGGAATAATTTTGCACGAATTGCTTTAATTATCAGTATAAAAGTACTATCATTTATGTGGTAGAATACAATATTTATTTATTGCGCTATCGTACACGGCACACCCTGCCGGAACGCTAGAAAAAGTGGACTTTTGAGTGCGCGTTTGGAGCGCTGTATCTTTTCACCTGTACAAGATAGACAGGTGCTCTCGCTGACTTTTTTGTAGAGAATTCGATTCTCTACAAAAAAGGTCTTAACACTTTTTAATGTATCTATCACCGTTTTCGCTACGTAAGCGGTGAAAGCTTAAAAAACGCTATTTATGAATTTTCAATATTGTTTAAACAATATAAAAAAACATTTCCGGGAGTTCACATTTTGCACAAATGTTCTCTTCGGTAATCCCTACAAGAATCTCTTTTTAAAAATTTTTTATCTCTATTCTAAAATTAATGTTTAATGAGATAGGGCTTAAAATTAGTGCTATTGGAGAAACCCGTATAATATATCTATCTGTCCTTTCGCGTTACACTGGTTTCAGTAGTATAGAGATACTACCGTTCGTTCTGTATTCTGTACTACTGTCTACTCTTATGTACTGTCGTCTTACGAATTTTCGATCAGGTCACGTGTCCTGACGCCAGTTTAACATTTTTTACCCATTACCAAAAAAGTGTACAACGCAGTTTATTGTCTGCTCTACTGACTGTCTACTTTCCATCCATCTTACGAATTTTTGATCAGATCTTACGAATTTTCGATCAGGTCACGTGACCTGACCCGAGTTTAACATTTTTTACCCATTACAAAAAAAGTGTACAACGCCGCTAAAGAAGTTTTCACTTCAAAAATTTATCATTTTAGTCATTTAGTCGAAGGTAAAATAGTCGATTAAAAATGACCAAATGTAAACAAAATTAGTCGATTAAAACGATTAATCGACTAATTATCCGACATTACTAGTATGAAACAAGAATGACTTTAAGACAAGGATAGGATAGTCTAAAACTTTTTAACTTTTTCTAATCAGCTGTATAACTTCAAAAATTAGTAAAAGACTATGTGCAGTTTTTTTTTTTTTTAATGTCAAATCAGTCCGTAGAAATATCGATAAACATAATAGCAATTATTACTACGATTGTATTGAAATTTATAGGAGACCGTATATGACCTACGCTCCAAATATTCTCAAAATTTGAGCAAAATGGGACGAGTAGTAAATAAAATTTCGATATTTAATGAGATTTCTCGGTAGCGCTGTGGCTACCATTACTCCAATTGCTGATGAAATTCGTAAGGGACCATCTAGAAACCAAACTGCATAATTTGTAAACATTTTATTAAAAACAATCGAGTAGTTCCGAAGTTATGCCACTTGATGATATTTTCGAACACATAGATAGGCTCGCAAATAAATACGAAATTAAAATTATTCAGAAAGCTTTAAAACGTAAAATGTGCGTAAAATTTTTTATTTTGATGGTAAAAAAATTTTTATATTTCGAAAGTGGTCACAGTGTAGAAAAATGTATGGTACCGGAACTCTTTTTATGCTATTTTTTTTTCAGGTGACTTTGGATACCAAATATAATTTTTGATTACCTATACGATTTTTACTCACTTTTATACGATCAAGCTAAAATATAGATTAAGAAAAACTCTTGAGTCTAAAGTTACTTAACAACAATGGAAAAACAATTTCTTGTTAACCATTTTTAATGACTGATTGTACATATCACCTGTTACAGTATCTCCTTAAACATAACTCAACCTTGAATTTTGATTAAATTTGCACAAAATATTGTATTACATACTATTTTTAGAGAATACATATACATTGACACATTGTCAAAAGTAATTGTATACCATCAAATTATAGGTATATACGGTGCGGCTCAGCAAAGCATTTAAGCCAAAACAAAAAAACAATGCCAAAGATTAAAAAAAAAACTGTAATAGGGTTCTTAACTGAAGTTACGAAAATATTCTAAAAGCATTGTTTTTCCATATCAGTTAAGTAATTTTTTTATTTTCGACAGATTCTGTAAAAAATCATCAAAAAAAATAACCCTACAATTTTAAATGAGAAAAAGGCGGGAAAAGCACCTGACTATAGTGACGTCACAGTTTGAAGCAACTAAACGTCAATGTCAATATTTATAACCTCAAAACTTTGATTATATTCATAAAATGTCAAAGTAAAAGCAAGTATTTATTTGAATTTTGGTCGATTATTATTACTATATATATAAGCTAATACAAATATTCAAAAGAAAACACAATTTCATCTCACCGATGAAAATTATCAAAATCGACATATCTAGCTACAAAATGTTACACGTCATTTTCAAGAAATGGCGCGTTTTCACTAATTTGAATATTTGTTGAAAAATGCCGATTTTCAAAATAAAATTTCTAAATAGTTATCCAACCTTTTTATGTTTCATCATTAAAATTGGACATATGTAATGATAATGCATAAAATTATTTAACATTTGACACAAATTTTAAATACAGTCAAGTACCGTATTCCGATTGGATTAAAACTTAATGCTCTTCCCTTTATTATTGTGTTTTTTATAACTATCTAGAATCAACCTTTTTTAGAACGGCTGAAAGGTCAAAAAATAGTAATTTTCTGTACTTTTTTTTTTTTTTTTAAATAGCGCCAAATAAAAATATGATGTCCGATGGGCTGATTCTAAATTGTCTTATAGTTTTTAGTATTATCTTTCTTATGTTTTTGTAAATATATATGTTTTAGTAACTGAGAAATCGTTTGATTTAAAAAATTTTGACTTATGCACTTAGTAATATGTGTTTTGAACTTTTTCTGATTACAATAAATAGTTTCTTTAAAAAAATTTCCCAAAAAGTATTATTTTCTTTAGTACATTACGTGTAAAAGACCCTTTAAAATAAAATTTTTTTGTAAGATATAATAAAGTTGCAAAATAAGGAAATTAAAAAAAATAATTCTCCTTTTATTTTTTCTTAAAAAAATGTAATCACCGTAAACATAATAAATACACTCATAATAATAAAAAAAATTTTTATGGATTCTGTTGTCTATAAATTTACTTTTAAGTTTTCAAATTGTAAGACAATTTTTATAATATTTATTAAAAATGTGCTTCGATATCATATTCAAGGGCTTCAATAAGTATATTAGTGACACACGTGTGAATCTTTCTTATGAGAAAAACGCAAACATTTAGTTAAACATACATTCAAATAGTTCCCAGCGTTGTCACCATAATATTTGCAATTGCAACAGTTTATATTCGATTGTTTGTATGTATAACAATGATGCTAGTTTGTTTTAGAATTATCATTTGAAAAGGATTTGATCTTAAGTATTTTGTTGAGAAGGTAAAAAGTATTCTTAGCTGCACATTAAAAATTTTGTAGAATTACATATCAAAGTTTATTTATTACAATTATTAACATTTGAAAAAGTTACTGTGCGAAAATCCATATTGGAAAATATGGAAATTGTTTTTTTTTTTTGCCACTTCTCAATAATTGAATAAATTATAAGATTGCTGAGCGACTTGCGAGTTTGATCTCATCCTCAACTCAATTAGGCCCGATTTACAATAACGCTCCGCTCCCGGTACGCTTCCGCTTCACTCTCGCTCCGATATAATCTTGTTGTGTTCACATTACAGTGCTGATATCATGCTGGTACCTATTCGTTCTCTATTCATATTATAATGCCGCTCTGAGTACGCTCCCAGTTCGGTCTCAGTTCAATACAAATATCTTTTCATAACAACTGAATGCCAGCGAAGTGGAGTGGAATAAAAAAGTGTTTACACTATAGGTATACAAGCCATAACAAGTCTGATATCACTCCGATAGAATATTACTTGAGTGGTATTGATACTGGAGTGGCATTGGAGTGGGAGCGAACCGTGACTGATATCGGACCGATATCAGAGCGATATGTGAATACACTCATTGTTTATTGTGTAAGAATATTTTGTCGAATCGGGAGCGTAGTGATATCGTACCGAGAGCGGGACGTTAATGTAAATCGGGCCTAAGTTTGTTCTGTTCATTTTGTACAAAACATCACGCATCACAGTTTTCATAAATCCATTTTTTCATCTAAACTGTCTGTTTTCAACAGATTGATGTTTCGTTGATAAGCAACTTGTATGAAAACCACCTTCAGTAAGTAGGCAATTGGTATTCAAATAAAAATTTTGTACAATTCAGGAAAATCTTAATATTTTTATATTTCATTTCTACTTATTCCAATTTAGTTAATAACTAGAAAGTATTAAACAGGTCATTTTTTTATTAAAAGATGTCTCGCAATACACTTAATCTATTTACACACATCTTTGCTTATGCAATCAAATTTTTCTCTGCATTAATTGTACAAAATAATATAATTAATAGTTTTACATAAAATTTTAAGTAATTATTTATGTACTAATTTCTTAATAGTGTAAACAACTTAATTCATTTAATTCTTATTGTTTTAATTTATGAAAAGAAAAATTATTTTAGAAAAATTTTTTCATTTTGCATTGTTAATTCGTAAAATTACATAATATTTATATATTTTATAACAAATTATCATGAAATAAACATTAAATTTACATACAATATTAGTTAACAGCATATGTATTTTTTCTTAAACAATACCGGCATTTATAAGCGAGATATTGCAACGTGAAAAAATTGTTTTTGTTATTTCAATTAAAAAATGAAAAGTATTTTTGCTATTTTTAATGATTTATGCACATCTAAATGCATATTGTCCATAATTATTTATTAAAAAGTACATAGAAATGTTAATGTATAAAAGTTCTTTAAGAAAATGCATTGCAGAGAAGTTTTCATTTTTGTTCTTCATTTCACATAAATATATTAAAAAGCATTTTTAAATTAAAGGCAAAAATACCTTTAGAACTAAAAATATTTTTTTTTAAATGAAATTTTAGTAAAACATCTTTAGGACCGCCAAACACGTACAGTTTCAACTGACAGTTTGAACTGAATAGATTAAACTGTCAGGTGAAACTGTACACTGTAGAAGCACACACACGTACAGTTCAATCCTTCAGTTTTTACAATGGATTGGAAACGGCAGGACAATTTCACCTAGCAACATCTTTGATTCCGGGGAAATTATATTGTTAAAAGAAAAAAAAAAAACAAAAAATCAAACTCACTTGCTTCTGACCACAGACCATATTTTGTATATCCTATAGACTCACTCTATTAATTTATAAATGAAGCAGCCAGATACGGCCAGTATACGACTTAATAGTATTCTGTAATGTAGTAATCAATGATAACCTGTGGTATTTGTAGTAACGTTTTCAAATAATTATTGTCAAAATATTATATTGATAATAAAATTTTACTTTTTTGAGAAGAAACTGCAAAATTTTGAAAGAAAAAGAGTGGTATTCGTTTTAATTATAGTTCCATTTGCGGAAAAGTGGCCAATATATTATATTCCTTAAATCTCACCCGTCTCACCCCGTTACCTGCCACAAGAAAAATGCCTACAAACTGGCTTTACGCTTTGTCTAGTTGTATAATAATAATAGTGTTCATTGGTCTGTGCTCCTGACACAAATTGAACTGAGACCTGTACAGTTGAACCTTTCAGTTTAAATAATTGAAAATTCATTCGTCTCAGTTTAACTGTACAGTTGCGTTGAACTGAGACTGAAATACCTACACACGTAGAGTTTAAACTGTATAGTTGAACTGTTCAGTTCAAACTGTCAGTTAAAACTGTACGTGTGTGGCGGGTCTTAGAGTGATATTCGAAGTCATTTGTATGTTTAGCCTTTGAACCCAAAACGCACATTAAGTACGTTTTTCTCAAAATGGCATTTTTACAACTGTCAGGAACTCTCACTCAAAAATTACTTGACCGATCCTTTTCGAATATACTTTCTATATGAAGCAAACTTAGATGTGGAATATCCATCCAAAAATAGTTTTTTAATGCAAAAATAATATATAATTAATATAATTAATACAAAAAACATTTTTTTTAAACTTTTTTAAACTCCTAAAAAAAGAATTTTTTTACTTTTTTTAATTTTTTTTGGTAAATAAAAATTTTTTCAAATTTTTTAAATGATAATTACTGCAGCTAAGGTGTCCGCCATTTGGGAATTTGTGGAGTGACGCGTTTTAACGGAAGACTTCTGTAGCCGCAACTTTTATATAATACATTGAAAAAAAATATTGTAACACTTTAAGGTCATAGTAAATAAAATGTCAAACCACAAAAATATAGGACAAAATTTTTCTGTTAAAAAAATTCCTGAACTTGCCTTTGATTTCGCCTGTCTAAAGAGTAAAACTATATTTTAAATAATCTTAGGTTTAACTATGATGTTCTTACAAATTACATCTACATAATTATTTATACATAAATGTAATTTTTAGCTCTAGTTATTTAGGTACATACTACATTTAAAAATCATTAGCAGATAATTTTATTCATTTAAAACCGCTCAATGACAACTGACGTGCAATTCTAGTTTAGTTTGTACTAAATTTCTCTTTACTATTAACATCTTTGTGTAACAATATTTGAATTGCTAACAAAAAATAAAATAATAAGTTGGTGATATATTTCGTAATATTTCTTCTTTTATTAAATTTCAATTTTTGTATAAACAGAGTAAAAGATGAACAGACACAAGGAAAAATATAAATTTTATATAATTTTGTTTACAAGATACAACATTGGTACATGTTCCTCCTCACTGTCTCTCATCATTTCAAAATCTTCTAAAACCAAGCAAGGCAAATTATATTTGATTGATCAATATTTAATTATTGAAAGTTTTAGTTGCATATTTTTGATAATTAGTTAATCAAAAGAAATAAATCGCCCATATAACTGATTATTTAAACAAATTTAATGCTTGTTTTCAATCCATTAATTTTTTAATTGGATAATTGAATTATGTAATTCTGTCATTATTGTCTTGTCACATAATAATTATTTAACTGTTTATTTACGACGTTAAAATCGAACTACTAATTACTACTTGTTAGTATAAAATTAAGCCCTTTGAAAACCCACTGAAAAGAAAAATTTAAATTATATGTATACTATTGCTATGTGTTCGCATGGCGATGAACACCGTATAACTATATCACGATTTATCTCTTTCTAAACAACAATTTACTTTCTTTCTCTTAAGGGAATCACCAAGTCTATTAATGTTCTTCGTTATGTAGACTGCTGTAAAAATAATATGAAAAAATAAAGCCCAGACGTAATTTTACATAGAATTACTTTTAGAATAAATTTTCATTTTATGGTCTGATAAAGTAATAATTATTAAAAATTAAATATAAATATTATATGAATATTATCACTTTAGCAATTATTTTAAATTAAACATAACACATTTTAAATGTTTTAATCTAATAATTAAGTTGGTGAATTTTTTAATAATTTTATTGAAAGGCATGCAATTTAAAATTAGTTTGGGACAGAAATTATTGTAACTATGGTCCATTTCAGTTCAATTTATTATAGTTAGTTTTAAATTTAACCGTGCTTCATCACTTATGAATTTAAATAATTTCCGTTTTCTTGGTTTTATCTCTTTTATTATTGCACTTACCTAAATTTTAAAATTGCAGTTTGCTTTTAGAAAGGAATAGAAGATTGATTTGTTTGGAATATAAAAATTATTTATATTTTATATATTATATTTATCAATTATTTATTTATTTATTTGGAATATAAAAATTATTTAATTTTTTAATTTTGACTCATGATCAATTATATTTGAAATAGGGTATACTTCAAACAAACCAAAAAAATAAATAAATAAATAAAATTAAACAGGAAAACTTTGAAACAAAAAAGGATCGTAAACAAACGACTCACGCTGGTTAGTATTGCGAGAGCTGTGAGTTGTGACATCATTCCAGTACACTGATAAGAATTTTCCATTTTAAATCATTATAATTATATACTTAACTGGATTGTGAATCTTGAATAAATGGGTGGACAGACCGGTACGATAGGTTTTTGCATTGCATGCACGCTCAAATTAATACATGTATTTGCATGTACGTACTCACATTAATCCGATCTACTTAGTACAGTCACATTTTGCGTACGGTCAACCATCCGGTCAAATTTGAAATAAACTATAGAATCCTTGAATAAAAAAAAAACGCCGTGAGCAGCGGAGCCCCATCACGGAAGTCGAATTTTTCCTTTCATCTTCGGTATTGAGTGTCTACAAGCGAAATATAATTGAAAGTCCACAAGCGATTTGTAATTTTGGTGGTTTCAAAACTGATGATGAGTGTCCGGTTGATCGGGGCTTTAAAAAAAGGTTTTAAGTTTTTAAGGGCTGAATCTCAGTAAATTTCAATTTTGTGCCGATAGCAGTTAACAGGGAAAAAGCCAACACAATTCGTACGAGGGCATTTCTATCCATGCTTATCCGCCAATTGCCCTTGTGTTTTATTTTTAAATATTAAAAAAGGAACTTAAATAGTAAACTGGAAGGCTTTTATGAAGATATTTTTTCTTTCCAAAAAAATCTATTTCTAAATCTAAAAGGCATCTATATCTAAAAGGCACCCCCTTGATACTAACTCAATCCGAATACAAAATTTCAGCCCTCTAGGTTTATTTGGGTGACCTGTGCGAGTGGTACAAACTTCGAAAACGTCGAAAATGCATGAAATTGTAGCTTAAAAATGAGGGGGGTGGGGGTAGAATATTAAAACCTCCAAAAAGCACAACCTAGGTACGAACTTTATCAACACACCAAATTTCAACCCTCTACGTTAATTCTGGGGGGCTGGGGGCCTGTTAGATCCAGCGAAAATCGTTTTTTCCCCCCTCTACTCTCACCAAATCATCCTAGGAAGCTGAATTTTGGATATGTTGTAGATAATTGACCGAAACATTATTTAAAACCGGTTTGGAAAAGTTTTATTGCTTTTCCGCCCCCCACCATCCCCTTAAAGGTCGGGTCAGAAAAAAAATTTGCCCAAAATTTGACCCCACTTTGATAGTATGAGGTGCCTCGAAAATGAGCCCCATTTACCAAATTTCATCTCTTAACTTCCATAGGGGGGCCCTACACAAATTAAAAGGTGGCGGGAATATATATATATATATATATATATATATATATATATATATATATATATATATATATATATATATATATATATATATATATCAGATATTTTTTTTTCTACATATTCGTGTTCTACGGGTCCGAAAACGGATAGCGCCCCTACTTTCGCCTCTCGCAGCTCTTATCGTATAGACCAGGGGTGTCAAACTCAATTTTCAATTTTGCAGAGGGCCATATATTAGATTTAGAATGTGTAGGCGGGCCAGGTTAAAATAAAAAAAATTGAAACTTACTGCAAAAAGACTACAACCGGCGGAGAGGGGCGCATTGTGCGCTACGTGCACAGACGGAACAGAAGCCGCTGTCGCGCGCGCGACAGAGATAAAAGCATAACTAACACTCTCGCTTGTCTAGGCACGCGCTACTCTTGAAGTTACTTATAATTAAAGCGCGCACATTTTTGAACTTCCGTACACGCATCGAGTGCTGTCTAAAATCTCTAAAAACAAGATTCTTCTTTCTGTGATATAATGTGATCGCGGGCCATATTGATATGGTCCGAGGGCCGGATGCGGCCCGCGGGCCGTATCTTTGACATGACTGGTATAGACTGTATAAGTCTAATTTTTCGGAGAAAATTCGACTAAAAAAATTTATTGCAAGTTATAAAACCATAAGGTAATTATTTTGTATACTTGATGTAAAAGAGGAAAACCTGACAAACACATTTTTAGTCGAATTTTCTCCGAAAAATTAGACTTATACAGTCTATACGATAAGAGCTGCGAGAGGCGAGAGTAGGGGCGCTATCCGTTTTCGGACCCGTAGAACACGATTATGTAGAAAAAAAAGATGTCTATAGAAGATATATATATATATATGATGATATAGAATATATATATATATATATATATATATATATATATATATATATATATATATATATATAAATATATATATATATATATATATATATATATATATATATATATATATATATATATATATAAATATATATATATATTCCCGCCACCTTTTAATTTGTGTAGGACCCCCCTATAGAAGTTAAGAAATGAAATTTGGTAAATGGGGCTCATTTTCGAGGCACCTCATACTATCAAAGTGGGGTCAAATTTTGGGCAAATTTTTTTTCCGACCCGACCTTTAAGGGGGTGGTGGGGGGTAACAAAACAATAAAACTTTCCCAAACCGGTTTTAAATAATGTTTAGATCAATTATCTACAACATATCCAAAATTCAGCTTCCTAGAGTGATTTGGAGGGAGTACAGAGGGGGAAAACGATTTTCGCTGGATCTAACACGCCCGCAGCCCCCCAGAATTAACGTGGAGGATTGAAATTTGGTGTGTTGATAGAGTTCATACCTAGGTTATGCTTTTTGGAGGTTTTAATATTTTACCCCCACCCCCCTCATTTTTAAGCTACAATTTCATGCTTTTTTGACGTTTTCGAAGTTTGTACCACTCGCACAGGTCACCCAAATAAACTTAGAGGGCTGAAATTTTGTCTTCGGATTGAGTTAGTATCAAGGGAGTGCCTTTTGGGGGTCTGAACTTTTAACCCTTACCCTCACCATTTTTATATAAAAAAGAACATGATTTTTCTTGTTTTTTAACAGTTTCGTTCGGGTCAAAATCTCCCCAAATAAACCTAGAGGGCTGAAATTTTGTGTACAAGTTAAGTTAATAGCCAGCCACTGCTTTTTGGAGGTTTCAACTTTTAACCCTTACCCCCACGATTTTTACGCCAATATTTCCTTGATTTTTTTGCTTTTTTTCTAACACGTCTAGAAGCTTTCTAAGAAAACATACAGAGCTGAAATTTTGTACGTGTATTGAGTTAGTATCCAGCTAGTGCCTTTTAGGGATTAAACATTACTTTTCCCCCCACTTCTCCCATTTTTACATCGGAATTCAGTGGTATTGTAAATGTGTTTTAAATGAATTACTTTTATTCTAACACACAGTAGGCGAATAGTAATTTTAAAAAATTTAAAAAAAAATGAATTTACTTTTTTAACAAAAGCAATACATACATATAGGTAGTTGCATACATACATATTATATTACATATAGGTAATTCTATATGTATACATACATATAAAGTAGGAATTTTGGATTTTTATTATTTATAAAATAATTTTTTATTTTTTATTTTTTTTATTTTTTATTTTTTTTTTGAAAGAAAAAATATCTTTATAAAGGCCTTCCAGTTTACTATTTAAGGTCCTTTTTTAATATTTAAAACTAAAACATAAAGGCAATTAGCGGATAAACATGGCCAGGAATGTCCTCGTACGAATTGTGTTGGTTTTTTTTCTGCTACCTGTTCTCGGCACAAAATTGAAATTTACTGAGATACAGCCCTTAAATACTTAAAACCTTTTTTTAAAGCCTCGATCAGCCGAACACTCATCACCAGTTTTGAAACCAACGAAATGACAATTCGGTTGTAGACTTTCAATCACATTTCGCTTGTAGACATTCAATACCGAAGATGAAGGGGAAAATTCGACTACCGTGATGGGGCCCCGCTGCTCACGGCGTTTTTTTTGTTAAAAACGAATATCTACTTGACATTTAATTGTGTGTGTTTGGCTTTAATTATTACCTAATTGAGTGCTTAGGCATAGGTTAAATAGTATAATAAAATTATATTGTAGGCCTTCTATATAATTTCAAAGTCGCTGTATTTGTCAGGTAAAAACACTTTCATATTTTTATCTGAATAGTTTTACGGTCGATCAAATTGCGATCGTACTACGATAGACCGGACCGGTCCTTTCGGTTCTTAACAGAACAAACTCGCAATATACTTATTTCAGTACTCGGAATACAGCCTTGATTTCATTCATGTAACAAAAGAAAAATTCAAAATATTTTTCAAATATTTTAACGCTAATTATGGTATAGATGTAAAAACTTATAATTAGTGAATCATAATAACAACATTTTACTACAAAAAAACTATAATATTATAATATTATAATCAAGAAAACGATAAATTTCATTACTTTATATAGTTCCTGAATGAAAACGCGTACAACTTTCTCCATAATATTCTTCTGTTATTTAGTTTTTTTTTTTTTACATTATCAGAAAATAACATATTTGCGAGCATATATAATATATTTATGTCGATGAAATTATAATAGAATATTGTATATTTTTAATTAACAATATGTTCGCCTGTAAGATAAAATTACATAAAACTCATTCATTGTATCTTAAAAAATTGTATATTAAAAAATTGGTTAATTATTTTAAGAATTTAATTAGTTTTATAAAATGTTAAGATTTGAAGTTTTTTAAAAAATTTATAAAATATGAATATACTTGGTCACGAAGAAATTTAGAATAAAGTTTTATCACGCGTTTCATTAAATGCGTGATTAACCCTGCTCACGAATGATAATTTGTATCACGCGTAATTAACTGAAGAAAGTTAAATTTCTCTTCGTGAAGAGTTTCATTCGTTGACTGAATTATTAAAATAATTATTCCTAATTTATATTAAAATTATTTTGGGTTATTTAACGGTTTGGTTAATCTTATCTGTCACCCATATGTAGATATGTACTTTAACAAAAAATAAATTTCATTTACATAGTTATAAGGAATTTAATCATGATGTAAACTATTCAAAATCTCAAGTCCATGAAACAAGAAAATAAAAAAAAAATTCCATAAAGATCTATAAAAATACGAAGGTTACAAAAAGAATTCAACGTATTGGCGCTTCTAAATATATTATATTTTAATTGACGACATGGGTGGAATAATAGCCTAACTCGCGTTAGAAAGTTTTTCCGTAAATTGCATTTTTTTGTAGCTCTGGGATAGCTCTATTTGTAAAAAAAAATTCACTTTAAAATCTTTAAAAATAACGAAGATATTAATAATTTTGTGTTAGGTTGTTATTTTCGCAATTTGCTATTAGTTGACCTAACTTAAATTAAACCATGTAACACATACATACATATTAATTTATTAGGATGTGCATGAAAAATTGGGTTCTAATAAGAATTATATAGGTACGGTACGTATATCCAACAAAAATATTGTTTTCATGAGAAAAAAACATGATAGAACAAGTTCTACTACCCTTAATAAAGATAAAACAATAATAAAATTTTGTAAAATATTTTTAAACCTATTTGTATACAGTACCTTCAGAAAATGAAGGTACAATAAATGAGTTTTTCCAGTTTAAAAATAAAACTGACTTTTTTTATATTCATTTATATTCTTAAATGTAGCCTATAAGGTACTTCTGATTATACTTAAAAGAAAATTATTACCGAACCTTTTTTTATTTTAAATGTAGTGTTTTGATTTTGAATTGACAGTTAAGATGATTTTCCTATAAGAATGTCTAATTTCTAAACATAAATACATAATTCTTAATTCTTAAATGTTAAATATGAATGATAGTTCTTTACGATAGGTTTATAACTAAAAATGAGATATATCTAAGTTTATAAAATATTGTTTTTAAATCATATAAAATAATTTGTTTTCTCCTCATTTCATAACGGCACTGTATGTGTATCTGTATGTATTTTAAAAAAATATTTTTGTTTTGCCAATTATGTGTGTTTATATATATACATACCTATATTACCTATGTACACTGGAGCATCGATTATGCAAACTATAATAGGTTTGGTTAATCGATCATTTTCGAAAAAACAACCATTAATGTTATATTATGTATATGAGCATAGTGAAACGAATAAACAATAATAATAAACACAAATATCTTTTGCACATACTAGGATGCTTACATAAAAACAAATAAATAAAAATTACATATAGTACATAAAGGTACATAGCGCTAAATAATGGTAAACACGTAAACAGTAGGCTTATATTTTAGAAGACAACAAAAAGTTCCACAATAGAGGTAGGAGTTACAAAAGGATTGATTTGCCAAGGGAAAAAACTATCAAGGAATAAGGTAATTAAAGAAATAGACGGAACTACTACTAAATTTGAATTTTGTCTTCTGGAACGCGTTTGGTTAATCGAGGTTCAGATAATTGATGCTCCACTGTACTTATTTTATTACTTGTTTAGTATCCATGTTTAGTATAGCTGGTGTACTTTTTATTTAAAAAAATCTTGACTTAAATTTTTAATTTAATTTAGGTTGTTATTGTATCCAAGTTGTCATTTTCATATTAATCCGTCGCCAATAATTTTATTTGAATTTCGGAAATAAGAACCTAATTTCTGAAATATTTAAATCAATTTATCTCAAAACTAGTATTTTGAAATTAGGCTGTTATTCCACCCATGTCGTCAATTTAAATTTTCATCAAGGAATACCTATTATATACGTTTGTCCAAATTTCATCAGCCCTAAATTTTTATTAGGTATTCACTAGGACTGAAGGGATCCAGGAACGAATGAATATTAAAAGTTATTAATTGAACTAAATCAATTAATTATTTATATTCCAGAGATATTGCCAGTTCATGATAATACAATCGTCATAATACGTAATTATAAATGTATAGGTTAAATCAGTTACAAATGGACTGACGTTATTAACAAATAAAACAAAATTAGGCGTACAAGTTTAAGGTAGGTATAGCTCATTTTAAATACAATTGATCATGAGTTATCGTTAAAAAGTTAGATAATTCCTATATTCGAAACAAACCAATCTTCTATTCTTTTCTAAAAACAAACTGCAAATTTAAAATTTAGGTAAATGCAATAATTCAAGAGATAAAGCCAAGAAAACGGAAATTATTTAAATTCAAAGTGATGAAGCATGGTTAAATTTAAATGAAATGGACCATACTATAGTTACTCTAATATTAAAAAAAAGGAAAAGAGACACAAAAAGGTCCGTTTGATTTTGCTTTATTTATTGAATTTGTTTCATGACGTCAGACTATTTTTAGTTGATTTGACATATACAAACCTGTAAGCGCAGGCATTTTATTTTTAGTCACTAAAGTACAATTAAGTGTCTTAGAACGTGGTAATATTGAAATAATGGAAACAAATCAAAAGAAAATCTGTGCGTGCTGTAGTTTAAAGACATCCTGTATGAATATTAAAAATTGCGTGTATTAGTCATATTTTAATGATATCATTACGTGAAAATACTTTCTTGAATATCAATAGGTAATTAATCATAATAATATAATATATTATAATCAGTCAAAGTAAACAGAAAATTTCTATCGACTTATTGTTAGATATTTTTGCATTTTACAAGTAAATTACATATTTTACTACGGGCCATTAAAAAATCTAGTGTTTACTGTGTATTATTTTACATAATACTAGACATACTACATACAGATTTTACACGCAAGGAACAAGAATTTAAATTTTATGTATGTAATAACTGATCTTCTTTTTATTAACTGACAGGAAGTATATTGGATACAAAGTTGCATGTTTTTCAATCTAAGAAATTACAGGCGCTCAGGGCCCTGTAGAAAAATGGCAGGCCCCCATTAAAAAAAATTCCCCCAAGAAATAAGTAGCGTGAAAAATCTAGTTAGTAGTGGGGATTCAAGGTCCAAGGGATGCCCGGGTCTGGCGACTGACTTGCTGATGCGAGCGAGTGAAAGTTTCATCCGTTCCCTAAAAGGGTCAGTGTACACACGGCGTCAGTATTTTCGAAGGTGAGTGAATGGTGTTATTTTTATCTTTGTCGTAGTTTTTCAGTTTTTTTAAACCTAAAATAAATTACTGTATACCGTTATAATTCATTGGTGGATCTACCTTAGATGACATGGATAACGTGCACAGCAGTGGAATCGCGACTTTATTTTTTCATTTTTTTTTTATTTTTTTATATAAAACAAAATTTTGCTCCATTTTTTTTCTTTACTTTCTTGCTTTTTCTGTTTTTTCTATTATTATTTAATTTCTTTTATATTTTCAATAATAAAAGCTCATTTTGTACCAAATAATTACTGTTCCGTTTATTATGACTTGCCTGTAAATATTCCCCATTTTCAGCTGCTTGAATAATTCAACTTTTTGGAGCCAATGCCAAAAAAATTATATTCATTTGAAAGCTCATAGTATAAGCTATAAAAGCCTAAAACCATTTGTTTTAATATTCCTTCATTGTAGAGTTAGGATTTTTTTTACAAAATTTTATTTTTCATGCCTTTTGGACTACTGGTCGATTTTTATTAATAACAGTTTTAAACTTTTGACTCTGGAAACTGCTGGGCTATAATAAAAAGTAACTCAGAATTTTTTGAGATTTTTTGGAAGTCTAGAAAACTTTGAAAACACGACCGTTCCCTGAAAGCAGTGCCGTCTTTACCCCAGGGGCACACAGGGCACGAGCCCAGGGCCCCCAAGCTGAGGGGGCCCCCGAGCCCATGCTCATATAAAACTTAAGGAAACAAGTTATACAATATATTAAGTGCTGCTGTATAAATAATTAACATAATAAAAATTGTATAAATGATATATACATAATTAGTATTTATGAAGACGATATAATATAATATGTAACTGATATTAGTGATATTTCACATAATATAGTTTGTAAATTTATAATAAAAAGCCATAAATTACATTGATTGACAACTTTTTAAAAATAAGCTAAAGAACTCCTACAATAAAAAATTTCCCAAAAAACAAGATAACTTTATGACTTTTTGAGATTTTTTTCATCTGTCAATTCCTCTTTTTTAACTACTTGTAAATAATTTATAGTTATATTTATGATCTATGCAAAGTATATACAAACATCAGGACTACAATCACCCTGAGCTGCTATAAATATTTTAGCAAAATACAATATTTACCCTTCTTCAGAAAACAATTTAAAATGGTTCTTCCTTTTTAGTTTATATTAGTTTATTACATATAAATAAAAAATATGTAGATAAAAGGACCTAACAATTTAGTTTCTTTTTTTAAATCTTTTATTTCAATTTATTTTGAAAAGTATATTTGTGTTTTTAATAAGTAGATTTATTTTTACTTAGATCTGGACTTTCTAAAATTTTATGTGAAACATATGTGACCCTTTTGTGACCCTTCTTAGAGCTAGACTAGTTTTCTTTTTCTTTTTTTTTTAAATTATTGCATCTGGAACCATTAAAATTTTTTAGGTACAAAAATATATATAAATAAATTTTTCTTGTAAAACGTATATTACAACGTTATTAGTGTTCCTAAACTGTTGTGTATTAAGCTGCATTTATAATTTTGTGCAATTATGTCGAAACGAACATATCTAAGTGGTTCAGAAAAAAGAAAAAGACTTGCTATGCAAAAAGAAAATAGCAGCAAATTACCTAAATTAACTTCGTTTTTTATTCCGGAAGAAATTAGTCAACAGTCTGACTTTTCGACTTCAACGTATCAAAATGCTCCTAGATCAGAGACTTCGAAATCAAGTTCAGCAGTTCAAGAAATAGTCGCAAACACATCGAGGTCTACATCTTCTAACTCAGAAAATTGCGACTTATTAACAACAGCAAATTCTTCAAAGTCACAATCACAAGCACAGTATACATTCACGAATAATTTAGATGAAATTTCAAATGATCCTGGTACTTATTGTGACGATATTTTTACGGAAAAAGTGCGCGAAATATGGATTCATAAAGGACCAGAGTTTTTTCAAAATAAAGACTGTGAATTCTCGGGAACCTCTTCAAGTTTCTGTGATGTGCGCGGTAAAATAAAAACTAGAAATTTGACTAGGAACGTTTTTACTCGCAAACTGACGAATGGTGAATCCGTAGAACGGAAATGGCTTCTATATTCACCTTCGAAGAAATGTGTGTACTGTTATTGCTGCCGTCTTTTTAATAATACTACGAACAGTAACAGTTTGAGCTCTTCCAGTGGATACAAAGACTGGAAGCATATAAGCAACCAATTAACGGAGCATGAAAATAGTTCACTGCATAGACAATTTATGATGACTTATGTCGCGCGAAGCAAAACGGCTGGTCGAGTGGATTGTGACTTACTATCGCAATACAATACACAAGTAAATTATTGGAAGAATGTACTGAAAAGGATTGTGGCGGTTGTAAAATTTTTAGCTTCAAGAGGATTAGGATTTCGTGGTGACAACGAAATTTTGGGATCGCAAAACAATGGAAATTACTTGGGATGCTTAGAATTACTTAGCGAATTTGATCCGTTCCTTGCTGATCATATAAAAAATTGCGGAAATCGCGGAAAAGGAAATACTTCCTATTTGTCTGCTAATGTTTGCAACGAATTTATTAATATAATGGGAAAGAAAGTACTGGCTACGATTGTCAATGAACTAAAGACAACAAAATATTATTCAATAAGCGTGGATTCCACACCCGATCTCTCGCATGTCGATCAGTTGACCTTCATCGTCCGATATGTAAAAGACGAAGTGCCTGTTGAAAGATTTTTGCAGTTTTTACCTATTAAAGAACATAAGGCTCAATATCTAGAAAAAACGGTTTTGAATTTTTTAGAAAGCCATAATATTTCGATAAAGGATTGCCGAGGGCAGAGTTACGATAATGCACCAAATATGGCTGGAATATATTCAGGCTTACAAAAAAGAATAAAAGAAAAATGTGAATTTGCTCTTTTTGTCCCATGTGCGGCACATTCACTAAATTTGGTTGGCGTTCAGGCTGTGGGGTCTGTTTTAGAAGCGGTAGCATACTTCCAGTTTGTCCAAAAATTATATAGCTTTTTCTCTGCTTCGACTTATCGATGGAATATACTAACAGAATCTTTGGGTACAAATAAAGTTTTAAAATGTCTCTGTGAAACCAGGTGGTCTGCACGTGCCGATGCGGTTAATGCTTTACGCAATGGTTACGAACATATTTTGGAGGCTTTAACATCAATTTCCAAAAACACAGATCAACCAGCAGAAATTAGAAACGAGGCCCAAAGTCTCAGCAAAAAAATGGAAAAACTAGAGATGATTATCCTAACGGAGATATGGAATGACCTACTTCAAATTATTAACAAAGCAAGCGTAAGCTTGCAAAAAAACACCCTCACAATGGACACTGCAACGAAAATTTTTGGATCTCTTGCTGATTTCATCAGTAACGCACGAAATAATTTCGACCTTTACGAATCGGCAGCCAAAGAAAAGAATCCAGATGCCGAATACAAAGATAATTGTCAAAGAAAAAGAAATCGTAGCACGCGTATCACATTTTTTGACGAGTCGTCAGAAAGTGTACACTTATTTGGCAAGGAAAAATTTAAAGTAGAAACGTTTATTCCTATGATCGATACACTAAGTATTCAGTTAAAGCAACGATCGGAATCATACAAGGGAGTTAACCAACGTTTTGAATTTCTTTCTCAGTTGAATACAATCGAACCGAGTCAGTTGAAAAGCAAATGCAAAGAATTTGCAGAATTTTATCATGAGGACATTAACGCTGATGAACTCAAATCTGAATGTGATCATTTAAAGCAGTATTTGAAAAATCAAGTAAACAGTAATTTAAGTATATCTGCCTTACATAAACTAATAAAAACAGACAAATTAGAAGAGATATTTCCAAATGTGGAAATTGCCACAAGAATATTCTTATGTCTAATGATCACCAACTGCAGTGGAGAGCGTTCATTTTCAAGGCTGAGAAGAATAAAGAACGAATTAAGGACGACAATGTTACAAGAAAGACTTAACAATTTATCAATTATGTGTATCGAAAGTGATATTCTACAAGAACTGGAATTCGATGACGTAATTGAAGATTTTGCTTTCCAGAAGTCAAGAAAAAAACCATTAATATCAGTGCAGTGCTAAAGTGATTAACTTAATTATACTTAAAAATATGCTATATGTCCAAATATTGTGAAGTTTTCCTATACATTGGAAACTGTTTTGAACGTTATTATATAAATAATATAAGATATACCTATTACAAAGTAACAAACATTAATTTTTTTAATGATTTAGTTATTTATTTGTGATAATAAATTCTTAAGTAAAATAATTTTTTTTATGTATAAATTTATAAAATTTAAGTCAAAATAATTTATTTTTACGTTTTATATATTTACAGCACTTTTCATATTTATATAAAAAAGTATAGGCCTTTACCCTAAATGTGTGCGATGAAACGTTTCTATAGAGTTGTATCAATAAAGTCATTAAATAATTGTCAACTAATTTTTTTTTTAGTTCCTGATGTTTTCTTTTTTTTGTTTTTCTGGTTTTCAGCTTTTAAAAGGGGCCCCCAAACTTACTGTGCCCAGGGGCCCCCACATACGTTAAGACGGCCCTGCCTGAAAGACCCAGTGTACACACCGTGTTCTTGAAAATATAGTATACACACGCCGGGTTAATTTTAAACTATTTTGCATCAGCTTTTTTTTCTAAAAACAGAAAATAGTTGCAGTAAAATAGAACATTTTTAGGTTATTTTTTAGTATCTGATATTGAAAACAAGTTTAAATAAAATGCAATACGATTGATTCAGTTCTTAACAATATGATAAAACTGGGGCCTCGTAAAGTGATAAGAGTTGCGGTACTATTTCTATCGAAAATTAGTACTAATCGTCTAAAACATCTAAAATTTTTACTTTAATAGATATTTTCTATTGTTCTATTTAGTTTGAACTAAGAATTTTAATTTTTGGCGCCTCCACCATTGTAATTTTAAATAAAATATAAATTATCCAATTTTGAATAGCTTGATACTTTAAATCAGTAGTGTCTTTATCAGGATAATCTTGCGGTAGTATCGAACATGTCTTCATAACAATCGTCTATAGCAGGGGTGGCCATAACGTGGCTCGCGAGTCCATCTTGTGCGGCTCTTTAATGCTTCTCGAAAATTTGTTTTGATAGGTCTATTTGAAATAAGAAAAAAATCTAAAATTTCTCGCAAAAAAATCAAATAACGATCTTTTTTAACGAGCCTAGCCTTGGACGAGTCTACCGATATTAAAGATAAACCACAGTTAGGAATATTTGTGAGATATGTATAAAAAAACTTTGAAATCATGGAAAAGCTCTTAGACCTAGTTGCATTGAAGGATATTACTTGTGGTTATGACATTAAAGAAGTCCTGGTTGATGTTTTAAAAAAAAAATTTAGTGCCTATCGAGAATATCGGCAGCATTGCTACCGACGGTGCACCGTCAATGACAAGGAACAAACAAGGATTTATTGGGCTTTTAAATGCTGACAAATCATACCCTCCTTTTGTACGTGTATATTGTATCATTTACAGAGAACACCTAGCAGCAAAATATTTCCAATACCCACAAGTTATGCAAGTAGTTTTAAAATTGTAAACTACATTCGTTCAAGTGCTAAAACACACAGACAATTCAAATCCTTAATAAAAGAGCTGGATAATGACGACCTTCCTGATAATGTATCTTAGTATTCTTGGCAGATTTTTTCAGTTGCTTGAACCCATTAAACAATTTATGCAAGAAAAGGGAAAATGTTTCTCTGAACTTAGTGACCTACAGTGGTTGTTAGATTTAAGTTTTTTTTAGAGATGATGTTCAGTATTTGCAGCAGCTGAACATGTCACTACAAGGTAGGGAAAAGCTTATTTAAAATTTAGCACAAGGAGTGTATTTAGCTTTCATAACAAATTGAGGCTTTTTTAGAGAGATCTTGAAACCAAAACGTTTCAAATGTTTAAGGAAAACTTCTGAAAGCCTTATTGACGGTGACGTCCAGATTGAAACAAAAGGTTATTTGTGTAAATTGATCGGTCTTGCTGAAGAAATCAATGACAGATTCACTGATTTGAGAAAACTGAAACCTTCTTTTTCCTTCCTAGACAACCCTTTTGCTGTTGCTGTTGTAAGTGACGGCTGTACCCTTTCATATCCAATAACAAAGTATATAGCAGCAATAGAGTTAGAAATACTTGAACTGCAAGAAGACGAAGCGTTAAAAGGACTGAAAAAATTGGCGGTTCCATTGTTGATTTTGGAAAAACGTTCCAGCAGAGAAATATCCACTAGCAAAAGAATGTGCTAAGAGACTTATTTCAATTTTTGGAACTACTTATGCCTATCAGTCTTTGTATTCAACAATGAAGCTTATTAAATCCAAGCATCGATCTGAACTAATTGATTAACACTTAACTGAACTCGTGCGAACTGCGCTCACCAGTTATAAGCCAGACTTCAAACAGCTCGCGGCCAAAATTAACACAAGAAAAAGTACATCTCAAAAGTTTTAGGTACCTAGGTGCATGTACCTACTAACTAAAACAAAGTATGTTTACATATTACATAAACTTTTCATTCTCATGTCAGAAATATTCTCAGTTTCATAAAAATGTAAAAAGTGTGTCCATTGTGTGAATCATCAATCTCAGAATGGCTTGGCTCGCTCCGAATTAGCTTCATGGGTTTGCGGCTCCCAAAGGTAAAGTTAGTGGCCAGCCCTGGTCTATAGTATAAGCGACTTAATGTATATTTATTATTACTTTTTATATCGGTAAATAAAATTGAACAATGAAGCAAAAAAAAAAAAAAAAACAATCTGCTGTTCTGATTGATCATTGAATTGGAAGCAGTAAACGAGTGAGTCCTACTTTCTTATAAAATACAAATAAAACTATCGCAATATCGTGTATACCGATTTAATGAGATTTATTCATACATATTATAGCAGTGAATTTCTATCTATTTATTTTAATCATATCAAATACATGCATATTATCTTATGTACATACAGACACGCCATTCTTTACACTATTATGTACGCAGTCATGTGTCCTACAGTTGAAATTGATTTTAGTTTCAAATAGAATACCAAATATACGTATGTACCTATAGGCATCCATTACGAGGAAGGTATAAGTGAAATTTGATAAAATTTTTAACGTTATATAATTTCGTTTCAAGTCTAATAATAAATAAGTTGCGTTATAGTGAAATAGGATGAATGCGGGAGAGATGCCGCACATTTTGAAAACACTTGATAATTCTTAAAGTATGCATTTAATTGATTTGAAATTTGGTACACAATAAATGTAACCATTGTTCTTTAAAATTATTTATAAATAATTTTAAATTTTGAGTCATAAAGGATTCATAATTAACATTTTTGTAGAGCCTGCAAAGCGGCGTCTCTCCCACACCTATGGGAGAGATGCCGCATCAAAGAAGGTGAGACGCCGCATAGTTCATATTAAAAATTTTGCATTTTACACACATCTCTATACATGATGCATGCCATATGTAACCATTTTTGGCACTTTATACATCTTAAGCAGCCAACTTTTTTTTCTTTCTGAGTACTTTCCAAAACATTCAATACACAGGCAATCATCATTATTTTCGTTATCTTCACTAATATGAGGGCTCTTCCTGATCCATTAATGGATCTTTTATATTTACGTGGCATAATTTACAGTCCAAAAAAAAATTGCATAATTAAGGTATATAAGTCTATGTTTTTAACATGTAATATGATGCGGCATCTATACCAACTTTAAATGCGGCATCTCTCCTTTTTGTTGGGATAGATGCCGCATGTTGCTATAGCAAGCATAGTGCGGAATTTCAACCTAAAATTTTATACAGTACTTTTAAAATATACCTAAATTAATAACAAAACTCATTTTCATTAAAACAATGAAATATACATTCTTAAATTCTAATGAATTAAATGCTTGATAAAATATTATGTTAAAAAAACTTACTTTTCAATAATAAAAAGTTGGATAATTACTAAACTGATGGACTAATCATAAATGTTACCATATACAGCTTAAATAAGTAACTTATTTTAAACATATAATCCATTAATAGCGCCATCTATCAATCAACGGACGAACTATGGCTACTGCGGCATCTCTCCCGCACTTACACTATATCAACACCGATTACACATCGCTACGTTTCTGTCTCAACCTCGTGTATGGTTTTCCCCATATGCACTCCCCCATATGATGTACTAAGAAATATTGCAAAATAGTTAATGGAAAAATAATTATTCAATTACATGCAAACTTGTACGGGAGGAACTAAATTTAAGGCCAATTCGTATCGGCGTAAGCGGAAGCGGCTTGCGCTCAAGTGTAGCGCCCGAAAGTTGTATCTTGATCAAATAAGAGTCATGTACATTGTAACGGTGACAACATCTATGACATATACTTTTGAATCTAGCGCGTAAAGTTTAGACGACCATCTGGTGGCAGTTAAATCAATTGCAGCGACATGAATGCTAATTAGAATGTATAGTGCCATCTAGCGGCCAATATTGGAACCGCTGATATTATAAGTACCACAGTTGCTGAAACCTGTATTACCACAAGCATCATAATTAGTTCCAAAAAAATAAAAAGAGGAATTATGAGGCTAGGTGGTGATGGAGGACAACGGTGGCAGAGAGGGAACAGAAAAGAGTTGAAAAAAGGATTCGGTTTCAAGTTACAAACGAATCAACACACAAAAAATATATAATTAAAATTTATAATGTAATATTGAATTTAAAAAATTAGAAAATTATAAAATAAAAACTAACAAAACAATTTAATTAAAAAATGTGAAAATAAATAAAATCTATAATACTAAGCTAGTTTAAAACTAAACAAAATATAAAATTATTAAACTAAGTAAAGTTAATGATGGCATCCATTTTGTAAAGTACAATTATTTTGAATTAAAACTATTTATATTAATTTTGTGAAAAGCATTATGTACTTGACAAACAATATGAAAATAAATTATCGATTTTAAATTGATCAATGCGTATTTGTGCCATTTGACGAACTGATAAGAATCCACGATTTGGAAGAATCCAACAATTAAACACGTGTTAACGGGACAAACAACAGAGAATTAACAAGCACGGACAGCCGCATCCGTTGCAACATACAGTCAGTAATAAAATGGTGCATTTGATCATACGGTGCTGGCGAACTCTAGTGTCAGATAGTTAAATACGAAGTATGGCGATAAAGACGTTATCATTTCATTACCTAGAAGTAGACCTTGTAGTCAATTACATACTTCTCAAACTTTTCACAACTTCTTACCCTTCTCACAAAAACATGGAAAGTGAAACAGGAATATACACACATATCAATAGCAAACCAAATGTGCTTGTTTTCAAGCTATATTGCTTACACTTGAGCGCAAGCCGCTTCCGCTTACACCGATACGAAATGGCCTTAGTTTTCTGAAAAAACACAATAAGAGTTTCTAGGTAATGAAATGATAACGTCTTTATTGGCATACTTCGTATTTAACTATCTGACACAAGAGTTCGCCAACGCTGACGATTCACCAATCGCCATTTTATTACTGACTGTATGTATATAACTCTTATTTGATTAAGATACAACTTTCGGACGCTAGAGTTCACCAACGCTAATGTGTATAAAAATGTGTATTTATCTCATAACCTTTTACCGTGATAATTCCGTGGTAATTCTGTACAAAAAAATCTCGTATTTACTAAAAACAACAGAAACTTGTAATTTAAAATATTTAAATGGCTGCTTCATGTCCACATAGGTAGCAAACATCAAAAAGTGTAATATACATAAATCTTAAATTCATAGTGTTAAAAATACAGTATTTAATATGTTTTTTGTGTATCCTGAAAACTATAGCTTTCGAGGTACGTGGTTGGGACAGAAACGTAGCGATATTCTTAAACCCTGTACTACAAACGCACATTGAGTAGGTACGTCTGATAAGGTGCCAAGGACCACGACTGGAGGAACCCGGGTTCGATTGCCGCTGGATGGAATGTTTGAAAACCTTTTAGAAACAAATCAAAACAACAACGTCTAGAACCTTCCAGAACAAGTAAGAAGTACGTCACTGTCTGACGGGTATGTAGAGGGATAATGTGAGTTGGATTTGGTCAGTGGATATCGAGCGGTTATTCAGAAATAAAAGAGCATATATAATTTCTAAAATTGTCTTGTCTTTTTGATATTTTATATCTATTTTTTGATAATTTGTGAACTGATAACATTAAACGTCATAGCTGATATAATTTTTCTCATAAATCGCAGTGAAGTCATTGAAACCAAATGTCGGTTTTATTTTAACATTTTATAGTGAGATGACACAGCAACTGTGTCATAGTCAGGACAACCGGAGCGGCCAATCACGATCAACGATCACATATGTGCGTGACACTAGTGTGGACAGATCACATGGGTAACACACTCTCAGTGTAGTAAACACCCCGCACTTGGTGTATGTTTTATAGGGAATTGTTGGTGTGGTACGGCGTTGCTTTAACGTGTTAAAAAAATTCCGGCTTCTAGAGAAGTTTACTGTGTAGACGCGCGGACTGTATAGTGATAATTTCGCTGAATCATTGTAATCACTAGTCAGTAATCACAAATAATGACTATATTTAAAATAGAGTTACACCGTTGTCAACCATGAGACAACATCGGATACAAGATGATAACTAAAAATTAGAAAGCTGGGTCAGAAAGTAAGAGGGTGGGGAAAAAGTGTTCCAAGATTTGCACTATCAACGGACCTCTATCTGGTCGAATTCGGCCCTGCAAAAATGAATATTATTTTTTTAACATTTATACTCATTATATGTATATGGGTAGTTCTCCAAACGAAAGAAGAAAATGGACTTAATTCCGGCCCGATATTTTTTTCATGCATAAGCTTTGGCAAGTAGTTTTATTTCAAGTTGATGACATTTTTCACACTATTTCAAAGTAGCCAAACAAAAAATTAAAAATTATAAATTTTATGGCCATTATAAAAAAAGAGACATCCAGGAAAGTGAAAAAATGAGTAAAAAACTAAAATTAACACAAGTGAATTTCTTACATTCATTTTTTTTATTAACCACAATTTATTAAACTATTAAACAATTTATTAATTTTTGGTATTAAACAATTTTTATTATTAAATTTTTAATTATTAAACAATTTATTATTTGTTTAATATATATTATATATTATATTAGTAGTATATATATTAGTAGTTATATAGTATATATATATATATATATATATATATATATATATATATATATATATATATATATATATATATATATATATGTAAATATTAAAAAAAAAATTTTAAAAAAATTAAAAAAAAAATTAAAGAAAAAATAACTAAATAAATAAAAAAATATTGCGAATTTATTATTTATTAAAAAATATTCCAAGTCATTTACTACAGTTTAATACATATCACATATTATATTAGTAGTATATAATATGTATCAGTAGTTATATTAATTATATAGTATATAGGTATCATACAAAAAAAAAAAAATTGGAATTTATGTTTTATTAAAAAATATACGGAGTCATTACAGTATTCTAATGACATTTACCTAATTTATTTACATTATTTAAGTTAAATCCCCGTTTTCGGAGCTGCCAGGAGACTGAGAATTCTACAATATTCTTTAAAAATCGGCTAAATAACGTTTTATAAAATAAAAAAAAATAATAAAAAATAAAAAATAAAAATGTACATTATTTTATTTATTATATTTGAGTTAATTACTACGACAAACGATGATTTAATCGGAATATAATTTTTTTATATTTTTTAAGTGTTTTGGTTTGATAGGAGAATGATGCAAAGTTCGGGAGACAAAATTCAGTAGAATATTTCTTTAAAAAAATATAAAAAAATTCAAAAATTATTTATCCAATAAAAATGTACCAATATTATAGATTACTACTGCAGTGTAAATTTTTTTTTATACATTCAGAAAAAATAATTATTTAGTCTGCTATATTTTACTTTGGAGAGGAGACATACCAGGAGAGAGAATTTTACATTTTAAGTACATTTTAAGAATTTTATATTTTAAAAAATATATTTCAAAATCGGTTATTTTGAGTGACCAGTTAGATGAAGTAATGTTTTATAGTTTCCATCTAGAAAAAATGTATTTTTCAAAATATTAATATACAACATGCGTTGGGCCGTCCAAAATTCCCTAGTTTGAAGAACTACCCATATAAATAAAAATCTAAAAACCTTTAGTAAATCGCAATTGTTATTTTATCAGAATTAATTCCAGAAATTCATACAGTTTGCGTCTAGATTGATCACTGTCTCTTAACCCCTTAAATATAACATCAACGTATAGTACAATACAATATTGCATAGCTTGTTATATGTAGTTTACTTATGCTGTTCTTAAACGAATATAAATGAATAAATATCTCTTCAATTATTAAATTACCGGTCCCAGGCCTATCTTACTAGTTAATAAAATAATACAACTTACTACATATAGGGGAGAGACATTATAAGCAAAGATTTTTATAATCTAAGTCAAAGCATTAATTTAAAAATAAAATTAAACTCAATTGTGGACTGTAGTAATTGCTGACAACGCTGAAAGATGAAAATTTTATCATTACAACGTTCGAATTTACTTAAAAAATTCGAAAAATAGAAATTTGTTTAAAAATTTTGTAAAAATTGATTGACCGGAAGTGTTATTTACTCTTCTTAAAATAATTTTGTTAGTGTGCATATTAAATAAAAATTTTACTTCCTACATTTATAAATAGGAAGTTGTAATATAATGTCAACATTTTAATTTTCATTTAAAATACTTACCGCTAGTTTATTTACTAGTTTAAAAAAAATTAAAAACATTTTTTATCAAATTTTTAAAATGCACTTTTAAAAAAAATGTGCACCAGTTTTCGAATTCACGTGTCTATGAGCATTTTAAATTTGACTGGTAAGGGCAGGGCCGAATCATCGCGTAGATATTAACCAGAATATTTTAATTTTAAATAAAATACTTGAAGTCCGGAACTATTTCCGCCATTAACTATAATAACATTAAGTTGTGTAATATTAAATGTCGTTTTCCGACCACTTGGCCGATCATATAATTCAAATGATTAATATCCACACTTTTTTAAACCTTAGAGCAGTGTTTTTCAAGCTCTTTCATGGCGCGACCCCCCTAGTATGGAAAAATATTTCACGACCCCCCTAGTATAGAAAAACACCTATTTCTCCTACCCTCTGCTATTTCTAGCTTTTATTTTTTTATTTTATGTTATAAATATTGAATCCGTTCATCATTATTGATTATTTTCAGTTAGGTGTCAATTAAATACGCAATAAAGGACTTTAGACAGGCATATTTTTGTATCAACATCGAAGTTGACGACTTATAGTAGCTGTGAATTGGCTTTGAATTGTGTTTAAATTTACTGAATTGATTTGTTTGTTTAGTAAATGTATAGCCAACGCAAACTTTTGAAGCGCATCATAACTCCGCGGTCCGCATTAAAAATTTTGCGTTCCCATATATTACGTATTTTTTTTTAATACATTGGATTTCACTACCTTGGTCATTATAAAATAAATATATTTTGTATAAGTGTGATGAATGGCCACTCTGTACTAAAAGGTAAAAATTGAGTTTACTTAAATTTAATGAATTAAAAATTGAATAACTGAAAATCGGAAACTATAACAACTTGTATAAATGACCAAGTCAATTCAATAGACCTGACCTGGTTTAGTAGTTGCTCACTGTCTTTTATTGTCTAATATCAAAAATTCTGTGCTCATTATAATTATTAAATACCCCTGTCGCAGCACCTGCATAACATAGCGAATTTCCATTTATAAAAATCCGTTTTTCTGTGATTTTTCACCCTTCTAAGTGATTTTTCCTCTTCTTTCTAATCGTGTAAATAAATGTCGCAAAAATTTTGGCAAAAAACTAATTTTTGTCACTAAAAATTACCAAAACAACCATGTTCCAGGCATCCGACATGGCTGGCTAACGAACTTGTCCAACGGTGTGAGACAAAATACAAATATAATACATAAATTTTAGTGAATATTATTTTCTGTTTGTAGGGACCTCAAAAGAAATTTCTGCCATAGTCTCGGGCTCAAGTCGCACCATGAGAGTGGCTGTAATAGCTAAATTCCATTCTGGAAATTCGCTAAAACCACCCATAAAACCTATAAGTCTAGCAAGTACTTAACACATTAATATTTTTTGTATATATCAACATCTAAAAACATTTCAGTCCCTTTTTGACAATCTTGCCAGAACTTAAACACTTTTTTAAATTTTTTTTATTGTTAAAATTGAAACGTTATTTTGAAGACGGTTAAAATTATATATTTTACATCAAAATGTCAACACAATCACCCCCTAGTTAATTACCCCTAGACTTGATGCTAGAAAATTGAGAAAAAACAGGTCATATAGATTTTTTTAATTTAGATTTTATTTGTAATGATTGAGTTACGAAATTCAAAAGGACATTTTAAAATTTGTGTATTCGGTATGAGCTTTTGTCTGGAGGGAATCCAGCTCTTCAAAATCGGCTCCAGCGCTCAAGATGGACAGAACATATCAGTTTATCAGGACGGCATTTGTACTTCATTTTCATATTTTCTTTAAGAAATAGTATTTTGTTCTAAATACTTGTTTGATTTTTTCAAGGCGAGTATTTATTAAGATTTCTATTTACCAGCTTCTATAAAATAAAAAAAATCATTTGTAACACTACTATCAAACGTTATTTTATTTTGAAATTTTCAAAAAAAATATATAAGTTACCTCTTATATGCTTTTTTTGGGTTAATTATTATTGAAAAATATTCCGACATTTTTGAGGTAAAATGAGCAGATGTATGGTTTTTATTAAACAAACTTCAGCTTTTTAATATATTTTCTCCTTAAAATATTTAATATTTTCAAAAATGTATGATAGGATTTGTCAAAATTTAAAATTATTTGTTTTGTTGTCAAAAAAAAAAAAAAAAAAATCAATGTGCAAATTTATTTACGTGTAAAATGCTGGGTTTATACATAATAATTATAACAGTATTGTCATTTGGATAAAAAATTACGTAAAAATATTATTGTTTGAATATGATTTAACGTAATTTTTATGCGATTGTAGCAAACTCTTATTAATTTCAGTAAGGTGTAAACATAATCTAAATTCTGACCGTATCACATAAAACCAATTTTCTTGGTAATTTTCCTATAAAAAAATGGAATTGATAGATTATAAAGATTTACTCAACTGAGAGAAATAGAATATAACTGAATCGTTAAATTGGATTAAAAAAATCATGACACGTCACTTATAAAGCCGTTTTTTTTTTTAATGTAGCATCGCAAAAAATTAGACAAAAAAAAAGACAGTGCGAGTGTAATAAAAAATGATTACTTCCAACATATTTTCTAACTTTTCTCAAAAAGTAATTAATTTAGAGCAATGGTGTAAAAACATTTTTTACACATATTGCCTTTTACTTGGGCTTGGTGTAAAAAAAAAATTGAAAAATTGCTTAATTCTGGCAAAAAAACTCATTTTTTTGACAAAAAATGCCCGAAGACCTACTTCTGGGCATCCGACGTGTCAGGCTAACGAACTTGGCCGAGCCAACCTAGTCTTCAGTACGCACACAAAATTTCATAAGCATTAGACCTTTCGTTCGAGAGTTATCGCGCGGATACATAACTGTATATATATATATATATATATATATATATATATGTATATATATATATATATATATATATATATATATATATATATATATATATATATATATATATAAATTTTAGTGAATATCATTTTCGTATCCTAGGGACCTCAAAACATATTTCTGTTATGGTCCCGGGCTTAGGTCGCGCCATAACACCTACTGTAATAGCTCAATTTCGAGTTTTCGAAATTCGCTAAAAGGGATGAGTTTCTGGAAAGACATGCACAACCGTCAACTTCAAGTTCCAATGAGAGTAATGAAACGAAAGTACGAAACCATCACATTAATGTAACCGTTAGTTAAGCTTTTCTTTATTAAATACTAGCTGTGACCCGTGGTTTCACCCACGTAAAATTATCTTAACTATTGGTCAAATGATCAATTTTAAATTAGATATTCGGAAATAATACCTGGCTCCGCTCGTCAAACGATTCTAAAGTAGTAATCTGCATATTTCAATAGCATGGCTAAATTCCGCACCCTTATGTAGCTAGATACCCGTATCAATAGGTAGTTTTAGGAGTATTTCCATTTTAAGCCTTGCTTAGGGCACCAAGATAGCAGGGGACAATTTTAATATCACAATTAATTTGGGGCTTATTTGATGGCCTTGACGGACAATTCTGACCTCGAGGTTCATTCAGATTTGATATTCTAAAATTCTGAGCATAATTCTCGCCTAATAACCCTAAATTAACCGTATTCATATTTCCATAGCATATTTAATTTTCATAAAATATTTTCAAAATCCAACCGTTTAATCTTAATTCTATTAGATAGTGCTGGGGGTTAATTTTGATGTGACTTTACATTTAAATTAAATATTCTAAATTTCTTTATAAAATCAGTTTCTTCTAGTGTTCCGCTCCGTTCGTCCAATGATCTTAAAATAGATATATATGCATATAGCTGAGACCCGCGGTTTCACTTGCATAAAATTATCTGAATTATAGGTAAAATTTATACAGGTCAATTCAATCATATATTCCAAAATTCTGTGCAAAATCAATTATTTATAGCACTTGACCCTGCTCGCCCAATGACTCTAAAATGACTATCTTCATATTTTATTAGCATGGCTAATTTCCGCACCGTAAGAACTTAGTATAGTTACTATACCAACAGTCTTAGAATTGCTTCTATTTTAGGCCCTTCAAGGCACCAAGGCCCCAGGAAATCATTTTAACGTCAGTTTCATCTTTCACAGAGAGTAAAAATTGTCAAATTTCTTCAGTTTTTTAATTCGCTCTCTGTTTGATGTAACTGACGGACAATGTGACCACGGGTCCATTTAAATTTGATATTTTGAAATTTTGTACAAAGTCAGTTCCTTATGTGCTTCGCTTCGCTCGCTCGACGACACAAAAATATTATTCATATTTTCAAGTCATATTCATATTTTTATAGTACGTCTAATTTTCATAAAATTTTATCAAAATGAGTCAAGTGGTTTAATTAGAGTATAGAGTTGTTTAATTCGATAGCGCTGGATGATTCATTCCAACTTCACCTTAATTTCAAATCAAATATTCTGAATTGGCTATATTCATATTTCAATAACATGTCTAATTTCCATACCTTGAGATCTTATCGTAGGTAGTTAGATATGCATAGTGACAATTTCAAGAGAACTGTAATTTGTGAGACATTTTGAGATCCCAGGGTCTGGAGAATATTTCAGAATTCACATTAATTTATTTCGGAATCTCTGTAATATTTGAGAAAAATTTGGATAAGATCCGTTTGGTCGTTTATTTGGAGGGTTTTTTGGGTCCGCAAAGCTCACGGGGGGTTTTATCCTCATGTCGTTTTTCAGAAACTCAGTACTATTTGAGAAAAATTTTGTCAAGATTCGTTCAGCCATTTATTTTGGGTTTCTTTGGAGAGCCAAAAATTTGGTAACGATACGTCCAGTTGCTTACTTTAGGCTTTCTTGGGGGTTCTCAGGTCCTACAGGATAACTTCAACTTTGATCGTCTTTTTTTTGGATTCTTATACCAATTTTACCTATAGTTTTGTTATATCATTTTTTTGATACCTGCTACCGTTTTCTCGAAACTACTGAAGACAGATAAGTAAAGTCCATATTTCATTTTTAATATCAGGATGGCCGAGCCCGGCCCGATGGAAATTTCATCTTTATGGAATTTGCTGAGAAGAGCAGACACACATGCCAATTGATGATAACTGGACAGTCCAGTTGTCTATTTTCTTTAAAGGATACAAATAGTTTGAAATTTTTTAACCTAAGATTCCCAAATATTTTACTAATTTATCATAGGAGATGAAGGTTTAAAAATAATAATTCTACTTTCTTCCATAGAATAAACTGCTTCTTTATTTTCTCTTTTTTCCAAAAATTTTTCGGTATCTTTTATAGAGAAAATAAAGAAACAATTTATTCTACGGAAGAATGTTTATTATTTTTAATCCTTCATCTTCTATGATAAATTAGTAAAATATTTGGTTACAAAATTTCAGATTATTACAATATCCCAATAAAACCATATTGGATACAAATAGTATTTTGCACAGTAAATAAGCAATTTCATAGTAGTCACAGGTAAAAATATTATTGATAGTATCTCTAGGAATATTTATTAATACTTATATACAAAAATCTCAAATTACAATTACTTAGCAACTATCTAAAATTTTTACGATTTTTTGATAAATTGGCCACAGACTGCTGTATTACAGTAATAAAAAATTAATATCTTACCGTTTTCGGTTTACGGTTTTCCGTAAATTTCGACGGTTAGACAAAAAATTTTGCAAAACCCGTTCTTAGCGAGCGCCTACGACCCAATAGGGACCTACATGCCAAATTTCAAGTTTGTAGCTATTGTAGTTTTGGAGATTTCTATATAGATGAGTGAGTGAATGAGTGGTATTTCTCTTTTATATAATAGATTATATATTGAACTAGAGTGGTTTTATTGTTAAAGTAATAGCGACCCGCTTAAAAAGGCCTCGCGATCCACAGGTTGAAAAACACTGCATTAGAGAAATGTTTAAGAGCTATTACTTATTGTCAAATAGAATTCTTGTAGCCCGAAATCATTTAATTCACATAAATATCAATACTTTTCTAACATAAGAGAAATGTTTAAAAGTAATTCTTTAATGTAAAATAGTATTCTAGTAGCCTGAAACCATTTTCGGCGTCAACTGAAATAATATTAGGTCGTCTAATATGAAATGTCGTTTTCCGACCACTTGGTCTACCATGTAATTTAGACAAATATCAACACTATTTTAAGTATTAGAGAAATGTTTAAGAGTAATTCTTTAATTTTGAATGTAATTCTTGGGTGAAGTATTGTGTGCTCTATATCTTTAGCGGATGGGAGTGGGCCCAGTAAGAATAAAATGTCTATGGCCTCAAAGTGGATTAATCCGTTCGTAAGTAAATTGCGAGAGTTTCTTCCATCTTATTGTCAAACAAAAGTCATATCAGTCAGTACTTTGGAATTTAGAAAATCTTCTTTAGGAATTATTATTTTTGGAGCAGATTTTAATACAAATTTATACAAATTTTGTTTTTGAATGTAGTACCGTACAGAATATTTACCCCAAATGATAAAATTGAATTTATGACTAAGAAAAACGTAATGTCTTTAAGAAAGATTTGTAACTCAAAAATAAAATTCCCCAAAATTTACAACTTATATTTCTTGTATTTTTTTTTTTTTTTTTTGTTTTTGTTTTGAATTAATGATGTTTATTATTTATGTATATAAATAAATACATGAATATATAAACAATACAAAAATTGAAAATTCCCCAGTTTTATCTTCGACCTTCAAGACGCCGTGCCACGACAAAATTCTTTTATTTTATAATTAATTGATTTGATTACTTATTCTCACTTAACAATCAGGTGGTTTACTGCGTATTAAATTTTCACGGAGACCAATAAACATATTATATACAAACATGACAAAATCCGGTTTTTCATTTCATGCTCATTTATCAGTGTTACTACTTCTCAGAATGTTATGTAACAAGCTGAAAAGATTAGATACAAAGTTAAACACTGGCGTTTAATATACGTGTACGTACGTAAATGCTGCATTCAATTTTATTAGCTAATGTGAATGTTTCGGAGAAATTTAACCAGTTTTATGAGCCAATTTATTGATTTCTTATCAGTCAGTAATTTTGTGTAACAAATTATGTTAAGAAATGGTAAAAATCTGTGACATTACTTTGCCATTTTCATGTTAATTCATGGGTTTTGGTGTCAATTTTACTTTGATAATACTTATATCAAAAGTTTTGATGATACTGACTATGGGAATTAGATAGCTTTGTAAAGTAAAAATTAATGTAAATATCTCGAATATAAAGAAGTTTTAAAAAAAAATGTTTAGAAATTATCAACATAATATTGTCAATATTTACGCTAGAAAATTCAAGAATTATCATAACCTAAGTCAATGTTTTCTAAACTGTCTTCTGCAGAGTTACTAAATGCTCCGTTAAAAGATATTTAAGTAAAGTAAACGGTGTTGCTTCCGCGTGAAAGAACTTTAAATTCTAAAAATGCTGTAGCCACAAGCCAAAGTATCTTAAGTTTAAAATTTTTATTTTTCAGAAGCCGAGTTTTTACGTTTGATAGGGGCTATAAAAAATAAACTACTGTTTTTCTGCTGTAAATTTTTTCCTATTTAAGTTGAGTAAAACTTCATATTATTACGTAATAATCTAATGAACAGTATCAATAGAAATCTGCTTAAGCAGATCCGTTGAAAATTATGTAACAAATTGGCAACTAATTTTCGATTATTTTCTTTTTTTGTTACCTAGGAACTCTTGGATAACAAGTCATAATAAATTTCAAACAACTTCCTCAGTATTCGTAATACTGTCTTCAAATATCTCACCTTTTAACATTTTTTTTTTTATTTGCGGTCCGATGTAAACACCTTTCTTAAGTTTCGCCTCAGAAAGACCACAAAAAGTGGCGCCTAAATATTTAAAGGCTGCACAGGTTTTGTCTAATGCCTTGACAAAATTTTTAACTAAACGTAATTTTATGTGAAGCGGCAGTTGAATTAGTGTTTTACAATATAAGTTCGGTAAGTTGCTTTTACTGATCGAGAAAATGTTGCGAAAACGAGACCCGCAGGGTCGAGTTTTTGCAATTTTCGAGATCAGTAAATGCACTTAACGCATCGTGTATTGTATAGTATTTTTTGCACGATCGATTTAAAATAATTAAAGATTAAAAATGTGTTAAATAAAAAATAAAATTCAGATAATATAGATGAAATTTATATTTCTATGTTATGACATGGAATGCCATGAATAAATATTATAAATATTCATAACAACTAATATGAATCTTTGTAGTGACAATTGACAACTATATTTGTAAATAAAAAATTAAGTGTCAATATTTCACTGGCGTGAATATTTTTTTTGAATTTTCTATTAAAAAAAATTGAGGAAAATAGTTTGTTAAACTATATTATTAGTGAGAATAATGAAATTGATGAAGCATCTTATTTTTGACTGCAAATTTATTCTCGTAAAATGAAAGGAAGATTATGAAAGCCACAGAAAATCTTAATGATTGAACGACCTTTTGAAATGTCAATAAAATAAGAAGACTGATGCCAACAATAATAATAATAATGTGCAAACTAGTGAAAATTTTCATATTATTAATGGATTTATTTTCCTAATTGTTCAAATTGTACTTTTAATTTCAATATAAATAAATAAATACAATCATTTTTGAGCTAATTTAACTTACCACACTCCTATTTAAATTTTTTGCACGATCGTGTATTTTCATGCATTTACCGAGGCTGTTGACAATGCTGGTAAGTTACATTTCCCGAACGTTTGTTTATATCCATGGAAACCAAAAAATAACAGTGCGGTAAGTGAAATAGATGCGTGGTAAGTAAATAGGAGTGTGGTAAGTTAAATTAGCTCAAAAATGATTGTATTTATTTATTTATATTGAAATTAAAAGTACAATTTGAACAATTAGGAAAATAAATCCATTAATAATATGAAAATTTTCACTAGTTTGCACATTATTATTATTATTGTTGGCATCAGTCTTCTTATTTTATTGACATTTCAAAAGGTCGTTCAATCATTAAGATTTTCTGTGGCTTTCATAATATTCCTTTCATTTTACGAGAATAAATTTGCAGTCAAAAATAAGATGCTTCATCAATTTCATTATTCTCACTAATAATATAGTTTAACAAACTATTTTCCTCAATTTTTTTTAATAGAAAATTCAAAAAAAATATTCACGCCAGTGAAATATTGACACTTAATTTTTTATTTACAAATATAGTTGTCAATTGTCACTACAAAGATTCATATTAGTTGTTATGAATATTTATAATATTTATTCATGGCATTCTATGTCATAACATAGAAATATAAATTTCATCTATATTATCTGAATTTTATTTTTTATTTAACACATTTTTAATCTTTAATTATTTTAAATCGATCGTGCAAAAAATATTATACAATACACGATGCGTTAAGTGCATTTACTGATCTCGAAAATTGCAAAAACTCGACCCTGCGGGTCTCGTTTTCGCAACATTTTCTCGATCAGTAAAAGCAACTTACCGAACTTATATTGTAAAATACTATTGTGAGGGTATCAGAAACACTTGTTTTATATTCATTTTAACCGGGATATCTCTTTGTTGAGAGACCGAGATTTTGAAATAACAAAAATAAACTTCTTTGAGTGATTCCGTTATGGGATATCATTTCTTAGATATTTTCGATCACCACAAACGTAACGAAAATGGTCAGGATGAATTATACACAACCTTTTGAACATTTTGAAAGCAAATATTTATTTAACTGAACGTCACATTGTATCGAAATTTAAGAATAAATTCAAAACAAGCTTGTGAGCAGTCGAAAATAAAATATGTTGATAATTTTAAACTGTGACGTGGTAAAAATAAGAAATGTATGTTTGCGCTTAATTCTTGCAGTTAAATAGAAAAATATAAAATTCACTGAAAGGACAAAAAAGTTTTTTATTTTGTAAACTAGTGTAATTATTTAATTCGTAATTTCTAGTTTGTTATAATTTTTATGAAATATAGTGTATCTATCTATATAACATACATACATATTATGTGCAATAATATATAAACATCTTAAACCTACATTTAATAACATCATTAAATACAACGGTTATTAGCGACAGTAATTCACCATAAGAAGCGAAGTGGTACGTTAGGCAAACTTACTTCGTCTCTAAAAAAATATAAATTGCAGCCGCAGTCAACAGTCGTTAAATGTACTAACACACTACAACTCTCAGTGTTTCATAGTAATATAATAATATCAAATAGGTAATTAAGTCTGTCTTGACTTAACTGTTTCTGTAAAAGAACAGGAAATAAAATTGTAGAACATATTAACTTATATGTTTTAATCTATAAGAAACATTTTTTTCTTTCATTTTGAAAATGAGTTCTGATTATACGTTGTTATACGTTGCTAGAAAAATAAAATTTTTATTAATTAATAGCAATGATAACGGTTTTAATTCATTGAAACTGTATATCAATCACCAACGACGTACAGTGATGACAACCGTTTCTGCGAAATCCATGTTTATAAATGAATTTTGATAAATCATCGGGGACTGTTAGGATATATGTATGCATCCATGAGCGACTTTTGTCATGGTGACAAAAAAGTTTTTGTCACTATCGTGTCGCTGAACATAATTTCTGTACACACACGAAGATTGGCCGTCACCGATGGTCAAATCAAATTTTACACTTCATTTGCAAACGTGGATTTTGAGACGGTTTTGCTCACTGCGTTTGTTATTAAACATAATAGAAAATATAGAGAAAAAGAGTTACTGGGTTCATCCTTTTTGATGTGACAGGATGTCAAGACGAAAACTTTGCACCATTTATGAAAAACTGCGAGAATATTTAAATATTGAATGTGCTCATAGAAACACAAAATTTACCTTTTATTAGCGAATTTTTGAAATGAAAATTCAACTATTACAGCCACTGTCATGGTAAGAATTACACGCAAATGATATTGACTAAAATTTATATTCAGGTGGTCCAGAATTATGTACCGTAATTGCTAGAACTGATAGTAACCGTAATTGCTAAAAATGAAAGGGGTAAAATGAAAACCATTTCTTCTGAAATATTTTCCAAACGCTCTTGAATAGCGGATTAATATTTTGGGGGTGTTTAGTGTGGGTATAGCCTTGTAAAAGCCGATGAATGATATTATGATTGTATAACCCAGTAATTTTTATAATCAGATTTTTTTCTATTTTTGTTACACAAAATTTGAAAAAATGAATATCTTACATGGTGGAAACGTTTAAAATATCTACTAATAATTAAATTAATAAAATACTTGCAATAAAAAACGGTATTGACCAATTTTTTATAATCTGAAAAGTTGCAATATGATGCAACTTCAGTACAAATTTATTCAAAATCTAGAAAAAAAATATTACGCAATGAATCCAAACTTTAAATAATTTATTTTATTAAGTATTCTAAATGATGCTGTAATAAACCTATTCGCAGGAAATTTTGATTTTAACAAATCTGTATTTACCACACAGGATGTATGTGTGATATAATTATTATAATTTGTACTAGTAAAAAGAGGAAAATAGATACTTTCGTAATAATCAACTGTCTTATGTAGATGTATGAAAGTATCTTAAATTAAATCATTGAATAGACGTTTCCTCTTACTTAATTTCACTACGCACCATTAGCAAAACATTATTCTATGTAATTATTAACAATTTAGCGACGTCCGATCAGAGAAATATCCGATGTATGTATTTAGAAATGATTAGTGTTCAACGTTTGAACCATTACATGAAAATGACATAACTTATTAATTTTTCTTATTTCAGGCAGTAAAAAATTCAGTAATAAATATTTTATTTGACTATAGCTTTTGAATCAACAAAAATGTTAATGTGCATATAATTTAGCATTAAAAAAATTCTCAATGCCAGTATTGAAATGCTTGTTAAAAAAATTGTTTCATAGAAAATAACAATTTTTAATTAAACTTTTTCTTATACAACGTATATTAATTTCAAACTAGCTGTAAATTAGCTTATTTCAAAATTTTATGACCGATAAATAGGCAAGGTTAGTAGCTTACCAATTATTAAACGATTTTCCCAAGTGTTTACTTGAAATTTTGTATATGTCTAAAACATATCTAATAATTTGGCTGAACACCTCACTCCTGTAAAGAGCTTTATATTTTTTGAAAATTTTTAAAATGTGCTCCGTGTAAGTTTTACTACAAAAAGATTCAAAGTTAATGCAAAAAGGTGTGTTATATAGTAAAAAAAAAGAAACTGAATTTTTTTTGTATTGAAAATTATCAGCAATAAGTTTTATAATAACTTTTTGATAAAACACAGTTTACCTAAATAATTTTAAAAATTTTAAAATTGCTTCAATCCTCATATCATCGTTGCGTTTGCAAGAACAAACAGACAAAAAAATAGACAATAATTTTTTTAGTAGAGGTAAAAAGTTATCCAGTACTAATATTACACTAATGCAAAATTCGCATACTAAAAAAAAATAACGCATTGTTATCATGTTATCAGTCTTAGCAATGACCTCAACGGCAAATTCCGATTAACAGTCAATTATGCATGTACATATTTATTTTATTAATCATTTCTTAAGAAAAGACATGTACATAAAAGTACAAGATTTTAAAACTACGCATCCACTTATTGTTAATCAAATTCACTACACGCAATCCTTTTATTTTCAAAAAGCTTTTCAACTACGCAAGTCAATGCACTTTAAAAATTCTGTTGTTATTTTGTTCGACGAAACAAATGAATATAAAATTAAGAAACAACTGAGTAGTTCTATTAGTTAAAAGAAAAAAAGAATTATTTGTAATTTCTTTCTTGCATCATTTAATATCTTTTGTTTTATGTTTTTTTTTTTTTTGTTTTGATCATTCATTTGTTATAATACATTTAATATTTTTATTACCGTCAAATACTGTGTGCACGCTTGTAACATTTAGAAAAAATTAAATAAATTTGTTGTACGATCACTTTTCTCCTTGAAGCTTGTTATTTCTGCATAAATAGATACCGCTAATTGTAAGTAATGTCAGTTATAAATACATATGTATGTAGTAACTTTAGTAATAAAAGATATTAAAATTGAGAATAAATAGCAGTGAAATTAAATTAAATATATTTTTATGTTGTAGTTGTGATGTTAGGACGTCATTTAATCCCATATTTCCGCCGGCTAAATTTAATTTTTCTTTTTTATTTGACAATATAAAACAATATAGGGTTGACCGGGGTAAATGTGAATGGATTTTCATGAATTGAGATAAAAGCGTTGTTTTAAGTATTTTTTATTTTATATATCACATTACGGTTGATTTGTTTTTAATTCTACATTATTCAGGATACACCACACAAATTTTGAGCAAATTCGTATGAAAAACAAAAATTTTATAAGCCATTCACATTTCCCCGGTACGGTTTTGCAAATCTTATGAATTTTGAGGTAAAAGTGAATGCCATCAGAAAAATTATTTAGAATGGATTACAAGAGAAGTGAGGTACTTCAGAATAAAGCCCAACTCAAATTCTTCACATTTACCCCACTTTCAAAATTTTCATCATACTTTAGCGGTCACAATTTCTCTTTGTTTAATGCAAGTTACGCATACCTCAAATTTGTACAAAAAATCAAGGTTAAATAAAAACAAAAACTGTAGGAACTAAAAATAATAAGCTAAAAATGATATTTTGATGATATTTTGTCATTTTATTATATAAAAAAATCAAAAAATTACCTAATTTTCATACAAAAACAAGGAAAATAAGACTTTTTCAAAGAAATACATTAAGTTTACATGAATAAAAGGCAACAATCTATTCGGCCTAATTTTGTAAATGAAAAAAAAAAAATTGTTTTGTGTTAATCCTATTGCCCTTGGACACTCACAGAGACATTGAAAACAAGTAATTTTTCTGTTTTTGTAAGTTGTTATTGGGTAAGGGAGCACAGCAATAATTTCGTAGATTGATACACAAGACATATCGCTCTTTACACAATTTTTTTTTTTTTGTATTGTTTGTACGACGGAAACTTGTACAATAATGTCACCATCATCTTCAACAACATTTTCAACTCCGACAAGGACACTACTGAAATTTTTGACCGAATGACGTTCACAATTACCCCACAATTTTAAAATCATGGGGTAATTGTGAATTGGTAATAAACTGACCAATTTCTTTAGCAGTTAATAAGGAACCCTCTCAGGGTTTAAACCACTTCTTTAGAAGTACTTTTAACCATTTCTTACCTTTTAAAAAAATCAAATGTATTTTAAAAAAAAAAATTTGAGTATTGGTCGAAGTAAGATACATAAAATTTTGCAAGGGTTTTTTCAAAATAAAAAAAAAGATACTAATACTTGGAGAATTGTTATCAAATTTTAATAGCATATTAAGAAAGGACAGAAAAACATACTAAGAGTTTATTTTTAGCAATATTAATGTTATTTTAGAAATTATAGGCGCCGTTCACAATTGCCCGAATTCACAATTACCCCGGTCAACCTTAACTTTTTTTGTTTAGTTATGTAACAATTCAAGCAAATCATGGAAAATTTGTTGATTTATTTATTGATGGTTATTTTTTATTCATATGAATATAATTATTCTTGCGCATTAAATCATTAAAAATTATCATAAATAAAATTAAATGTACTTTTCTGCCGAATGTTGACATTTTCATATATTTATCTATTGGCAAACTTCAGGTATGGATTTCCATATAGATAAGTCTTGTCTAAATTTACATGTAGTTATACAAGACGTAGACAAGATTGTCTAACTAAAACATAAGTGTCATCAGTGACAATGTTATTCTAGGAAAATTTTCACCATTTCACGTATATAACGTAGATTTTCTTTAATCAGACTATTTACGTTTTAAATCCGCCTGGTGAATATTCACATATAGTTTATTTCTTCTTTGTTTAATTAGTTATATTTCAGTATCTTGTCTTTCATCAATGAACATTAAATATCATGATATCAGCCAGAATTTACAAAAAACTACTCGAGGAACAATTTTTACTGGTGCGCTTTAGTCTAAAGAATTTTTTTACATATAATATGTCAGTTTCTTTATCAAAATTTTTGATTTTAATATTTACTAGCTGTACCCGCGACGTCGTTTATGCGATGCATTGTTATAAAATCAGTGAGAAGTATATAAGTGTAATAATTATATACAGAACTTGCATAGAGCAATAGTTTTTACGTAATGTATGCAGATACTCAAAATGGTTTTCATATTTTTCCGAGGAAAGGAGACATTTTACTGTAATAAAAAGTATCTTCGATGTTGACCCAAATAATAAAGTTAACACCAGTGCAAATTTCATCAAAACCTGTTCAATAGTTTTTTGCGTAATGTGTGCACATGCTCAAAATGGTTTTTCTATTTTCCCGTGAGAATGAGACATTTTCCCGGAGTAGAAAGTATCTTAGATGTTGACCCAGGTAATTAGTTATCATTATACCAAATTTCATTAAAATCCGTTCAGTAGTTTTCGCCTGATGCGTGAACTGACAGACAAAAATTTTAAAAATCGCTGTTTTGATATCTATATCGATGACTATTGACAATACCAGTAAAACTTTTAAAAAATATTCCATGTACAGAAACGGTCTCGTTACAGTTTTATTATATGTATAGATTTTTATTGATGATTTCAAATTTAACATTTCAAACATACTTTTTACTTACCTAAATATTTTGTTAAGGACATTGAAATTAAAATTTAGTACACACCTTGAGTAGCTTTTACACAGAGAGAGAGAGAATGGTCCAAGAAAAGTTAATCCAATATTATTTAATATTTTTAAATTCCTTTACATATTAAAGGAAACGGCTTTTAAAAATGACTTTCCCACAATATTATGTGTAATATCATGGTCACTAATGGGTTTATCGATTATTGTTAACATGAACATTTAGCTTTTGTAATACATTTTTGTTCCTGCTATAATACCTGTAATCTACAAATGGTTACAGAATTATCTATGCATCATATGCTGGATGAATCATCAAAAATAGGTAGGTACACAATACACAGTATCAAGTACGTATTATCATTAAATTACTGTATAAGTACTTAAGTATAAATGTATAAAGATATGAGCATAATAATATATACATATGTTTAATTAAAATATTAAAATGAATAAAATAAGTATTAAGAATAATTAAAATAAAAAATTTTGATAACCCTGAAAATTGAAGATAAAGTTACATCTAGGTAAACGAGGTGATAGCAAGTCACTAAGTCATGGTTAGCTCGAGAAATTTACGAAGAAAATTTTCGTACCTAATTGAAAAGTTTAAAATTAGAAAAATAATTGTCAGAGTGGTAACGAATAAACTGATAGACGGGATGGTGGTAAATCACTGCACAGGTACGTTACACCTATCGGTCTAGACTAGACCAGACACAGGACTGATATCCAACAAAAAAGGCTTCTCTGTGGAATTTGCGCACAGGTATTGTATTACGATTTTATATCATCTATCTTAATATATAAGAATGAAGTATTTATTTATTTATTTAGCTATCCCGAATCGTTTGGAGAAAACGCTAGTAAATAACAAAAACATAATCAGAGAAGACTACATATAGGTAAAATTAAAGCTTTAAAATTTCAAACTGTTCTTAAGATATGATTGTTTTTTTGGTGCCAAAATTTTTAGTGTTAGATTTTGAGTCGGAACTCTCAAAGATGTCAACGACCAAATTTTCGCCAGTTAGATAAATAAAAGTGAAGCAGGGAAAGTAAATCCTAGACTCCTAGTAGATAACATTTGTACAGTGATATGTTTTGGCAGATATTAGAAAATATTCCTTAAAAAATCAAGTTTGGATCATTCGGGGAAATGCTTAAAAATAAATAAAATTGTTGTTTCTGGCTATCACAATATACTTATTTCCTGGTGTTAATTAATAATACAATATAATAGCCATAAGTATTTGATCTCAAAGAAAATATATTCTCCGGGAACGAAATCACAACGTAATTGATCCTCATGAGTCAAAAGTGTTAGATATAATTATCTATTTGGTAACTGTGCGTTAGTGGAACTCCCGCCCAATTTTAAAAAAAATTAACAATTGCAGTATGTTTAGGATGTTAAAAAAGATAATTCAGGTCGGGGGAAGCTAGAAAAAAAGCTAGAAAATGGTGACGTTAGTTAAGGTTAGGTTAGGATAGTTTAGTTAGTTTTGACAATATACTTCGACTTTGATATAAAAATTGGGTGGTGAGGTTAGTTAAGGTTAGGTTAGTTTAGTTAATTTTGACAATTTACTTCGACTTTGACACACATGCATACAAAATAGAAAAAAAAAACCTAAAAAAATTGAATTTTTTCAAGTTTTGCGACAGTTTCCCACATTTCCAGTACTGATATCGAGTTGTAGTATTTTTTTAACTAATCCGCCGTAGCGGTGAACAATTTTTTAAAAAAATTCATAAAAATCGGATCATTAGCTTTTCTTGAGCGAAAAATAGGTGGAATCGTGCTTCTGCACAATTACCATCAATTTTTATGACAAACCGTATAAGATATCCCCACTTACATATCTTATATTTTTTCTCGAAAGCTGTGAAAAATTCTAGCTACTGAGCAATCTTAACTTAATGTACTTATGTTCAACACACACTTGACAAATTTCTTTTTAACGTCAAAAAATGATTCTACCTATTTGTTAAAGAAAATGTTGAATATGAGTAATGAGGTGAACAATTTACATAATGTACCTAAATATTAAATATATTAATTTTGACCTTTTAGTCATAGAATGAAAAATATTCATATTACAATGAATTCATAGTAGTTCCGTTTTCTATTTTGACCCCAACATAACCTATAATATTAAAAAAAACCTGTGGTTACTCTTAATTTGACTCACGCAAACAAAAGACTTTTCAAATAATAAGATATTTAATATATTATACCACCAGTGTTAAATTTTTGTTACTTACAAATTAGTATTCATTAATAGGTCAATAGCCAGTCAAAAATTTGCAAGAAATATCCATAAATTTTCATATAAAAAAGTCAAAGTCCTTAGCTCTTATCATGATTCAAATGTATCAAACATGTAAAATAATTGTAGTTTAAATTAATATTTTTCTACTTTATCGATTACAAGTATGTAATTTTCTTTTTGTTATTCTCAAAGTTGCTTGCTTTAGAAACAATAATTTGTAAATAATTAATCAAACTGAAATGTATTGATTATTTTTGTTTTGTAATTCTTTGCTTATAAAAAGAATGTCATAGCCTCCGAGTTATTAAAAAAATTAAATATTTTGTATCACAAATACCATAAAACCAGTTTTATAAATATATTGATTCGCTATTTTTTTTATAAAATTATCTAACGTTTCTGCTTGGTGATCCTGAATCAAATGTACATTTTTTTAAAGAGATTTCATTCTTTGATATTGTCTTTCACTTTTTATTTTTAAATGATAAAATTTCACAATGAAATATTTCATCATGTTTTTTTTTCGCAAAAACTTCGGCGATCTCCAGAAATTTTCGATTTACAATTCAGCTTCAGAGGTTAGGCTTAAAAGTAAATGTAGAAACCGTGCATAAACTAATGAGGCAAATGTTCATAAAAATTTCTACCGTTCCCACCATTATTGAAAAATTTAGTTTTGTTTTTTAACAGTCGATAAATAATCTTTTTGAATTATGTTTTGACTTATTGAATTATAGGATGTAAACAAAATATGTGGTTTATGATATTAAGAAAAAAAAATTGATATGTTTAATTAATTTTTGTAGTTGATTTAAAATATTAATTTTGTTTCTTATTCTTTTATTTTTTTGACGTCAAATATTTTAACAAAGAAATTGAATTTACATATTTTAATCGTTTTAAATTCTTAATAATAACAAAACGATTTCTTTGACCTTTTTATATTTTGTTTTTGTTTATTGATTCTAAGAAATATTTCTTTGGCTGCTGAAAAAAAGTCAGGAAATATTTCTCTATTTCAAAAAAAAAATATTTTTTGGGTTTTGAAACAAAGGCATACTTTTTGAATGAAAGAAAAATAAAAAAAATTTTTAATCTATGAACAAAGAAATCGTTTTGAGAGTCTAGTAATCAAAAAGATAACCCATATACAATTAAAAGAAAATAAATTATCTACGAATTTTTTGTACATAAATATCTCTGACCTATTTAAATATACCTAACTTTATAAGAGTTTTGAAATTTTGAAGATTTTTTTTAATGGTTATTGATTAACTAATAATGAGATAGTATGTTTACTTTCTTAGACCAACTATTATTTAACGCTCTGAGGTCATAAGTCGAATTATGAAAGAGTGATTTTATATATCAATCAATCTACCAAAAATAAATGTATAAGTTTCTAGAATATTCTATCTAAATAACTATCAGTTAAAAATGCTAATATTTACATTATAGTATATCATCAGAATGTAAACCTAAATAATTTTTTCAGTAGCACAATTTAATCAAGATAATATAACTATTTAGTTACTGAATACAGTGACTTCCAGAATCTTATCAAATTATACATATAAGAATTTTCTAGTAGTAGTTTTTGCTAAAAAATCTATTATTTACAACAATTTTCTTTTTTATTTTATAATATTATTCAGTTCTATTTTTATATCAATCATTGCAAAATTTGTTATACATAAATACAGATACATGCATACATACATGCTTTTTGCTCCGGGAAAACACAAATTAATGAATCAAATTATTACAAATAAGTGTAACAAAAACCTATTAAACTAACAATAATCATTACTAAACAATGTAAATAATATATTTTGGTAATAATTATATAACCAATCCGAAACAGAAAAATATTAAACCATATATGAACGAAATTTATTATGACGAATACAAAGTAAATATAGGTAAAGTCATATAATGTAATATATTTTACATATTTAGACATAATTGAACTGATTTGTACTATTTTTATGATTAATAGACTTAGCCCTTTAGGTCAGCTTTGGTTCAAAGTACGAAATGTAGTAAATTTAAAATATTAACCCTAGAATCATACGTTGGTCTACGAGTCAAGTTAATCATACATCGGCGTCGTTTCGACGAATGGACTTTTTACGGGGAGTTTTAGAGTTTATTTGCAAAAAACATTTTTTTTTACATAACAATACTACAAAAGCGAACAAAATATTTAAAAAAATTGGATTTGGAAAAATTTCTTAATGTAAATATTTATTAATTGTTTTAATCTTTTTATCAAAGCATATTTTCATTATAAAAATTAAAAAATAGATAAATACATCAACTGTAATAATTAATTTATGAACTATGATGAGTCAGTGGACATGTGTGACTTTACAGAATGTGAAATTTCTCAGTCATAAATATTCCTATAGATATGTAGTTATTTCCCCATTAGGCACATTTGTAAATTTTCTTAAATTTGTTAGTAATTTTTTGAATAAGATCTCAAAAAATAATAAAAATTAAAATATTTTCCACAAAATAAATTGTTAATCTTTTATTAAGTCATTCGAAACGCATTCTTTAGTTTTCGATTCAATATATTAAAACTTCAGTATTATGTCGTCTCTATAAGTCAAACAGCTGTAATCATCTTTCACATTATCATAATCATTGAATAAATTAATTATAACATATCTTTAATAAATTTTAGAAAAATTAGGAAAACTTTTATATGTGGAGTACAAAATCTTTAAAAAAAAATATAGGTTAATCATACATCGTCGTCCTTTTGACGCACACTATTTCAGTATAAAAAAACGACAATAGCTATAAACAAAATTTATATGTCTTATATATTATAATAACAAATAAATTAATAACAGAAGTTTCACAGCGAGCAGGTACCGACAAGTCACAGTATTGGAGCAGGTAGAGAAGTTCGTTCGTCGTTTTGACGAGTACGTATGATTCTAGGGTTAATATTTTAATTAAACAAAGAAGTCTAGATTAAACTTTCTCTATTGAAAAATTTGAAAAATGCAGTTGTTTTCGATACTCATTGTACGCTTAAATCGTTTCGATAAAACGAAAGTCTGTCCAGACGCACCAACTTGTTGAACCAATTTTCATAAAATTGATGCCTTGCAGCTCAGATTTTCGGCTTATCGTACAACCTCATTTCCGTCATGCAAGACATATGTTTTGCGGCCCACACGCTACGAATTACCTGAACGACTTGTCTGAATCGACAAGTCGTTCAGATAAGACGTTGCGTCTGGACCGGCCTTAAGATCGAAATTAAGTTATAAAAATTTTGTGTAAACTTTTCATAAATACATATATGTATAATTTGACTATCTGTAATTTCTATTAGAAACCCTTTGACGAAAAGCAAAAATAAATTATGTGTCCAAAGAACAAGGAGGATGGAAAATCAAGAGATAAACAAATTTGAGGTTAAATAACATCTTTTTGTTTAAATTTTAAATGTTGGTCGGTAGCCAAATTGCTAAGGCGCTTGGCTAACAACCAAGAGATCCGCGTTTGAGTCCCAGCCGATCCAGTTTTATAATTTTTCAAACCCTGTGTGAATTTAAACTAAATAACATGTTTAGTTTTTTTTTCACAAATCTTTGAAAACTGGTTAGTTACAATTTCGTCTACCATTTTAGTTTCATGTGGCGTATGAGTATAGCTTCAACGAATAGTTCAATTCAAAACCCCCTATCAAAACGTGAGCCATTTTTTCTTTTTTTTTTCGGTGTATTTTACGGCCTGACTGTATCAAAATATATCATAGATGCCCTATGTATGTATTAGGGATGTTATGGATATGAAATTTCGGATACGGATACGGATACGGATATTCAAAAACATTGTTTTCGGTTTCGGTTTCGGTTACGGATATGTAATAACATCGGATAATGGTTCGGATACGGTTACGGATACGGATAGTTGTTTTCAAAGACAATTTTTTTAGAAGAAAGGGGAAAATTTTACCCCAAAAAGTGAACGCCAAACACAAGTCAATGGAAATCTATCAAGAGAAATACATAGAGCGAAAACTTGTTTTGATTTAACTTCAGTTTTCTAACGACAGTTGTCTGTTATTATCCGAAATAAATGCGAAACTTTTATTTTCGGAGAGGGTTTCGGTTTCGGATATGTAATTATTTCGGATATCCGGTAGTTTTGGTTACGGTTACGGATATCCATAACATCTCTAGTATGTATATACATGGTTTTCTGGATTGCATGATTTATACTCGAAACTTGCTCAAAGTTGTCCACAGGTACCTACCCATAAAATTAATGATTCTAGATTCATACGTTCCCAGCATTCCCACCATTTTCAAAATTTGGCAGTAGATTGCAAAAACAATTATAAAAAATATATTCCCGCCCTTGTCATTTACAGAAAGTGGTCAAGTGCTAGTTGATTATCTAATGCAGCGACAGAACACGTGAATGTATGAGGCTCTCGTTTATATGAAATTCTAAAATTTTAAAAATATTATAACTTCTCACTTTACTCTTTTAATTAATTTAGATTCAAACTAAACTATACAAAATTAATAGGGTCTATATAAGCTAAATAAAATTTTATTGAGTTTGCGGACAAAAAATGACAAAAAATATTTATTTTGACCTTAGATACGTCCAGCGAAGGATTGGAAATTTTGTATTAGACAAAAAGTTCACAATTCCAAGTAATAAATTTGCATATACAAAAAAATCAATTTTAAAAATTTTCCATGCAATTCATCACACATTTTTTTACTGCCTTTTACAATGTGCATCATAAAATTGTAATAAATACTTTGGTTTCAACGCCGAACTCTAACCACGTACATATTTCAATTGAAATAAAATAGCCTATTCATAATGTAATATTATCACATGTTTAGCTATATTATGTGAAAATATTTTTGAAAATAATGTCTAAATTATGGTAATTAGGCAGTCAAGTTTTATTACTCAGAATACGATGGTGATGACCACAGATTAGACAGATTCATATTTCATTGTATAGTGTACACAACTAGTGATTTTGAAAATAAAATAAGATTTTCTCACAATTATTACATAATATATGACATCTTCATATTATACTATTATGGAGTAATGAAATCACACACAATAGTGTTCGCTTCATTGTTTTGAATTTGAAAAATTCATCATAAAGATGAAATAAAATCTCGTGTAAACTATGTAATTTTTTTTGTATTTAATGTGAATCATACTTGTGTTAAGCCAAAATATCGAACCCCATGTTTCGATTCGTTAAGTTCCATCGCGAAATTACTTAATTAAAAACATTCAGTGCTTCCAAGATTACTAAAGTAACGGAAGCATTGTGACCCTCTTGAAATATAATCTTTGCGCACATTTTACGTTTTGGAGCTTCCTGAATAATTTTAGTTTCGCGATCCCAGACCCCATTACGTGGCACAACTTTGGAACTATTGGATTGTCTTTGATAAAATTATGCGCTTTAGTTCCTAAATGGTCTCCTATAAATTTGATAGCAATCGTAGTAGTGATAGCCACGGCACTATACCGTGAAATTCTATTAAATTTCGATATCTTACTTACTACCAGCCCCACTTCGCACAAATTTTGAGAGTATTTTTGAGTTAGTCTATATATGGTGCCCTATAAATTTCAATACAATTAGAATAATAAGTAATAGTTACTGTCAAAATATAAAATATATTAAGGCTAAGGTCACATTGAAAGCGGGTACGTACGACTTAATTTGTCTGATGTAGTCGTGAGACTATTGTCGTCAGATAAAGCGGTCACACTGTCAGCGTATACTTATGTAAATTTATTTTAAAAATGAATCTGTTAAGAGATTATTTGTTTCTCGATAATAATATAATTAATTATTATTTGATCGAATTTTTTGGGTTTATAAATTATACAATTGAAGATCTACTGGTGGTGAATTTAGGAAATTATTTCCATATTTGAAAACAGATAAAAATAAGTTTTATAAGTTTTTTCAATGTTTTCGTATGAATGACGGAAGATTTAATGCTTTCGTGACCTCTAACCAAATTTTTCTACAAATTTCTCTGTTATAGTACTCTTTTTTTTGTTCTCTTTCAAAAACGAGAATTATTAATTTTTTTATATCTATTTAAATGTATCCTTAATTTATCAAATAATAAGTTTTATAAAATTGTAGTTTGGTACTACAAAAATTGTAACAAATGAAAATATCCGTTAAAATTCAAGTAATATTCATAAATTGTATTACTTTTACTTAAGTTGTCTATCTTCTTTATCTTCTACACGTACGACTAGTGCGAAAAAAACACTTTTTTGTTTCAATTTTTAACACTGACGACTACGTAAGTGCGCGCAAGAATAACTCGTATCTAGTGTGACCTTTTTTCATTTGCATTATTTGTTTCAATCTGACGTGTACGTACAAGTACGCGCGAGTTATTTGTCGTACGTACCCGCTTCCAGTGTGACCCTAGCCTAATGTTGGGTGTATGGGATGATTTCTTTGTATTTTTGCTTACTACGAAAACAAAAATATTTAGGACGCGGTTTAGGACGCATTATAATTTTTGATAGTTTGCCACGTCAAATAATGTATACTTACTGATTTCTTTGTTTTACGGGTTGACATTAAAACACAGTCAATCTTTTCGTAATATCGAAGCAATGGATCCTGTTCTTGTCTTACAAATGTTTTTGTTTTATACATGACGTTAATAATATGATAAGACACGAAATTTAAGATAAGAAGCAGTTTAAGTACAAAATCACTTTAAAGATTGGATAAAACTCTATTACGAGTACGAGGAAGTTGTGAGCCGTACCCCATTGGTAATGTTTTCCCAACAGATATATAGATAAAAGGGGGCGTTTAAAATGTAACTAAAAACTCTTATTTTGTTTATAGCAGATAAAATTTATAATAAATTGATAATAAAAATTATAAAGAGCATATTTATTTTATTTTCTAACGATCATTTTTTTTTCACGTACAAAAAATTTATGAAATTGTTATTTAAAATCAGAAATAATTTCGAAAGATTTACAACAATTCATTAAAATTTTTATCAGGGACATTGTTTACCAAAAATATTTATAAATTTCTATATTATACTATAAACATACAAAGTATTTGTGTAATTATATCTCGATCAAAAATATTTTCTATTAATTTCTCGATTAAATTGATAGGAGATAATACACGTAAGCATGCAAAATGTGTATAGGTACCTACTTTTCTTTTAGCAAAATTGTGAGTTTTTTATGAAGTAAAAATTATCTTTTTTAAAAAAAATAATCAACAGATAAAAAAATCTAATAATATCCTTAAATACATTAACAAAAAGTCAATTAATATTGCTTATTTTGTTATCTATATGAATAGAACAGAAGATAGTTTTTCTCGTAACTTCTTGTAAGAACTAAGTTTGAATCGACTATTTGTTTACTTGGTTCTATTTGATAAATAAATCTTCTCTATATTCTTTTTAGAGTAATGCTGATTGTAACTCATTCAATTTTGAGTTTTCACCATTGGCAAAAAGTTTACACTTCTCTTTATAAGTGAACAAAGTACCAGCTTTCTTTGTAATTTTAGAATTTCAATTTAAAACAAAAGTACTTTTTCTCATTTTCAGAATTTCTCTGCTTTGGTTCTTTAATCTGCTAAGTCAATTTTGTCTTTAAGGCTGCAGTAAATTTATGCTGGCTGTAATATATGGCTCTCTACTACCGGTATTGAACTAACTTTTGTCTTCGACCAAAAACTACATAAAAAGCTTAGAGAGACATACATCTATCTGATATCCAAAGCTTTATTTTTACTATGTGATAATAAAAGTCAGTGTAAACATATCAAATCGAGTTTATAAATCATCTCAATTAATCGATTAAATTTTCATTTAAAAAAATTCTTAGTAGTAGCTAAAAATTAAAAAACACTTAAACTACTTACAAAATATGAAAATATTATTTAGGTGAAATAAACAAAAAAAAAAATTGCTTAATGTTATCAAAAAAGAAAATCAAACACATACCATACGTACATTTAAATCGTATGACTCATAGCCATCAACAAGTCAAACATACGAATATTTCACCAAACTGTTTTGACAAAAAGACGCGAAAAACTCCAATATTAATTCAATTGTTTAACTCTTGAAACAAAAATTTCTCTTATTTTACTAATTACAAATATAAACAAAACAAAAAAAACAAAAAACAAACGTAACACAATTTGTTTCTTTCTGTTTGAATCACCTGGCGAAAAAAGTGTCACTTGACAACAATAAACTGTTATTTACTGTACACAAAACAATCACGAGGTCGCATCGGCCCGTATCTGTGGCAACACACAAAATTATAGTAGTACTAGCTATAGTAACTGACTATCGCGGTTGTAGGTACATGCCTAACTGGACTAAAAAAAAATGTTGTAACAGCAAAGCAGCAACAACAATGTAAATAATTGTGTTTTTTTTAAAAAAAAATGTATTAAATAAAACGTACACTCGCAGTCAAGTTGCACCGCGATTTACTGTGGAAAACGATTTCTCCTTTTGTTGCACGATTAGCACAACATGAATGTTTGTTTAAAACATATACGTACTAATGAATGCTAACTAACAAAATACTATATTTGTAATAATATGTACGACAGTTTGCGTTGAATTAACGCAATGACCGCTCGTACCGCAGGTTTTTGTTATATAAATGAATAATATATAGTGTTGTATACGGATACGTACTGTGTACGTTTTACTAGTATACTGATTAATAAATGTACGGAGCCTACAGAGCGGCCTTAATTCACCTATAGTTTTCTTAAATCCACTCCATATCAACGCACAGGTATGTTATATACGTTTATATTTACCTGTGCGTAAGGTAAACGGGCGAAAGATGTTGTGTAAAATTCTTTTAAGTTGAATGCAATGGAAGACTGGTAAACCATGTAAAAATGGTGAAATTTTGTTAAAAACTGGGTTATATTCGAGTTAAGACTTTCTTATAATTATTGAAAGGGAGCGTCCATAGACTGCGTAGTTCCACTTCGGTCATTTTTGAACGACTCCATATAGACTGCCGGTGACCTTTGGCTTGCCCCCTTCTCCCCACTTTTTTAGAGTTTAGCCAAATATTTTTTCAAAAAGCACGTCTCCTTATGCCGCTGCTACACGATGCTACGAACACCTTCCAACATTCGACGTTGGATGGTTCATAGCATCGTGTAGCCGTTGTTCGAACCTACGAGTGTCCAATGTCGAGCGTCAAACATTCGCATTTGGTCGTGTCCCGTTCGATGTCGGTATTCTTGCACCGAGTCAAAGGGATGCTTCGAACGTTTGAAGGTCAATGTTGGTTGCGTTCGTTGGTTGCGCACGACTCGTTCATGTGAAGAGAGACAACATCAGTGTATAACATTAGAGATAACATCAGACAGATAACAGCGTTGTCGACTGAGTACCAACACATCATCATTCGTATTGGATCAAACATTCGATTCACCGTGTAGCAGATACATTCGTCGCATCAACTATCGAACTTAATTGCCTCAAACGTTCGATCGAACGTTGGAAGGAACATTCGTAGCATCGTGTAGAACCCGCTTTACAATAAAAATTTTAATGGAAAAACTGTTTGACCACATACACACACCGGTAGAATTAAGCGGGTTCTACACGATGCTACGAACGTTCCTTCCAACGTTCGATCGAACGTTTGAGGCAATTAAGTTCGATAGTTGATGCGACGAATGTATCTGCTACACGGTGAATCGAATGTTTGATCCAATACGAATGATGATGTGTTGGTACTCAGTCGACAACGCTGTTATCTGTCTGATATTATCTCTAATGTTATACACTGATGTTGTCTCTCTTCACATGAACGAGTCGTGCGCAACCAACGAACGCAACCAACATTGACCTTCAAACGTTCGAAGCATCCCTTTGACTCGGTGCAAGAATACCGACATCGAACGGGACACGACCAAATGCGAATGTTTGACGCTCGACATTGGACACTCGTAGGTTCGAACAACGGCTACACGATGCTATGAACCATCCAACGTCGAATGTTGGAAGGTGTTCGTAGCATCGTGTAGCAGCGGCATAGCGGAACGTACAAAATATCGGTAAAAATCAAACAAACCATTTAATTTCAAGAAAATATTAATCTTATTTAATTATTCACTTAAAATTACATGTTCACAAGTCGATATACCTTTATTTTCGGTAGCAAAACAAGTAACCATATAAAATGGCAAAATTTAGAATGTCGTCTAAGAATAATTTAAGTTAAAGATTATTTAACAAATAGAAAATGAAACACAGCGTTTAATCCCGCCTGGTTCCTCCCGTGCTCTTATCAAAACTTCCATTCGTTTCTCTATACTCAGCTTGATGTTATCTATACTCTCCTAGGACAGTCTTTGCCAGTCTTCAATTACGGCAGTTTGAAGCTCGACCACATTGAGAAGAAACGGCATTTTAATTCGAAAGTGACAGACCTCTTAAAAAGAATTGCATCAATAATAAATAAATACAATTATATGGACAGTCAATTGATTCGTTACTTCAATATTATTTTAAGTAAAAATGAAAAAATACCGCCAACTTTGTTTAATAAATAGGTTTTTATATTTTTTTATGTTCCGCTAATTATGCCGGTGTGTGTAGTTGCATAATTCGAAGTTTTGTCAAATTTCAAAATATTTAACATATCAAGCACTTCATAAGTAATTCCGAATTATTCATGAATTTCCACGTTCAAATTCATATTTATTTCAATTATTCCAAATAAAGCTACGCACCTCGACTTCTAATCTTCCTCCACCTATGTAGTCCAGCCTAGCTTTCTACATAACCCCCCCCCCCCCCCCCAGTTAGGTTACGTAGTTTATGGACGCTCCCATATCGGATTTAATTATAGCGCCTTCAGAAAAGTATTATTAAATTAACAGTTCCGAGATTGCGTAATTTTTAAGTGGGAATCCCAGTTTCTGGGTCATGATTAGGCGAGGCGCACATTGAGCTGCGTCACGCAGTAAACGTAGGGTAGGGCAGAGCATAACAGAGCAGGGCCGGGCAGGAAAGTACGAGAAATAAACTGTGTGGCCGGGCGCACATTGAGACGCAATTAACGCAGGCAGGGCAACGCAGTTTCTGTGACTCTTGCTGTTTAACAAGATAGCACGAATTTAAAAGCAGAGCAGAGCAGAGTAGCACTATTTTTCTTCAATTTCTTCAATTGTTTTCATTTCGGCTAAATAAAACCAACTAAAACTCGAGAATGTGTTACAATGTCGCGCAGCAACGCGCAGTTTCTGTGTTACATTCACGAGTGCCACATCGGTCTCGTGCGACCTAACATAAAATAATAACATTAAATAACAAATGTACTAAAATATGTACTAACATAAAATATAATTTTACAGATTTACCCTATATATACGTTCGTTTTAAGTAATGTACAATCACAAATAGTTGCGTGTTTTGTACGCTAGTGACGTGGTTAAAAATGTTTTGATAATAATTAGAGATAAGATTTTTATTACTACAATAAATAGTTTTTAAAATAAATATTTTTTATAGGTCAAACATATCCTGGTGGGAACGCCGGAAAGTAAAAATTTTCTAGGATTAATTAAAACTCGTCAAAGAAAATTTTAAAGAAAACAAACGACCAATTTTGTTAAGAGAATATTGATTACCTTATCTTACATTAATTTATAACACAAATACTCCTTGATCATATCACTACAAATTTAGAATTAAAAAATACTGCTTATGGAAGGAAAAGCCAATTTTCTGATGCATATTTTATCAATTTACATCCACCGTTATGTTGAAAATGACATGTTTTTATAATTGTTTCACTTCCAGCCATGATTTTTTCGCTAATAATTCGGCACCTCCACCATTAAATAAATGAACAGTTGAATTAAATGACATTTTGATTGATTTTTAACTGATTTTTGAAGAGTATGAGTACAGTAAATTATACATCTAGCAAACTTGTCACAAGTATTCCATAATTTTATTAAAAATATTACTTTATCGTTGCTGCAAACATATACTGAGAAAAATTTCAGTTTTAATTCGTTTTTAAAATTATTTATTTATTATATTATTATAGTTATTATTTATTTTAATTTATTATATTTATATATTTTCAAACACAAAAATTATAGTAATTTATCAACAACATCAGTCTAAAAATTTATTTTTTGTTATCTTTTGGTTATTTTTGTAATTATAGTAATCAGAAAATAGAATGATAAATGTTGCTTAGACGTCAAGTTATCTGCTATTTCGCCAATTTACGATTCAAATGGTTTAAAAAAATTATCAATTTATAATGGTTTGGATTTCTAACCATCTATGACCACAAAAGTAAACTTACGGACCAAGTACGAGTAAGTTATTTTTCAACTAAAAAATACGGAATAAATTTTAAAAAAATGAATAAGAAATAATAATTTCATTAAAAATGCTATTTTAATAAAATGGATTACGCGTCTGTAAGTAACTATTTCCATAGAAAAATCGATTTATTAATTAACGGTAAATAATTACTTACACACCTAGGGAAGTAAGTAAATTTTTTAATCTACTATAACATTTTTTGTAATTATAGTAACTAGAAAACAGAATGGTTGCTTACGCTCAAGTTACTTGCTATGTAAATGTGAACTTATAACTCAGATGGTTAAAAAATATTAAATTATAGGATAGGTAAGATTTCGTTTACATTTCGTGTATAAAATGTACAAAATCCGTGGTCTAGTCATTTAGGTATTTTTACCTATTTGAATCATATACGTATATATATATATCATATACGTATATATATATATATATATATATATATATATACATATATATATATATATATATATATATATATATATATATATATATATATATATATATATACCGTGTGACTTTTTTGAGAGTTGCCATTTTGATTACAGCCAAACCGTTGCTTTAATCGAAAAATTATTCAAATAAGAGTTGTAGATACCGACGGGGGCAACCGATTGCTATAGTCAGGAGCTTTATACCTCTTATGGTTTTCGAGGTATGATACAAACTTATAGATTTTTAAATAAGACTATATATTAATTTTTCGATAAAACTATTTCAATGCATTAATTAACAACATAAATGAGCAAAAAAAATTTTTTACCTAAGTTTAATTTTTGAATTTTTCTTTAATTTCTCAATTAGGCGGTAAAAATATGCATATGTACTTGAGGCTACTTCAACCGATAGTGTTCTGGTTGGTTACATTTCCATTATATTCAAGAAAAGAACCTTTTCCAATACCATTTCTATCATACAAATTTGGCTATAATAAAAATGGCAACTCTCAAAAAACATGGTATATATATATATATATATATATATATATATATATATATCCTATTTCAAATACAATTAATCATGAATCAACGATAAAAAATTAAATAATTCTTATATTCCAAACAAATCAATCTCGTGTTCTTTTCTAAAAACAAACTGCAAATTTTAAATTTACGTAAATGCAATAATGAAAGAGATAAAGCCAATGAAACGGAAATTATTTAAATTCAAAGTGATGGAGCATGGTTAAATTTAACTGAAATGGACTATATATATATATATATATATATATATATATATATATATATATATATATATATATATATATATATATATATATATATATATATATATATATATAAAAGAGTTTTTAATAACTAATTTTATTTCTTACTGAAATATGCATAGGTACCTATTATATCGATATAAAATAACTACTATGGGTAATAACTTCTATTTACACAGTATTTTTCTTTCAAATTCAAATATTTTCCGGTTTATTTTTTCAATTAAAAATATTTACCATCACTAGAGAAAGATTTTGTTACTTTACAGTCAAACAAATTGATCAGACAGAATGCACCCACTAAGTACATTGACTGGAATGCATATAAAAATTATGTACCTACGTACACATATTTAAACTTAACAAACATGGATTGATCTGTTTTACAAATTCGTTTTACAAATTACAATTGTAATCAATTCAAAAATTCGGCAAGGACGTCTTAGGCACGTATTATGTCAGGATTCCGTATTTAAATAATTCGAGTTTTCGACAATTCTCGGGATAAAATATTGCTTGCCTTTATTTAAGGTATCATCACAGTGTGGTCGGCCGAAAAATAGTCAATTTTCGTGATTTTTTTTTGGATGGATAGGAAGGGGGAATGGGGATGAATTTCCTTTATGATTAATACCACTACTTAACAATAAAAAAATATTTTTCTATTCATTTTTATTTACTTTTTATAATTATTATAATTTTTTGAAAAAAGTGGGCGGATATTGTTGGTACCCTTGATTCTGGTCGCAGTTTTCATCTGAAAAAAGATATCAAATAGATTATCAATCTGCAGATAAGCTGCTATGTTCCTATGGAGGTTTTTTTTTTTTAAATTTAAACAAAAATGGCGGCGGTTTTAACAAAAAGTACAACATTTTTTATAGTTTTCCGTGTGGAAAAATAGGAAGATTTAAAAAAAAATGCTTCCATAGGTACATAGCGGCTTACCTACAGATTGATATTCTATTTGATTTTTGTTCAAATGAAAACTGCAGCCGCAATCGTGGGCACCAATATCCGCTCTTTTTTAAAGACACTTTTTTCAAAAATTTATAATAATTATAAAAATTAATAAATAAAAATGAATAAAAAAAATATTTTTGTATTGTTAAATAGTGGTATTAATCGTAAAAAAAAATTCATCCCCATTTCTCCATCCTATCCATCCGAAAAAAATCGCGAAAATTGAGTATTTTTCGGTTGATCACACTGTGATGGTACCTTAATATTTATACCAAAATAAACCAAACAGTAGTACAATAAAAGTTTATTTCAAGGGGTCAAACTAGATTGTCTATGTCTCTGTTCCACTTGTAATGAGTTTATGACGTAAATCTCCCCACTCTGTTTGTGTAGATACACACTTTGCAGTGTTTGCAGTGTATTAGTTTGGTGTTTTTTAGTAGTGTGCGTATTTACGCACACTACCGCAATACACGTATTACCAGAGAGAGCTGTTCAACGTGTTCAACCAACAATGGTAACAATGTACATATAATGCACTGTGGGTTCGACGACGGACACGGACTGACTAATGCCTTAAGCTGTGACAGATCTCCAAATGACTCCAAGCCAATTACACTTTTTTTTATATTAGTTGGCTTCTAGTGTTCTATGGTTTATTTGGTACAAAATACTTGTACCAAATAAACTTTTAATTTGTTAAAAATATGATTACCTAAACCTTTTACTTTTTATATGAGTTTAAACAATTTCAATAATAATTTTTTAAAAACGACACTGTTTCTTAAACTGTGTATGACCTGACACTGACTACTACAAAGTGGTCAAGCGCGGGTAGATCACCTGTGCGATGACAGAAATCACAGGATTTCGTTGTTAGAACTACGAAATACTAAAAGGAGGTTGTAAATTTAAAATTTATTTGACAAATATATTGCTAAAACTGAAATATATCGATACTTATTAACATTATTGAGGCAATATTACATAATATCCTTTTACGTAAATATCAGCAATATTTTATGAATATGTATTCTGGTGAAGGTGCTGGGAAGGGGAGAATTAATCTATAAGTAAAGGAATAAATAGTGCGTCTAACTGTTAAACTGACTTTTTATATACCGTAAAGTCAGGTAAGCCATGCCACAATTTTTGATTCAAATTTGAGTAGAATGAAGACAAAATTAATTTATAACTAGGTATAGTTAGTATATCAAATTGTTTTAACGAAATAAAATGATAAAAATCTTTGATTTCACTCATTTATTAACTTTCCAAGGACTTAAAAATAACTAGTCAAAGATTAAGGTTAAGGTTAAACTAGTCAAAGGTTAAACTTAAGTTGTCAGCGAATTGTCAATTTTACCAACTCATGTTTCTTTGTGAAATACATCATAACAAATATCTGTTGTAACAGAAATACAGCGTTTATTTTCTATGCGGACATTCTTTAAGGGGGCGGCTTCTATGTACTTGTGTTTATATACACGAAAATATTTTTAAAATAAACACTATCTTATGTAAACAAATCTTGCAAATTTAACATATACAGGGGATTATTTTGGAAGTTAACATAAGTATATGATAATAACAGTAATATAAATTATTAATACACATATGAATGTATAATTTCCAAGCTTACAATTAGATGTAAATATTATGTAGCTAGAAAATATTCTTTAGAAAATTATTTTAACAAAACTACTTTAACTTTTATATAAAAATAAATTGTGTAGAGAAACACCCTATATATGAATTGTCTAAGCGGACGAGGTTTGTGTATTATCGTCCGGTTAAAGAGAAGTCGGTGTATGTATATTATAATATTATAAAATTGTTTTTACCAGTCTTTTCACACTTTGCTATTAATTCCAAATAATATTTAATAATAAAATCTAGTAGAATAGAAATCTTGGACATTTGAACTATTATACTTAAACGAACTATTTTCACAATTAGTACTTTTATGAAATTATAATTATTATTTTACGTATGACAAAATTACCTACCCGAGTTTTATAGTTTTCAAAATACTAGTTAAAGTTGACACACTAATTGAAAACAGAAATATACCACGTAGAGGTGTAACGACAAATTTTGCGCCGTGGAGCCATTTAAAGCCGAGCGCTCCTTTAAACATCTCCTCTTTTTCTCGAAAACTAAAAGTGGTGAGCAAAAAAGAACCCCGTCAGTCTTACTTTGCCTCTTTTTGCCCTGAAAGAGACCTACGACCAAAATAGGAAAAATTGCTTTAATTTCTCACATCTTCTGCTCCGCCCTATTTCTTGTTTTCGCCCTTTTACGGTACGTAATATAAAGTAATTCAAAAACGATAAAAAACTTAAGAATAAAAACTGAACAATTTCGAACAATATTTGTACTTTAAATTACGCAAACAAATCACGTTGCTAAATTAACGAAAATATATTTTATACCAATTAACAAAATAATTAATACAATTATAAAGATTTGCAGTAATGACTCGATAGTGCTTCCCTAATTCGTGATATATTTGTTTAAGGTAGACATTGTAATTATTTCTTTTTTAAATTACCTTTATCATATAATACGGCAATAAAATGAAAAGAAAAAGAAAGTTTATTTTGTGAGAGAGAAGAAATGTACCATCAAATGTATCAATATTCCTCTTGATGAAGTGAGAAAAATCTCTTTCTATCATATTCTGTAAGTCCAAGCGCTAATAATATAATCACTCATTACATTATTATTTAAATTTTTAAATCCAAATATTTAATATAAAGTCTAATTTAATTAAGTATTTTAAACATTTTTGTTATAAAATAATTGGATAGAATCTCTCATAAAAATGAAAATTTTTTTAAATTAAATCTTTTTTATCCTTATTTGGTATGCGTACTTGTAATTAATAATTACTACGTGGTAAAGTATGTATTTTAAACATGTAGTACATACGTATGTTGTATGTTCTTTATTTTATTAATTGGTCAAGTATATATGACTAAAAAAAGCAAAACAAATTAATTAGGAGAAATTTCTATCATAGCTAACATGTGTATACTACAAGGAATTTACTAATGGTTACAAACAGTATTGATGTTTGTGTTCTATTTCACAAAAATCATAACAGATTAATGGGTCATAAGGACCCAAAAAAATATTCGAAAAGTGATTTCCTTTCTTAATAATAACAATGGAAAAAATTCAGACTATCATAGAGTAACGTGTCAAATCAATCGAGTTTATATGAAGTAGCGAAACTCCAAAAGGTTTTGGGCACCCATTAATGGCACTCAGAGGTTAAATATACATATCGTCGACCTTTAGGCAAGTAGTAGGTTTTGGCCGGTTCTGGAACCACCTTCCCACCTGCCGACTTTTTGAGTGACCTCGGCAGGAGGTAGGTAACCTATGTGGGTTCTAGAAGCCTGCGGCGGTGGGTGGAGCAAAATTTTTTTCTAGCCTAGCGGAACTTGATCCAGCCTAAGAGAACCTAAGGAAATTTGGTGTAACCTAAACAAAATTTTTTCTAACCTAAGAATTTCCCTAATAGATGGCGCAACCACCTTCGAGCTTTGTAAATTCACTGTTAGATGGCGCAGCCACCTTTGATAGCGTTGCTAGTCTGGATTCCTGTGTGTAAGTTTGAAAAATTGTTAATAGATGATGCTGAAAATCCTTTTTGATAGTTAAAAGATGGCGTTGCTAGTAGGAACCACCGCGAATTCTGTACCTAGATTCAAAATTCCATGAAAAGATGGCTCTCGTAGTCTAGATCCTGTGTGTTAGTTTGAAAAATTGTCAATAGATGGCATCGAAAACCTTTTTTCGATAGTTAAAAGATGACACTGTTAGTCTGAACCACCGCGAACTCTATACCTTGATTCAAATTTTATCATATTTTCATCTGAAAACAGGTTTAAAGTTGTATAAATTGTTAGCTGACGTCATTAGAAGATTTCTGTCTAATATGCGAAAAATGAATTTTATCGTATGATTTTATATTTTTATCTGAAAAAACAGGTTTATACAGGTTTCCTCTAACTAAAAACACATTTTTTTAATTTTTAATTTTTATTTTTTTTTTATTAAATAAAACACATTTTTAATTTTTTTTAATTTTTTTTTAATTTTTCTTATTTTAATAAATTTATTTAAAAGAAATATTTTACAATAAAAATGTTTAAATGTTATTACGATAATATTTGTATATGGATATGACATTTTCCATGGCGCAAGTTGCTCTGGAATGATGGTCTCATTGAGGACTAGTGTATGTTGATGTTATGACTACCTCGATTTTTTGTTGATACCCATCCCTAAACCATGTTTTACAATCTAATTGATTATAGCAGATTAAACAGTTTTGGTGTTTAATAAAAAATTTAAAAAATCGATTCTTTGTTGATACCCGTCTCTAAACCATGTTTTACAATCTAATTGATTATAGCAGATTAAACAGTTTTGGTGTTTAATAAAAATTTAAAAAATCGATTCTTTGTTGATACCCACCTCTAAACCATGTTTTACATTTCTAATTGATTATAGCAGATTAAACAGTTTTGGTGTTTAATAAAAAATTTAAAAAATCGATTCTTTGTTGATACCCGTCTCTAAACCATGTTTTACAATCTAATTGATTATAGCAGATTAAACAGTTTTGGTGTTTAATAAAAAATTTAAAAAATCGATTCTTTGTTGATACCCGTCTCTAAACCATGTTTTACAATCTAATTGATTATAGCAGATTGAACAGTTTTGGTGTTTAATAAAAATTTAAAAAATCGATTCTTTGTTGATACCCACCTCTAAACCATGTTTTACATTTCTAATTGATTATAGCAGATTAAACAGTTTTGGTGTTTAATAAAAAATTTAAAAAATCGATTCTTTGTTGATACCCGTCTCTAAACCATGTTTTACAATCTAATTGATTATAGCAGATTAAACAGTTTTGGTGTTTAATAAAAAATTTAAAAAATCGATTCTTTGTTGATACCCGTCTCTAAACCATGTTTTACAATCTAATTGATTATAGCAGATTAAACAGTTTTGGTGTTTAATAAAAATTTGAAAAATCGATTCTTTGTTGATACCCACCTCTAAACCATGTTTTACATTTCTAATTGATTATAGCAGATTAAACAGTTTTGGTGTTTAATAAAAAATTTAAAAAATCGATTCTTTGTTGATACCCGTCTCTAAACCATGTTTTACAATCTAATTGATTATAGCAGATTAAACAGTTTTGGTGTTTAATAAAAAATTTAAAAAATCGATTCTTTGTTGATACCCGTCTCTAAACCATGTTTTACAATCTAATTGATTATAGCAGATTAAACAGTTTTGGTGTTTAATAAAAAATTTAAAAAATCGATTCTTTGTTGATACCCGTCTCTAAACCGTGTTTTACATTCTAATTGATTATAGCAGATTAAACAGTTTTGGTGTTTAATAAAAAATTCAAAAATCGATTCTTTGTTCATACTCATCTTTAAATCAAGATTGATTAGTGGTTAATATTCCCCAAAATGAAAAAGTTAAATTTTTTCATAATAATTTCAAAACTTTATATTTTATAAAAAAATAATTTCTGAACTAGATATGTATGTATATTTTATATATCTTTTAACGAACACAAAGTTATAAAACATACGACAAAACTGCATATTAAGCGAATTCCATTACCTTATAATTATATCGTCTGCATGTTATATACATACATACAAAATAGGCGACTTGTGATTTATACATATGAGTATTATACCAAATGAAAATTTGATTGTAAAAACTAGGGAAATTTTCTTCTTCAACAATTGAAAATTCTATTAATATTAGAAAATTTATTTCCAGCGATAGTATTGTTAGATACTAAAACAACTGAAAACTTTTAAAAAGCAAAAAAAAAATTTGTGTTATTTTAAAACCAGTTTTTTGTTTTAATTGTAATAGTTAAATCAATTTAATTAGTTTTATTTAGTGAATTAAGAACCAATTTTTTGTTTTTAAGTATAATAGTGAATTAAGAACCAGTTTTTTGTGTGTTTTTGATTTGTTTGTGTGAATTTTGCGTTATTTGAAAACTACAGTTTTTTTGTTTTTTCGTTTTTTTGGTTTGTGTGCGGTTTTTGATTGTTTCATTCACTGTTTTTGTTTTATTTGAAAACTACAGGTAAGCGGAAAAACACATTTAATTCTTTCTTACTTGCTTATTCACTAACTGCATAACGAACGTTATATACCGAAAATTCGTTCTGTAACGAAAAGTATATCAAAATGCGATTCGCTAACGGAAATATATTCGTTATAGCTATGACGATCTTCGTTGTCTGAACGAAAATTTCAACTTTTCGTTTGTATAAAGATTACTTTACTATTATAAAGTAAATAAACGAAACAAACTGTAATTTTTTAAATAAATTTTTTGTATAGCAGCAACCGCAGTAACCATGTGCGAATATAAAATTTTTGTAAAAGTTAGCCAAACATTTCAACAAAGTTGAATAAATAATAAACAAAGATGAGATATATATACATCGAACTCTATTTCAGTGTGTTGTAGTCGAATGTGTATCTTCTTTATAACAAATTTGTATAATCTAACGAAAAGGGTTACTGAATACCAAATTCATAATATTCGTTATATGATTGTAACGAAAGCAATAGTTCGATATATAACGATCGTTATAGATTTTTTTTATAGAGTAGCGCTGAGTAGTATCAATTTTAACAGTCGTTAGAAATTTTTTGAGATTGCTTTATGAATCCTAAAAGAAAAATTTCGTGTTTTTAACGTTTTAAAATGTACTTCTTATAGCTACCTAACGCATGGTAATCATATACAATATACTCGCTTAATGTTCTTTCATAACTCGGACTGATATAGAGTATTGTAATGTATTTGGTATTAGGTATTCAATAAACGTAATACAGGTTTAGTGTTTTTCTAAAAATTTAATTAGCTATTTTACATATTAAAACAAAAAATTTTCTTTAATCTCGTTTTTAAATTAGTTCAGCAACTTTGAAAAATATAATTTTCATTTTGTTCATAAGATAGTTTTAAACAATATTAACAGTAGAAAATTTTTCTTTTTAATAGTTTTTCTTAAGTTTTTAAAGGCGTAATTTCATATTAGTAACTTTTTTAAAATATAATTTTTCTTTTTAAAGTGATATTAGAAGTAAAATTATTATAATTTTTTTTAAAAATGTACAGGTTGTACCAGAAAAAATCCATACATAAAATTTAAATTATTTTTTCGCTGAATTTTTTTAGCATTTATAAGTTTTTTAGTCAAATTTTAAAAAGCAAATTATAAATATTTCGCACTATTGGCTGATAACATTTATTGGAAACTTTCTTTAAGATACCTTAAAACTATCTAGTATCTAATATACTTTATTCTTTTAAGTTATTTTAAAACATTCTTCTCGATTTAAAATTAAAGAATAATTGCTTCCAAACATTTCTCTAATGCTCAATTATCGATATTTATCCGAATTACATAGTAGACGAAGTGGTCGGAAAACGACATTTCATATTACACAACCCAATGATATTTCAATTAATGGTAGAAATGATTCCAAATTATAAGAATTCTAGTTTAAAATTAAAAAGTATCGATATTTATCTGAATTACATAGTAGGTCAAGTAGTCGGAAAACGACATTTCATATTACACGACCCAACTAACGGTGAAAATGATTCCAGACTACAATAATTCTAGTTTAAACAATTTTCTTTTACAATTTTTAGAATTTACAGGATGGGCTAGGAGAATTCCGTGAATAAAATGTAAAATATTTTTTTTCGCTCAAATTTAACCACGTTTTATGAATATTTGAAAATATAATTTTATTTTTAAAAGTTATAATAATATCTACAAGAAATATGTTTTAGAATGCAAAAGTTAACCTTGAAAGTACATTTTTACATATGAAATCGTCGCCGCTTTGGAATGCATACATTGTGTGTATGTGTGTGTGTGTGTGTGTGTGTGTGTGTGTGTGTGTGTGTGTGTGTGTGTGTGTGTGTGTGTGTGTGTGTGTGTGTGTGTGTATGTGTATGTATCTGTATAAAGTTATATGACGTCATCAATCGAAAAAGTATATAAATACGCGTGATAAACGGTCTTAAAACCATTACGTCTTCTGATTTCATAAAGTATAGTGTGCTTCGTGTCATCATATCGTATTTTGCGAATTTTTAAAGTTAGCTTTTTATTTCAAAGTTTAATTTCTTAAAATTTTATTACATTTTTTTTTCAATATTGGTGAGTAAGAAACATTTAATAATAATTTCTATTTTTTTGTATGCAACAACTTAAAACTAATACAATATTTTTTGTGAATTTAGGAAAAATGGCCTTGTTCAAGTGTGAAATGTGTCCAGCAGGATTCAGCCGTCGGGATGCTTTGGCAAGACATATGAAGACGAAGCATGGCAACAATGGCTCATCTTTAAAATGCGGTCGGTGTGGGGTCATGTTTACGAGAATGGATAATTTACGACAACATCTGAAAAAATTCCATTCAACGGCGGCGTTGTGTGCTTACTGCGGCGAATATGTTGAAGGTGATCTAGAGCGGCATATGGCTAATGAACACGGACAACCCGCAACCAACATCGAACCTGATCATGAGCAGCCCTCAACCAGCAGCGGTCCTATTTCGAGGAAGCGCGCAGCCGGTGAACAAAATGGTGGTCCATCCAAAAAATTCAAAGTAGGTTGGCCAACGAAACGCTGCGAAGTATGCGACGTGGATATTCCAATCTTATTTTTCAATGGGCATTTACGAAGCGCAGCCCATAAAAATAAATTATGCTGTGGAACTGGAAACGTTAATGTGGAAACTATCAACAGCGCGTTCAAAACCAGAATAATCAGCTACCGAGTGAAGAGTTCCGAGTACTTCCAGTCCATTGAAGAATTTTTGGATGAAGTTAAGGAAAATGTGCTCCAGCTGCTGCGAATGGAACTGGCGAAACATACGTCATTTAAAACTAATTTCGAATTATTTGGATTATATGCGAAATTCGATAAAGAAGATAATCTATTACTGGATGTAAAGTCGTTCAACACCAAAAATACCATTGTTTCGGAATCCATCAATCTGGAGGAAATTTATCAAAGCATGATGTCAACGGTAGTGCGCAAGAGCGAAGAATTCCAGGAACGAGATAGTGGCTGGTCGCTTCTGGAAGTCCGATATTTAGAAGTGAACGTTAATAAATACAATCCGCTTCGGGCTTCGTCATATATCGAGCTTCCGGCATGGATCAAGAGAAAAATGGCGGTTATCAATATCCAAAATGAAGACCAGGCTTGCTTCGCATGGGCAATAACATCGGCTTTACATCCAGTCGATCATCGCAATCACCCGCATCGAGTCGCTTCATATCCGCATTATTCGACAATTTTAAATTTCGACGATATTGAGTTCCCAATGAAGATCAAAGACATAAAATTGTTTGAATCGCTCAACAACATCAGCGTCAATGTTTATGGACTGGAAGAAAAAAGTATTGTTGGACCGCTGCACTACACCAAGGAAAAACGGAATACTCACGTGAATTTGCTGTACATTGAAAATGGCGAAAACAGTCACTACTGCTGGATTAAAAATCTAAGCAAATTAGTGAGTAATCAGCTGACTAAACGTGAACATAAGCAGTGGATTTGTGATGGGTGTCTCCAATTCTTTCGAACTGAAGAGCGGCTTACGGAACATGCTAAAGAAGACTGCAACAAAGTACACACTGTAATACCAAGTCCTGGCAAAGACAGCATTCTGAAATTTCAAAATTATGCGAAGCAGATGCGCGTCCCGTTTACCATCTATGCGGACTTCGAATCAGTATTGAAACCATGCGATACATGCGTGCCGAATCCCGATGGATCGTTTACGAACACCACGCATATCCACGAACCATTCAGCTTCGCATATTACATCAAGTGTTCGTATGATGAATCATTAAACAAATTCGAAACGTATCGCGGGCCGAACTGTGCGAAAGTGTTTATGGAAAAATTGGAAGAAGATGCCCAACGACTACATAAAATTTTACGAAAGGAAATTCCGATGAAACCATTAACAGCGCTGGATCATTTAGCATTTGGATTAGTCGAAGATTGTTCCATATGCGGCAATAAATTGGGCAAGGATCGTGTGCGGGATCATGACCATCTAACGGGTGAATTTCGAGGTGCCGCACATAACCAGTGTAATCGGCTTTACAGACTACCGAAATTCATCCCGATCGTTTTCCATAATTTATCTGGATATGATGCGCACTTTATCGTACGGGAATTTGGAGTCTCCAGGGAACGAATCGATGTCATACCGAACAACAAAGAACGCTACATTTCTTTCACGAAGTATTTACCAGTCGACGCCAATCAAGAAGTGGAAGATCTGGATGACGAAGATGATGAAGAAGATGAAGAAGATGACAACAAATTCAAAATTAAAACCATCCAGCTGCGTTTTATCGATTCGTTCCGGTTTATGGCAAGCAGTTTAGACAAACTTGCTGAGAATTTGAAGCCGGAGCAGTTCACCGAAGTTCGCCGAGCATTTCCTGAAGACCGCCTTTTCAATCTAATCAAGCAAAAAGGAGTATTCCCGTACGAATACGTCAACAGTGTTGAACGACTGAATGAACGCGCTCTACCACCAAAAGCGGCATTCCACAGCAGCTTGAAGTCATCCAGTATTACCGATGAAGAATACCAGCGTGCACAGCGAGTATGGAATGAATTCAACATCCAAAGTTTGGGACAGTATTCGGACTTGTATTTGAAAACGGACGTGCTGCTACTGGCTGATGTCTTTGAAAATTTCCGGAACCTGTGCCTGAACACGTACAAATTGGATCCGTGCCAATACTACACCGCACCAGGCTTGAGCTGGGACGCCATGTTGAAATATACAAAAGTGGAACTGGAGCTACTAACGGACATCGACATGATTCACTTCATCAAAAAGGGTATGCGTGGTGGATTGACTCAATGTTGCGGTCGTTTTAGCGAAGCAAACAATAAATACATGTCGGACTACGACCCCACGAAGCCGTCGATCTACATCGAATATCTGGACGCCAACAACTTGTACGGATGGGCCATGTCGCAACATTTGCCGATCAGACATTTCCGGTGGGTCCCAGAACACGAATTGGATAACATCAACATACCAATGGTTCCGGATGACGCTGATGTTGGATACATTTTGGAAGTCGACCTCGAGTACCCGAAAACACTACACGATTACCATCAAGATCTACCATTCTGTCCGGAGCAGATGAAGCCGCCATACATCACATCTAAAGACAGCAAGTTACTCGCCAACGTTTACGATAAGAAGAAATATGTGATCCATTATCGGAATTTGAAACAGTGTTTAAAATATGGACTAAAGTTAAAGAAAATACATCGTGCGCTCCAGTTTAATCAATCTCCGTGGCTGAAGAAATACATCGATTTGAACACCGAGCTCCGTTCTAAGGCAACAAATATCTTCGAAAAGGACTATTTCAAGTTGAAAAATAATAGTGTTTTCGGGAAAACGATGGAAAATGTGGACAAACGTGTTGATGTGCGGCTAGTGACTCATTGGGAGAACATTCGTAAACAGTTGGGTGCTAATAATTTGATAAGCAGACCGAACTTTCACAGTTGTTCGATTATCAATGAAAATCTGGTCGCGATACAAATGGACCGTTTGAAAGTGAAATACGACAAGCCGATTTACGTAGGATTTAGCGTGCTCGAGTTATCCAAAACTTTAATGTATGATTTCCACTACGATTATATAAAACCAAAGTACAGTGACAGAGTGGATTTACTGTACATGGATACCGACAGTTTTATATACCGGATAGAAACGAACGATTTTTACGCCGATATTAAACCGGAAATTAGTGAGTACTTTGACACGAGTGATTATGCCGCGGATAACATCTATGGACTGCCACAATTAAACAAAAAAGTGCTCGGGAAATTTAAAGATGAGTGTTCTGGGACAATAATTAAACAATTTGTTGGTGTTAAAGCTAAATCCTACTGTATAGTGAAAGACGGTGATGTGCCCCCAATTAAAAAACTCAAAGGTGTAAAGAAAGATGTGGTGAAAAACGAAATAGACGTTAAAGACTATATAAATTGTGTTATGAGCAAAGATTCAAGTGCTGTGTTGTATAAACAAATGAGTGTTTTCCGCAGCTTAAAACATCGACTATACACACACTTAGTGAATAAGGCCGCACTATCAAATGACGATGATAAACGGTTCATAGTACCCAACAATAAACTTAAAACTCTCCCATGGGGGCACTACAAAATAGACGATTTTTATTTTTGTTAATATTGTATATATTTTTCTTAATTTTGTATATATCTTTTTGCTAACTTTGTATATATTTTTTTGTTAAGTTGTAAATATTTTGTTAATTTTGTAAATATTCTTAAAACCATGGTTTTAGTTTTATAAGTTATACTTATTAAATAATAGTTTGTAAAATAATAATGGTCATTATTACCTCAAAATTTTAGTTTTATTAAAAATAAAATATGTACATGTCAAAATATTATAATTTCATAAAACATGTTAAAAAAATACAAAAAAATTTAAAAAACAAAAAAAATCCAAAAAAAATTTACAAAAATCAAAAAAAATACAAAAAAAAATTTGAAAAAAAAAATAAAAAAATAAAAAAATTTAAAAAATACATGATGAAAAAAATTAAAAAAAAAATACATCATGAAAAAAAAAAATACATGAAAAAATTTAGATATTGAAATTCGTATTCAAAATTTTGTATATATCTAAGTAGTCTTGTAAGTTTGTCGACGGCCACGCGCCCGTATCTGGACCACTTTCCCAGCCCAGGAGTGCCGATTGATTGGCTGTGCCTTTTTTCAATGTTCTGCACGATCCACTCCAACAATTCACCGTCTTCTTCTACGCTCTTTGGATTGAAGCACAATCGAGGAATATCATGTTCTTCCACAAGTTTCAATATACGATCCAGCAGTTCCGGACGAGCATATGTTATCGTTTTTCGCATCCACAACGTAAGAAAGTATGTCAGCGTGTCGAATCCATCTAGGCGGTCTTCTCCAATATCAGATTCGTTGAAGGTAAGTGTGAATAGAAGATCAAAAGTTTCCACAGACGAACCCATTCTATAGCTGATGTTATTTTTTCAGAAAAAAAATGTCACGATCTCTTGGTGGGGGATACTGCAACTGCTCCGGCCCATCATGCGTATTCGCTGCTCCATGTTGGTGGGGGATACTGCAACTGCTCCGACCCATCATGCGTATTCGCTGCTCCATAGTGGTGGGGATATCATACCAAGTCTTTGCTATCAATCCAGCTATTGGCGCTACTTGGGAAGCCGAGCCACTTCACGTATACTTTATCTTTCTTTTTTTTCAACACCTTTTCCACTAAATATACATCCGGATATTTAACTTTTTGTAATTCTTCTTGGTAAAATCCACCTTTAATCGGATTACCATGATAATCTTCTAACAGATACGTAACCGGATTGGTTAATCGCACTTTATTGATTTTAAAAAGTTCCGTCGTCCATGATGGTAGATATCCTTTATCGAATTGAGATTTATGCTTGCTAATGCGAACCACATCGCCAACGTCATATTTCGGTAGATCCACAACTTTTATATGATTGTAAACAGTTGAAAGGAGCAATTTCTCCTTGCTCGGTGTAACATCACGCGGTCGCATTTTTATTGTTCTATGTTTCCGTGAATTGTAACTGTCCATTAAGTCGTCTAGTATATCCAGCCATCGATACGATCCATTGTAACTAAACTTCTTCCACATTTCAGTCTTCAGCGTTCTGTTAAATCTCTCCACCACTGACGCTTTTTTGGTTGAAAATGTTGAATAATGGTTGATGTTGTATTTATCCATGAGCGTTTTAAACAGCTGATTATAAAATTCCTTGCCGTCGTCCGTTTGCAAATTATCTGGCCTCCGTCCTTGTTTAAGTATCGATTCAAATGCCGCTGTTACTTCTTTTCCAGTTTTATTTTTAACGGGTACCGCCCATGCATGTTTTGAAAATACGTCGATTGTTGTCAACAGATAATTGAATTTTTTATTCACTGAAGCGTAGGCACCCATCTCAATTAAATCACATTGCCAGAGATCGTCAATTCCTTTCACAATCACACGTCTCCGTGGAAAATTTTTTCGCGCTGGTTTATGTAGTTCACGAACCACTTGTGCTTTGCTCATTTTGCGTCTCAGCAGGTTTCAGCAATTTATCAAGACGTTCTTCAGTCCTCGACATTCGACGATTAAATGCGAAAATTTCTCGATTCATCCATAATTTATTCTGCGTAGAAAGCTGCATTGCCTGGGTCAGCAGGTGCGTAGCATTTTCAATCTTTGTTTTGATGATTTCGACTGTTTCTGTTAATTCAGCAAGTTTCTCTGTTGTAAAACTCTTTAAAAATTTCAGATTCACCACATCTTGATCATCAGTCGGATCCTTTATATTGGATAGTTGTCTGTTTCCAAAATCATAGTTCCCCGATTGCGTCATCTTCAAACCAATGTCTTTAAGCAACTGCTTCTTAATACTTTTATCATGCACCCGGCCGAATTTGTCAATAGTTATGTTTCTGTTACGCACACGACCGAATTTGTCCATTTTCACTCGATGATATCTGCTTCTTTCAGTTCTTCAATGATGGATATTATTTCGTTATTGTGACCGCTGTGTCCAGCTTCTTGTGACGCCACTAATAATCGCAGTCTACTGACCAGTTCATTCGCATTGTCCCAGTATATATAGTCTTTTTTCAAGTTATTAAACTGCATCAAACCATGTCCCGATCTTGGAGTACCGCCGACACTAGCAGATTTTGGAGCACCACCGACGCGACTTCTTGTATCATATATTTTTCTTGGTATATGTTTTTTAACGGAACTGATTGGGAACAACTGACTAATAATGTTTATGTATTTATAACTCGAGCTCCCTTTTATTTGCTGGTTTGGACTGTAATTTCGTCTGTGTGCATTTGTTTGCTTTAAAATTTGTTTATACGCATTTAAATCTTTGGTATGATATGAACCAATTTTTGGCGAGTTCATGAAAATCAATTCATATAATCCAGGTGTTCCTTCGTACACAATATCACCAATTATTATATCATCACCAGCTATTTGAAACAACTGATTTCCAATCATCCATTCATCATCTTTTTTGTATGGTCCGTATACCACATCAATTCCGCTGTTGGGATGAAGGTATAGTTGTAAGTATTTTCTTGCTATTGAACCAAACTGTTTTGGTAAATCTTCAGCTGCTGGCATCAATTTTCGAGCAACACTTTGCGCTGATCCAAGAAATTTCGGTGTTTCAAATACATTTTGTTCTTCTTCTGGATACGCTTCAAAAACATCTTCTGGAATATCTTGTATTGAAGTATCTTCCTCCTCCTTTGTTGGTAGAGTATAGTAGTTTGCCGTTTGTTTTCCCAATTTTTTCTTTTTAATTTTAGGTGTGAACGCATTCGATACTTGCGCATCTTCTTCTTCTTTTATTTCCACTTTAATAGGATGTTTCTTCTTGTCACCATTTAACTTTGTAGCTATTTCTTTAAGCGGAGTAGTGACTGGTTCCAGTGTACTTTGAAGCAACATATTTGACTCCAGTTTTCCAGATCGTAAAGCATTAAATTTTTTACGTATATTGCTTGTCGCTTTTATAATGTTCTTTTTAATCGTCTTTTTATCCATCTCGATGACTGCTTCTTAGAACGATTTCTCAAAAACTGAAGCTCTATCGCATGCGACTGCTGTATTTATATGGTCGTATTTAGGCGGATCAGTTCGAAACTGCTATACCGGTTACCGAAACCAGTTCGAAAAATGTTTGTATCAGTATAGAAGCAGCTCGGTAGCAGTTTAGGTGCAGCTTAGGAGCAGCTTAGAACCAGCTTGGAAGCAGCTTAGAACCAGCTTGGAAGCGGCTTAGAACCAGCTTAGAAGCGGCTTTCAGATGTTGATCCTTTCCAGAAGTGGTCAAACTTGCTTCGGTATCTTCCATTGCGTATATCATCTTCTTTGCAAATAGTTAAAAATCCATAGTTATCACGCCAACACTCTCTGCATAATTCTTTGAATTGATTGAACGACATGTCGGAGTTAATATGATCATCGTAGATATGTCTGAGGTTGAGATCATCCTGTTTGAAGACTGCAACAAGATTCGCATTATCCCGTACATGATGTTTGGGTGCCGCTGTATACGTTTGCGTCAAGTAGAAACAATCATCATTGTAATGTCGAGAGTGGCTAAAATATTCTTCTATTATGGCTTTTTTCTCCCGCGCAGATACATCGTCGAATATTACCAGCGAATTTGGTCGCGCTTCTTTCGGTGGTATGACGTCATCGTTATTAGAGTATGTAAAATAACCCAAACCTTTAACACCTTTAATGATTCGTTTCAGATATTGATATTTCGGTTGGTGTAATGATTTGGAATAGATGTATATGTTTTCAAATGCCACACCATTAGGATCCTGGATAAGTGATAGTAGAAGTGACGTTTTGCCGCATCCACTTGGACCGCAGATGATCGCTCTAATACTCGTCGGCAACAGTGGACCATTTTTCTTGATATTAGTCTCGTCCAAAAAAAACTCGAAATTTTGGACTGGTAACGTCTCCGGTTGTTTAACGAATGAAGAAGACATCGTCGTCGATGTTGATCAGATAACACTATCTCTCATACTAATAAAGTTGAGTAAATTTCCAGCATATTTATAACATATATAAATAGTACAGCATCTGTTCTTTTGTTTTCAGTTCACTTTTAAATGTTGACGCGGAAACAACTAGCAGTTAGTCGTGAGAAGACAAGCGGTGTGAGAAGATCTGGTTGTGGTATACTAATAAAGTTGAGTAAATTTCCAGCATATTTATAACATATATAAATAGTACAGCATCTGTTCTTTTGTTTTCAGTTCACTTTAAATGTCGACGCGGAAACAGCTAGCATTTAATCGTGAGAAGACAAGCGGTGTGAAAAGATCCGGTTGTGACATACTAATAAAGTTGAGTAAATTTCCAGCATATTTATAACATATATAAATAGTACAGCATCTGTTCTTTTGTTTTCAGTTCACTTTTAAATGTTGACGCGGAAACAACTAGCAGTTAGTCGTGAGAAGACAAGCGGTGTGAGAAGATCTGGTTGTGGTATAGTAAACGGAATAATCAACAAATTACCATTTGAACTTCATATACCTGGCTATCAGTATTGTGGACCTGGAACTAGACTGCGCCAGCGATTGTTACGAGGTGATCCGGGTATCAACAAATTGGACGCTGCATGCAAAGAACACGACATCGCCTATTCACAGTTTAAAGATATTGAAGATCGACATAAAGCTGATTTAATACTAGCTGATAAAGCGTGGGAGCGAGTTAAATCGTCGGACGCAAATCTTGGCGAGCGAGCTGCTGCTTGGACTGTAACGAACGCGATGAAGTCGAAAGTAAAACTAGGAATGGGTCATTCAAAGAAGAAGAACAAAAAAGGACAGAAATTAATATTTGGTGCCGGAATTCGTGATTTGAGAAGCATATTGAAGAAAAAGAAACCGAAAACTATTAAGAATGCGATAAAATTTGCACTAAAAGCTGCGAAGAATATTTTCAAGAAGAAGAAGGACAGTCAATTTACAACACCGAGAATCATTCCAATACCAAAAACTGGCGGAATTTTACCATTCCTGGTTCCACTTTTTGCTGGCCTGTCTGCTGTAGGATCACTTGCCGGAGGTGCTGCCGGTGTTGCGAAAGCAGTGAATGCTTATAAAACAGCAAAGAAACAATTGGATGAAAATGAACGTCATAACAGGATGATGGAAGCAATTGCTCTTGGATCCAAATCTGGAACTGGACTTTATTTGAAACCATACAGAAGAGGTTTGGGACTTTACATCGAATCAAAAAACCGCTAAGCGAGCTACCCGATCGACCATTAACTGATCGCGACATTTATCAGTTTGGAAACAAATATTTATCCAATTTTCGTGGCGTGTTCATGAGAGATGATTTACCGAAACGGCCAAGGCGAAAGGAGTGTGGAGTCGTCAATTTGGATAATTCATCAGGACTAGGAAGCCATTGGGTAGCGTACGCCAAAGATAACAAGAACGTCGAATATTTTGATAGTTTTGGAAATTTGTCACCACCCGCAGAAGTTGTGCAATATTTACATGGCAATAATATTAAATATAATTATAACAGATACCAAAATTATGAACAGTACAACTGCGGACATTTATGTCTAGAATTTTTATGGAATACAAATTATTTTCAATAATTTTGTTGCACTTCTCATCTATACTTTAAATATACCCGTGGCAAGAAGTTTCTGTCATTCGTATCTTAGTCACCATGTCGTTAACATTAACATTAAGTGGTGATTCATCTATACTAACAGCTGAGTATTTTCCACCCATCGATTTGCCGGGTGATTATGTATGCGGGTTGGTCAATTTTGAAACATACAATGCAGTACCAAATATCGACGAAACAAATAATTTATTCCATTACGGTGATGATGAAGTGAAATGCATCGAGATACCTGTCGGCAATTATGATCTGGAAGATTTGGAGTTTCAAATAGAAGATCGGATACTAGAGAAGAGAAAACCGGGTGATAGCCCGCAACTTATACTTCGTGCGAATAACAATACGCTAAAAAGTGAAATAAAATGTACGGAAACAATTCATTTCGATCAAGAACGAACAATTGGCTCGCTACTTGGCTTCAGTAAGCGAAAACTTGCAGCTGGTCATTACCACTATTCGGATAAACCAACGAATATCATGAAAGTGAATCTGATACAAGTTGAAACAAACATTACAACGAACAGCTACCTGAACAACGTTCCAGCACATAATATTTATTCGTTTTCGATTCAAGTGGAACCTGGGTATAAAATAAGCGAATCACCGAATACAGTTATTTATATGCCGGTGACCGTGAGACGGATAACATCTCTAGTTTTACGAATTGTGGATCAAGACGGCAATTTAGTGAATTTTCGAGGTGAAACGATAACAGTAAAGTTGCATTTGAAGCTGGCGTGAAAATGTTGGTATTTAAAGACGAAAATGTGGTGCGACCGATCAGTCTACAACTTGCCACCAAGGTGAACGGATCGGCGAGGAAGAAGCAACAACGACCACCATTAACAAGAGAGAACAAACAATTTCTTCGACAATTGGGTTTCAAGCTGAAGAGGAGAAAATGAGCAGCATTTTAAGCATCAATACTGGAATCGATTTCGATGAGAGCATTTCAAACATCGAGTATCACTGCTATTCACCGTTTCTAAATGCGTTTGGAAACAGCGACGAAATACGAATCTGCTGTCAAAACCAAGATCTGATCCTGCTGCCGCATGAAAGTTGTCTGTATGTGGAAGGACAATTGTTGAAGAGTGATAAAACAGTATCGACTACAGCGGAATTATCCAACAATTCAGTGGCATACCTGTTTGAAGAAATACGATATGAACTGAACGACGTGGAAATCGATCAATGCAAGTACGTGGGACCGACAACAACGTTAATCAATTATTTGGCATTAAACGAAAATGAAAGCAAACTACTCTACAACGCCGGATGGTGTCCAGGTGAAAGAATTAAAGTAACGGAAAAAGGCTACTTCAATTTCTGTCTACCATTGGCGCGGATGTTTGGATTTCTTAACCATTACAAGAAAGTTATCATCAATGCGAAACATCAGCTAATTCTGACTCGAGCTCGGACGGATCACGATGCAGTCATATCACCAACGGATGACGTCACTTTCCATATACATAAAATTCAATGGATGGTTCCACACGTTACGGTTGCAGATGAACAGAAACTGAAGTTGTTGAAATATGTGGAAAATAGTCGAGATATTACAATTGCTTTTCGATCATGGGATATGCATATACAGCCAACGATTCCAACAGCGAGACAAAACATTTGGACGGTGAAAACATCGACTCAACTGGAGAAACCACGCTACATTATATTCGCTCTACAAACGAATCGACGAAATAAAAAAGATAAAGATTCCAGTATTTTCGATCACTGTGAACTTTCAGACGTCAAAGTTTATTTAAATTCTGCGAAATACCCGTACATGGATTTGAATTTGGATTTCAGTAATGATAGATATGCAGTAGCATATCACATGTATTCGAAATTTCAACAAGCATATTATGATTGTAAGAAGAATGAACCACTTTTAAGCAAAACGCAATTCAAGAATATCGCGCCAATTATATTCATCGACTGTTCTCATCAAAACGAAACTTTGAAAAGTGGACCAGTGGATATTCGAATTGAATTTAAAACGTTGAAGGAGGTGCCGGAGAATACATCAGCATTTTGCCTTCTACTACATGATCGTGTGGTTCAATATAATCCATTGACAAATATTGTTACAAAATATGTATAAATCGATATACACTAGTCCTCGATGCGACCATCATTCCAGAGCAACTTGCGCCATGGAAAATGTCATATCCATATACAAATATTACCGTAATAACATTTAAACATTTTTACTGTAAAATATTTCTTTTAAATAAATTTATTAAAATAAGAAAAATTAAAAAAAAATTAAAAAAAATTAAAAATGTGTTTTATTTAATAAAAAAATAAAAATTAAAAATTAAAAAAAAATGTGTTTTTAGTTAGAGGAAACCTGTATAAACCTGTTTTCAGATAAAAATATGATAAAATTATGAATCAAGGTACAATGTTCGCGGTACTAGCTACGCCATCTTTTAACTATCAAAAAGGATTTTCAGCACCATCTATTGACAATTTTCAAACTTACACACAGGAATCCAGACCAGCAACGCTATCAAAGGTGACTGCGTCATCTATTAGGGAATTTACAGGGCTCGAAGGTGGCTGCGCCATCTATTAGGGAAATTCTTAGGTTAGAAAAAATTTTGTTTAGGTTACACCAAATTTCCTTAGGTTCTCTTAGGCTGGATCAAGTTCCGCTAGGCTAGAAAAAAATTTTGCTCCACCCACCGCCGCAGGCTTCTAGAACCCACATAGGTTACCTACCTCCTGCCGAGGTCACTCAAAAAGTCGGCAGGTGGGAAGGTGGTTCCAGAACCGGCCAAAACCTACTACTTAGGCATAAGGTCGTATTTCATTTTTAATGATTTTTTTAGGAGAGCAGAGAAACAAGAATCACTGTTACATTTTGTTTTGTAAATCATAAACGAATGTAGGTATGTACTTAAAGAATATTAGTCTGCAAATACATTGATACCTAGCTTCTGCTCTCCTAAAAAAATCACTAAAAATAAGATACGACGTTATGCTTGAAAGGCGAGGATATAGAGTATGCTGTGATGTATAATATAAGATGTACTATGAGCTATGACTAACAAAATTATATGCCAATATCTTGCTTTATGGAACTATAAGATAAGCAAACGTTTTCAGCTAATTTCGACATTCTAATAACAAAAATTAATAATTTACTTAAAATTGACAAGCCCACACGATATAGTACGTGAAAATACTCACTTCCAATTGGCGACGTAAAGATTCTCACTCACGCCTCTGGTGGTAAAATTAGAACTAGCATCAAGTAAAAATATACGTATACGATTAATGGGTGATATAAAATCTAGTAATCCGCGCATAATTTGTATAGTACATTTTTCTATCGACAATTAAACGTATACAAAAATTTTTACTTGATACAGCTTCTAATTTAAAAAACCAGGAGCGCTCGCGTAATCTTTGCGTCGCCAATAGGGAAAACTACCTCAATAAGAGATTCAGAAGAAAACTGTTTGCTTATATTATTATATTAATTGAGATTCACATGTACGTACAAGATTTCATGTTTATAGCTTCAACAATTTTGGGATTATGGGGTGTAACAGACAGGCAAATAGACGGACATGACAAAATTATAAAGGTTCCGAGATTCGTTTCGAAATCCTAAAAAACGAAAATGAATCTTTATGGAATCTTTATTGAGTTTCACCATCTAGAAATTATGAATTTTCAAATTTTAATGGCAAGAAGAAACTGAATGTTTACTGTAAGTTTTAAGTTTCAGACATCATGTTTTGAATTTTAATAAAATTAAGGCTGTAATCCTCACTAAAATTCGAGGTCTAAAGTGTAGGTTGTATCTCTACGTCCAGACTTATATTCACAATAAAAATGAGCCATTTTCTCAAAATATCTACATCTTTATATGATTGAAATTTTAATTTAAAAATTGCTATGTAACCGCATGAGAAAATTGTTTAACACCAGAGCGGCAACACGGGTTATTCGGAGCTACATCTCTATAGTTGGAATATTAATTTCTAAAAAATAAACAATATTCCTAGGTAACCGAATTGGAAAATTTTGTTGCTAAAGTGGAATTAATAGAAGGTGATTTTTGGTTGGTTAAATTAATATCTCGATTATAGACATGTATTCCCAAATACCTGTGTCGCCGCCCTGGTGACAGATTGTAACATATTTGAGAAAATGGTCCATTGAAAATTTCCCATAAAATTGGCCCAAATTAGAATTTTAGAGGATAAGTCATATTTTTGGGCACAAATCAGTGTTTTGATATTGGAAAAAGAAAGTATTTCCTCAAATTACTAATATATCATCAATATCTCAACAGAAAATTTTTGTAATGTCTACATTTTTTGCAACAAAAATTCTTAATTTAAATGACAAGAAATGTTAGAAGCTACTATCCCAGTAGATGGCATTTGGAGTATTAAAATATATGGAATGTATTGTTTTGGATATCACTGTAAGTATTTACTGATAAATGAGACATGAACTTAAGAATAGAAGTAATAATTTTTATTTCTTTGAAAAGCAGATTACATAGTTACATACTTGCTTGCCAACTTTTTTTGTATTAATTATTTAAGTATCTAGTAAAAACAATGGATTGCATAGTTAGGTGCGGTTTTCTACACAGGTACGATTTAGTAGAAAGAACGAAAGAAATAAACAAACGAATGAAACAAACCAGTAGATTCGAACGTGATCAGTTACACTTTATGAGCATAGCTTTCACGCCATTTTCAAACAGCTCTAGTGACCATTTCTCTATTATTTTTAAAAACATATTATTTTGCAATGCAAAATAAAATCTCTGTAAGATATAATTTACAACAATTATGAATACTTTTGGAAAAAATTTGATATGGTTAAATAAACAAATAATTACGTTAATTGATTAATTAATCTAAGCATTAATTAATTTTAATTATAATTTATAAATTTTAATTTTAATTTTAATTATAGGTTTTCTCTTTCCTAAAGAAATTCCAAAAATTTAGATTTATAATAGATATATTTATTTCTATTCTGTGATTCAGATTTTTTATTTGTTTAGAATCGGGTGCTGAAAATCTAAACATTTTATAAGAAACTGAGACAAGATAGTTAAGCATCGTCAATTTATTACAAACATTTTAATTATCTTGAGAATTTCGAGTTCCTTGACGAATTACCAAGTAATTGCAATTTAAAAAAATTTTAGTTTGGATACTAACAATTTTAATTAGGAAATTAACAATCAGATTAATAAATCTGTTACAAAATTCGAAAAATGCCAGGACTGATGGTCAAAGTAATCCTAATCACGAATTACAGAAAATACGAAGGGAAGTATTTCCAAGTTTTTAATAGAGTAAGCGATATTGCAAACAAGTCTCACATTAAAAATACGCTGGCCTGTTTATTTTTTTATAAATCATTAATGTTGTACTTTTATTTTAATTAAATAATTAAAACAAACTTTCACAAATTCGTAACGTATATATAATCTGGAATATGAAAAAAAATTTTGATATAATATTGATTTTTTAACTTTTTATTTCCAGATTTCATATAATCATTAGAAAACTGATTTTTTTTTATTAAAAAAATATTATATAGAATAAACCGCAAAATCAAAAAAATAAAATAAAATTACGTATATTTATATAATTATAATGCGTCAATGGCCTGAATTATTGAAAGTTAATACGTTTTATAATTATTTCTAAAATGAAACATTTAAAACACACGTTTTGTTCGATAAGTCTTAAATGAATTATTGCTAAATTCAACGTAACTATTGAGTATTGAAATATGGAAATTAATAATCGGTGACTTTAGTTACGAAATTTAATGAAGCTTAACCTCTATACTTCATAATCACATTATGTATGTATTTCCTGAAAACATTTTGTTTATAAAATCGTTTTATAAAATTGGCTATTTGTCAGAGTATTTTTGTAATCTAGAGCAGCATTTTCCAACTCCCGGTAAAATCTCGAATAATTCTGGTTACATAAAATGGCAGATGACGATTACGGTTTTCCGACCACTAGGCCAACCATGTAATTCAGATAAATATAGACATTATCTTAAGCAGGGCTGGGAACTATTTAAAATGATTTCATTTTAAATATGTATTTAAAATACAAGATGGCATTGGCATTTTCTATTTTAAATTAGTTCGGTCAAACCATTTTCCATTTTGTATTTAAAATGGAAATTTGAATCCATTTTACATTTAAAATGAAAATGCATGTATACTCAAATTTATGTGTATACAATTTTAATTATAGAACTTGAACTGAATGACTTGAAGTCTAACAAATTGTAAGTTAAATGTAAGTTTATTTAATAGACTCAAATTTTTTATAACTCGAGTTGTAATGTTACTAGAGTTAAATTTATTACTAGAGTTGCAGTTCTCTTAAGTCAAACTTTTCTGACATAAGTTGTGTACTATTATCTTTAAGACACCTCGATAAGAAATGTTTTTGTATTTCGAGTAAGGTAACGGGCCTAGTTTCTGACCTTTTAAGAGTGACGGCTGAGGTTAAACGACAATAATAAATATAAGTTTAAACTTAAGAGACAATTAATAATTTTATCAACTAGTTTATGGCTTTCAAAATAAAGTCATACAAGTAAAATAATTATTTGAATTGAATTAATAATTTAAATTAATGTTTTAAAAATTGACAAAAAGGACCCAGTTTCTGACCTTTAAAATTTCTCATGTGACAGTTTTTGACCCTGACAGTGGCCTAGTTTCTGATCCTTAAATTTAAAAATACAGTTTTTTAAAATTTAATTTATAAATAATTTTTTATTGATAAAAATGAATGTTTAATATACGTTATGAAAAATAACAAAAACTAATCGAAGATAACTATAAATAACAAAATAACTAACAAAAACTGGTTAGAATTTAATTGGGCCATAAAAATCATTCTAAGGTATTTTATAAATATTTTAAAATAAATTTTAAACAAATATTAATCTGCTCATATATTTTTAATTAAGTTTTCATACTAACATGATGAATATTGCACAGATCAAAATGAGTACTTTGTAACATAAACTGTTAGGAAACTACCAAAAAAATAGTTTTTACACACATTTTAAACTTAAAAAATTTTTTTTATTTAGTTAATATATTTTAAACTTTTTAAATTGCTGTTCATTAGACACAGAATAGATTATTTTAAATTAAGAATTCATTTTTTTCTTATTTAAAATATAGTTTTTTTATTAATTTATAACAAAGTTGAAAAGTTCAGAAACTGGGCCAGGGTCAATTACCGGGTCTTTTACCTTAGCTGATTTTCATAATTTTATTTAGAAGTTGCAATCGTAGCGTCATCAAGGTTTGAATATGTCAAGGTCTAATTAAATACAATATTTTTAAGTAACAATATTTGAAAAGTTAAGTTTCGTTTTCATATCATGCAAACTTTACAAAATTTTCTCAAAAGACTGCCTGCATTTATGTATATATAGGTAATTTCAGTACGTTTGATATTTTCCTCACTTTTTTTTAAAATATAAATAATGATAAAAAATTTATAGAATAAATTTAAAGTAAAAAAGTATTTTGCGTTTTATAATCCATTTTCCTATATAACTATTTTCCATTTTCAATTTTAAATATGTTCAGCAAAACCATTTTCCATTTTGTATTTTAAATGTATTTTTGGAAACCATTTTCCATTTTCTATTTTAAGTAGTTTCTATGAACCATTTTTCCCGGCCCTGGTCTTAAGCATTTCAGAAGTATTTAAAAGCAATTCTTTAATTTTAAACAGACTTTCTGTAGTTTGTAGTCATTTTCGTCATTATAGTTGAAATAGTATTAAGACCTCCAATAAGGAATGTTTGTTTTCGACCACCTGGTCAATCATGTAATTCAGATAAATATTGACGTTTTAGCGAATTTCCAGAATGGAAGCTCGCTATTACAGCCACTGTCATGACGCGACTTGAACCCGGGACCATGGCAGAAATTTGTTTTGAGGTCCCTAGAAACCGAAAATAATATTCACCAAAATTTATATATATATATATATATATGTATATATGTATATATATATATATATATATATATATGTGTCCGCACGATAACTCTCGAACGAAATGTCCTAGGTTTACGAAATTTGGTGAAAATGTTGGAAGTCCCAAACCGTTGGACAAGTTCGTTAGCCAGACACGTCGGATGCCAGGAACATGGTGTTTGTTCTTGCAAAAAATTAGTTTTTTGCCAAAATTTCCACTTATTTAAAAATTTTTGCGAAATTTTTTTACATCATTTAAACGACGAAAAAAAATTACATAAAAAAGGTCTTTAAACTATTATTCTATGTCAACTAGTTTCCGAGAAAATTTAATTTTTATAAAAGGGCATTCGCTATGTTATGCAGGATGCTGCGACAGGGGTATACCTATATGCGCATAATTATATGAAAGAATGTGTTTGTGGTACAGGAAGATACAGATTGTATATAAGTCATATACGTCATACATATGTATATGTTTGTATGTTACTTATATGCCGTTTTTTAGGGTTCCGAAGAAAGTTCTATTTTTTAGAGCTCCGAAATAAATCTCCCGAGACTATAATAGAAATTTGTTTTGGGGTCCCTAGAAACCAAAAATAATATTCACTAAAATTTATGTATTAAATTTATATTTAGTCCCACACCGTTGGACAAATTCGTTAGCCAGCCATGTCGGATGCCTAGAACATGGTTTTTTTGACCATTTTTCGTGAAAACAATTAGTTTTTTGCCAAAATTTTCTAAAGTTAAAAATTTTTTTGACATTTATTTACACCATTAGAAAGAGGAGGAAAAATCACTTAAAAGGGTGAAAAATCACAGAAAAACGGATTTTTATAAACGGAAATTCGCTATGTTATGCAGGATGCTGCGACAGGGGTATTCTTAAGTTTAGAGAGATGTTTAAATACCGTTCTTTAATCTACAATAGAATTATTGTATTTTGGAATCATTTCCGCCATTATTTGGAGTAATATTTGGTCGTGTAATATAAAATGTCGTTTTCCTAACACTTCGTACACCATGTAATAATTCATAAAAATATCAACACTTTCTTAAGCATTAGAGAAATGTTTAAAAGTCATTCTTTAATTTTAAGTAGAATTACTGTATCGTGGAACATTTTCCGCTATTTGTTGGAATAACATTTAGTCGTGTAATATGAAATGTCGTTTTGCGACCACTATGGTCTACCATGTAATTCATACGAGTATAAATATCAACACTTTCTTAAGCATTAGAGAAATGTTTAGAAGTTTTCCTCCATTTTTAATTGGAATTATTGCATCATTGCATCAGGAATCATTTCCGCCATTAGTTGGAATAACATTTGATCGTAGAATATGAAATGTTGTTTTCCAACCATTTGGTCGACCATATTATGTCCCCACTAAGTTAGCCCCGCCATTTTCTTTTTTTGAAGAAAAAGACTGTATCGTATTGTGCTAGTTGTGTGCGTTATACACTGTAAATCAGTGTTTTTCAACCTGTGGGTTGCGACTCCCTGGGGGGTCGCGAAGCCTTTTTAAGGGGGTCGCAGTTACTTTAACAATAAAACCACTCTAGTTCAATATATACAATTTAATAAAGAAAAGGTTTATTAAAAGTTACATTAATGTGATGATTTAATACTTTCGCTTGATAAAATTTCAAAACAAATAACTGTGGCTTATTTTCAATAACAGTAAACCCTAGCTTTAAATAATTGTCGTCATATAGACACTTTTTATTTGCTTTTGTTTCATTACTCTCATCGGAACTTGAAGTTGACGGTTGTGCATGTCTTTCTAGAAACTCATCCATTTTCAATAATTACAATGAGCAGAGAATTTTGGATATTAGACAATAAAAGATAGTGAGCAACTACTAAACAAACGACAAGTCAATTCAATAAATTTAAACACAATTCAAAAGTGTCATCCTTTACTCGCCTGATGCTCCACGTAACGCTCATCACGTTGCGCTATGTCTCGCTAACACAAATCACGCGCGTGTTCAGAAGCTACTATAAGTCGTCAACTTCGATGTTGATATAAAAATATGCCTGTTTAAAGTCCTTTGTTACGTATTTAATTGACACCTAACTGAAAATAATCGATAATAATGAACGGATTCGATATTTATAACATAGAATAAAAGTTAAAAATAGCAGAGGTTAGGGGTCGCAAAATATTTTTCTATACTAGGGGGGTCGCTAAATATTTTTCCATACTAGGGGGATCGCGCCATGAAAAAGATTGAAAAACACTGCTGTAAATAAAAGAACTGAATCCCAAAAATTGCTTTTATAACAAAAAACTATTTTTGAGCCTAAAGTTAGCACCGCCGTTTCCTATTTTTAAAACAAAAAAGGTTGTGCTAGACTTGCACTGTCATGGACCGTAAATAAGAAAATAAAAATTTCAAAAAATGCGATTTTTATCGCTAAAAACCTTTTTTTAGAAGGCTAGCACCGCCATTTTCTTGTTTTTAAAGCAAAAATAAAAATTATAAATATTTTTGTAATTCATTTTAATCCACACATTTTTCTGCGGACCGATAAGATAATTTCGCGGCTTGTCACCGGTCTACGGACCAGCGATTAGGAAACATTGATCTAAAGAGTCTAAGCTTGTAAAGGTGCGGATCCACCAAGCGCGCAAACTGTTTGCAAATGTTTGTAAATGTTTGCGAACACAAAATTGTTTCGGTGGAGACGATCGTCACGAATGTTTGCAATTGTTTGCTAAATAATGTTTGTAACCGTTCCGACCAAAGTCCGTACATCAAAGGGAATTCGTTGTTTTGCGCGTTTTGTGTTTTTCTAGTGAAAACAGTATGTAATATGAAATACGTACGAACAACAAACATATATCCATAAATATTACTTATAATTATTTCTTGTTTTACTTATGTTATTTTGTTGTAAATATAACAGCATAGTTTTGTGTTTTAAAGAGGTTTATTGTAATTTTAAATTAATAAACGAGTAAAAATAAGATGAATTGAGATAATGAAAAATTTCTGCAATTAATCAAATTTTATAAATCAAAACCAGAAGTATGGCAAACTATCAATAAATTTTATTATAATAAAATTAAAAGGCAGAATGCGTGGAATTCTTTACTCTCACCGTTCAGAAGTGAAAAGGCCAAAGAAGAAGGCCGTGCATACTTCGGAAATTATTTTGTTAATTAACAACCTTAAAATTCGAAAGAGATACATAAGGCTTTTGTAAGAATCTCTTGTAGCAAAAAAATATTATCGCTAGTCTAACTTTGACGGGTATACAGTCTCTGTAGCTAATATTTCGTTTACAAATTTATGGGCTATTTGGGAAATTAAAAATTCTAAATCTTCCGATGACAATCGGTAAAAATTTTGAAATAAACCACTTCTAAGGTCTGTTTTAAGTCTGTTAATAACTGTATAGAACTTCTAATTTTAAAAAAATTAGATATCCAAAATTAATTAATCTTTCCTTTTTTGATTAGAAATTATTACGAACGATATAGTGCTAGTGATATACATATGTATTTATATAGAAATATAAAAATACGTGGAACAGCTACAAACATTCGCAAACGGGTTATCGTTTGTAACTGCTTATTCAGTGGAGACAGTATGTTCGCACAGTTAAAAACAATTGTAAACCTTTGCAAACAATTACAAACATTTGAAGCAAATATCTTTTTGATGAATCCGCACCTTAAGAAAGCAGTAAATATATAATGATTAACGGCTAAGGAAAAATGAAAAATAACTGGACAATAGATATAAGTATTAAAAAAATATTCTATTTAAAAACAAACATTTATATTTATAAATATTTTGTTATAAATATTTATATTTATAAATATTAAATTCGAATTACAAGCAAAAAAAAATATTTTAGTAGTCACATTTGACGTTACTACTATGCATAAAAATGACGGATATTGTAGCGCCGCATGGAACAGGCGCTGGGTAAAATCAAATAGTTTCCATTTGAAGTTTTCTAAAAAATGAAAATCTTTGTAATTAAACTAAGAAAATTAACAAGTATCAGTTTTAAAAGAGATTAGATAATAGTTAGAACATTCATGTTATGTCAGTTGCATAGAAATAGCAATAATGCAAATAGGGTACTTGACTGAAGTTACAAAAATATTCTAAAAGCATTGTTTTTCCATATCAGTTAAGTAATTTTTTTATTTTCGACAGATTTTGTAAAAAATCATCAAAAAATAACCCTACAATTTTAAATGAGAAAAAGGCGGGAAAAACACCTTACTATAGTGACGTCACATTTTGAAGCAATTAAACGTCAATGTCAATATTTATAACCTCAAAATTTTGATTATATTCATAAAATGTCGAAGAAAAAGCAAGTATTTATTTGAATTCTGGTCGATTATTATTAATATATGTATATAAGCTAATAGAAATATTCAAAAGAAAACACAACACCTCACCGATGAAAATTATCAAAATCGACATATCTAGCTGCAAAATGTTACGTCATTTTCAAGAAATGGCGCGTTTTCACTAATTTGAATATTTGTTGAAAAATGGCGATTTTCAAAATAAAATTTTTAAATAGTTATCAAATTTTGTTATGTATCATCATTAAAATGGGACATATGTAATGATAATGCATAGAATTATTTAACATTTGACACAAATTTTAAATACAGTCAAGTACCGTATTATAATATCATGTATTAGTGAGAGTGAGAAGAAAGATAGTGCGACAAAGGTGCTTCAATAACAGATCTGGTTGGTCAAGAGAACACCACACGAGGGGTAGTTCTGCGAATTAATATTATGTACTTAAGTGATTCATGTATCTCACTCTTTCATATGATGAAAAATATATTTATCTTAAATAGAAGCTCATGGAATGTTCTATAGAAAAAATATTAAGAAATTTTATAACGAACTTGGAAAAAGTTGATTCATTCTAATTTTATCATTACTTGTAACAACAACTAAATTAGTTTCGGGTCCCCTTTCCCTCAAAAACGGTCTAAACTGATACTTATATTATTTTGATATTGTTACAAATTCAATTTATAATATTGTTATTAATTTTGTTAATTGATTAAATATTTTAATAAATAATTATATTCGTATAATTAAAAATACGCGAGAGTTTTATTTATTGAATTCACCAATACGAGCGATCACGCGTTGTGGGCGTCGAAACCAAAGAACCCATAGCGACCTACAGAGACAAAACCGAAAGGTGAACATCGCGTGGGCGTAGAAAACCCACAACCTGCACGAATTTAGTTCATCTAGATTTCCCGAACCAAGGGCGGCCTTTCAATATGCAAAATTGCTATAAAGTTGAAGCAAAGAAAAAATATATATTTCGTTATGTTGTGGTAAGCTTGAACGATTTCCACAAAAAAAAGTAATAAATTATTCATATTCTTTATTCTGCGATTCAATTAAGATAATAAAATTATGGTGTATTTTTTCCAACAATATTTAAAGTAGTATTTACGGATCCGTAGAGGGGCCACCACAGCTACGTTCAAAACTCGAGACTTGAACTGCCAGGAATGCTCGGTGGACAATAGAAGAAAGAAAACATAAGCGTCGTTGGAAATTTTAAATTTTATAGTTACCGGTATAGAAAAAATTTCTGATTGAGAATCGTGCCCGACATTTTCCCCTACATTAAATCTGGACCCGCTTAGAACTGCTATAATTAAAATTATGAAGCCCAAAAATTTGCCCATTTTCCCGTCTTTTTTAGGTTGCCCACTTTAGCCCTGGATATTTTATCTATAATTTTACATATTTATGAAAATTTCTACACTAATATTCGAGCAAATAATTCGGTCCTAGTTGTCTACGGCCCTGAATATATATAAAAATAAATAAGAATTAAAATTAGAATTAAGAATTATAAAATGAAATTAATTCATATTAATTTATTTAAATATTAAAATATTTTATGGTTTGTAATTATTGTATAAACATCATTATTATCGACAATTGAATATTTTGAAAAAAAGATCATTTCTAATAGCGATAACCGAAAAAACTTTCAAGTATTAAATTACAATTCCGTCAAAATACGCCCCAAATACGTCATTAAAACATTCCACAGAATCTGAGATAATTTTATAGAAAATTATCAATTATTTTATTAGCGTAAAAATTCCAATTGTATTTTATACATAATATTTTAAGACATGCATGGTTTTTAACATGGACCATAATATGGAAGAACAAATATAGAAGCTCGTGTTTCCATTTGAGAATAAGTACTGTACCGCTTTCGTATCGTACCATCTTTGATTTAGACACTTTTTTGAATACATTGACTTTGACTTCCATTATATATTATATAATGGAAGTCAAAGTCAATGTATTCAAAAAAGTGTCTAAATCAAAGATGGTACGATACGAAAGCGGTACAGTACTTATTCTCAAATGGAAACACGAGCTTCTATATTTGTTAGCTTTTGAATAGAATCTTCTGGAATCTTTTTCAATGTTCAATACAGTTATAAAGTGGGTTTTTCGATCGTTTTTAAAATAAACTTAACAATTTTTATTTTGAGTCGCATCATTTACATTGTATATTATATAATTCGCTGACGTCACTATGTAAAATCGGAGTCAGTACCATTGGATATTCGCCGTATAAATTAATTTAAACTATAAGAGTTTATTTCATACATATTTAATTTCTATGCATTTCCTCAGTATTAAATATCATCAACCAACATTGGTGATTCTCAAATGGAAACACTCACTTCCTCAGTCCCGACGTGTTTCCATTTGAGAATAAGTACTGTATTTACATTCTGTTTTATCCGTTTAATGTTACTATATTTGCCATATACATATTATTCACTATATTCACATCAGTATTTAGAGAATATTAACGCCACGAGTGGTGAAAAAACAAAACCTAATTACTGCCATTTTCGGGGCCAATTTTGTCTTCCTATATAAGTTAGCCATCCATTATATATGGTCCATGGTTTTTAGTCTTGGTAATTTGGCACAAAATTGTTTATTTCTTACTAATTTTGGAGGGAAAGAGTTGAAAGTATACTGAAAGAGGGATAGAATTAAATAATTTTATTACAACTATTCGCTGGATACCCCAGTGCCGACTTTCCATTGCAATCTTGTAAATTCGTTTGTATTGACAGATGCGTAAACTGTTATTTAAACATCGGCGGAAGTACATTACTATATAACAACGTATACTCTGTATGTCAGAACTAGTCCGCAGTATTTCTAAATTGCTCGAAGTTTCTTAATTATAATTTTTTAATATTTTTATGAATACCGCTGTTAAATGTACAAAATAAAAAAAATGAATTTTCATTTATTATTATTATTACAAACAAAGGTATACGCCACATATACGCAATTTTAACCTCTTTAGTACCGCCATACATTCAAATTTTTTAGATGAAAAATTTAATATCTCTATAATTGCAGGTTTGGTACATTTTGTTTAATTTATTTACAGTATGACCGCTCTTTACTATACAGCCTCCAGTTATGGATATAAGACAATGCACACTCGTCAGTTTAATTTTTTCTAAAAATTAGTATGACGAGCTGAGCTAGTCTTTACTACTCATTAGTCCTAAAGGCGTTAAATACAGGGTATCTCACATCTATGTACTTCTATATCTCAAATCGATGAAGGTGCTTCCCCTGGGAGTTAATTTTAATAGCATCTTAATATCAAGTATTTCGATTACACCAACTAAATGTTTTGGGAATTTTTAAGGTTCAAGTGGTAACGAAATGAAACACAAATATCTATCCAAAATATGTATTTTTTTTTATTAATTTGCGGTATAAACACTTATTTATGTATACATATGTTATACGTCACTAAAATTTGTTAATATAATTATTTTAGTTAAAACAAAATCGTTTAAACTTATAATATTTTTTACGTTTATAAAATTAAACTATTAATTAATAAATACTGTTCGAATTATGTAAATGTAGAAGCCATTTTGTTTGTCTACTTCACATAAATATAATCAGCTACATGATTTTAATTTAAAAAATAATAGTACCTAGTAATAATAAAAATATTAAATAATCATATTTTCAGCTAAAAATAAACTCCACGCGTAATGGACGGAAGATATCGATTACAATAATAATATAAGATCGATTTTTTATTATTATAAAGTATTAAAAAATATATAAATATACATATAATATGTAATATGAAATTTTATTATTTTCATTAGGTATTTATATACTTATCAAATTAAAATATTTTTAGGATATTATACTTTCGTTCTCAACACTCACTGTTGAAAAAATAGCTAATTAAGTTTGAGGTTAGATTCAGGCTTTTCAGGAACTCATTTCAAGTGTTTTATTTTCAAATCAACACTTCAATAATAATCACGTAATACTTGTAATAATTCTTCAGATTTTTTAAAATTTTTCCAACAATGATTTGAGACAATAAAAAATAAAATGTTTTTGATAAAATATACAATGACCTTATTTTGATGGTTAAAGCAAGAACATAACCTTACATTAAATAAAATACTTCAAACTTACGGTGCTTCTTGTTAATGTATTTTGTTTAATTGTTTAAATTACGTTATCTTACCGAATTTTGTAAAAAAAGACTCCAAAAGTTGTCTGCATAATCTTTATCAAATGTTATACAATTATCTACATTATTTTTGGAAATGGATACAAATTATGAAGAACTCATTTTGGGTAACTGTTTGAAACGTGTTACTGCTAGTGCATACGGGCAACTGTTGTCACAGGAACATTTTTACCACTTCTATCTAACCTGGTTAACATGTGTATTAAAAGAAACAAAAAGTTGCTTCTGTTTTAAGCTATTATTTAAAAGATTCTGAATTCTCTACCATGATTAGATGACTAAAATAAACAGTACACAAAGATTTATTAATATTTGTAACACTAATTATAATAAAAGAATTTAATTGTTCGTGTTTTTTATATTTTTTATCAGTTTATTGTTATTGTAATTCCTGTTATTATTATTTTTTTTTAAATGTGTATGTTTACACCTGCTAAATTATTTCGTGAATTTATTTATATAAAGCTTTTTTTTACATATTTAATTCTTTAAAAACATTGTCAGTCCCTGGATAAGTTTACTGTTTAGACACGCGGACCGTATAGTGTTACAAATCTTACAGATAAAACTATAAATTAATTTATAATTATACCCTATTTCAAATACAATTGATCATGAGTCAAAGTTAAAAATTAAATAATTATTATATTCAAAACAAATCAATCTTCTATTCTTTTCTAAAAACAAACTGCAATTTTGAAATTTACGTAAGTGCAATAATGAAAGAGATAAAGCCAAGAAAACGGAAACTATTTAAATTCATAAGTGATGAATCATGGTTAAATTTAACTGAAATGGACCATACTTTAGATGATATAGGTATATAAAATATTTTAGCGTCATTTTTACTATACTTTGTACACCTGTGGAACAATTTTTCTTCTTTTACCAGAATTTCGTATGTATTTCAATAACACGTTTCCTCAAAATATTAAAGTTTATCGTAAGTGATATTAAGGGCCTTTTCATAATAACAAACGTAAGACAAAAGACGTAAAAGAGTAGTCATCTAGTGATTCTGATAAAACTAGTTTCCTAATTTAACCACTAAAACTGGTGATTTCTGAATCAGTGTTATCTAAAAAAATCATTATTATAATTGATAAAGTTAGAAAATCACGAAATTTCACCGGGTTACTAGATGGGGTTACCCTTTTGTAAGAAGAACCTAATTCTCGAATTCGATAGAATACATTTAACAAAAATTATGAAGACATCCAAAATATTATTTTTTATAATTAACCAAACATAAAAAAAAGAAATACTTCGTTTGCAGATGATTTTTACAAATGAGAAAAGAAAAAAAAAACAAACTTCTCCAAGTACAAACTTGTATATGATTATAGTAATTAATCTAAAGTAAAATACACAGAAAGCCGTTAGAAAGGCTCAATTAAGTTTTAATTAAAAAAAATAACGTAAAATTTAAATGATTCCCCTACATATTATTTATAAAGACAGTACTATCATCATTAGAAAGTTTCAATGAAAGCTCTATAAGTAACAGATTGGGCTACCCTTTACCAATCCACAAAAATTTTTTAAAACTTAGTAAGTAGTATTGTATATATAAATATGAACTTAATGATAAAAGCTTCCATAAAAATGAGAAACGACACAATTCAACAACTGACCAAAAAAAATTAAAACAATTTCCTACGAATAGAAAGTTAAAACTGATGTGTGATTTCCTCGGACGAGTAAAAATGGCGGCATATCTCGCGTAAGAACTTCTAACCACGCTAGGTAAAGCGGCGCACACACGATATTCTTTTTCGGCATCGGAAGCGTCATTACAACAAGACCAGCGTCCTGAGAATGCTGTAACAATAATTCTCGTAATCGTAAATGTCGATTCGTTTTATCTTTCATGGCAATCAAATCGGCTTCGGATAATGGAGCTGAAAAATAAATTCAATCAGAATTCGAATTCGTGATAAAACGGTTTTATAATTACGTACCACTATCAGGATCTCCATCGACAAGTGGCACTTTAAATTCGGCTATTAAGGAGTCGAAGAAGGCGCGAGTGTTGTCGTGCGGTTTACGTGTAATATCCGGAATTATTTGAAGATCGGAGTAGTCAATACGGAATTTGGCTAACAGTGACGCCATATTCCGTTGTTCGCATTCCAGTTCAGCTTGTTTATTTGCTAGCGCGAATACACGTAATCGACAGCCAGACCATGTATGTCTTGTGCTGATAATATACGGCAGTAAAAGTGTTAAACCTATAAATTTAATAAACGTATTAAGGGTATATTTACCAATGAAAAAAACATTAAAAATAGGCGATTTTACTTTTCTATTTTCTCGGCGTAGAATTAACGTATGAACTTCAAATTTTCAGTGAGTAAAGAAAATGGTAATAAAAAATGTTATTAGGAAGTAGAATTTCAAATTTCCATTTTTAAGTGGATGAAAAACGAATTTGAAAAGCATAAAATAAAGCCTTAGTTTCAGTGCAATTTACCAACGATTGGAAAATTTAAAAAAAAATCTGATTCCTAATAACATATTTTATATATTTTAAGAATGTAATTTTGAAATAAAAATTACTCTGGATCTACTCATTAGCGCGTAAATAGAAAAGTAAACTTAGCATTTGCAACCTCTTTTCTGATCTATTTGTGTTTAAAAAAATTTTTTCTCGTTATTCTTGTTTAGACCAAATATAAGTGAAACACAACAAATACATTTGAACCTTCGTTAAATATGGTGGTGATCTTTCATTTATGTGTGTTAACAAATCTCACAAGAGCCACAGTAAAATTATAATTTATGGGCATAGACAACTTTGAACAGTAGACTTACAGGCAAAAATACATTCAGTAAATTATACAAATAAGTAGTTAATATGTTATATGTAATATTTGTATTAAAAAATTCATAAATGCATAAATTAATGAATTTCTTCAGGTTTATTTAGGCTAGAAAAATGATACCAGATTCAAGAACTTTTTATCTCTTTGATTACGTTAACGGTTTACTTTTTTTAGATCAATAAAATATATATAATAGTTTAATTAAATCAAGTAATAAATACGAAAATTATTCAAAAGTGACCTAATTTTATTTTTCTGTTTTCTCAGTCTTGAGATATCGTATAAACTTTAAATTTGAAATTTATTAAAGATTATAATTTTAAAAGGAGTTATTAGGAAGTAATTTTTCGAATTTCAAGTAGACAAAAACGTATTATTTAAAAAAAAAAAGTTAATTTGTTTGCAATTTTTGAACTATTAAATATTTTTTAATAGAAATAATTGTTTGATTTTAGAAATAATTCGATAAGCACAATAATTTGTAGGAATAGTGGGTCTCAACAATAAGCTATGCATGTTCTTTTTTTAAAAAAAATGTGATTTTAAACGAAAGTTCACTATGAGTATATATTCATTAGCAGACAATTATTAAAGTTGGTAACTGTTTTCGAACCAACATGAATTTAAAAATATTTTTTGATTTCAATGAAATATTTTTTAGGAAAAATTAATTGCTAATAATAATTTTCATTTAATGATTTTCTTATACCAAGTTAGAGTTCATTTCAAATGGGTTGACTGCTGTTACTATTGAATTTACAAATTCCAATTTATCATTTTCTTAAACACTTCCTGGTGTAAGTAAACAGATACGTAAGTAAGGGAAAGCTAATAAATGAAATTTGTAATGCTTATTTTCATGTTCTAGTGTTTTGAAAATCAGTATTTATTTATTATCGCTACTGTTCTCCACCCACATATCACAACTACTGACTAATAAAAATTGTATATACAATATTAGACTTTTTTTACTGGACAAGTGAGGTTCACGAAAATATTATTTCTTTTGTTATTGCGAACTTTCACATTGGTAATAAACATCTTATTTTCAGTCAAGTAAAGCTACACCTCACTAGTGCGAGCAAACCTATCATTCTCCATGATGACTGTAAAATTTAACTGCACTACTTAACTCAACAAATATGAACTTCCACAAAAAACAATTTCATAGGTGTTTGGTTAATGTCCTGTTTTCTTGTACAGGTAACTGTACTGGTTGGCCTGGCACTTAAGTATTACACAAATCAGAAATATTGAATTGATGTTCTGTGATTGAATTCTTAAAGTATCCTGCTGTGAAAATCTATTGTTTATGTATTACGGACGAAAAACATGACATAATGTATAAGTTAGTTGGTATATGTATGTATTTAATTTCACTTGTAATAGAATAAGCATTGTATACGTGTAAAAAAGGATAAGAGATAGTGTCACCTAAAACTTATATATTTACATCTTTTTTCTCTAAACATTTTCAGTATTATTAGAATATTGTTACCTACGAAAATAAAATTCTAAATAAGACAATCAATAGTATATTTACTAAATTCTTAATGAGTCTGTTCTTTTTTAAAGTGTATGTGAGGATTTAAAAAAAATTTGGTGGATTCATTGTGCGGTAAAGGACAGCATCAAAGTGTTAAAAACTTGAATTTGCTATTTTATTTTTTGAAATTACAGCCTTAACTTATTGGCAATCTTTTTGGATTCTTTGTTACTTACCGCCGTCATCGTAGAGCCACCATACATCAATTGTCGTTTTCTTCTGTTTTCGTTGAAATTGACACAGATTATTCAAAATATCTTTCGGAAGTTCTATTCCACCTGGGCCTTTATACTCGTCTCTATTGGAAACTTCCTTTGATTTTTCTTTACTTTTTACGATCGCATTTGTACTATTACCATCTTCGGGATTTGGACAAGCATTGACGTTGTTACGTAATCGAGCGTTCGGTGTAGCCGGAATCGATATATCGCTTGTACTACTCGCTATAAAATAAAAATACTTTTTTTTAAAGATGTTTAGTACTGAATTCAAAAATAACCAGAAAAATAGTAAAATTCAACATAAAATATACGAAATTATTTGATAGCTTCTTCCTTAAGATGATGGTCGAATTTCTAGAATATGTATACAGAAGAAAAAGTTGGAAAAGATGCGCTTCAGAAATTGGTTTTTTATCAGGTTTAATTTCGCACAAACCAATAGTCATTAAAACAAAAATCTAAAGAATTAGAAATTTGTTTGAAGTAATTATTTATGTTTAAAACAATGAATCAAGCAAAATTTATTCTATTTTTAAGGAAGATGCTATGATGCTATTGGTAAAATCATAATCAAAGCATTTTTAAAAATAACATTTAAAAATTTTTTAAACTTTTTTTTGGAATCATACTTTATTTTTATTAAGCCACAAAAAGTTACATATAGAAATTTAAGCAAATTCATTCCAAACTATTTCTTTAATGGAGGAGTCTGATTTAGTAAAAAAAAGATCATTTTTAAAATTCTGCTATTAATTATATGGAAAACGTATGTAATCATTTTGAAATTTGGAGTCTAAAATAATTTTAATAAACCGCAAAAAGTGTTTATCCTAATATGAATTTGGAGCTACGTGAAATAATAAGCGTAAGAAACAAATCACCCATTGGCGGAACTTTTAAATCTACACTTCTTACTTAAAATAAAAAAGAAAAATTATTTTCCATTTTAATTTTTAAGGGAGGAGTTCACGCCAGAAACGGCTAATAAACTAATTTTTTTCGAATCTCGTTTTTTGATTTTATTTCGTTCTGTGGTTCTTTACAAACACGGTGATATATAAAACATGACCAAAAGTTTTTTTTTTTCAAGTAGAAAAATATTTATTTGTGAGCCACTGCACAGCCAAGTTGCTGCTCCTTTGCAAATAACGCCCCCCCCCCTCGCGATTTGATCAGTAATATTTAGTTTTGGTGTATACACGAGTTATAGTATGCACTGAGATAATGTTCTTTTATTTGTATGCCTTTGTAGACGTTTTAATAAACAATGAGTAAACCGCTTCTTTTGTTATTATTTTTGTTTTTTACCGTTTCCTGAAGCTTGTGTTTTTCCCGACAAGGAAAATCATATCTCAAGTTCTAGAAAAGATAGAGACTTAATTTCTTTTTATTTTGTTCATAAACATATTGCGCATAAAGTGGAGTATGCTTTTTCCATTTGAACAATTGTAACTATTTTTAAACATTTTTTTTCAATAAAAAATTGGGTTTTATAATTTTTAGAACTTTGGGATTACAATTTTATAGTTAATTTTTAAAATTACCTGAAATCCATACTCAGCTTTATGGACAGGTCTTTTAGGAATAAAATAATGAAAAAATATTTAAAAAATATTCATTACTTTTTGAGATATGGCGTTCCTTGTAAACGCTTAAAAACTTGTGAAAAAGGGCCCCCTTCCCCTACAGGGAAGAGTAATGAATGTTTCAAAAACAAAATTTTCTATTTGAAACCATCCCTAATTTAAAAAAATTTCAAGAAGCAAAATAATCATAAATAAAAAAGTTACTTTTCTATTTGAAGTCCTCCCTTAATAATATTTACATTTATTTACTTTTAAACTACAAAAACGACAAATAAGATATAAAATGAAAGACATAAGAGTTGAAAGTGAAAACTCCATCTTTTTAAAGCCATAAAAGCGTAAGGAGGGATTTTTTTAAATTTTTTGCGATTCGAATAAGACATACTAATAAATAATTTAATTACTAATTTCTTTGCAATAAGTTGCTATCATTATAACAATGAAAATGTTAAAATTTTAAAGATTAATTAATATATACAATTATTTAAAAATAATTTCAAGTTTTATATTTAAAAATAACAAGTTAATATTTAACTTCTTCAAGTGAGAATTTTTGGAGATTTTGCGAAATTATAAATTTTACTTTTTTGTAATTTAAGAAGTTGTGTACAACGGCTAGAGGATTAAGTGCCCCAAAACACACCAGTTTTTAAAGGTGGTGTTACAAAGGTAAGAAAAATAATTTTTTCAAAAAATTACTAGTTTGATTTTTTCAAGACTCGTAGTCCCTCCACTCCCTAATCACATTTTTCTGAATATCTTCCTCCCTACCAGCGCGTAACGTAATTTATGTACGGTCCCTTATAGTATTTTCAATTTAAAGCAAAAACATGTGGAATTTTTTTAGTGACTTAATCAGACTCCTCCCTTAAGTCATTATTCTTGAAATCAAGTCTACAAAAGAAGTTTATTATTGTTTTGACAGGTGTAAATAGTGCTTGTAGCAATGCCCCAAGAATTAGTACAAAAAGGAATTTATTCCAAGCTGGGTAAAAATTCAACAAAATCCCAATTTTTTCTTTAATTTTTAAATTACAAAGCTAGAAATTTAAGTAAATTATTTTTTCATTGGAAGTTTGGTTATAATGTTTGGTTATGTTTTTGGAAAATGTTATTTTAACAAAGCTACTTATTTTAAATTTTATTTGCAAGCTATAAAAAGGTTAGTTAAAGCTGTTCAATATTAGTTGTTACAAATGAAATGTTTAAAATGATATAAGGCGAACTAAAAGTGATTTCACGTAATACTAAATACCAACGAAGATAGGATGAAACGAAATCATGTCATATTTACCAAAACTGAATGATCGTATGGAATTCCAGTAACGGAAATCGCCACTTTTCCATGACACATGTCTTGAATTTGCTGTAGTAATAAAATAATGAAAGCATACACATGCAAAAAAATGATAATTGTTTTAATAAAATTTATGCGTTTCCCAAATAAACCATATTATTCATTTTATGATATGTGATTTTTTTTGAAAATTTTCTAACATGCACACTGCGTAAAACTATATAGATATAATTTCTACCTTGTGATATTTGTCCACCATAATTATTATCTTTGATTAACGAATCGGTACTATTTCGCCGTGAACGTGTTGGATCAATATTGGTTTGAGTTTGATTAGCGCTACCAGTGCCAGCCACGGATGTGTTGCCAGAATCATCCACTCCCACGCCGAGAACTCGACTGTAATCTAAACCTTCTTGTAAACGAAGGATACAAACTGCCAGATGCATGTCAAGAGCTTTACTGTAATAGAAGCGTAACAATTTTTATGGAATGAAACATCACAAAAAGTTGCGCTGTACTTACTGCATCACTTCAAAGTACATATTCAATTCAACCAACGGACATTTCTTCCAGTCAGACTTATATCCGGTAAGAAGAATATTGGGCCTTAATTTCCCGACACCGGTGGCTTGCATTAACGCTTTTGCACCTTCTTCAAACGTCGAATCGTCCACAAATGTATAGAATGCCTTTATTTTATGCGATTTGAGCCATCCATTTGCCTTATTTGTTAAATGGCTTCGAATACGATATGAAACGGAATCCTAAAAATACGAATCAAGCGTGTTAATTTGAAAGCAATATTTTTGAAAGGACTTCCTGGTCACTGGTGTGATTCATGAATTACCTACTTTTGATATATGGCCACATACAAGCATTGACAAGTTTTTCGTTAGTAAATACGCGAAATCGATTAGTGGTGGTCGAGTTCCTGGCAATCCTGATAATACAAGAATTTGTGGTCGATAATTTTTCACATGTTCTTCAACATTATTAAGCTGATGGACGGCGTTCAATGCGTTTTTGTACGTTTGGGCTTGTGTGGTGGATCCCCAATTAACGGCTAAACAAAAGAAAAATGTGAATGAAGGTGATTTTTAGGATATTTAATGAAAATTACCTGGTTTTCTGTATTGTACTATTAGATATAGGGCTAAGACTATCGACAGTGTGATTAAGGCTGTTACCCAAGATATTAAGAACATCACAACTACACATAAAACGGAACCAAGTAAACTAAGCCACATATTATAATACTGAAAAAAAAATATTCGAGTTAATTCTTACGAAAAAATAAAAATTTTAAAAGTGCAGGTAACCCCGAAGAACACGGGTACCCTTCCCCCGAATTACACGGTTTCAAACAACACGATTTTTAAGTAATTCTTCTGAAAAAGAATAAAATACATATATTATATATTTGATATAAAGTTACATCGTTCCTCAATGTACGCGAATATATCAGTTCCATGTGGATTTGATTTACACGAATAAAAATCGTGTAAATTGAATCTGTTATTATAAAAGAAAAAATACTGGAAATAAAACATACTAAAATTTTTGAGAATTTTATAATAGAAATGATAACGAATATGTAGAAATTTACATATTTACATTTTGAAAATGTCGTTATTTTTCGACATCGATAATTTTCGATAACGAAAAGTAGGTTTTGACAGTCCCAATATGTTTGGAATACCCACAACTTGCTTCGGTTAAGCCTACAAAAGTTTCGTTATTTTTTGCTATGACGCACCGTTTACGAGATATTTAATACGCATTACAGACAAATGTGTATGTAAGTATGTAACTCAAATTTCGTTGCGTTATTTCTTTGAAATTTTTTTATATGTTTTTATTTTTACACTTGTAACCCTAAGAAAATGCCTATCTTTTGTGGTCTCGAACAACACGGTTTCAAAGAACCAATTAATCGTGTTCTTCGGGGGGTTGCTGTAAAAGAGCAAAAGTGATTTTTCGTGCTAGAGATGTAGCTGGTAGTAATTTTCTGATGCCGTTCCCGCCCACTCCCGAAATTGTTTTGCTATTTTCATCCGCTCCCAATCCTAAGAAAAACTGTCAAATCCCGCCCAGTTTATCATTTTTTATCCCGTTCCCAACGGGATTCGATTTTTACTCCAGATCCCGTCGAGAGTGTCACTCCCGTCCGTTCCCAATCCCTCAAAAGATTCTTCCCGTCCGTTTTCAAAAAAATTAACCCGTCCCCGTCAAGATCCATTTCTTCCCGTTTCTCATTGATATCTCTACAATTGATAGTTTTACTTAAAAATTTTTAAAGCGGTGAACTAAATTTTAATCGAAAAATTAAATTTAAACAAAGGGAATATTTTTGCAAAAGATGGCCAACAATCAAAACTGAAATAAGTTTTCCTTTAAGGAAAAAGATCTTGTCAGGTAGTAATTTTCAAACCGTGATAGAGCCGGATTAACCCACTTTGAGGACCTAGAGATTTACCTTTTTACACATTTGTGAAGTGAATGAAAAATAAAGAATTTGAATTTTCTGGAATTGTGAAATTGTAGACAAACCTTCACCGACCAGTCATCGATAGTGGGATTCGAACCCTCAACCTTTCCAAATAATTTCGAGTACTTGGCCGAATTGACAGCTGTTAGATTGTGTCTAGTAAATCAGACATTTGGTAGATATTAAAAACAACCTCAAGTTTGTGCGTTATTGTTATGAAGTTCACATTAAAATTCTGCAAATTGAATCAAAAATTTTTTTTAATTTTTTGAAGAATCAAGAGAGCAACACTGAAATAATTATTAGTCTTTAAAAATTAATGAAATTAAATATTTTCGCTAGTCGATCTAAATACGGATTCCAAATATTTAAAAAGAAATTAAAGCCCGAGGCTACTATTGCGACTACATCAGCGTCACTATAAATATTAAGGTGAGTCTTTTAAAAAAATGTTACAAAAAATGCCCTTCTTTAAAATACTCGAGAAATTCTGCTACAAGGCACAGTACTTACAAAAAATAATTAATTCTTTCATACATGCGACAACTTTCGATATAAATTATTATAATTTTTTTTTAAATTACCTATTGTGATAGTCTATAAATAAAACTTACCTTAAATGTGGGTCTCCAACCAACCGGTTTCGCTAACGATGCATGGAATGTTGAAAAATTAATTAGTGTGTATGCGGCTAAGAAAAAGTTCGATATTAACGGAGCGATTAAATTCAACTCGCCTAAAAATGGACAATAATAAAAACATGAATGAATATAAAAACCAACGCATATAATAAAAATATACAAACCGATTAAAATAAAACCAATTGCGATGAAGAAGGTAAGAACATATCCACGAACAGGTTCATTATTTGCCCCATAACCTTTTGCGAACCATTCTATACGCGGGTATAATTTATCACGACATAACGCTTGGAACACTTTTGGCGCCGAGACAAGAGATGCAAGAGCCGACGATAAGGTAGCGGCAAAACAGCCGGCATATATGATCGGTCCCACAATGGCGACCAATTCGATGACCTAAAATTAATGAAAATATAAAAATAGAGAGGAAGTAACATTTATTAGTTGTTAATCTTCTGGTCTGATTTTCAATGGAAATACCAAATAATGAGATATTGATAAAACATTGATACTGTTCTGACAGAAGAAAGCAATATTTAACTTTAACTTTCAAAGGTTATTACTGTAACAAATTTACTGGAAAATTAATTTCCGGGCAAATAAAATTGTTTCTAACAGAAAGAAAATTAAATTGTTAACTGTAAATATTGTATTGTACGCGTATAGACAATCTATATCAGACACACGTCAAAAATGTTATTTATAGAATTATGTATTGAACTCAATTTTATACACATTTGTTAGCTATAACCGAAGTAAACTAGTTAGGGATGATGGTTGAGGTTTTCTGACAGCGGTTAAGGTTACTTCAAAGTAAAAGTGTTAGAAGAGATTTTTTTTAGCCTAACACCCTCATGTGATTGTTAGGGACACAATGAAATTGAGCGGACTCAGAAATTTAAAAATATTCAATTTTTTTCGTTTTTCTGTCTCCTGAACCACGTGGTGACTGATGGGTTCGAACAAAGGATTGTTTGAATTACAGTCCATGACGTTATTTACTGAAGTATTTGATCACTTAACCTACTGGAAAATTTGATTTTGGTTTTGTTTTTGCTTATTAGACCATCTTTGAAAAATAAAATACCCCTGTCGCAGCATCCTGCATAACATAGCAAATTTCCGTTTAAAAAAATTAGTTTTTCTTAGTTGATATAGAGTGATTTTTTCTTCTCTTTTCGATGAAGTAAAAAAATGTCGCAAAAATTTTTGAATAAGGGGAAATTTTGGCCAAAAACTAATTTTTTTCCACGTAAATTTCCCAAAAAACCATGTTTCCGATCGGACGTGTCTGACTAACGAACTTGTCCAACGGTTTGGGACTATTAACATTTTCACCAAATTTCGAAAAATAGGACATTTCCTTCGAGAGTTATCGTATATATATATATATATATATATATATATATATATATATATATATATATATATATATATATATATATATATATATATATATATATATATATATATATATATATAAATTTTAGTGAATATTATTTTCGGTTTCTAGGGACCTCAAAACAAATTTCTGCCATAGTCCCGGGCTCAAGTCGCGTCATGACAGTGGCTGTAATAGCTGAATTCCATTCTGTAATTTCGCTAAAATGGGAATTTATGCAACAGATATAGCACGGGACCGAAAACAGTCTATTAGATTGTGACGCTTCATCTCCTGTGTTTTGCAATTACGTCTAAATCTTTGAAGTCTACGTCTACGTGTAAACAATGATGTCGACATCTTAAACAATTTAAAATTCTTTTAATAACGGTGAAGTTAACCACAGAAAGAGAAAACATTTTTCTTATTAGAAACGTAAGACAATCGTAGAGAATATAACTTAAAGCAGAATTCGAATTTAAGAAATTAACAATTACTTCAAGACTTTTTTCTAATCATACCTAAATATTCATCAATTTTTTTTAAAATAAAAGTTCGAAAGTTGCCTTTTAGTTTTTTAAAATTGTTTGTCCGGAAAGTGACGGCATTCGATGCAGAGTTCTTATAAGGGGCGGATCCAGCTCTCAAATAAGGAGGGGTCACATTTTTTTTAAAGGCTTCATAAAGAGCAAATTAAAAAAAAATACTTAAATTAGCATTAAAAGAACGACTTTGAAAACCAATAATTCTCTTCTAGTTTTATCATTCTGTCATTTTATTAACGGTTTTTAAGGTACTGGAACGTTTTGATAAACTTGTTAATGTCACTAAATTTAAAAATTGGCTTTTTTTTTCAAAGCAAACCATACTGAAGCGATTTGAATTATAGTGACTGATTGAATTAGGGTAATTTGAATGTAAACTCTTTGATATAATAAAGCCCCAATTTCTTTTATAAATGTGACTGATCCGACAGAAGACCTTTTTTTAGTTGTTTGGTATGCCTAATTTTGGTAAAAATGAAACGAATGACTTCGAAAACCTATAATTTAATGGGTCAGATGAAAAAGGTACATATTCCAAAAACTATTATTTTCGGAAAACTGAAAAAAAAACTGCTTTATATGAAAAGTAATTTTTTCACAGCAAACTTTTCTATAGGAAAAGTGTTCATCTAGGTTAGTAGCCCATGTTTAGCCATGAAAATGAAATAAATGTTTTAAAATATATAAACTATTTACATAAAAATTCCGTGGAATATGTTCCTTTTTCAAGTCAATATTTACAAGTTGAATAATTACTATAACTAAACGCAAAGTTTCTGAGCGATCAAAGTCCACTCTACAGTACTCTGTTAAATAAATGAAAGTAAGGGTCTACACCATTAAAAGAATCGTATTTATAAATACCTAAATGAAATGTATTCAATTTTATTGAACTATCTGATGCAATCGTAAAATCTACTTTTGTAATGTTTTATTATTATGAATTTTTTAACATTACTTATTTAATTTAAAATTACTTATTTAAGTAGGTATATCATTGTATTACTATATAAATAAGCAAACTATTTCAACATCTATTACTTTTTTTTTACAACGTAGTGTATTTTTATATATTGTATATACAGTGCAATATTTCCTGAGTAAGAGATATAAAACTAATAGCGGGAGTTTAGATATAATTACTCTATATCCATCTTTATTGCAAAAGTATTTTATCTTTTTAATGTAACAAAATATGTATATCTCTTATTAAAAATATATCTTTCCTTTTTGTTGGACTTTGATCCCTGCAGAATTCTGCGTTTAGTTATACATTTTAATGTTTTTGTTCAAGATTTGATATATTTTAATAGAATTATTTTACTTTTTTGCTATTTCAAAAAGGATATTAAGGCTATGTAAGGTCTAACTAGGTTATATCGTTTACCAAACAGTCTAATTTGGACTATTGATCCTTTATGTGAATAGAATATGGTGTTTTTTTACACCCACCAGATGGAGGCTAGTCTAAAATACAAAATGGCTATCTCAACTCATTTTGTCATTTTTATGGAATATGTACCTTTTTCAATTGACCAATTCAATTTGTTCCCAATTTCATGATTTTGTCCTTTCATTTATGATTTCTTAATAATTTAAAAAAATTAGTAAACTTCAGGAAATTAAATTAAGCAGATCATATTGAAGTGATTGGAATTATGGTGACTGGTTGAATTAGGGAAATTTGAATGTGAACTGTTGATTTTTGCTATCAGAATGACACAAGGGCTTTTATAAACATGATTTATCCAACAGATGTCTTTTCTATAGTGATTCAACATGCCTAATTTTGATAAAAATTAAAAGAACTACTTCAAAAACCCAAAATTCGATTCCAGTTTCACTCATCATTCTTCATTTACGGTTTTAAATAATTAAAAATTTTATTAAACTTGATATCATCATATAAACAACGATAAAACTAGAACTAATCTCTGTATCAAGGGAGGGGGCTCATAACCCCCATGACCATCCCCTGTATCCGCTGTCTATGTTTTTTTGATATGTAAAGGAAAAAGTTACATTATAAACAATATTTTTCTTTACTCTTTTGACTTCTTCTAACACTGCAGTGAGCTGGCAACTTCCATATTTGGCAACACTAGCTTAGATGCAGTGTATTATTCAATTAATTGAGAACCAACTATGTAGATATTGATTGTATTTACCGATCTACTAATAAAACCAGATATTAGTACATACATAAATAGGCGTATTGCAAAATATTTCACTGAGGAATCAAATGGGTACATAGAATGATCAAGTTCGCCGATAGTGATGAGCAAATGTAAGACCAAGACCAAGACTTGGCAGTCTTGGTCTTGGTCTTGTTCTTGCATTAAGAATCTTGGTCTTGGTCTTGCTAGAGTAGTTTGAGTCTTGTTCTTGGTCTTGCAAAATGCAGTCTTGGTCTTGGTATTGCTAAAAAATCTTGCACTTTCTTGCATTTATTTTATTACCGAATTTTTTCCTTCTAAAATCAGAATTTTCTCTCTTTACGGTATTAATTATACTTTCAAACTATTTAAATAGTTTAGCAAGAGTCTTGCTTTTTTCTTGCTTTTGTTTTGGTCTTGCTCACTTGAGTCTTGGTATTGGTCTTGCAGCCATACTTATAGCCTTGGTCTTGGTCTTGCTCTTGGTATACATAGTCTTGGTCTTGCAAAAAATGCAAGACCAAGACAAGACTGCAAGACCAAGACTAATTTTGCTCATCACTATTCGCCGACTCCAGATAAAAGATTTATGCAATTTTTTTAAACTAAAATCTTTTTTTTTTTATCAAATCACTTGTTTCATGAGACGTTAAAACAAACAGATTGATAATATCCTGGTAATACATAACAGCAAATATTGCTAGTGAAAAAAATCCATATTTAATTTAATTTAGCCTACAGTAAAGTAACACGTTATGTCTAGTTATAGTATTATACAAGTACTAGTTCTACTAGGTAGTATAGTTCCTTTCATTCAATTGAATGGATTAGATTTAATGTAAATATATGCGACATTATAAACGATATGAACTGTTTATAGAACAAGACAACAATAACAGTACTACATTCATATATGTGCACGTATTAGCCAATTGCTTATTAAATTAACGACATTAGTGTATATTGACGTTGGATGAATATTTATTGACAAGAAATGTAAGTATGTTGTGCACACTACTTAACTGCTGTCACAGTGTTATACCTATGGGATATAATCATAAATAATAAGGTTGTTTTTTTGTTTGGCATTTAAAGCAAAAGGTATGTATTAGTAGCGAATGTGTAGGTGTTGTTGATATTTTCGTGGGATGACCTACCCTAATGTAAATATAGGAGAGGACGGGAACAGCTGTAACGAAGTTTAACAGTGAAATATAAAGTATACATATATTGAATGGGATAACTTTCAGTAGTGAATGAAGGACTACTGTGTCCGATGGGAGGGTTATTTCTTTCAAAGGAGTCCGTCAAATAATTTTTGAAAAAGTTTCTGATAATATACAATAGTTGAACTCTTTAAATGATTAAGACGAGTTAACTCGTCCTGCAATATGGCGGCTCAAAATGCTGTGATATGTATATATTCACTGTACAGGTGCCGCCATCTGTGACAGAGTTTCCGAAATACGGTATAATTCTAAAAAATGTTCAATTTTATCAACATAGTTTAGAATAATTTACATTTTGTAAATTCCTAGGGTTCAGTTTTTGATGTTGAGATCTTTAATTTTTTTTCTTTTTCTATTTTTGTAATCTTATATATTATACTTATCACTGGCAGTAAAAAGTCCGGCATTTAGAGGCGAAAAAATTTTCCATATGGTTTGTTTAAAAGGGTTAAGGATAGAAAATCACCAATAATTAAATTACTAATAAAAATTAATACTGAAACTTAAAGTTTCATCATCAAGCGTACTGGATACATATAAAGAAAAAAAATAATCGTTTTTAACAAAAATGAAAAATTGAAATTATTGAAAACTTCAGACGTAGCTGAAAATGGTACGCCTGATGATGAAACTTGAAGTTTCGAAACGTTGCAAAACAAATCTAAGTATTGAATAATATCATCTACTCGCCCCCCCCCCCCCTTACTGATATAATATACAAGTAAGTAACTTTTAGAAAATTGAAGATTTCCTTTTTTCGGTTCGTCAGTTTTAGGAAATATCTATGCAAACCATCCACTAAAATCGTAGTTGAAGTTTTTGATAACCAAACGGTTTTATAAGGCTTTCAGCATAGTATAGCCAAATATAGTCTGGCTCAGTTGTAACGCATTACTTTTATAAACCATTTAATTATTGAATTTTTACTTGATTGGCGAAAATTTGGTTGCCTAGGTCACCGAAAGTTGCTGCCGCAAGTTAGCCGAAATAATTTTGATAGCCTTTTTATCAAGTGGTAGGTATCTGTACTTTTTCAAATTTCTCACTGTTGAAAAGTTACAGGGCGAAGGGAGAGGCAAAAAATCTTACTCCGAAGCTCAAGATTTCGTAAACGGGACTTAAACATGAAAAATGATAAAAGGAATCAAAACTTCATTTTACGAGCCCTTTAAATAAATAAAATAAATTCGGTTCTCCAATGTCATGAAAAATTTATGAAATAATTGTAAAAAATAAAAATGCTCCTAATTAAGGTGAATCGATCAGTACTGACAAATTTGTGATAAATGAATTACTAAGTCTATTTTTGTCTCTATAAATAAATATAATTTACGTGTAGAAAAATAAGTTAAATTTTATAATACATGTAACAGTATTAATATTTTCTGATTATTGTTCAGTCTTCTAATTTTAATAATTTTAAAAGTAATGAATTTGATTCTGGTAGTGACGTGTCCGCACACATAATAACTAACACGTAGACAAATATATTATGGGTGTATTAGTATAAAATGACATTTTTATAGTTTTTTTTCTATTTATTACAATAACTAAACGTCCAATATTAAAAAAAATAGTTTTTTAATGATTCAGAAACATAAAAGAAAATAATTTTCAGTTTTTTAAATCTTAAAGTTGGTTTTTAATGACACAACTTACTTAAATACATACCACTGATTCATCTCTAATCATTCTTTAGCATTTACTCGTACGTTAAAAATTCTAACTTTGACAATTTATTTCTTCTAAACTACACGTCAGATATTATTCAAAACAGTGTCAGTGAATGCATCATATCTTTCTCTATAATATACTAAAATTTCAAATTCAAACTTGGAAAATTTCAAGTGATCGATTCACCTTAAGCCTAAATTTTTCCTGAAATGTACCCCAGACTTTAAGGATAACTCTCTAGAAATTATGGACCAGTTATGCAGCTTCGAAGACAATGAAATAATCAAGTAATAGCTGTACCTAAAATAATAAATTACCTGGAAATTGTTGTGTAAACCGTATTCGCATTTAATTCCGGTACAATTTAAAAATGTTCCATTGACCAAATCTTCAACATTTCCTGTGGCATCTCTTGCTACCGTCCAACCGGCCATTATTGCCATTAAAACATACGAAAGCGTAGTAATTATTATAGCCAGAATAGTTCCTTTTGGAATGGAAGTTTGTGGATCCTATTAAAAAAAGAGATAGTTCTAGAGATAGACTATACAGATACCTCAAAAAAAAAACAACAAAAAATTATACAGCTGAACTCTTTTTTGTGCGTTGGATAGGGGGCGCATAAAAAAAATCGCACAAAAATATCATAAATAGCTATGAAAAGTATAGTTCGATCCAGATTGTATAAATAAAGGGACCGCATAAAAAAGTTTCATCGAAAAAACATCACTCAAAACGCTCAAAACTTAGAAATTTCCTTAGAAGTTGCTTCTATAAACAAGATAAAGCATTAATTTACACGTAAAAACATTTTATTTCAATTTTATAATATGAAAATTTTGAAAAATACATCTGTAACAAAATTAAATGATGCAATAACTTATGTTCTTATGCAATGTATTGATTAAATGTTTAAAAGCCGTCAAATAGTATTTTTATCAAAGAAAGTTATTATAATAAATGCCCAAGTATCTTACTGTTTCTTGATTTTGATTTATATTATGCATATTAATGGTAATTTTTTTTAAAAACCGCATAAAAAACTGCACAAAAAAATTGCACAAAAAAAGATCGCATAAAAAGGAGTTCAGCTGTACGATTTTCAAGCTGATCGTAGCGATAACCAAAGTACAATTGCTAATTATATTCACGGATATAAACCAGGAACCGTCGGACCGTTACACACCGACAAATTACATAATTATCTAATTTTATAATTTTTACGAATTAACAGACCCAATGCAATCTTATAAGATACCATTTTTATAAAAATAGTTACGCTCCGCTTCCGTTTTAACAGTTTCCTTGGTGTCATTAAACCTACATTAGCAACAATTAAATATTGTAATTACCTTTAAGTCACCAGAAATATTAGCACCCGCTAATATACCGGTTGCGGCTGGAAAGAATATGGCAAATACTGAGAAAAAGTCATGTTGAACACCTTCGTATTCTCTATAATCCGGGAAGAAATTTTCCATAAATAGTGTATCTATAAAACAAATTAATAATCTCATTTTAAGACCCTACCATAAAAAATAAAATTAAACTATCAAATCAAGTAAGTCTTATAGGCTAGCAACTTACCCTTAAAAAGTTGCTTAGAAATTGAAAAAGTGACTACGAGCGTTCTAGTGGTTGGTTTTTTTTTAATTGATGCAGAATTTAAAATAAAATATAAAATTTTAATACTATTCTTTGATTAAACCACGGCTTCAATGCTAAAAATTGATAAAAATAAATAATTTGACAAGTATTCTTATAAATGTTTGATTTTAGTCTACGTATTCATTCTACAATATCACATTTGTCAATAGTTTTTTCTCTCTCTAAAAAAATGTTATTTTTTTTTTATTTTTATATATATATATATATGTATATATATATATATATATATCAATTGTGCTTAGAGAATACTACAAATACAAAATTTATACATGTATCTTACCTATTACTTTCATTAATTTCAACTTTTCACAGTGACGCCGCAATTGGTAAAAAATAGTATTTGAATTTTTTATTCCTTTTTAAATTTTGAATGGATTAAAAGAAAAATCAGCCATTAGAACGCTCGTGGTCGCTTTTTGTTAAAAATTAGGGTTAAGTTGCTACTCTATTAGTTTCATAGACCAATAAACAGTAATACAGTAAATATACAGTGCGTACAGTGAGTCTGTGGGCTATTTCACTGAAGCATCTAGGACAGGACCATAATTAGTGCAAGATATAACTTCTATACATACAACAAATTCGTTCAAAATTTTGTATTTTTTCAAAAAAATGTTAAATTTTATTATTAATATTATATTTTGATAATAATTATTTGAAATGACACTTAAAGTTATTACGGATATCTCGATTACTGTACTGATTATAATATTACAAAGTAGCAGCTGACCGTATCTTGAGGCTTCGTTTATTCATTGATACACTCAGTCTATACATTGTGTATAATATGCCCATTGGTCTATGGTTAGTTTAAGTTATTTTTGAGGAAACTCTAATTTTAAAGTAAAATACTAACTGTTATATCCTATGAATCCTTTGGCAATGGCTTCTTCACTCTGTGGTCCTACGAACGTTCCAATCATGAAGTCAGCCATAGCTAACAACAGTATTACGAGAAGGCCAATTTGCGCCTAAAAAAATATCAGTTTCAGTACTTAGGCACTAAAAATTATCCGGAAAATATAAGAAAAGGATAATGACAGTCAGATGTAAATCACTAATTATGTTGAATTCCATGGTGGGTAAACAGAACGGGCGATGTAGTAAGTTTTGTTAAATCGAGTTACTTCTATTGTGACACTTGCTTAGTATAATTTTGCGTGTAATCTGTTTTACTCAAATTAATAAACGTTTTAAAATAACGACACAGTCTATTAACTTGCGTAAGATCCGACACTGATTACTTAAAAGTGGTCAAGTATGTGTAAACCATCTAAGCGATAGCAGACATGATGAATTTATAAGGATTTCGTAATACAATAACGAAAAAGGAAATACATCTAGCATATAAATCAGAAGATACTGTCTTAAAAAAGGCAGTAATTAGAAGCATGTTACCGTACTTGTCAAGCATTAAGTAATAAAATGTATTAGACATCCACATCAAAAACATTTCTACTTCCTTATAGTACTAAAAGAAAAATAAAAATATTTATTTGGGTGATTCTACTTTTTAGGTCCTTCAAAAAATTAAAGCTGTCTCCACAATAAGGAAGGTTAAAACTATACACAGAATGAAGATACTGTAATTTATTTTATTTAAATAAAATTAACAACTCCTATTTAGATGACCTACCTACATTTACTTTAATTTTTAATTTAATTTTTTTTTATAAAAATGGTGTCAAACTTTTATTGCAGTTCTAAAACGCATGTGGTCCCTATTACCTATTGCTTGGAACTATAACGTTTTTTAAAAATAAGTTTACTGAAACCACACAATTTTATAAATAAAAAAATTCGTTAAGTGCGTGTTTTTGACACGCACTAAGTAATGTCACCTCAGTGAAAGTGTTAATTTATGATTTTTTGTTAACTATAGTTTTTAACTCTACAGCCCTCTTGCGTTTATTCAATATGGATGTACAACTCTATAATAATGTTTCCCCCACTATGATCACACAACGATATTAATATGTCATCCTTCGATGACATAAAAATAGAGTTAAATTGTTACGCATGGTAATTAGAAAGTTAAATTTTATTTATCTGCAGAATTATTTTTTTTGGCGGGATGAAAAATTGTCGGGAAAATTTGAGCATCCTTCGTCACGACTGCCAAATATTGCTATAAGTTTAAAAAAAATAGGTCAAAGGGTCATGTTTTTTCGTAAAATGGAACGCCAAAGACCATAGAACATACAGCGAAAGTCAAATCAACTGATTGACATAGAGAGCTTGTTATTTTTTAGATCAAGCAAGAAAACCGGCTGCGTGTGTTTATTGAGTGTATCCTTCGTCACGGCTTTTTCTGGTATGTATTTAACGAATTTCAAAACGTTTTTACGTAAATATTATTTGTAATAATATAAGCTTTACGATAAACTCAAGTTTTCGAACTAAATGATCGCTGTTCACGATTAATAACGATTTTGTTGGAAAATTGTCTCCTTCGTCACGGATGTATCCTTCGTCACGGTAGAATGTGACGATGGGAAACATGAAAGTGGCGAAGGATACGATAATAAAATAAGTATATATTTATTATATCAGTGTTTGTATATCAACTAAATTTTTTAGTCAATTTTAGTTGATTAATTTGGTCAACTTTCCTAACCAATTTTTTTTATATCATAAAACACAAAACAACACACCACTTAAATTTTATAAATTAAGAAAAATAATAATTTTAATTTTATTATTTAAATTTAATTTAAACATTTTTTTCTGTCTGGATTCAGTAATCCGCAAAAAAGTATTGGTTTTAATAAGAAACCGAGCTGCTGGTCTGCAGATACTGAATCTATGATAATTTTCCTACATTCTAGTCGCATGAAATCTACGAAATGGCTCTGTCAATTTTTTCTTCTGGTTGAGACCTAAAAAGTAGAACCACCCATTTACAATATTCAAAGTAAAACTTACATATTATGTACAAAAATGGCAATATTTAAGTTGTTCAGTTTGGCTACAGAAATATCAGAAGAATTTGAAGGAAAAGAATAATTTTTATAAAAATATGAAAGGAAAAAACATGATCTTGCATATTTCAGATTATTTTCCATATTTTTGTTTAAATGAAAAAATAATAAAAATGTTTTTCTGTTGAATAAATACATTTTGTGAAATAAATATTTCGATCAATATAACCATTATCAAACAATTTATCTTATATAATATTTTCTTTATTCAAGAATGTTGGAAAAAAAAAATTGAATACATATAAATAAATAAGTTATTAATGTACCTAATATAATATTCAATTATTTGATAATGGTCATAATAATCGAAATATGTTACAAAATTTCTAAAATAAAAATGGTAATTTTTGCAATGTGTTTCTATTTATGAATATAACAAATAGGGAGTACCATAAAATAACATGAAAATCTATTAAATTTAAAAATAACTATCTCCGCCAACGGCTCCTTTTCCCAACGAATTGTCGGATACTAAGTAGAGGAAATGTAGGGGTAGTGTTACGTAATTTGAAAGTCTTTTATCCAGTAACACGCCGCACTATACAGTGAGAATTTTAATGTTTGAATGTTATGCAATAGATAATTTAACATGCGTATAAATTATAAAATACCCGCATATAGCAAATAGTGATCAGATTTATATATCATGAGCGTAAAATAATTTTTGTTATGGGGAAATTTCATACTTTTATTATAGCGCCATAAACCAAATTACTTCAAAAACTTAAGTACCATTACTGAACATTTTAGTTTAAAACATGTTCCGAGTCAACAAAATAAATAACAATGTAAAAGTTTACTTTTAGTCGTAATGTAGCACTCTACATGATACAAAAAAAAAAATACATATAACTTCAAAAAAGGGTATAAAAACGATAAAAGCTATTTTATTGTTCAAAGTAAATGTTGAAAATTTTCTACACTTTCCAGGCACTTACTTACTCGACGTAACATGTTATCAAATACTGATTATAACACTGTAGCTCCATTTTCATTTTCAACTGTAGTGTGCAGACAAGATTTGAAAATAAATTTATTTTGCTCATCAGTATAAATGTCGAAAAATGTCTAAAACAGTTAATGTCTGAATATTAAGTAATAACGTTAACACATCATTATTATGGACAGTCTACTTGTTTTTTTAGATAAAAAATAAATAGCCCATAAATTTTTTATGATACGTCTATGTATTTTGTTTATTTAAACCTAACATAACCAAAACAGTTTAAAAAAATTCTATCAAATATGTATTCAATTGTGTATTAAAATTAATTTTATATTTAAATATTCAAAAATTTTATTCCTTACTGAATTTTTATGTAAAAAGAATGCTAGTAATACTCCTGAAAATTAATTTAAAAATCCGAATATTTTAGAAAACGTAAGTAAACAAACCACAGTGGCTTCTGTGGATGAAATATTCACTAAATGTCTACTATCTCTGCGACATTGTCTAATGGTCATCTGACTAAATAAAACTAAGCGAGAGAGAAAATAAAATATGTTAATATTATATTCCGTTTGGATATTTAGGACTTAAAAAAGGTTTGAGCAGTGACTTAATTATTACATAACATTCAAACAATGAAAATCTCACTGTATTATGATGTATTAGGTTTAACTGATAACCAGAGATGGGAACAAAAGGTCCCTAACAGAGTCGCCATATAAAATATTTTGTACTGGGGGGCTACGAATAGAACTGGAGGGCTGTCATAAAACGTAAAAATATTATCAATCTTTTTAAAAATCAGTTTTACGACGTTTTACTATTAATACCACATCGTTAATATTATTTTGTGTCTGTGTTTTTTAATTGCCAATATTATGAATCATTTTGCTTGTTATATGTACATACATATTTTTATATTTTTCTAATGAAAAAACAAAACCATGTTCAGTCTTGTGAGCGACCTACTAGAGTGATACAATCTACTAATAAAATCAATTTTGTTTACGTTAAAGCAGGTATAAAGAAGGTGACATGTACATATTATTAAAATAATCACAACGGAAATAGAGATATTGTTTACAATATAAATGTTTTGAATTCGTTTAAATTAATTTCTATTACAGTCGACCACTTATTTATTCAACATTAATTTTTTTAAATTATTTTTAAAATTAAAATTATATATTATATTATGAAAAATGGGTAATTTTTAATTTTTACTGATTTGTTCTTTAAAGCTTCCTTAGGCTAGTCATCAAATCCAGGGGAAAATCCTCAGCCTTCTAATAAAATTTATAGCCCCCCAATTCAAAATATTTTATATGGCGATTCTGTTCGGGACCACTGTTCTCCCAACTCTACTGATAACAATAGTAGAAACTTCTACTGTGTGAAAAAATTATTGAAAATGAGGCCAGTGCAAACATAAAAAATTTAAATTAAAAAAATACAAATAAAAGATAAATATTTTTATGGCCATTTTTACAACTAAAACATTAATAATTATCATTTACTTTATAGATTCATTATCATCATTATAAGGTATTTTTATGATAATTAAGGTAACTAAATCTCTGAACAAATGTTTACACAATATTTATCTAAATAATTGTGTGTATAGTGTGTTTTAGTTTACAGTGACACGCGAACGAGTTGCATCGTAGTAAATATGTACTCGCTCAGTACTCACTTACTCATTCACACATGATGGCGCTGCGCGACGAACGCGGCGGTTAGTGGTTTTTACTATAAATATTAAAATGCATATTAATGTCAAGGAAAAATTTTACTACGTATCAAAAACGTATTAAGCTACAGGGTGTAACATAAAAAAAAACTTTACTTCTTACCAACCTTTGTTTCCCATTCCATACCGACCACAACAATTACTAACAGTATCAAGATAGTGACTGAGCCAATGATCCGAACATCTTGAACTTTACCATCAATGATTGACACACCAAACGAGTGCAATAGATCGTTCATTGACTCGCAAAAACCGACCACGTACATAGCACATGCGACGGCATTTGCAAGTGAAAATATTAGACCAATTGATCCACCAAATTCTGGGCCTAAACTTCTGGAAATCATATAATACGTTCCACCTGTAAAAAAAGAAACCAAATCTAACAAATGTTTGACCGTAAAAAGAGAGTATTTGAAACACTACTGTATTTTATAATTATTAGTTATTAGCTGTACCCGCGACGTCGTTCGCGCGACGCATTGATATAAAATCAATGAGAAGTATAATAACTATAAAGAAGAATTTTGTTTTACATATTTGCACAGAAGAAACGTTTTTGCGTAATACATGCATATGCTCAAAATGGTTTTTGAATTTTCTCGGCGGAATGAGGCATTATTCTGCAATAAAAAGTATTCTAGATGTTGACTCAGGTAATAAGTTATTACCATACCAAATTTCATTAAAATCCGTCCAGTAGTTTTCGCGTGCCGGGTGCATAGACAGACAGACAAAGAATTGAAAAATAGCTGTTTTGATATCTAAATCGATAACTATTTACAGTACCAGTATAATTTAAAAAAAATATTCCATATACACACACGGTCTTGTTACAGTTTTATTATACGTACAGATTAGAATTTTGTCTACAGAAGTGATTTTGTTCTAATGTTTGTTATAGACAGCCATTTATGAAGGATATTTTTTCCTGAGCTTTTCAGTTAAGCAGATTAGTGTTTGAAAATAAAATTTCTAGCTATATTTAATAATTGCAATGGAGAGGTGTAAGGATACTTGGCGTCGCTAGGTTAGGGATCGGCAAACATTTAAGCCAGAAGAGTCAGCCGCAATAAAAATATCGACTTAATGGATTTGAAAGAGCCACGAATTTTAGTTTCTAGTGGGTAACTAGGGACATGTAGGACTTTACTACTCATTATTATTTATTCAAACCAAAATATGGTAAGCCAGAAGCTTGTATTTTGTTAAATTCATGGAGGAAAAGGCTTGTTCACACGAATATGTTGATCTAAAGATCGTCAGCATACCAAAAGCCATTTTTTTTTATTTGGCTATTGTTCGCTTCTTTCATGCCTGTCAGAAGTTTTGCCTGCGCAAACGGTAGTTTTATTCGATGGCTAAGCACGTCATTGTCTTGATGTTCCTAAGCGTCAACTTAAAGGTTACCTAATGATAAAACCGGCTTTAAACACTACTAACTTTCTCAGACTTGGTTAAAATACTACTCGTTGTAATTTATAATTTTCGTATTTCTGTCAATCTGAAAACTTATAAGTAGGATTCAATTAATGAAAACTTATGCGTAGGATTCAAACCGAGAATTTCGCTTTATAATTTATAATATTACTAAGTAGACTATTCTTCTTTCTGTGTTTTGTAATTTACGAAATTTACGATGTTACAAAACTTGAAATTTCCAATTTTTGTTTTTATAACATCACGATTTGTAAAACAATTTTTTGTGTATAGAACAATTAAACCATCCTCAAAACATTACTTAAGAACATTTGCAACTGATTTAAGATTTCAATAATAGAAGTTCGAAGTACAAGGTGTACCACTTTTATGTTTACAGTTTTTTTTTTTTTTTATCACTTTAAAATATGTTGGATTTAAACACGATAACTGATTTCAAACGATTATTGAATTAATTAAATTAATTCATTAATTAATAATCAATAGATGATTTGATTATACGTTTCAATTTATTACGTAATGTTTCCTGTTAGATTCTTTAATCTGTTCAATATTAAAAATTTATTTTCATAAATTTCCAATATTTCAAATTTTTTTTTAGAGTAATAAAAAATTATTTACATGAGCCACAGATAAAATTAATGGTCTATAAAACAAAAAATATTAAAAATTTGTGTTATTGGAACAAAATTCAATGTGTATATCCGTCGATTATTATTAAATTTACGGTGCCTCGTGTCAAAATTAATTTTGACGATTTAATATATTTCAGATCTAATATGTTTACCGTATGTTAAAATTTTATAGGGCAAAGAAAAATATAAATTTCTAATGATAAACACATAGACGGATTGATGACTTGCGCAACTTATGCTTCTCATACAGTTCCAGAAAATGAATATTTTCATAGATTTCACAAGTCAAAGAGAAGCAATGTCAAAATAAAATGAATTTTAAAGTTATTTTTAAAAAAATAAAATAAAATATAGCTTCCTTATTATATATTAATAGGTCTTCCCTTTAGTCCCAACGAGAGGGTGGAGTAGCCTGGGTTGTAGCCCCGAGGCCCGGGCTTGAAGAGGGGGTCGGTAGGGGACCCGGAAAAAAGTCAAAGAAGTTTTTTTTGCTCGTCATGTATTTTTTTGTGTGAAAATTTAGAAAAACTGTAATTTATTCTCGGGGCTCGCCATTTTTCTCCACGGCCTTGCTTTTCCTTGATTGTTGAAGTAGGTGGAATTTTTGAAATTGGAATGCGTGTCAATTGTATAAATTAGGTTAGGAAAAAAATCTCATACAGAAAAAGATATGATACCTTTCAGAATATCATTGCCTTATGTAGTTACATTTAACTAATATACAGACCAAAACTTTAGGTAATCTTTAGGTAAATTCAGCTCTGTTTCTATCACTTAAACCACGGATTCCCAAACTTTTTAGACCCGCGGGCCTCTTAGGTACAAATCATTCCCGATGACACCCTTTGGCTTCTGGCACCGAAAATTGGATTTTTAAAAATTTCTCCAGAAAATATAAGCAACCAGCAGAAAAACAAAAATAACAGCAGTAATGTTCTCATATTTTTTTATGTTCCCGAAGAAATGTAACTCACAAACAAAAGAGAAGACTCTTCTTTTACTTTCACCAAATCTAAAACTATTACTTCCCTTTTTTAGCGAGGCAGCCGCGGCGCACAGTTTGGGAATTCCTACTTAAATTTTTATATCACCAAGCGAAGTAAAAGACAATTCAATTTTGTTGACGCAGAGATACCTTGGTGCTAACTCTTTTGCCATAAGGTAAGAGCACCAGTAGCCGTCATTGACCCAATAGCCGTCAAGTTTCAGTAAAATGATAAATATTAAGATATTAAGCAAGCATATATTTTTTGTGTTTCCTGCTACATGTTCTGGGAAGTATTCCCAACCGTTATTCCATTTATGATGTTATTCCAATTAGCATTAGATATAATAACGGCTCATATGAAAGTAAGTGTTTGTAAAATTTGCATATAAACGCTAAAATTCTTAAGTTTTAGCTAAGGTAAGCACTAATTTAATTTTACTGTAATTTTGGTTTAACGAATAATTAGTTATATTTTTTTGTTTTTTGAGGTTCATTACAGGCATTTTCCAGTAACCGTCATAGTGACGGTTATTGGGGTAACAAATTGTACTTTAAAAAAGGATATATATTCTCCTATGTTTTTTACATTAAAATTTTAAAATCTGGATTATATTCACAACAATACGATAAAGCTACTGACCAGTACCCGTCATTATTTTCTGTAACAATTAAATTTTAGTAGTCCTTGTAAATTAATGTCGGATACTGGTACCCTATAGTAACGGTTTTTGGTACCGTCTTTCACAGATCACAGATAATTGTCAGACCATATTGTCGGATAAATTAAAAGAGAAGTACCTCATATTATGTAAAAAGTGCTTCCACAATTATTTTAACCAACAAAGAAGATGAGAACATAATGATACAGGTTGATGATACATTTGAATGAAATTGTGATCCTTAACTGCTAGACAGTAACCAACTACCAATCCAAAACTCGAGAAAATCCATTTACTCATGGTCGATCTGGACGAAAATGGTTCTTGTATTTTTGCAGTAGACATCCGGGGTTATCTAAGCGAATATCTTAAAATTTAAGACAATCAAGAGCTTCGGTAGCGTAAAATATCCAAAACTAGCTTAAGGAAATTGAAGAATATTTTAAGAAAGGAGAACTTATAGAAATTTTAAAAGATACAGAGCGTCTGATGGAATTATGATGGATTAGTATCTGTTTGAGCCCGACTAATAACCATGTACTTGTATAGAGAGGACAAAAATCAGTACATAATGTTATTAATTCCAATGAAAAAGAATGTACAAAAACATCATTTATGGATATTATGGATAATGGTTCAGAAGAATTAGCATCACGGATGGTTGTACTAAAGTTAAAGAGAATTCTAAAAGAATCAGTTCAGTTCAGAATCAGTTCAGTAAGCAACAATATATCTGCAGGAATTGTAGAAAGGAAATAACAGAATCAAATAATTTTTTTTTAATGAAGCTTTATTCTTAAGGATTTTAATTATATGGCTCAGTTGTTTAAGATTAATCATATTCTAAAGAATGACGGATACTGGAACATCGTTAATTTTCTATTGACTGGTACACCACACTTTTTCCTTTATTTTATTTTTATTTATATATTTATCATAAAAATATTCAAATAAAATATTCCTGAAAGATCAAAAAATTCTCTTTCGCTATAGCTTTACTGTTAGTTATTTCGTATAAAGCCGGTTCTATACGATGCTACGAACGTTCCTTCCAACGTTCGATCGAACGTTTGAGGCAATTAAGTTCGATAGTTGGTGCGACGAATGTATCTGCTACACGGTGAATCGAATGTTTGATCCAATACGAATGATGATGTGTTGGTACAAACGTTTATTCAGTGGACGAGGCTGTTATCTGCCTGATGTTATCTCTAATGTTATACACTGATGTTGTCTCTCTTGTATAATGTGTTGGTACAAACGTTTATTCAGTGGACGAGGATGTCATCTGTCTTATGTGATCTCTAATGTTATACACAGATATTGTCTCTCTTCACATGAACGAGTCGTGCAGCTGCTGAGTCGAACCAACCAACGCAACCAACATTGACCTTCAAACGTTCGAAGCATCCCTTTGACTCGGTGCAAGAATACCGACATCGAGCGGGACATGGCCAAATGCGAATGTTTGATGCTCGACATTGGACACTCGTAGGTTCGAACAACGGTCACACGATGCGATGAACCATCGAACATCCAATGTTGGAAGGTGTTCGTAGCATCGTGTAGAACCGGCTTAATTATGAACGACAAAATTTAATGTAAAATTCTGCTCATGTCTTAACATGACGGCTACTGGTGCTCTTACCATACATGTATGGTTGGTAAACAACTCCACCCCAACCAAATTTTACTAATTATTCTTTAATTTACAATTTACTTTTAAGTTAATTTCTTTCACTAACAATATTTACAAATAATATAAGATTATGGGCTAAGACATTAATATAAGTTGTCTACTATGATAATTTAACAAGAACAAATAATACATAAATTTCTTCGCGACAAAAACTGTCCTGATTTAATAAATGACTGTGGTATAGGTATACCTACGAGAGTACCGGCATATTATTTTATAAAGCATGTATTTATTCAGTAGGTACTAGTCATATTCCGTGAGATTTGTGTGTACATATGTCCATTATTAGAATCGTTTATTTCAATTAAGAATACAATTACGTTCTATTTAACTATCATTCATATCAAATAACATTCAAGTCGAATAATATTAAAACAAAGCCAACAAAGGTACACCCATACAAACTGACATGACAGAATATAATATTGCATATCTGTAAACAGTATCTAAAGTGTAATTAGTAATGGGCACAGTCATAAATAATTAATTGTGATAATTGAGATATTTTAATAATTTATGGTCCAATAATGTTTTCTTTGTGATTCATCATATAAACGCCAACGCCTTTTTGGAAGCAATGAATGTTATAAAGAATAAAAATGAAGAAGATTTGCCCTAAGTGGGCAAACATTCTGATCAAGACATTCAATCTCAAAATCTCTAATTTTTAGATTTTTAGAGTATTTCAAGATCGGAATTAAACTTTTGAAATCTCAAAATTCACACTGTAATCGGAATTTCAGAAAATTTTACATCCTCACTTATGTTACTGTTTTCGAAAGTCTATATTTTTACCCCAGAGTATATACTTTTAGGTTCATTAAAATTCATATTTTGTTAATTGAATAATTTTTACTTTCGGTTTCAATATTTTATTGAATAATTGTATAAAAACAGTAACTAGTTCGTTATTCAAATATCGGTGGTTTAATTATAAAACTTCGTAAATCGATTTTTTTCAGTTTTGCTGTGTATCATTTTTTGTCAATTTATTGCGATTTGTAAAATAGATGGAGTAATAATATAGTAATCGGTGCTATATTAGGAAAAAATGATAAATAGTAGAACAATTTGGATTTGGATTGACACAAATCCAAAGAAAAGATATTTTGTTGAAGAAGAAAAAATTTTACATCTGTAAAACACTTAAAATGTAGTAAAAATATGAGAAAATGCACGAATGGGTTTATGAATATTGTAATTTACAGTGGTATACAAACATCATAAAACAACTGGGGAATTGTAAATGAATGGAAAAATCAAATCAATTTTATGTACATGCAGATCTACAAAACTTAACTCAGAAATGACATTTCGTCAAATGGACTTTAAAAATAGTACGATTTTTCAATACCAGATGTCCTACCGTCATTCGACAGATCCCAATATAAACAATTTTAATTAATTATGCCCATCACTAAAAGACACCGTTGATATCATAGCAACATAACGTTAAAACCAGTTAACTTACCGCCTTTTATTACACCATTTGTACTGATTGCAGACATCGAAAGTGCCGTAATTGTCGTAACTACTGATGTAGTTAAGATTAATATGATTGATTCACCTGAAACAGAAACAAATTTTCTTAAAATTCATTCAAACAAAATAATTTAAATAAGTTGTCAAAATAGCAGCCTTGTTTTAAACGTAAGAATACGCGTAATTACTAATATATCCGAGGAAATTATCAAATCAATTGATTTGACAACAGTAGAAATATTTCAAGTGCGAGCATTGAACTCGCACAACTACAGGATAAATGCTATAATAATTTCCTTTAATCACAAATTATGTTTTATTTCTAAATAAATTTAACCTTTTGAATACGTACCAACACCAGCTTGTGCTACAACCCACGATAAACGCAGGAAGAGCATAACACCCCATATATTGAGTAGACATCGTATCAAAACACCCTGAACCCAACCAAATTTAAGTTGTCCAGGTGCTTCGACGACATCCGCATTTTCCGCAGTAGCTTTCGTCTGTGCATTTTGCTGGCTACTGGGCTGCAAGAAAAGAAAAGAAAACCATCAAATTTTTGAGTTCATTCACTCGAAATAAAAAAAAAGGTTTATGTAATAGTTAAAGGCGCATTTAAAGGGTTAAAATGTGATGTCATGGTTATAAATTTCCGTAAAACACAAAAACTCTATTTTCATTATTAGATTTTTTTTAGTTAAAAATAAAATTAAATTACAAAAAATATAACATGCATCAAAAAATTCATATTTTATCATAAAAGATTACCGGAAAAGGAAACACAGATTATGGAAAAATTTGTATGAAAGAAAGTTATTAAAAGAAAGGAAATCAAAAATACATACAAAAAAGATAATAAAATAATCAAAAACGTAGTTGTAAAAAAAAAAAAAAAAATAGATTATTTTATTTTTAAAATTTACAATAACTAAAAACATTATAGTCATTGTTAGTTAAAATCGTAAATTTGAATCGTAAAAAAATAATCTAGCTTTGCTGGACAAAAAAAAAAAGATTTTTAACTTCCCATAGGAAGTTATTGTAATGGGTCCGATTTTACGAATCGCTAATTTTGGCATATCTCCACGTTTCAAGGTCACTAGAATCCGAATCCATCGTTTTTAGCGTGATGTCTGTGTGTGCGTTCGTTAGTTCGTTCGTTCGTTCGTGAATTTTTTTCCGTCTCGCATATCTCGAAAACAAATGATGTATTCAACTCCGGATCAATTTCATTAGATGCGTAATCAAAAAACCCCTGTCGCAGCATCCTGCATAACATAGCGAATTTCCGTTTATAAAAATTAGTTTTTCTCGGAAACTAGTTGACATAGAATAATAGTTTAAAGACCTTTTTTATGTAATTTTTTCTCCTCTTTTAAATGGTGTAAAAAAATTTGGCAAAAATTTTTGAATAAGTGAAAATTTTGGCAAAAAACTAATTTTTTGCAAAAACAAAGACCATGTTCCTGGAATCCGACGTGTCTGGCTGAAGAACTCATCCAAGATTTTTGGAGTTCCAACGTTGTCACCAAATTTCGTAAACCTAGGACATTTTATTCGAGAGTTATCGTGCTGATACATAAATATATATATATATATATATATATATATATATATATATATATATATATATATATATATATATATATATATATATATTATAATTATAGTGAATGTTATTTTTGGGTTCTAGGGACCTCAAAACAAATTTCTGCCATAGTGCCGGTTCAAGTCGCTCAAGTCGCGTTATGAGACCAACTGTAATAGCTGAATTTCCATTCTGGAAATTCGCTAAAATGAAGACCGGATAAATTTTTCAACAAATTCGGATTAGCGGTTTGTTTTATGTGGTAAAAAAACGGAATTAACTTTATTAAGATAACATAGATTATATGGATTTTTTACCATAACATTATTATATAATGGCCTAAGAACCTTCCTTGATGTTAAAAACACCAGTATTTTATTACAAAATTAAAAAAATAAGAAACTTGAAAAAATTAGTTTTTTGCTTTTGTCTCGCATATCTTAAGAACAAATGATGTTATCATTTGTTTGATAAGAGTGCAGCCCCCACCCTTAGGTAGAGAAGGCGAAGCCCCCAGTATGGTGCAAGGAGCAAAGCCTCTATCGGGGGCCCAGGGGTGGAGTCGCTTGAAATGAAAAAAGAATTATTTATGTACAGTAGTCTCTAGTCTTTAAGGACACCCAATGGGAAGTTGACAGTGTGGGTAGACAGGTCCCCCAAATTTGTTAATATGTAAAAAGTTACACTACTAGCTATTATGTAGTACCTATAAAAATTCAATCTAGATTAAATAACAGTATGTTGTACACCAAGGGACTAAAGTGTGAGTTTTAATCCTGAAGCTTGTTGCCAGTGGGCCTGTAAAGGCCCGAGGGCAACAAATCACATGAGGGATAAAAAAAAAGCACTCTAGTCCTGTGGTGTATATACTATTTTTTGCAATTCCGAATAATTTAATATTATAAAAATTTAAAAAAAAAAATACTTAAATGTCATTCAAATTGTGTGCAATAATAATCCATTAAGTATACTTTGGATAAATCAATCGAATTGTACAATACAACTGTTTGTCTTTGTCTACAAGTTTGAATTTGTTTATTATTTTCAATTATCTAGCAACACCATTTAATTTAAATTATATTTCTGTAAATTGCGCTTGCTGATTGGTTTAAAAGCGGGAGGAAAATGATTTTTTAGTCCCTTGGGACTAAAAGTGAATCTTTTAGTTCCTTGGGACTAAAAGGGCAGTAACCAAATCAGAGTGAATTCGAAAAATAAATAGTGTACAGTTGCATTCATCTTCCCAAGCGGAGGTAATGTCTGTATTCCCTTATGGCAAACGAAAAGCATTACAGCAAGGGCCGAAGCTGTAGGTGCAATTAAATTTATGTTAGTTGGCAATTCCAAAAAAATTTATGGGAGTTGTAACTATTTTAAAATTTTATGTAGTCTTAGGTAACAACATACGCAAAACTATCAAAATATAGGATTCAAATTGGTTTATGCAGAATTATAAAAGTAATTTAGGATCAAAAAGGAATAATTAAAATTACATTATGTAATAGGATCTATTCTTTGGCATCTTTTTGACCAAAACTGAATGGCGGATGAAAATGGTTGTTTCGGTCGGACACAGGTTGCGACCATTACTTTTTATCTCCTAAATGGGTCTCTAACATGAAATTACGTTTCTCTATATGAGGACTATTTACTGCATAGTAATATTCAATACAATATTTAACTACATAGGAGAAATCTAAATAAAATTTTAATTTTAGAAAATTCTACGTCAAAATCGATAAGTTAAAAATCATAAATTTTAACAATAAATTAAACGTAATTTAATTTAACAGTTAAAAATCTTTTTTTGTACATTAAATAGGACAAACCTAATTACAATAAGCATTGGATCATTTACTCATGATCTTGTTGTCAGACGATCCTATCGTAATCAAAAGAATACAGTAATACTTATATCAAAAATAATTTTTTTAATTGTTTTCAATAAAATTAATTATATCACATACTACTATGTTTCTTAATATGATTACTACTCAGAAATAATTTCTGAATGACTCATCCGAAATATTGTACAATTTTATATTATTAATTACATACTAGAATTTTTATTTCTAATTAGAGTTGGAATGGTGTCATTCTTCTTATACTCCAAAGAATTTTAATTGATTAAATTAAGTTTCGCGGGCATTTGAATTGATCATGACGTAGGTAGAGATCTCAAGATTCAATATCCCTAACCTCAAAAAATGAGCTTGACAATTAGGGCAATTCCATATGTGACTGACTCTACATTTGACACAATTTGCGTTTTATTTTGCCTTATATTACGAATACCACAGACAAATGACAGGCATTACATCAGAATTCTGTAACCAGTGCCTAGAATTTTTCACAATTTCCGGAATAAGATATAGGAAATTTAAATATATGTATTTATTACTGTTTATCATAATTTCGTTTGAAATAACTACGGAAGACGCATTTTGCGAAATTTTGTATAGTAAATTATTAATTGGGCAATTCCATATGTGACTGACTCTACATTTGACACAATTTACGTTTTATTTTGCCTTATGTTACGAATATCATTATGTCTACAGTTTCAATTTTAGCACGGTTTTATAGTTGATCCTCCAATTATCTCTCTGTAGTAAAAAGTGTGCACATACAAAGTTGTGAAATATGATTTATTTAATAAAATGTAAATGTGACTGACACTACATGCAAAAGGAAGTCGCCTTCGAGAGTGTTTTTAAACTTCGAAAATCTTCCTCTGTACAGGCATTATAATTTTAAATTGTATATTTAACCGAAGTATATGAAACTAATTATTGGAAAATGATCAAATAAAAAGCTTTACTTTCTTAGGAAATTAGTTATTCGAAAAACAAAACGTGACTGACACTACCGTTACTTTGCATTGCAAAATAGTAGTATTTTTAAATAAAATCTTAAAAATTGACATTACAGGACATAAAATAGGAACTTTAAAATAATTTTAAAGGTACAAAAACGTACTAAAATATTATTTTTTTAATTAAATCACAACATACAGGAAGTCCCTAATAAAATGTTGGAAACCAGCACTTAAACTAAAATAATTTAAATCAAAACATTCTTAGAAACATGAATAATAAAATTATTTTCAAAAACTTAAACATTTTCTTTAACAGTGAATAAAATTTTTTTTACAGAAATACAAAATTTCTTAAAATTTTTTAAAGACCTCCAGACTTTTAGGAAACTTATAATAGATTCTGTTCCCCCTAAGAATCATGTTAGGATTAGGTAATATCTTCAATATGTCTTCAAAAGACACAAATTACTACAATTCACTATGATGCAGCCGTGACTGACTCTACATTGTGACCGACACTACAAAAATGTTTCAACCTGTTTAAGGATTATTTAAAAAAATAATAGATTTTTGATATTGGCATCATGTAAGTAATTCTGTCAAGTAGGAAAATATAATTTTTCCTTGATGAAGGATAAGTTTTACTAAAGTGAGAGAGAAAATTCTGTTTATTCTGTGACTGACACTACAACTGAACACTACAATTTTATCAATTTAATATCTCTTAAATTCACTGTTAGCTTATACTCACGACACCACTTCGAAAATGACAGTATTGCCAGAAAATAAAAAACAAATATTTGCTGAAATTCAGAAAACTTAAAAGTACTATAGTGCTACTATCATACTATACTATTTTTACTAACAATGTCAATTAATTATTTTTTTCATTTATGGAGACTGTTGCATGGAATTGCCCATTAGTCATTTTTATAACATTAATTACATCTATATTTCAGTCCATCTTCTTCTTTTCTAACGTTTTAATTTTGATTAAAAATTAATGGAACTGATATAAAGAAAAAGATATAATTGTTACTTAAACTTGATAAAAAAACAGTTAAATGATTTAATTAAAAATAAAAACAGAAAACGCGGTATTAAATTTACCATCTTAAGAATATTCTATGATTAGATCAGGTGATCAAATAGCTAAACTAATTTAGGAAATTTGATATCGTTAAAAATGGAAAGTTATCAACAATTAAACTAAATATTTTACATTTTTTTCAAATAGTTATATCTCAATGTAATTGTAATAAAGATATAATGGTTACAATGTTGTATATATATATATATATATATATATATATATATATATATATATATATATATATATATATATATATATATATAGCAACAAAATTAAAATTTTCTAGTATATTTGCCATATTACGCGTATTTATTAAATTTTTATATGTTCAATCTAGTGAAAACTTTTGTATGAATCCATAAATAACTATGATAATCTTGAAGTAGAGAGTGTTTGTGTTTTGTAATATCTACTGAAGAGGGCTGTAGCGAATATTTTATATTTTTGTGGATCCTGAAATTTTGTACGTGTATTCAGTTAGTATCCAGCTGGTACCTTTTAGGGAGTCCACATTACTTTTCCCCCCACTTCTCCCATTTTTACATCGGAATTGAATGCTGTTGTTAAATGTGTTTTAAATGCATTACTTTTATTCTAAATACAAGTAGGCGAATAGTAATTTTAAAAAATTAAAAAAAAAGTGAATATAATTTTTTAACAAATGAAATACATACATATTAAGTAATTTAAAAATGTTATTAAAGTCACTGTTTATTTATAAATTAGGAATTTTGGATTTTTATTATTTATAAAATAGAAATTTTGGATTTATTTCGAAAGAAAAAATACCTTCATAAAAGTCTTCCAGTTTACTATTTAAGTTCCTTTTTTAATATTTAAAAATAAAACACAAAGGCAATTGGCGGATAAGCACGGATAGAAATGCCCTCGTACGAATTGTGTTGACTTTTTCCCTGTTAACTGCTATCGGCACAAAATTGAAATTTACTGAGATTCAGCCCTTAAAAGCTTAAAACCTTTTTTTAAAGCCCCGATCAACCGGACACTCATCATCAGTTTTAAAACCACCAAAATTACAAATCGCTTGTGGACTTTCAATTACATTTCGCTTGTAGACACTCAATACCGAAGATGAAAGGAAAAATTCGACTTCCGTGATGGGGCTCCGCTGCTCACGGCGTTTTATTACTAATTGACAGTTCATTTTGTTAAATGGCTAAGAAACAAATTTTTGGTACATATTAACACAAATTTATTTGAAAAAATATAAACCTCTCGTGTATGAATAAGTTAAAAAAAATGTATAATATGTATAATGCATAAATATGAGTATTTCAAAATAGTTTTTCAAATTTAGTCAAATACCCCATTTCTTTTGAATTTTAATCCACTTTCATTAGTACACTGCTGATCCGATTGAGAGAAAGAAAAATGCATATGTATTGGTCATACAGATATAAAAAAAAAAAAAAAACATGAGGAATTTTTTGAGTAAACAAATCATTATATATGTATAGGTACAAGGTGGAATTTTGTAACTCTTATACCTTTTGGTAAATTTCCATAAAATTTTACGATGATTTAGAATAGAATTTGTTGGAAACAGCATAGCTTAAAACATAGCTATGTTGTTTCCAACAAATTCCGTTCTAAAACATCGTAAAATTTTATCGATATTCACCAAAAGTATAAGAGTTATTAAAATTCCACCCTGTATACATATATAATGATTTGTTTACACAAAAAATTCCTAATGTTTCTTTTTATACCTGTGTGACCAATACATACGCATTTTTCTTTCTCTCAATCGGATCAGCAGTGTATTAATATAATATGTGAGTTGATGTAGAAGTATCAATTTAATAATAGCTTCGATTGCAACGAAACTTTTCTCTCAATCGTTTCTGTTATCTTTCTGATCAAAGCATTAATCCATGGAAAATCTAAATAGAAAAAGTGAAACGTAATATCACAACTATTATAACAATATGCTATAGTAAATACTTAGTATTAAAGGTGCTGTTTTCTTTTACATCGTCGTTATTTAAAATGATCGTAGTAAGGAAAAATGATATTTGACCTAATAACCTTTAAATTATTCGTAATAAGTTTTAATTAACGAATCCAATTATTTTCAATAATAAATGATAGTAAATGAATGAGATGATATATATTTTTTGAAATAATCTACGACGGACATATGAAAAAAGAAGGTGAACAAGTAAATAAATATACTTATTTGTTTTTTATGTCATTTACCGTGAGAATATTACACTTTTTAAGTGTAAAATTGCTAAATATGATTCGTAATGACTCAAAATTCATTATTAATACTAATAAATTATTTTTTTATTGATTTAAATTTATATTTAGAACATCTGGTATGTAGAAAAATAAAAAAAAATAATCTGACTCCGTGAATCCGATAGTTATAATGTTAAAAATATATCTGAATTCAACATTTACGAAAAAGAAAAAGCTTGTTTACACGATGATAGTTTTAAGGGCGCTACACACGATCAGTTTTAACTGACAGTTTTCACTGAACAGTCAAAACTGACGGAGAAAACTGATCGTGTGTAGGCTGAAAACTGACAGTTTTTTAAAACTGATAAAATATTTCACCACATATTTTTTTTAACTGAACTGATGGAACTCATGTGGTGAAATTTCGCATACCCGTATCATTTTTTTTAATGAGTGGAGACACTAAAGAGAGTAGATTGATGTAGGTTTTTTTACTCATTCTAAGATAGTAGTGCCAATCCTTTGGAAAAATTCTCATTTCGGTTAATAAGTGTACACGGGAATAAACGATCCTTTTTTTTAACCACTTTTTACGCCAGTCTGCGTTTTATTTTTATTCTTCAAGACTAATAATAAACTAGGGTTTCCGATCCCGATTCGTTTTTATCGAAAATCGATTTTTGGAGAGCCGATCTTCGATTATTCGAATCGATTCTTTGGAAACCAAATCGATACAGAGATAATGAAAAATTTACGAGATCGGAGATCGTTCTTTTCGAATTTAAATTAGATTATTTTTAGTAAAAATATATTTTTTCAAAATTATTGTAAAATATATTTTAACTATTTATGTTGTCAAATAATTTTACCACTTTTATGATTCATTTATAGAAAATTGAGTCAAATTTTATTCATATTAAATTCAGCAGTTCATCTTCAAAGGAAATTAAAAATTTTTTTGAAACTGATTTGTGATGACCCAATAAGAAACTTCATTAAAACTTTTATATATCTTTTATTTTCTGTAAGTACAAAAATTGAATCGATTTTCGTCAGATCTATCTTTTGTAAGCCGATTTTCTCCTGCATCGATTTTTGGTTTGACGATTCGAATCGATCCACAACATCGATTTTTTGGCCAGAGATCGGAAACCCTATAATAAACCAAGTACGGCTAAAGTATCATCGTCCAATGACATTTTGTAAAGAACTGATGTATGTTTTCAGTTATTTAATATGAACGTGTGTAGGCACAGCGACGTCAGTTTTAACTGTCAGTTAAAACTGATCGTGTGTAGCGACCCCTAGTGATTGCTGCTATCATACAAGCAATTATCACAAAAACTATCATCGTGTAAACAGCGTGATAGTGGTTATCAAACTATTATGATAGGACTATTATATTATCAGCCTTGACCTGATAGTTTAGGGACCTGGCCTAAACTGATAGTTTAATGGATTCTCGAAATTTCTATTTGTCATGACCTTGTTGGAGGTCAAGCTTTTCTTCCTTTTTGACTTTTTATATTTTTTGACTATTCCCGTTTTCAAACGAGTTCTTCTTCTGTCTTTTGGTTTTTATTTTACTTTTTTACTTATTTTTATTCATCTTTTTGGGGGTCATGTCATGTTGGCATCGACACTTATATTTAGTTTTTGTTCATTTTGATCTTTTGTCGGAATTTTTCGTTCTTGAAAATGATTATTTAAATAATCGAAATATATCGAGCCGCTACTTCTAATTTTGATTTTTATCTTACCCATAGTTTGCAGGTTGTCGTTCCCTCGTTTAATATTTTAATTTAAAAAAAAATTAATTAAAAGGGCAACATAACAGCTATTATCCACATAATCAGAAACAAGCTGTGACGTCACGTTCTGTCATACTTCGACATTATTGCCACTTAAACCGGTAGTGTACGAACCCATTAATCCTATTCTATTCAGGCATAACTATGGAAATTATAAAATGTAAGTAGTGATGAGCAAATGCAAGACCAAGACCAAGACTTGGCAGTCTTGGTCTTGTTCTTGCATCAAGAGTCTTGGTATTGGTCTTGCTAGAGCAGTTTGAGTCTTGGTCTTGCAAAATGCAGTCTTGGTCTTGGTCTTGTTATTGCTAAAAAATCTTGCACTTTCTTGCATTTTTTTATTAGTGAATTTTTTTCTTCTAAAATCAGAATTTTTTTACGTATCTTTACGTATTAATTATACTTTCAAACTATTTAAATAGTTTAGCAAGAGTCTTGCTTTTTTCTTGCTTTTGTCTTGGTCTTGCTCACTTGAGTCTTGGTATTGGTCTTGCAGCCATACTTATAGTCATGGTCTTGGTCTTGCATTTTTTGCAAGACCAAGACAAGACTGCAAGACCAAGACTAATTTTGTTTATCACTAAATGTAAGGGTAATTTTGTGTAATAGTTATAGGAAACTTTCTTAGCATAAGTTGTCTCGTGGGAATTATTTCTTTCCTACAGGAAACTACATTTTTCTTTGATACGTTATCAACAACATTATTTTCATTTATAAAAGTGCAAGAAATATAATCTCGATTAATAAAGTACTAACACTTCAAACCGTTATCGAGATTTTTTCAATTACCTACATTCCGTGATAGCATTGCACTCGACTTAAATAAAAACATTGTAATCTTCAAATGGTCCCTTATCAAGTTATCGATAAGATAACTTACTATTCTTAAAAGCAACAACTGTTTCGTAATATAATACCTCAACTTCAGTATTGTCGCATTCATTTTAACACATTTAGTGCTACTATGTATAGGACGAGTATATAGGTCCGTGTAGGATCGCGTTGTATACCATACCTATGCCGGATATATTACAGCATAGTTGTGCGTGGGCCCATCACAAATAAGTACCTTTAATATACAGTCGCCGTCCAAAATAGTCACACAAATGTTCCTCAGTGACTATCTTGGAAGTCATAGACGTCCGTGAGGTGGGGTAAATGTTTAGTTAACATAACAAATTGGAATTTTTTCAACAATATTATTAAAAATTATGTTCAAGTCAAAGTAGACAAAGAAAGGTACACTACATTTGAAACCAAAATAAGCTTTCTTTGCGCAATTCGCCATCTACGTCATAATTACGTCACATATTTGAATGTTTAGAAAAAGACAACATTACAAATATTTCTTATTTACATTAGCATGAATAGTGAGGACATTGGTCCACACAAACTCGTTCCCAATTTTTTATAGTGGGTTCTATCACACACTACGGCATCCAAAGTTTGGCGACACCTTGACCGGGGGGGGGTCCCAAACTTTTGACACGGCAGTGTACCACAACATTAAGTACAGTACCGCGTCAAAAGTGTGGGCACCCCCTGGGTCAAGATGTAACCATACTTTTGACGACGTGACTAACTTGGACGGCTACTGTAATGAGAATACTCTCAGCATTTTTGGATATCAGATAGAACTTTTACAAGTTACTACTTAATATCTGCAATGGCGTTCAAAGTGTGGTACTTATACCTTATCCAACAATTTTTAGGATGACTTTTTGAGAAGGTGTTATTAGTGGCCATAAACTTTCAAAAAGTTAAATTATTTTATTGCTTACAACAAATACTACCCTATGTTCACTCCAATTGTATTTAAATTTATTACCTGTTTTACAAGTGACGGTCTCTTTTAGCACTCTAAAGTGCTAAAGTAGAATACTTGCCGCGCACAATAGTGCTGATTATTACCGTACTTGAAAAGTCATTTCATTTAAATATGGTCAAACTCTACTAACGTCGATTTAATATTTAACAATTCGCACTGAACGTGTTAAAATGTTATTAACTTTTTTATGTCAACAGGAAATAAAATGATAATGTATTGATAGTAATCGGCGATTAAAAATAAATATGTATCCAAAGCACATACGTATAAAACATTAATAAAATTGATAAAATAAACCTAATAGAATATAATAATCGTATAATATGTATGTTAGGCAGATAAAATATGATCAATATGTACGAAATAATTTATTAAAATAAATTTGCGATAAAACAATACAAATTAAGATAATCTCTTTTTTTTTTCAAGATTAGGCAGATAAATATACACTGAACCGGCTTTTATTTAAAATACAATACTCTGTAAATAAGACGGGGTTACTTGTGATTTCTAGGCGTACTTCACTTTAAATAATAGCTCCAAATGCCAAGGATATTTTTGCATAAAACTTATGTAATGTCGTTTTTAAATCAGATATTTTTTGCTTTCGAGACTATTAAAATAGCGGAAGCGTTATGATCACTTTCGAAATATGAAAAATTTTTTTTCTCGAAAATGAAAATTTCCACGCACATTTTACACTTAAAAGCTTCTTAAATAATTTTGGTTTCATGTCTGTCTGTTAATTCGTCTGTCTGTTATGTCCGAAGATCCCATTAAGTGAAAACTACTCTAATCTTTTTGATGAAATTTTTAGAAATTGTGTCTTTTGGTCTACGAATTTCATCGCAATCGCAGTAATGTCGATATCTTACTACTTATCCTATTTCGCTCAAACTGTGAAAGTTGAGCGGCGATCCAGCGGCGACATATATAAATATAAATAAAAAACTATTAATTCGCAATCGTCATTTTATCAAAATTCCAGAAATTCATATAGTTTTGAACTTTTGAATCGTCCACTGTAGACTTGAGTGTAGAGGCGTAACTACAATGGAGCAGGTGGAGCAGCTGCTCTAGGGCGCAAAAACAAGTATAGAAGTGCTTTTCTGTTTTTGCTTTTTGCTCGTAGATTTTTCGTAGGGGGACACTTGACTTAAAGTGGCTTCAGGGCGAAAAATTTATAGTTACGCCATCACAATTTTTTTGTAATTTAACCGTAGATAATTACAATGATTTTTGCGATTTACTTACTACACAGGATATTCAAAGAAAAAATTGAATTGTATCGATAACAAACGACAGAGGACAAGGTCACAACTAGTAATGAAGATGCATACAAGAAAACTTAGCAAAAACTCTCCACATCCCCTTTTAAATTACAAAAATATAACAACGCATAGGTGTTTTTTCACACTTTGTAGTATTCTACGGTTAATAAAGGGCCTTTTAGACGGTCATATCAGTTCTCAGTTCAGTTTCAGTATCTCCTATATACATATCTCCTATTTCTTCCTGATTATCATCCCCGCCGTCCATAGTATTAACACTTGTTATAGTCGGCTGTTGGTCGCTGACGAACGATAGGAGATCATAACACCATAGTGATGGTTTGTATACTTACCCAGTTAATGCTCCACTTCTTTCACTGTCCTTAATTTTCTTATCTTCTTTGTTGTAAGTTGAGCGTAGGCTATTTATTTTAGATTTTACCATAGCGATTTACCATCGTTTTCTTTATATTTCTTTAATAGAAGAGTGTAGGCAGCTTCCTAAATATTTAGAACTACATTGTGGTAAAGTACATCTGTCTTATTCCAAGAACACGGTAAGGTTTTACAAATTTTAATAAATTCAACAAGAAAATAGTGATCCTTGTTGGACATAGCGACATTTGCTTATATAAAATGTGCACTTTGTCAGATTTTCAAGAAAACTGACGTGAGCAAACGGATTGAGGCATGACGCCCTTGTTTACACATAGGAATTCTAAGAACTGAAATGAAACAAATAGGTTTATTTATCCTGTCAGTGCTCAGTCTCCGTTTCAGTTCTCCTTTCAGATTTTAGTTTTTACGTGTAGGAGAAATTGACAGTTTGACTGAAATTGAAACTGAACTGAGAACTGATATGACCGTCTAACAGGCGCTTGAACAGACATATTATGCCTGTTACACTAATAATTTATGTTATAATTATAAGAATACACATTATATTCAATTTTTATTCACGCCATGTGCAAATGTAACTGTGGTATAGATAGCTATTCTGTCTAAAACTAATTTTATTGGTATATTATTATTATTATTATTATTTTAAATAAAAATACTAAAAAAAAACCGAAAATGTTTAACGGTATCATCGTACAAAGAACAGTCAATTATTTCTTTGAACAGTTTAAAGTTCTTACATTAAAAAATATCAATCATTAATCAAAGTAAATAAATACAGTCGGTCGCAAAATTATAAATACATACATTTTCTATGAAAACGTTGTATAATCTATTTCACTTAAATTTAAGCATGATTCATCACTTACGAATTTAAGGGATTCCCGTTTTCTTAGCTTTATCTCTTTCATTGTTGCAAATGCGTAAATTTTAAATTTGCAGTTTGTTTTTAGAAAAGAATAGAAGATTGATTTGTTTCGAATATAAGAATTATTTAATTTTTAACGATGACTAATGCTCAATTGTATTTGAAACGGAGTATATATTACAACTTTTTTTTACAGCATATTAACTCACTCTTGATAGATTAAAAAACGATTTTGTACCTAATACTATATAAATATTCTCCTTAAAATAATGTCCGATCGAAACATGATTTGCAGCCGAAACTTCGGCCTCGATCTCCCGTCTTAATTTCGGCAGAAATCGAAACTTATTTAGACATGTTAAAATTTCAGTTGTAAGCTGAAATTTAGTGTATGTACGAGACAGGAACTCGCCCGAACGAAGCGCGACAATTCACGTACACTGAGATTTGGTGCGGCCGAAGTTTCGGCTGATATTTGACCGGAACTGGCCAAAATCGAAACTGAATGTTCGGTAGGTCATTACTTTAAAATGCTTCTTAATTTTTGAAGCTCACTGTACCTTGACCATCATATTGTGTGGGTATAAGTTTTATTACTTAAAAATATTGAAAAGATGATAACTGAACGTAAAAAAATTTAATTAAATGACTAGCAGGTATATAATTAAACTATCAATCATTAAATTGAAATAGAGGAAATGGTCAAGTGATATAATCCTACGTAACAGTGTTTAAAATTTGATTAATCTCAAAGTATTCATTTAATAGATGTAAATTTTCTTTTAGAAGATTTTTACTTGTTATTTTATTTGAAATTTCAGCTATCGTTTTGCCTTACTGTGTTTACAGTGTCAGTTCTTTAAATTACCACGATGAAATTTCTCGTTTCTTTGATAGCACGCCGTTTCTGTAAATTAAATATTGGAACGAGACACTCTCAAGAGAGCCGTTCACAAAATATATTAAATGGAAGGAAAGATATTATACCTACACGGAGAGAAAATTCCTATAAAAATTACTGTGCTCATACTACAATCGACGTGTAACAGGCGAACATATCCAATTTTTGTACGGTAAAATTATAAAAATTACAATAATATAATTTTTATAATTTTACCGTACAAAAATTGGATATGTTCGCCTGTTACACGTCGATTGTAGTGGATGGATTTGTAAAAATAGAAGTGGCAATATTTTTGAGGTGTTTGAAGACTGAATTACAGTGCGAAAGTGGAAGTACTACATTTTATAATATTTCTTGTCATACCTGCAGTGGATTTTATTGGGAATTTGCACTGTAATTTAAAACGAAATCCCATAAGTATATTGTATACTGTATTGAATAGACAGAGACTAGCATTTTATAATGCATTTACTGGAAATTTTAATCGTTAAAGGAGCGAAGTGCGAAAGAAAACTATGTTTGTATATGTGCACAAATTTACAAATTTTATATTCTGTATAATGTATATTCTGAGTAATGAAATAATAATACGCTTTTAATTAGTTTCATAAAAAAAAAAAACGCCGTAGCAGCGGGGCCCCATCACGGAAGTCGAATTTTTCCCTTCGTTTTCAGTACTGAATGTCTATAAGCGAAATGTAATTGAAAGTCTACAAGCGATTTGTCATTTTGGTGGTTTAAAAACTGATGATGAGTGTCCGGTTGATCGGGGCTTTAAAAAAAGGTTTTAAGTTTTTAAGGGTTGAATCTCAGTAAATTTCAATTTTGTGCCGATAGCACTTAGCAGGAAAAAAGCCAACACAATTCGTACGAGGGCATTCCTACCCATGCTTATCCGCAATTGCCTTTGTGTTTTATTTTTAAATATTAAAAAAAGGAACTTAAATAGTAAACTGTAAGGCCTTTATGAAGATATTTTTTTTCCAAAAAAATTCGTAATTTCTATTTTAATATAATAATAAAAATCCAAAATTCCTACTTTATAAATAAACAGTGACTTTAATAAAATTTTTAAATCTGAATATTTGCTTATTGCATTTGTTATAAAAATAAGTTTATTTTTATTTAAAATTTTTTAAAATTACTATCCACCTACTTGTATTAGAATAAAAATAATGCATTTAAAACACAATTAACAATACCATTGAATTCCGATGTAAAAATGGGAGAAATGGGGGAAAAGTAATGTGGAATCCCTAAAAGGCACTAGCTGGACACTAACTCAATACACGTACAAAATTTCAGCCCTCTAGGTTTCCTTAGGCGTAAAAATCGTGGGGGTAAGGGTTAAAAGTTGAAACCTCTAAAAAACAGTGGCTGGCTATTAGCTTAACTTGTACACAAAATTTCAGCCCTTTAGGTTTATTTGGCGAGATTTTGACCCGAACGAAACTGTTAAAGAACAAGGGAAATCATGTTCTTTTAGGTATAAAAATGGTGGGGGTAAGGGTTAAAAGTTGAGACCCGCAAAAGGCACCCCCTTGATATTAACTCAATCCGAATACAAAATTTCAGCCCTCTTGGTTTATTTGGGTGACCTGTGCGAGTGGTACAAACTCCGAAAACGGAGTTTGCGAGTGGTACAAACATCAAAAGAGCGTGAAATTTTAGCTTAAAAATGGTATGGGCGGGGGTAAAATATTAAAACCTCCAAAAAGCAGACCCTAGGTACGAACTCTATCAACATACCAAATGTCAACCCTCTAAGTTAATTCTGTGGACTGTGGGCGCGTTAGATCCAGCCAAAATCCCTTTTGCCCCCTCTACTCCCTCCAAATCATCCTAGGAAGCTGAATTTTGGATATGTTGTAGGTAATTGACCGAAACATTATTTCCAACCAGTTTGGAAAAGTTTTATTGTTTTGTTGCCCCCCACCACCCCCTTAAAGGTTGGATCGGATCCAAAATTTGACCGCACTTTGATAGTATTGTTGTGCATCGGAATCTGAAATTTGGTAAGTGGAGCTCATTCCGATGCACAACAATACTATCAAAGTGCGGTCAAATTTTGGATCCGATCCAACCTTTAAGGGGGTGGTGGGGGTATATATATATATATATATATATATATATATATATATATCAGACATTTTTTTCTACAGAATCGTGTTCTACGGGTTCGAAAACGGATAGTGCCGCTACTCTCGCCTCTCGCCGTTCTTATCGTATAAGCTGTATAAACCTAATTTTTTTAAGGAAAAATTCGACTAAAAAAAAACTTGTAACGTTTAAACAATAAACTAATAATACAAATCCACGACATAGAATTAATTTCATAGGTTGATAAATTAAAACAATTGAAAAATTTTGTATAATAATTAAGGTCATCCAGAGATGTACCGATTTCATTCAAAATTTAATTAATGACTTTTTTTCATTGTGTCACGGTATGGAATAATAGAAATGATCATGAAATTGTTTTAAAATTTCTTTTGAAAGGAAAATAAGCATACCTACCTATTTGATTTACATTAGAAAAGTATTTCTGCAAATGTTTTCTAGTTTTCATTTGAAATAATGAACTATTTTGAATGACAATGTATTTCGATTAATATTGATGTAATAGTACAAAAATTTTTAATAAAGCGCAAATCTTTAATAAATTATTAACCAGATTTAAAGTTAGTGAGTTCTGTCCTCTATAAGTTTCATAGTTCCGATAACTTACTATATTTTCCAGCGATTCTGCTATATAAAATAGAATTTGTGACAACTATTATAGGAAGAGCAGGTATACATTCTCGAATAGGAAACGTTGGGAAAATAACCATCAAATAAGAAGTTTCAAAAGGATAATACCGATTTTACAGAAAAGTTTTTTTTTAAGATTATGTTTTAATCGTGTTGTAAATAGTCCGATGAAATTTTTGAATTAATTTATAAAAGGAGTGGTTAAACACGTTATCAAGGAAAAACTAGATTAGTTGAAAATTAGCATTTTTAATATTAATATCTCTATTTTAATTCTTATTGCCACGTAGAAAATTAAAATATCTTAAGGAAAATGATATCAAACAAAATTATTCTATTTTCAACTGATAATAAACAAAATAAGGAAAATGAATTTTGTAAAAATTTTACCTTTGTTGTTATGCTGGGATGATGTAATTCATCTAAGGTGGGTCTATACGCTGCCTGAATGGACATAATATTCCGATAATTATCCAATCGTGGTAACGCCTCCCGTGTAAAATGTCTGAAAAAAAAACAATGGAAACAATTTCATTAATAAATGAGTTACTAAAAAAAGTAACTAATGAACATACGTAAAAAAAAATTAAAAGGAAAATATTGCTATAAAAATATATATTTGCCATTTAAGATTTTATCTAGGGTTGACCGGGGTAATTGTGAATGGATTTTCATGAGTTGAGATAAAAGCGTTGTTTTAAGTATTTTTTATTTTATATATCACATTATGGTTGATTTATTTTGAATTCTACATTATTCAGGATGCACCACACCAATTTTGAGCAAATTCGTATGAAAAACAAAAATTTTATAAGCCATTCACATTTCCCCGGTGCGGTTTTCATCTTACGAATTTCGGATAATTTTTTCAATCACTTTGTGATTTTTAATTTACATGTGGTTTTTGGTCATACTATACCAAAGAAATCGAGTGCTTAAAGTTTCAGTTTAGCTGAACGATTAGTGAACATATCAATACTGCGTGTGTTGAAATGCAAACAAAAGTTTGTCATACGTAGTAGTGTCTCACAAGCACTCGATAATATTTGAAATTAAAATTGTAACTGTTTCTCGAATCAGAGAGAGTACTAATACACATAGGTGATTGAATGGGTCTCCGGCTCGGCCGCTTACCGAGCATGGGATCGTTGGTGTAGAGGTTAACACGTCTGGCTAGTTACCAGAAGATCCTGGGTTCGATTCCCGGCCGATCCGGATAATTTTTTCAATCACTTTGTGATTTTTAATTTAAAAGACCTTGTTATTGACCATGGCCCAGTTTCTGACCTTTTTAACTTTTTTATAAATTAATAAAAAAAAACAATATTTTAAATAAGAAAAAAAAAGAAATTCTTAATTTAAAGTAATTTATTCTGTGCCTAATAAATAGCAATTGAAAAAATATAGAATAGATTAACTAAATAAAAAAAAATTTCGCTAAAACAGGCGAGGTTATATGTTTAGTGACATATGCATAAAATAGTTATTTTAGATTAGTTTACTAATAATGAACGTTTGTTCCCAACCGATATATGCTCTTGAATATTTAACATAAATAAAAATAAATTTAGAGGGAAAAATAATTTTTTTGCAATTCTAATAAGACTAAGACTAAGACACGGTACAGCGTTGTGTCACAGTTAGTCAGTTTAACTTGATGCTGTGCGGTGCTCATGACCGTCAATGTTTTAAGTAAATGCAAAAAATATTTTATCTCGAATTCTTGCTACTATACTACGAAATCTTGCCTTGGTGCGTGTCTAACACGTAGTTGACTACTTTTTTTGTATTGTTTGTACAACGGAAACTTGTACAATAAGGTCACCAGCACCTTCATCAACATTTTCAACTCTGAAAAGGACACTACTGAAATTTTTGACCGAATGGGGGCATTTGTGAATGACATTCACAATTACCCCACAATTTTAAGATCATGGGGTAATTGTGAATTGGTGATAAATTGTCCAATTTCTTTAGCAATTAATAAGGGACCCTCTCAGGCCTTATACCACTTCTTTAAAAGTACTTTTAACCATTTCTTACCTTTTAAAAAAAGAGAATGTATTTAGAAAAAAGTTTTTTTTGAGAATTGGTCGAAGTAAGATACATAAAATTTTGCAAGGGTTTTTTCAAAATAAAAAAAAAGATACTAATACTTGGAGAATTGTTATCAAATTTTAATAGCATATTAAGAAAGGACAGAAAAACATATTAAGAGTTGATTTTTAACAATATTAATGTTATTTTAGAAATTATAGGCGCCGTTCACAATTGCCCCAATTCACAATTACCCCGGTCAACTCTATTATCAAAAATTATATCCGGTTCAAATATAACCATAATTTAATTTTTATCCTTTTATTTAGTTCAATTAGTTGCTTCAAATATTTTCCATGTTATGCCGCTGTTTTTAGGTTGCTTGTTTGCTCTTACGTACGGATATAACGCGAAAGTGGGTATGCAACTAAAAATTTTTCTTAAGGAATTTTTCTAATTTTTTTTCTTTTTTTTTTTAGAATATTTTAGAATATTGTATTGTCATCTATTTTTGATTTGTATGCAAAATTTCAAGTCACTAGCTCACCAAGAAATTACTTTAAAATCGATAACAAAATTTGTAATTTGTGAGTCTTTCAGAGTGAATTAATAATAACAACGTGTTTAAAAAAAATGTTTCAATTTATAATTATATCGTGTGTATCATCTTCTAAGAATTCTAAAAATATTTTGCTTTATAATTTTTGATCCAGTGGTCTTAATGGTATAGTTTAAAAATCACTAGAAATGAATCCTCACCCTTGCGCCACTCTTCTAGGTTTCTAGAGTTAAGGGTTGATAGATATTGAGTCCATCAATTATTGGAAAATTACGGATATTTTCAACGGATAAATTTAAATATACATAAATGAAAAAAAAGTTTAATGCGGTTTATTGACTGCTCACTGTATAAGCCCAACTCTTGACCGATTTTTCTTAAGCAATCCCTACATGTTCAATAATATTGCACAAAATCTGCGGTTGTACAATATTATGGATCGTCTGTAGGTTATATTGAGGGGTTGTACAATATATTGTGCTGATCAAAAACAGTTTGAAATATATTGTGCAATGAATGAATATTGTAACGCCTGTATAGGCTCTGTAGATATTATTGCGCAATACTACTTTATTTGTTTAAGTTTGATTTGTTTGTTATTCTGTAATGTTACATTTGATGGCTATTATTTGAACCAGTTTGAATTATTAATTTGCAAGAATAATTATTTATTGCTTTGCAACATCTTTATCACTTAATATTTAAAATTAAACAACAGTTTAATTAAGTACAATTCCTACATTCAGTTTATTGCACAAATTCTTTAACAAAATTATTGAACTGTCTGGAGGGACGTTCAATAAATTGCACAATTTGATTGCACAATATTGTAGGGGAGCGTGTAGGGGCCGCTTTAAACACTAATTAGGTGTCACGTCGTAATTAGAAACGTATGTATAAGAAAAATTATTTTAAACGATAAAGATTTCTAACATTATATTTTGTTGAAAAGAATAGATACTCTAATTTCATCGTACAAAATCTAAGCATCATATTACACTTTAATTAAAAAGTTACTCGCATATATGCTATCTATCTTGATAATTATTATAAATGCTCTGTACCACAGACCACAATCTGTACAGTTTGTACCAATGAACTCTTATTTAAGAGTGCATTAGAACAAGAAAACAAGTTTAATAACACAAACAAATAGGTACTTGTACACTTTACATAGTAATTAGCAGTATTTGCTATTATGAATGAAAAATAAAAATGAATCATACAAGAACAACTTGATAATATGTAATTGCCAATATATAATCTGCTATTAGAATAATAAATAACTAAAGACAGGATTTTCTTTGTTAAATTCGCTTTGTTAAATTTTCATTTGAAAAAATTGAGATACTCTACGAATTAGCTTTCGGTTGCTTAGACCAGTGTTCCTCCAAACTTTTCTCATCTGAACACTTCTGTGCACAGTTGTTACATGACGAAATTAAAGAGTTTCGAAATTCTCTTTTAGGAACTCTAACGATGACAACGTTGAACCAACCTTCCTATGTTTATTGTATGTCGAAGTACCTATAAATTTTTCTTTTTTGTTTCCCAACAGGTAACATATGAGTCGGCAACCTGTTAGTGAATAATATACGTATAACCAGTGCTGGATTTATACTAGGGGCACACGGGGCTAGTGCTCTGGAGCGGAAAATTTTTGAGACACAAATTATAAATGAAATTTAGAACACAATGTGGCAATTTGGGTATTTTTGCTCGTCACTTTAGGAAAAAGTTGATGTGACTTTTTTTCAGGGGTGGCATTTTTCACGACGTCCAGGGCGGCCCTTATGATAAATCCGCCACTGCGAAATCTAAATACGAAAAGAAGTAACCGATCTATGAAGTAACATAAAAATCTGAGCTCTGAAAATCGAATTAAGTACATAATTACATACATATAAATGTTGAGTATTTGAATACAAAGAAGTATTTTACAATAAATATGCAAATTTTACATGTGAATATTCATTCAACTAAATTCAATAGACAGCAGATAATACAAAAATTTACACTTTAAAGCCACGTATTTTTCCATTAGGTATATTTTGTGATAGGTATTTATGTCATCAGAGTTTGACGCTTACTAATCTATTTAGTTTTATCAAAAATAATTTTGAGTTGAAATCGGCAGAATGTCTCATATAAGAAAAACTATACTACGAGTACATAGTAAAATACTAACTAAAATGGCTACATTTTTGGTTAAATTTCTTTCCTAAAAAGTTACAGGCCTTAAATATTTTCTGTTTCTTTTATTATTGATATTATGAATTATCATTCACTTTTTTGATTATTTTACAAAATTCTAAAGGTGGTATTTTTATGATTTCCCTTTTAAGACTCGACTCTTAAAATAAAGTCAAATTTTTAAAATTGTATTTTATACATTATCGTGAAAAAATTTAAATGTATTGTTATTTATTTATTTTTAAAGCGTTTAACTTATTGTTAGTCATTTTAAGGCGTTACATCACTTTTGAATCTCTCAACTTGGTCGGTAACTATTTTTCATTACAGGTCAGTTATATTTCCATAAATAACATACAAAACGGTAAACACGTTTTGAATCTACACAAACATTGTACGTTAAGAAAAGCTTCCTTATAAATTGAAAAAAAAAATCAGGTTAGACCATTAACTATTTGTTGTTCTGAAAATTGAAGAAAATTCTGTCCACACTGGAGATGAAAAATCACCTATTTAGAAATATAAGTATATATACCTTATCCAGCAATTTTTGGGATGACTTTTTGAGAGGGTGTTATTAGTGAATACACGACAAAACGTACCAGCGACAAAACGTACCATTTGGGTCCTGTATAGGGTCCAATATTTACCTGTGAAGGGTTTTATTGTTGAATAGTACCGCGATAAAACGTACCATTTGATATTTCTTTAGACATTTAACTATGAAAATAATCCTTATTGAAGATACATAGCTATCATTTTATCATGTACAGGACACGAAATCGTCTTCGTCAGTATAAAATTATGTATACAAAAAAAAAAAACTCTTTAAGTATTACAAAAAACAAAAGTGGAATACAAAACATATATAGCTGTTTTTTATAAAATTTAACGCTATTTTTTCACTTTTGTTTTTTGTAATACTTAAAGTGTGTTTTTTTTTTTTTTGTATAACTACATAATTTTATACTGACGAAGACAAAGTGTTTTTTTTTTTTGTATACATAATTTTATAGTGACGAAGACGATTTTGTGTCTTGTACATGATAAAATGATAGCTATGTATCTTCAATAAGGATTATTTTCATAGTTAGATGTCTAAAGAATATCAAATGGTACGTTTTGTCGCGGTGCTATTAAACAATAAAACCCTTCACAGGTAAATATTGACCCAAATGGTACGTTTTGTCGCTGGTACGTTTTGCCGCTGGTACGTTTTGTCGCGATACCGTCATTAGTGACCATAAACTTTCATAAAGTTAAATTATTTTATTGCTTGCAACAAATAGCACCCTATGTTCACTCCAATTGTGTTTAAATTTATTACCTGTTTTACCAGTGACGGTTTATTTTAGCACTTAAATAGATAAGTAGATAACCTGCTGCGCACAATAGTGCCGATTATTGCCGTACTTGAAAAGTCATTTCATTTAAATATGGTGAAACTCTACCTATCGAAGACATAATCGCAAAATTATTGTGTTCTAAGATCGTCTAATTGGTTTGACATTAGGTGAAATAAAAAATATGCTCCTACTTGGGAAGGTGGCAAAAATGGCAGACCAAAGAAACTCCTCAGACAACTACTATAAGATAATAGTTATAAACTACCATCTTATAAAAATATACGAGTATGTAAGTATACAAATAATTATTTTCACGGGATACAGTTTGTGATCACCCATTTTATCGAACCAAATGAATCGAGAGCGTATTGAGAGCGACACTACAGTGTGGAATAAGCTTTAAAATTTTTTTTTTTTAGATAAAAATTCTAAGAACTTGAACTTCTAAGAATTTTTTACTCTTGTTACGTAACTTTAAAGTATTTTATGTTATCAGAAAAAAAAGAAAAATGTGTCATATTACCAACTGAAGATAATACATTTTCATTTTCGTTAATATATTTTCTCAGGAAAGTAATCTCTGTAGATTATATTCCTAGTCTTTGTTGTAGGTACTACTAGTTTCGTCAAGTCTATAGTAAAACCACATCATTCGTAGATTTCATTATATATTAACACCACAAATGTCCATTTTATATTTTTCTTGTGCTTGGTGGATATGGAAAAAGTCAGATTTTAATATATTACATATTTTTTTCTTTTTATATCTAAGTAATCATTTTATAAAAAAAATTACATTATTTGATTGCATGCATGTTTCTTTGATATTGATAACATAATATACATATATAACTGAATAATTCTATATTTATATAAATTAGGTGTATTAAATTTAAATACATATAGGTATATATGTAAATGTAAATGTAAAATTTATTGCATAATAATGACAGAAATAATAAATTTTAATTTGCCTGTTTCTTGTTTAAAGATAAATTTTAAAGGGTAATTTATTATAATTGTATGGATTAAACATTCAATATGTAGATAAAATACCAAAAAAAATTATTGGAACTCTTTCTGGATATTTCTATAAATGAAAAGAGAGGCACCTCGCGAAAGAAATTTTTTTTAATACTCATATTGTTAGGAATTAAACGAGAAAGTTTTGAAAGAGTTCCTTCCATTTTATTTTCGAGAAAAATAAAACAATCACATTGGCCTTAAGGTATGCATTTACCTGCAGGACTACAGGAGTATAGGGTATACCTATGTACCGATCACTCGATCTCTCTCTGCTGTACTGATATGTCTACCAGTGGTAGGCGAAGAGTGGGGAAAGCCTTCGGGAATATGTGCAATTTCTTTTTACAAAAACTCTGAACGTGTTTTCCCGAAAACTTAAAATTTTACGTGCCGAGCAATGTAACTTAAAAAACTATCCAACCGTTCATTTTAAAATTTGATATGCTTATTTTCAATACATTCTTGAAAACCTCTCAATTTCATCGAAATTCAATTTTATTTAATATTATATATAGTCAAACCTGGATAAGCGAGAGTTGAAGGGACCGCGATCTATTTTTCTCTTATAGAGGTTTCTCACTAACCCGAGTTTCTAGCTTACAGAGGTACGGGAGAGGTTTATCTCACTTATAGAGGTCTAGAGTTTTCTCGTTTATCCAGTTCTCCCTTATCCAGGTTTGACTGTATTATATTAGCAGTATATTAGTGATCCTACTAGCAATGGTCTACGTAAAGAAATATGTCTTTCGGTTTTAAATACTCTTTAAAATTTCAAATTAAACTAAACAAGAAAATATCGAAAAATTAATAAATCGCTCAAAAAATTAAAAAAATTAAGAAAATATTTAAAAAATCTGAAAATTTGTAATTAAAGAATAAAAGAGACACAAAAATCTAGGTAATATCATTTTTATTGCATTTTTAATCGAGAAAATTCAATCAAAATTATAATAAAAACGCGATATAACCAAACAAAAATTAAGTTATTAAGTACTAATAATCATTTTGCTGACACAGTCGAACTTAAATAACCGAGAACGGATCGAGATTTTATCCACTTTGAAGGTGTAGGAGCGGCGTCTCCCGCTTGTAGAAATGATTTAAGAATCTTTATTAAACCAAATTTACATAAATAGAGGTGGAATGAAGGCGTCAGCGCCAATGTCCAGGTACGTTTTATTTTACAAAATTTAGAAACAATATTAACCCGAAAATAAGAACAGTGGTTTTCATTATGTTACAAATTGATACTTAATCCATAACGCTGTAACCCCATGCTTTGTAGCACAAGGAAATTTTAGCTATAGAGGTCCAGATAGATAAAATAAAGTAAAAAAATGTTTTTTAAGAAAAAGCTTTTATTTAAAAATGGGCTAAAAAAATGAAATAACTACTGAGTGAAGTTTGAAGCAATATGCAACATAATTTATAAAAGCTTGAGGCGTTATCGTTAATTATTTCTGTTTTGGATATAAGTATAGCTATTTTACTTTTCAGTACTTAATTAAACGCCTCAAGCTTTTATAAATTATGTTGCATATTGCTTCAAACTTCACTCCGTACTTATTTCATTTTTTTTAGCCCATTTTTAAATAAAAGCTTTTTCTTAAAAAAAATTGTTTTACTTTATTTTCTACTCTTTAGTCTGATTACAATTAATTTAAAAAAAAATAAAGAAGTAATTTTTTTACCTATATTTTAATCGGTTAATTTACCCTAATCAGACATAACTATGGAAACAAAAAATTGCAATGTAAAATCAATGGACAATATTTGACAATTCGAAATGTCAAAAAGTTGCATAGGACTAAAAATCAACAATTTTGGTTTGGGGCAATTTAGGGAAAAACTAATTATACAATATTGCATTGTCATCAAGGTTAGACACGTATGCAAAATTTGAAACCTTTAGCTCAATTAGAAGTTTAAATTTTGATTCCAAGATTTGATCTAAACCAACATACTAACATAGCAAGTTAAATAAAAGCTTTTAAAAAAATAACTATTTTATATAAAGATGTCAAATGGAATGATCTCAGTTATATGTAAAGATCCAAACAATAAAAATGACTCCCTCCCATAGTCCCACATAGGGATTTCTGATGGCTTTCAGAGGTTAAAAATACGAGACCTTACAATTACACTCTTCTATCTACTAAGGTTCAACTGTACTTACAGTTAAGTAAACAAAATTATAACAAATTTTACGATTCTATTATCTAATTGCAAATACACGAGGAAACTGATTAGCTTTTCCATAATATTTATTTTTCTATAGTTATATATTGAAAATTTGCATGAACTTATTCGATAAAAAGAAATCCATTAAAAATGTTACTACTATGTACAAATTTTACTATACAATTCTGATTAACAAGTTTCATACTTACTATTCCCTTAATGGTTTTTTCAGTACAGTGACCTTGTTGATTAGAATTAATGATATCAGCGCGAAATATAAAATTTATTGTAAAAACAAAAAAAATATGAAATAAATTTTGTTATTTATTGATAAGAGGCATTATTTTGAGAATAAAGACACATAAAGTAAAATTATAATATTGTTATTGTTATTAAATAAGACGAAGACAGTTTCAAATAAGACGTTCAAATCTTTTATAGGAAAAGAAGAGATTATAAGCGACAATGGTTTCAACGCCACTTAAAGGAAATTTAAAAGAAAAATTAATAGGATGTAACTCAAGAATTCGGCATAAAACAAATTTTTTGCAATTCCGGGATTAAAATACATGATTTCGTCCCTCACAATAATGAGTAAAGTGTCACTTTCAGTCCCAAGGGACACTTTACTCTAGTGTTGGATCGAAGCGACTCTTTTATGTGTGCTAGCACACATGACTCCGCACAGTGAGGTGTGCCGCACAGAGTGAGCGACTCTTTTGGAGCACACAACATACCAAGCACACTCGCATACTGTGTTACGTGTCATGTTGTGTGCGATAGTTTGAAACGAATCACAACTCTTCTGGAGCACATAGCACAGTGTTTTATTGTGGTATAGGTGCTGTGCTGTCCTTTCTTTTATTGCTCTGTCGTTTCTTTTATTGTCCTTTCCGTCCTTTCCTTTTATTGTCTTTTATTTGTCCTTTTAAGTAGGTACATTTTAAAGTCTGTATTAAATAAAATAAAATTTACTACTTCTTTACTCTGCGGGAGTAGTTTTCTGTACAATATTTCGGACATATTAATAAAATAACATATAATACGTAAAAAAGTTATACTGTTCAATTCATATGAAATATTTTTAAAAATTATAAACTGGAACACAATTTGTCAAATGTCAACCCAGGAAGTAGGAATCCATAAATTAGCATATAACATGTATCTTCTTCATTTTTGAAAAAGTTGAAATCTTTTGTTTGTGCCATAATATGCAACATATGTTAATCTGATGTCCAGTTGAGTATAGCATGTACAGAAAAAAAATGTGCTCAGTTATGTTCCATGTGTAGTAATGGCGGACTGTGCTAATGACTCCTTTTGTAAGAGTCGCACAGCACACCGCACACTTAAAAGAGTCACTCTTTTGGAGTGACTCGCACATGTGCGACCCATCACTACTTTACTCATTATTTGACACTTTCCCAAGGGACTGATCAATAAGCACAATTTACGGAGCATGACCAATCAGCAAGCGAAGTTTAACTTAAAATAGTGTTGCTAGGTAAACATAATTATATGCAAGTAGCATCTGCAGGTCCGACGGTAAGGGTAATTGTTCGGGGGCCCGAGCATAAAAAGGGAGTCCGCAGCCTTGACTAGAGGCTCGGAGAAAGTGAGAAGAGGTTTCTTTTGCCCATCGATTGTATTTTTGGAGAAAAAAATGTTTGAAAATTTTTTGTTGTACCCAGGGGGCCGTCATTTCTCCCGCCGGCCATGAGCATGTCTGAATATTTTTACAACAATTAATGAACCCTGAAAATGTACTTAAATGTACTTTTGTGAAAAATTTCAACCACTAAGGAATCCTGACTTAATATGTATTTAAGGTACTTACCGCGACATTAAACTTTTCGACAGAATAGTTTCAAGTTTTAATAATATAAAGAAGAATGCTATATTTAATTGTCCTTGTAAGTTGGGAAAGACTGATCGCTTCTGAGTTAAGATAATTAGGGTTAAAGTTTGCATCTACTCCATGTATTAGATCTCAAAATTCTGACTACTTACCCTTATTTTGTATTTAACAATATAATGACCCGACAGAATTCAATAAAAAACTAGGGAAACAGAGATTAATAAGCCCTGAATGTAAAGAAAAAATTGAATTATTTGTTGATCGTTTTGAATTGAAGATATCATCAGAGAAATTATAGTATTTTAATAAGAATTTAACATCGACACCAATTTCAAGCAACTGAACCGAAGCAGTCTGGCAACGCTGTATAACACTACAACTCGCAAACAGCAGTGCGAATTTCAAAATTTCAATTACAAATCAGTGTATTAATAAATAATTTTGTTTATATTATAAAATCTTTTAAAAAAGATATTAATAAAAAATATTAAATACCGTTAATTTGCAACTCAAATAAGATTATAAATAATAAATTGATTATTATTACAAATAAAATTATTTAAATTAAAAAAGGTTATTTAAACGTATAGTACTTAAATAACTGGTTTATTGGTATTTACCTGTATATAGTACAGATGTCACATAGAATACCATTATGTATTGAAAAGTATATAATTAATTACTTATGTATTAAAACTTTACTCATTTCACAGTGGTCCAATTTTCAAAAAAGCGGACAAAAATAAAAAATTACTTTGAATAAAATAAAAAATGGTATATGGGTAGTTCTACAAACGAGGGAATTTTGGACGGCCCAATTCATTTTGTATATTAATATTTTAAAAAATACATATTTTCTAGATTGAAACTGTAAACCATTACTGCATCTAACTGGTCACTGAAAATAACCCGGTTTCGAAATATATTTTTTATAAAAAATGATACTTAAAATGTAAAATTCTCAGTCTCTTGGTATGTCTCCTCTCCAAAGTAAAACATAGCAGACTAAATAATTATTTTTTCTGAATGTATAAAAAAAACATTTAGACTGCAGTAGTAATCTATAATATTGATACTTTTTTATTGTATAAATAATTTTTGAATTTTTTTATATTTTCTTCAAGAAATATTCTATTGAATTTTGTCTCCCGAACTTTGCATCATTCTCCTATCAAACCAAAACACTTAAAAAATATAAAAAATTTATATTCTGATTAAATCAACGTTTGTCACAGTAATTAACTGAAATATAATAAACTAGCCTTTACCCGCGGCGTCGCCCGCGTGGCAATAAAAGGGCTAAGCTAGTTCTAGCATAGTCTACGTCGTCAGAAGTATGGGCACATTTTAACCCAAAGAGTGCCCATACTTTTGACACAGCAGTGTACAAAAACATTAAATATAGGACACACCTTGAGTCAAGGTGTGCCCATACTTTTGACGACGTAGTGTGTGTTGGAACCCGCTTAGCCCTTCTACTCGTGGCTTTTGAAATTATGACATCTAGCTAAAACGTATAAAGTGTACTTTCATCGCGTTGCTTTTGAAAACTGTTGGTTTCCTTTTGGGAATTTCCCCACAAAAATAAAAGGTTTTCTTCGGGTAAAAAGTAGTAGAATGAAGCCAATGATCAATTTTATATTGTTTATATATATTTTCCCACGGGAATAAGTTTTCACACAATTTTTTGCCCCTCTGTAAACAATATGTTTCATTTTTTAACTGTCAGCTGTCGTTATTTCATTGTTTTGTTTTAAATACCTTTTTCCTCGGAAATAAGATACTTTCTAGGGGTAAAAAGTAACCTATGTTTACCGCTGTATATCGTTATATCTGCTGACAATATGCTAAGTTCGAACAAACTCAAAGAATCTTTTTTGTTTCATTTAAAATATATTTTTCCATGGGAATGAAATTTCCCACGGGATTGAAATGCTTTTCCAGGCTAAAAAATCGCCTGTGTTCTTTTCCATCCTGCCTGTTAACAATATACGAAGTTTGAAACCAATAATCCTCTTTTTAATAGTTAATTGTCATAATTGAATAGATTTTCCCTCGGGAATGAAATATTTTCTCAGGTCATAACCATCTCCGTCTCCCAAGCTATGTTTGAGCAAAGTTTCAAGTTGATTGGTTAAATCGTTAAGGCGTGAAAGCAAGTCAAACAAACAAGCAAACTCACTTTCACATTTATAATATTAGTTAGGATTAAGATTAGGATTAGACGTTAAAAAAATTAATTTTTAACAATTTCAAAATCAGCATACCGTACTACACCATATCATATCAGTCACATACTTCAATTTAAAGTTTCTTCTCCTGGTTCACCCCCCTAAGGGATGATTTTTTAAAAGCAATAAAACTATTATTTTCAAACCAGTAACCTAACACAAATTTCCATATTTCTATTTAAAAAAATGACAGATCTATGAAAATTTTCATCTCCTATTTTATCCCCTTGGGGGATGAATATCCAAAAATGCCTTCTTAGTGCTCCCATACGTTATATAAGAAATCCCTGTTGAAAATTTCACGCTTCTAGGCCCAGCGATTTGGACTGTGCGTTGATCGATCAGTCAGTCAGTCAGTCAGCCAGTTTTGATTTTTATATATATAGATAGATAAAATAAAGTACATGTTTTACTTAATTTGAGGTTGTTTAACTTAATTTGAGGTTAACATTGTAAGTGAGATCGTACTCGGTCCAGTCAATTTCTCAGTATCCTGGGCAGCATTTTCGTGAAAAATACTGTGGATATAAGAAATTTTTTTATGAGTTGTAAATATGTTGTATTGGAATAGCGAAAGTGTTTTTTTTTTTTTTAAATTATTTAGCCGATTTTTAAAGAATATTGAAGAATTCTCAGTCTCCTGGCAGCTCCAAAAACGGGATTAAACTTAAATAATGTAAATGTCATTAGAATACTGTAATAAATGACCGTATAATTTTTAATAAAAAATAAATTCCCATTTTTTTTCTGTATAATATATACTATATAATTAATATAACTACTGATACATATACTACTAATATAATATATAATATCTATTAAACTGTCGTGAATGACTTCGAATATTTTTAATAAATAATAAATTCGCAATTATTTATTTATTTAGTTTTTTTTAAATTTTTTTTTTTAATACATAGGTATATATACACTATATAACTACTAATATATATACTACTAATATAAGTTTTGTTGAAACAAAAAGTGATATATATACGTTGTCAAGGTCGCTGATTATGAATATGAAGTGAGACAAGAAAAAAACTGAAATTGGTGTAAAAAACGAAGGGGCTAGACGAAAAACTGACGCTATATATATATATATATATATATATATATATATATATATATATATATATATATATATATATATATATATATATATATATATATATATATATATATATATATATATATATATATATATATATATATATATATATACATATATATATATATATATATATATATATATATATATATATATATATATATATATATATATATATTAAGTGAGTTATCATATATATACTGGGTGAGTTATCATTTTTATTACTTTATTACAGCCAAACCGTTGATTTAATCGAAAAATTGTTCAAATAAGAGTTGTAGATATCGACGGGGGCAACCGATTTCTATAGTCAGGAGCTTTATAGCTCTTATGGTTTTCGAGCTATGATACAAACTTATAGATTTTTAAATGAGACTATATATTAATTTTTCGATAAAACTGATCTAACGCATTAATTAACAACATAAATGAGCAAAAAAAAATTGTTTACCCAAGTTTAATTTTTCTTTAATTTATCAGTTAAGTGGTAAAAATATGCATATGTGCTTGAGGCTGCTTCAACCGATAGGGTTCTGGTTGGTTATATTTCAATTACATCCCAGAAAAGAACCTTTTCCAGTACCATTACTTTCATACAAATTTGGTTGTAATAAAAATGGCAACTCTCAAAAAACTCATATGGTATATATTTATATCAGACATTTTTTTTCCGAATCTTGTTCTACGGGTCCGAACACAGATAGGGCCCCTACTCTCGCCTCGTCCCGTTCTTACCGTATAGGCTGTATAAGTCTAATTTTTTCAAGGAAAAATTCGACTAAAAATACATTCGTACTCAGAATTACCGCTAAACTATGATGATTTTATATTATAAGAAAATTAGACATGCAATATGCTGTTTGGAATACACATGTATGTATTTTTATATGTTGATAATTTTAATTATATACATTTATTTGTACCTATATAAAATAGTTCTCGAGTCGCGAGTTCAATGTACCTCTGTTCACCATTAGTAACATTTTTTTAATAATAAATTTCTATATATAGAGGGAAAAAAGAATCTCAAGGTCAGTGTTCATCAATCATCTTTTCTTTGGTTATTAATTTTTTTGGGGTTCCGAATTTTCTAAAAATACTCAATTAAAATTATTTCGAGCAACTTCGTTCAATAACGGAAACACATAAAATCTGAAAAAATTACAGGTACTAAGTACTGCTTTATAAGAGCTTTTAATTAAAACTAATTCGAAAAATTCTGATCTAGAACTTGAGAAGATATAGGAAGTCAAATTTTACATTTTTGTTATAGTTTAAATACGTAGGTACAATATAGCTGCCATCAGATTCCTCAAATTGTTTTTTTGTTCTATTTAATCTTGCTTCCATCGTTTTAGTTGGGGATTTTACACAGCTGGGATTTTTTTGATTTTTTTAATTTACTATTTTTATTATAGATCATAAAAAACGTACTTAAATCCCTAATTAATCCGTACTTAATACCGTATATTTTATTTCAAAAGTTGTGAAAAACTCTAGCCACTGAGGGACCCTGGTTTAACGCGTGTCCAACACGCACTTAGTGAATCTTTTTTTATTAAAAAAGGCGTTTTTCATATATTTACTAAATACCGAATATTCCACCTTGATTAATTAAGCTTTTTTTAAGATTACTAATATTTCCAAGTAAACGTAGCCTACACACTGCATAAGTAGAAGTTGTACAATTTGGCCAAGTGTGTTAAAAATTAAGTTAAATATAAGATTAACATTAGACTATAAAAAAATTTAATGTCAGATTTCCATGTGGACTAAGCAAAACAAAGCCCTGAGGTAGGTTTGACGTCGAAAGTCACATATACGACAATCACAAGGATTCTCAAGACATGTGGCTTTTAGTAATCGATTTCCCAGTTTCTTGGAGAAAAAATCGGTTTTTTTAAAGTTTTTTTATTTAAACAAAAAATTTAAAAATAAAGGTACGTCTAGACTGGATTGGATGATTTTTTTTTGACGCCATTATACGCTTTGGTTGATACGTCAATAAAGGCAACATCTTTTATTCAGCAGATTTCGTACAGGAAAAAAAATGTCTTCAATAGGTACATATTCACATACACACAGAGTAGGGTTGCCACCCGTATTTTTTTAAAAAGTATTGTACTTTTTTTAGGCAAACGTATTTTGTACTTTCGAAGGGAATAAAAGTACGCTAAAATACTTTTTTTTATGGGAAAAAATTTAGTAAACATAAAGTGACGAGCAAAAAAAAAAAAACAAATTTAATGCGTACTTTTTTTTTACTAACTGCACTTTTTATTTCTACTAAAAAAACGAAAAATACTTTTTTTGCCTTAAAAAAAGATGGAAACCCTAACACAGAGACACATAAATAAATCATTTTTTTTTTAAATAGTGCAGAAACACTGTAGTGGCCTAAAAATATGTAAATACGCTAAAAATGTTGATTTTGATATTTAGACCCGTTACACTAACTTTCTTTTTGTCGACTTTAAAAAAAATCTCAAATGTTTGCCACAAGTTGGACCAAAATATGAATAAACAGCAAAGAATCGACACTTAAATACCTAGACGTTGTGTCGTGCGGACTGTATGGTCTGTATGATGAAAATCTGGACCTTTGGGGTTCTGCCAAAAAGTCAAATCTATTTGATAAATCTAAATCGTTTCTAAATAAGTACAAAAATCGTATACACGTCGCAGTATCACAGACTGCATCTTAATAACTATATTATGTAAGTCGTCAAACCTAATTATACAATAAATCGTATAGTGTGAAGGCCGCCCTACAAAACATTGTTTGAAACACTAACAGAATTGAAAATGTCAAAATTCTAATCGAAAGCACATGTTCAGTTAATTAAAATTTAGTACGCAGAGTATGATTCATCATCACATGCTAGATCTCATTTATTTAGAAAAAATTAAAACTTTAAACATGAAATATGTATTTTTAGGGAAGAGAGAGAAACAGACAACACGTAACAATATGTATGTATAAAAATATCCTTATATGTAAAGCAGGCTTTACATTCTCGCCGAAGTCTCTCGCTGAGGCTTGAATAACATTATCACATCAACGACGAGGAACAACAGAGTGACCTTTTACACTCTCATACTTGGTCAACTTCGCGAGAATGTAGACGCTGCTTTAGAATAAAATTGTAAAAATCTAAACTGGTAAAAACGAGTTAAGAAGAATTCATTGCATGAATCTCAATTGACTTATCGATGATAAAACGTTTAATTAATTTTAATTATACATCTTAAAAAAAAGATATTACTGATTGTGAGACAAATTAAGAAAAAAAGAAATATGTAAATTAAATACATAGCTGGATGTAAGGGGGGCGTTCACATTGCATGTTTATTGTGTTTTACAAACAAGGCAAACGAGTCTGATTTGCCAATCTCCGTATTATATACTTCTTGTGCGTTGTGGCAGATAGATACAATTTTCAACTTATTTTCTATTAAGGCTTATTAAGGCTTTGAGCTGAGAGTACCGGTTTCCGATTTAATTTTTAATTTTGTGTGGCCCGAGGTATGTAACCCTCCTGTGTTGTGTACAATGTATGTATGATACATACATGTCTTCATAAGTCTGCAACGCATGTTTTGACGTTTGTTACAAAAATTGTCGTACGGTTATAATCATGGTGGTTCCTATCGAAACGACAATAATTCCCACTCTAAATAAGAATAAAGATTCCAAAGATTCTTAAACACTTTAAAAAGGGCTTGAAGCGAATCTTACGTTTCTCCTTTCTTAAATTTTCGAATTACTACACGGAGAGAAAATTACTATAAAAATTACTGTGCTCATACTACAATCGACGTGTAACAGGCGAACATATCCAATTTTACCGTACAAAAATTGGATATGTTCGCCTGTTAAACGTCGATTGTAGTATGAGCACAGTAATTTTTATACGAATTTTCTCTCCGTGGAGCAAGCTAAAAGAGAACGAGAAGAGAGCAGGAAAACATGGACCACTTTAATACTAGGAACTGTTTAGTAGGAAGACAAAATACGCAATTAAAGAGTACTTTACAATTAATAATGCTTGAGAATGGTTCAGTGCATTTTCATTTCTTACACTACTGTTTGTGTATTTTATATAGAACATGTCTGTGAACAATGTGTATGCACCTTTAGATCGTCTGCAATGCACAGAATCAATGAATCAATTTGGGCGTACAATTAATTATAACTATAAACTTAATCTAACTGGAATATTTCGGTTCAGTTACAACTGATACAATAAAATAATCAAATTAGCATGAAATTTAGAATTTTATTTTTAAAAATTATTTCACATAGATCAAGTGTAAAGTCGAGATTACAGTTAATTCAATTTTTCATTCAAATTTCATCCAGTTGACAAGTTCAACTTAAGTACTTTTTAATAGTTCTGAGCAAAAAATGCAAGCAAATCCGCCAATTTGCCACTGGAAATTTGGTTTTTTTTGCTGCTCAATAATTCTTTTTGCTGTCGAATCTCTTTTGCAACTCAGTTATCCTTTTTGTTCCTCAATTATCTTTTTTGCTGTTCGATATTTGTTCTTTAGCATTCCAAATCGTATTATTATGAGTTGACCATATTTTGCTGGCAAGATAATCTAGCTCCCGTGAAATAACTTTGTCACTGCTCAAATATTTTTTAGATACTAAATTTTCCTGCTAAAAAATCCTGCAATAAACTAAACTGCTGCTCAAATTTTTAAAAGCGCACCACACCTACATTTTTTAGAATTTGAACTTTATTCTAGTTTGTACACTGGAGAAAACAATTCCTAATAAAATGCCGTTTAATTTCTTTATTTCAAAAATCCTAGACTGGAGTTATCGGTGTTACCGTTTGAGACCTCTTTTTGAGGCTTCCACTTTGACGTCTTTTATAGGTAGTAAAAAATATATGAGGGAAAAATAAAAAAAAATTGTTGTAATCTCAAATGTTTCTTTAACAAAAGGGGGAAAAATTATACCTCTAGTTCTAGTTAATAAAATCACTCTGGAAAAAAATTATTGGAAATTGTCGTTTTTTTTTTTTTTTGGTCGGAGTTTACCTCTAGTTATTTCCAGTTGCTCAGATCGGTTGAATTCACGAATATGTATATAAATTCTATGGATATAGAATGCCAACTATACCAATGTTTTAAAAAGTGTGCGTGAATGGAAACTTTTTGATATTAAAATGTATCTTTTTGTTTTATTTTTTTTTTTTTTTTTGATAATTTATTTGATTTAATTCAAAATCAGAAAACCAGTTTATGTACTTGTACAACACAATTACACTCGCCAGTCCTCTTACTATTTTTATTATACTCCATTTTTTCATACAATGCCCATTTACTAAACACGTTTGACCACACAAGATTTTTTTTTGTGTCACGTGCATTTTATCAAATTTAGTCAGATTTTTTTTTTTTTGAGATTCAAAAAAGTCATTCATAATAATTATGTATTATCAAAAAATTTAAATTCAACAAATATTTTCCTATGAAAAAACTGAGGGTTTTTATTATACAATTTCCCTCGAAAAACATATACAATTCTTAGTAAAATTAGTAATTTTGCTATATAAGCAGTAGCGCATACAAAAAAAATTCTAAGGAAATTTTATTTGCTTTTTGTTTTAAATCTATACATTTACAATAAAACTGTAACGAGACCGTTTCTGTACGTGGAATATTTTTTGATAATTGTACTGGTATTGCAAATAGTTATCAATGTAGATATCAAAATAGCGATTCCTAAAATTTTTGTCTGTCTGTTCACGCATAACGCAAAAACTACTGGACGGATTTTAATGAAATTTGGTGTGATGATAACTTATTACCTGGGTCAACATCTAAAATACTTTTTACTCCGGGAAAATTTCTCATTCCCACGGGAAAATGGAAAAACCATTTTGAGCATGTGTACACATTAGGCAAAAACTATTGGAAGGATTTTAATAAAGTCTGGTGTGGTGATAACTTATTACCTAGGGTGACATCTAAAATACTTTTTACTCCGGGAAAATGCCTCATTTCCACGGGAAAATAGAAAAACCATTCTGAGCATGAAATTTGGTGTAATAATAACCTACTACCTGCATCAACACTTGGGATACTTTTTATTACGGGAAAATGTTTCTTTCCTTCGAGAAAATACAAAAACCATTTTGAGCATGTGCATGCATTACGCAGAACTATTGTTCTATGCAAATGCTTTATAATTATTATACTTACATATTTCTCACTTATTTTACGCGCGAACGACGTCGCGGACACAGCTAGTTAGGTAATAAATGGGTCAGATTACAAGAAAATTTGATACAAAATCCGAAGACAATCTCCAGCAGATAAGTTAGTTTTATGATAACAATTTAACAAAAATAAAATTATCAGAAAAAAAATAATCTTACCTTAACTACTGAGAGAAATTTTTGAGCTTTCATATTTTTTGCTGAAATGGTATTCACTCTTAATTGTTAAGGAGTCTCCACATTCTCGCCGAGGTTGGACGAAACAAGAATGTAGAGGGTCATTTCGTTGTGTCTTGCGGTTGGTGTTTTAATGTTATTCATATGGCTGAGCCAACCTCAGCGAGGAACTCGATGAGAAACCTCGTCCAACCTCGGCGAGAATGTGGAGACGCCTTTATTGAAAATTTTTTGATATCTTTGAGACGTCCAATTTTATCATTAAAGCATGATCAACAAATTGTTCTTACATATCCCCTGTTGTAATCAAAAGCCAGATTTGATTATTAAATGGTAGTTCATATGAAAGAAAAAAGTGACAGATTAACTAAAACGAATATTAATTTTCTTCAAACTCAATATAAATATTTGATTTATATTGTTCAGAGATTATGTCCCACTTGAGTTTAGATTTGATTTAGGTAGTAAAATTAAATCATGTAATTATTACGGATAATGGTTTGGGCACTCGTACTGGTTGGGCCGAGCCTGCCTCTTTTTTGAAATAATTATATTTGACGTACTGTTTTTTTTTAAATGGACTATAGACATACACAGTGCTAGATTTACACTAGGGGCACGGGCGGCAAAATTTAGAATCTGACGTTTTTTTTTTTTTTTTTGGTTCGTCACTTATTTTTTGTAGGAAAAAGTTAAAAAGTTATTAAGAAATTTAGGGAAAGACAGGGGCAGCATTTTTCACGGTGCCTAGGGCAGCATTTATAGTAAATTCGGTCCTGGACATACATAGTTATTTATAGTGTTGATATTAAACCTTTGATTAAAATTTACTCATACCTACACATATACATATCTTTAATCACAATAACGTAAATTCCTAGTACTTATTAGATTATGTGAAGATATACTCGTATGTATAGAAGAATACTTAAACCTGATACTAATTGTAAGTGTTTTATGTGTTTTAGATAACAATCAGCGTTGTTTTTAGTATTTCTATTTATAAATTTAAATAGTACTTAAAATGTACATTAAAATATCTTTAGATTTTATAATTAGCTATAAAAGTCAAGGGGGGGGGGGGGGGAGCGGTAGAATGTTTGTAGACTTACTGGTACGATTTTTAACTTGGGTATAATATTATTCATAGCCTGATTTAAAAATAACGTTATAATTTAAAATTATATTATACATATTATTTTTTAGCTTAAATCAATTAAAAAAGTAACACACATATTCGAATGGTAGGGCACTGGAACTTTTTCCTAGACAATAAGTAATTCAAAAATTGCCTAGGCAATAAGTAATTAATGTGGTAAACATTTTTGTACTAACTAGATTATTATTACTTACTATCATTTTTTTTTTTTTTTTTTTGGATAGGTGCACAACAGTTAAGGTCATATGCATCGTTTGATATAGATTGAGGTGAATAAACCGATTACTGATAATTAAATATGAGATATGGGTTGGTGGATAGCCGACAAATAGTCTACAGGTTTTTAAAAAAATTTTAATACTGTTAAAATGCTGAGCCCAGAATAATGATACTCATAAACTGGTCCACCTTAAAATTATACTTTTTGCGTAAATGAAAATTCCATATTTCTATGTATTTTGCTAAATACCTATGAGTGCATTATTAAAGAATTAATTTATCACAAAAATCACCAAATTCCCATCTTTTAAATCTTTAAGTAATTCCTACATTATAAAGTCTGCATTATTTGCATCGTTTAAATAAATATTTAATCGATATATGTACATATTTTATTAATATTTAGACACTCTATTACTACACATTACAATTTTATTATCGGAATCATACCTAATGTTTAATTAAACAATTCTAAGAACATTTTCGTTTTTTTTACAGGTACAGATAATTTTTTTTAAATACATACGATGGTAATCTCTTATGAATCATATGTATTTAATCTAAAGATATACTAATTAAATTACTAATTAATAAAACGTATTCATTAAAAAGTATTTTCGTTCAAGGTTTAAACGAGAAAAAATTTCAACGGTTTGTATTTCCCCGCGGATTTCCAATTAATTTCACTTGCGCTACTTGCTTCTTTGTTAAGATAAATACGGATGTAATATATTTTAAATGATTTTATTTTTTGGAATTACTTACTAAATATATAAGTAACCCGGTCGCAACATTCTGCGTAATACAGCAAATTTTCCAGGACTTACTTTTAATGGAAAAACTTCCTATCATATAAAACAGGTATGTATATTAGTTCAAAAAATAAAATTTTTAAAATAATTTACCGAAAGTAAATTTTTTAATTATTGTGTCCGACTTTTTTGGACGTTAGGTACTATACATTTATGTAACTTATAAAATTAGGTGGGTACTTATAGATATGAGATATATTTAAGTACATATAAAAGGTAGTTAGAATCTCTTAACTTATTTTGAGGGGTCATTACTCATTATTCATAAGTTTTTAACAATTAGAAAACTTAATTAGAAAAAACTTTTAAATTTTTACAAAAAATTAATTCAACAGATAAGGCCCAAAACACCCGGTTCTGGGAATCGGACGAGACTAGTTAGCAAACTAATCAAATATTTTCAGATTTTTAACGCTTTAAATTTCGTAAATTTTAGTGAATGTCATTTTTGGCTTCTAGGGACCTCAAAACAAATTTCTATCATAGTGCCGGGCTCAAATAGCATTATGACAGCGGTTGCAATAGCTGAATTTTCCATTCGGAAATTCGCTAAAAAATGAATATTCAAAGAGTATAATACTTAATGAAGTACAACAAACCTACCGATAGGGTCTCGAGAAGTTAAAAGTAACGTTCGAAAAATTTTAGCGTTAATTATCGAATTTTTTTTAAATATTTTAAACTCAATTGTGTGTTGAATCATGGTATCTATTAATAAATCAAATTATTAGAGAATAATCTAAAATAGATACTTTATAGTATTTATTTATTTTTTATATAAACTGACTTTTGAGAATATGACTAGAAATGATCGTTATATTACATCTGTTAAATATAAAGTTGGTTTCATAAAAATTTGGACAAGTCTTGTAGTTCATTTTGAAATTTTCTTTTTTTAAATTTCTTTTTTTAACATTGTAAAATTAACTGTTGTGAAGTTTTTCACGATATTTAAATAAAATTAGTTTTTAATAAAATTCAAATTACATAATTTAAAAAAAAAAAGTGTTCCAAATTTTCTTGAAACCAATATTATGGGTGCAAGCCAAAAAGAACTTTTTTACCTACATCTGCATTTATCTTTGTCTATCATATTAATAAATATACGTTTATTCACTCGCTCCTTTAAAAACATAATTACTTTGTTTGGTTGGTAACTATGTAAATAATACAATTTGTGTTGCCCTCACCTCAGTTTCTGGAGGTCTTTTGAGCTCGTGTTCATAATACTAATCTCACAAAAATAAGTTGTAAGAAACATATGTTCCGTTTAATAAAATTTTCGCAATAAAAAAAAAAAATAATAAATTAACATATGAAATTTATACATGGTGTTTTGATTCGATGTCTAAATTCCATAAGGAAAAAGTACGTCGCAAAAGTATTTTACATGAGAATTTACTCTTACTATAATTTTATTTTAATAATAATAATGTAGAAAAATAACAAGATAAAAATTTGCTAAGTGCATATGAAACACGCATTAGGACAGGATTTCGTAGTCAGCAACTAGAATTTTTTACAATTTTCGTGAATGATTATAATATTAAGAGCGAAAACTGTGGGTGATTTTGTACAATAATAATATTTTTGTACCCCTTTCCCACAAAAAAATGTTTTTTCTTCTTGTCTTCGTTTTTCTTACTAGACCGGTTTCGATCACTTTTGTGATCCTCTTCAGTAGTTGAAAGTACGGCAGATTAGAAAAATCGTGCATTGCTGATCATATTTGGAACACAAACCAGGAAATCGGAGAAATTAAATTAATTAAAGAAGTATGCCAACTGCAGAAATTGGACGCATACAAAAGCGTTTATATTGACAAATTTAATAGGAAAACTATAAATCAAAATAAAGGCCCCCATCCGGAATTCAGACTTATACAGTTTATTTGAAAAATCAGACAGATCAAGAAATTTCACAGAAGACGCCATTTTGTTTTCAGGATCAATCAATCAGAAACAGGCAACTCAACAGAAAATACAAACCAGGAGTATAAAACAGGGAAAAATTACTAATTTTGTCACACTCTCGATCAGTTCTTCAAGGTGTTAAAAAGACCCCACCAGTCGTAATCGACTTAACAAACCAGTTGAACGGAAGGCATACTTCATCGAATGAGCGTTTAAATCGGTTTTTGGTTGAATGTATTAGTTGACATTTTTGTTAACAATACTCAACTAAGGATCAATCTATTATTGCGATTTGCGATCAGATTATTAAAATTTCTAACATTTCTTTTTCTTTCAAGTATTTTACCTAATTCTCTCTCCTCTTTCAGATACTTAATTCTCTTTTTCTTTTAGGTACTTAATTTATATTCTCTTCTTTTTTAGGTACATAATCAATTTTCTCTTTTCTTTTTTAGGTACTTAATTTTCTCTTTTTATTTTAGTTACTTAATTCAGTTTCTCTTCTTTTTTAGGTTCTTAATATATTTTCTCTTTTCTTTTTTAGACATTTAATTTTTTTCTCTTTTCTCTTTTTGGTACTTACTTTATTTTCTATTCATTTTTAAGTACATAATCTATTTTCTCTTTTCTTTTTTAGGCACTTAATTTTCTCTTTTCTCTTTTTTTTGGATTCGTAATCTCCTTTCTCTTTTCTTTTTTTTTTAGGTACTTAATTCTCTTTCTCTTCTTTTTTAGGTACATAATCTATTCTCTCTTTCCTTTTTTTGGGTACGTAATTAATAATTTTTTATTTCAGCAAAGAACTACTCAAGATGATCACCAAAGTGATCGAAACCGGTCTAGTAAGAAAAACGAAGAAAAAAAGAAAAATAATTTTTTGTGGGAAAGGGGTACAAAAATATTATTATTGTACAATTTTCGTGATAAAAAATATTTTCTCCTTTTACTTAATATTAAAACTAGCCTTTAATCTTTTAGGATTAAAGCCTCTATACTCGAACGCGATTCAATACTCGAACAGTTTTGATATTTTATATATTAATTAACTTATTTCTAAAAGAAACCGATAAATATCAACTGTTCGAGTATTGAATCGCGTTCGAGTATAGGGGTTTTTACGTTATATATAGGTTAAAAAAATTAATAAGTTTTTAAAAAAATGACACCGTCTATTTAAATTGCATAAAATTGGATAGTGAAATATATCAATTTTCAACCAATTAAAAATCAATTTTGAATTTTTTTTTTAATATATAAGTAGTTACCTACATAATAAAATAAAGTAGAATAAATTATTTTATTTTATAGAAATATTTTTATTCACTGTACTTTTGCTTATTTATGTAGATATTCAAGGTTATCAATTAATATATAAATTGTGAAATTGAGACAACCTGTATATTTTAAGTAGGAAAACTATTAAAAAATTACAACAAAATTGCATTTAAGATGTGCTCCAGGGCCTCCACGGGGGTAAATTCGGTCCTACATATACGTATTTAACTGAAGGTAAAGCTCACATTGTAAAAAATCATACTTAATAATTAAATTTCAAAAGAATGAAAGTGATTATTGTTTAAAAAATTATATTAAAATATCAGTGAAAATTAGACAAAAAATCGTTTATATAATGAATTCTTAAAATTATACTTTTCTCTTAGTGTATTTAAATCCTTACTATATTAACATTTTATCTTTGTGGGTAACCGTATATTTGTTGGCTTTATTGGTCAAAAAATAAAAATTGAGTTATGTTAAAATACTTTTTTAATTATTGCAGGGTTTTGGTTTATTTAAAAATATATGTATGTATATTTCATTAAAGGCTTTAAAATGCGATAATAACTCAATTATGATAAAAAAAAAATACAAATTACAGCAATTATAATTTTAATTACTTTTTTTTTAGTTGTATTAAATGCCGGCTAATTCGACATGTAATTAATTAATCGAGTAATCACTAATCAGTTAACTAATAATTATATTTTTGTTAATGTGGACGTAAAATTAAGCGTAAAATTATGAAAAGTTCAACATGCATTCGAACTTTTTTTATCTTGCACCATTAAATAACTACCAATTTTTTAGGGAATTCAAGACGGATTTTTGGAATTTCGGGCGAGTCATTATAAAGCACAATTCAGTTTTTTTATTTTTTTGTATGTGTTTATTTTTATACATATTATTTATTTAAATTAACAATTAGAGTTACACAGGGACTACAATTTGAAAGCCATCTATTTTGAGATATTGTACTAATATTCACCTAAAATTATGAGAGAGAAATTGCAGAAATGTAGAAAAATTTTTACGGACATAGTCGAGTGCAAGAATCGAACCTACAACTGTCAATCTGTATATCCCCTTGACTAGTCGTGTGTTTGATTATGTTACAGAATCAAAGTGGGACAGTTTCGAGGGTTTAGTAAACTTGCTGTAATAGTAAAAATAAGTAGTTAGTTGGTAACAGTGGCTCAGTGAACCCAGATCCATTTGTACGGTAAATATTACGACATCATACATTAAATTAATGATTTATTTTAAACCATTCAAACTTTTATTCCAATATTGATTCGTGATTCAATAGAAATGATTTTATCGATGCATTATTTTTTCAAAAAAAGGAGTGGTTTAAAATAACATACAGTCCGTGATTTGTTTCAACAAAAAAAAATGTCAACTGATGAACTCTTCTGCGGTTAGAATGCGATACGCTATGCGATATCACCTGATAACGATATGTATATTTCTATGGTAAAATTATTAATGCGAGTATACACCATGCAACTAAGAAAATGCATGTAACTATTTAAATTTAGTTATTCAACAGTTCATTGTAATTTACCTGTGCAGCTATTGTGCCTCGAGAACTTGTCTATTGTATGCTATCTGATGCGATTATACAACGGTTTGTTCATCAAGGTGTGCCTATTTGTCCGTCAACTGTTCTCTGAACAACGTAATCTACTGAATTTTTTGATTCTTCAATTAAATAATAGAAAATAATTACTTTTATAAACAGTAAATAAAGTAATAAATATACCAGAGAAGAGTGAAGGCCACTTTAAAGAAACTTTAATTCGCGAAAATACAATAAAACAGACTTTCATTGGCTGTGTTTACCCTCTTTTCTTGATCTGTATCCAGAAGCGTAACTATAATGGAGCAGATGGAGCCGTCGTCACTCAAGGGCGCATGAGAAAAGGGGGCGCAATTGGAAAAAGTAACAGGGTGAAACAGGAGAAGTAAAAATTTGGCAAACTAGAAAAGGGGTTTTTTTTGCTCGCCAAGGTAATTTTTGACAATTCTTTTTCTGGTTCTGCTATTTTTGTGCTTTTTGTATTATTTGTAGGGAGTACTTGAGTCGAAGTCGCTCCAGGGAGTAAAATTTGTAGTGACGCCTCTGTCTGTATCTATACTTCATAACTAAAAATTGTGGGAAAAAAGGGGAAATGGTGGTGTTTACTAGGACTGAGAATGGATCACTAACGTAGTCTAAACTTTCGCAGTCTTTTTTGGTTGCAGATTAAAATCAAGTAAAATGTGACTATTAAGAAGACACTTTGGGTCAGTGATAGTTTCTTATCAGAATTTTTAAAAAGTACTGTTACTAAAAAGGCAAAAAACATAAGAAATAAAAAATGAAGAGTACAGGCGAAAAAGGATGAAGGTCCACTTGGTACTATTTTGGTATTATAAAACAAATTTTTAACTTTAAAGACTTTGTACTTACATTGGACGTTCATTGAACGTACATCTCTTATACATACAATCACTGGTACCTTCATCTTTCTTCGCCTGTACATCTTTTTTCCAATTTCTAAGAGGTGCTATAGATTATATGATAAGAAATATATAAATATGTATACAAATCACATTTTAGACAAAAAGTGGACCCTCATCTTTTTTCGCCTGTACTCTTCAAATATTTTATACTTTTTGAACAATAAAGGGCATTGGATCACTGAGTGCCCAGCGAGTCATAGGTTGCCGAAGACCTGATGTAGTGCCTAGGGGTAAGGATCCAAATTACAATTATATAATCAACTGTCAAATAAAGCTATCAGTCACGGGAAACAGAGATACATTTAATCGAACTTTTTTGACACTGTATTCTGGAGTAAAATAAGAGTTACGAAGACCATCTTTTGTGATTCTGAATATCATATATTCTATATCCACGCGAACGAAGTTGGAGGTAAATATGTACTGACTTTAGAAACAGACTGTACCTACTCATAACGTCGATATAATAATAATAAAATAATAAATTAATAAACGTTTTTTGCTAATTTAATACTTTGACCTGCATTGATAACACTAAATAACTGAAAATAAACATTAAAAAAAATTTAACTGACTTCGCCGATTTTAAAATTTAATTTCGATTCAAATTTTGTATTTTTCCATTGATTAATTCAAAGTACAGGTTATTTTCAATGGAATAAAATTTAAAAATTAAAAACAGGAAATCACTATTTGATACGGTAATGGTAATTTTTTTGCAACTTACTGTACCGTAAAACCGTCTAGACCCGGACACTTTTTTACATTTTTTGGTTAATTTTATATTTATACATACATGTTTCCTTCATAGATATTACCAATAAAAGTATTACCATTAGAAAGAGTATATATTATTTGTTTATCCTGTAACCATTAGAAGATATATTACAAGATATTATTTGTATACCCTGACCCATTTGGTTCATTATAAGTAAAAATAAAAAATAAAAATAATAATTAGTAAGTATCCGGGTCTACACCCTAGATCGGTCTTGACCCGGACACTTACTTAAATAATGTAATAACATGCAAATTAACCTCTCCCGTCGGGGTTAGGACAGTGTTTTATATCGTCTGATGTGTTTGAACCTGTCAAAGGCTTCAAAACATTTTGTGGGAAGGGAGAGGGGTCAATACATAGTATGTCTCTCTATGAAGTAAACATGCGATATGACACCAGAAGGAGGCATTAACCGCGTAATTCTGGCGGGAATATAACGTATGGATAGTGGAAGTTACAGCCAGTGCGAATCGCGGCCATAATGTAATAAACTGATGTGTCCGGGTTTAAACGGATATATGTATATAGCATATATTTTTTTTATATATACATCGAATATAACTTCAAACATCATTAAATGATGCACGATAAAATTCTGAACACATCAAAATTAAAACAATATGACAATTATGACGAAAATTACATGTCTAAGTTAGACACATTTTATTTCTTTGTAAACTGGAGAATAGTAATCCTGTAAAATGAGATAGTAAAAGTTGAAATCCGTAGTTTTTATTGGTACAGCTGTTTAGAGGATGTTTTTTCTCTCTCTCTTATGACGTCAAGAACAAATGTTCATTGTTGCAGGTTAATGTAGAAATTATTTACTTTGAAGATTGGTGCAAAGTGTCCGGGTCTAGACGATTTTACGGTATTCAAAATTCATATCAATCACAGACCAGTGAACATATTATATATTATATTATATAGACTAATTCAGCGCCTCGGAGGTAAAGTATGTTATGTCACAAAAGTAAAATCTTCCAAGAGAGGTGTTTTAATGATACTTAGAAGCTATCGTACCTTGGAGAGCATAATTATAATTATTTTATTGTTTTATTGACATATTGTTCTTAAACAAAAAACTTTTTATTTTTGTTAAAATTATGATTTTGATGAATTCAGAAAAAATTTTGACTTAACATAATATACCTCTGAGGCGCTGAATTATAAAAATGTATAATTGAGGCAATCAGTTAGAACCAAGTTCCGACCTTAATAGTATTCTATAATATAGTAATGCATTGTATCCGTAGTAACGTTTACAAATAAGTATTGTAAAAATATAATATTGATAAAATTTTATCTTTTTGAGAAGAAACTGCAAAATTTTAAAAGAAAAAAAAATGGTATTCGCTTTATTTTCAAAGTACGTACGTATACAAATTATGTCCTGCAGTAATTATAGTCGCATTTGCTCAAAAATTGTCATTATATTATATTCCTTCGTCTCACCCTGTTAAGACGGTTCTACACGATGCTACGAACACCTTCCAACATTGGACGTTCGATGGTTCATAGCATCGTGTGGCCGTTGTTCGAACCTGCGAGTGTCCAATGTCGAGCGTCAAACATTCGCATTTGGCCATGTCCCGCTCGATGTCGGTATTCTTGCACCGAGTCAAAGGGATGCTTCGAACGTTTGAAGGTCAATGTTGGTTGCGTTGGTTGGTTCGACTCAGCAGCTGCACGACTCGTTCATGTGAAGAGAGACAACATCAGTGTATAACATTAGAGATAACATCAGACAGATAACAGCCTCGTCCACTGAATAAACGTTTGTACCAACACATCATCATTCGTATTGGATCAAACATTCGATTCACCGTGTAGCAGATGCATTCGTCGCACCAACTATCGAACTTAATTGCCTTAAACGTTCGATCGAACGTTGGAAGTAACGTTCGTAGCATCGTGTAGAACCCGCTTTACCTGCTTCAAGAAAAATCCCTACAAACTGGCTTTACGCTTTGTCTAGTAGTAAAATATAAAGTGTTCATTGGTTTGTGTGGTAACTACCTACTAACAAACCTATAACAGTTTTCTTATTTATTTCGTACAGTCTGGTATAGGAAATTGCTTCCATTCATCTTTTCAAAAGAAGTAAAAAAATACTGAAAGAAGAATATTATACTCTCCAAATTAATTTCATTTAAGTTTATATGAGAAACGCTATCAGAGCCTATAAGAAATGCAGTAACGAAACTAACGGATTAAAGAACATTGTAATCATTATAACGACAAAAGTTTTGATCTTTTGTAAAAAAAAAAAAAGAGAGACAGACCTCTTCTATTTATTTCTAATACATACATAATTTCTTCATATTTCTTTACTGTCATATATTTTATTTGTGTAACTAACGAATGTGACAGAAAAGGATGGCAAAAAAAATATTAATGTAAGATCATCCCCCTTTTAAGGGATTATGTTTTGAAGTTTATTTGTATTAAAACGGTGAGATGGGGTCGATAATGATTTGAATAATAACGTTGCTTAGCAATATGTTTTACCAAGGATATATTATCTAAACATAACATTTTTGTGTCTGTATATGAATGGGAAATTTTTAATACGGATTTCATAATACAAACGGAATCTAAACAGAATTATGGGTGGTAATATAAATATACATTATTCGAGGAAATAAGTAGATATACAATTTGAAAATAATCTCACAAACAGTTACTCCCCTATAATTGGGCGCGTCGAAACTACTGATATAACTGCAGGCGTCGAGATTCAAGGCGAAATCAAAGAAAAGTTAAAAATTTAGTACCCTAAGCAGTGAAATTTACGATAAAAGAAACTGTGGGTATCTCAACTTCAGACACTTCAGAATATTAACTTTAATTACTCTTAATTGTGTTTCAGTTACTTCTTCATGTTTCGAATTAGGATCTACAATTTATTGTAAAAACAGATGTTTTTTGTAGTTACCAATCGCCCGGCTTTTAGTGAGAAACGAAGTAAAGTCAGTAGCTATACTATATTTGCTTCGGTACCAGACTTAAAATTAGAAATTCGCTTTTTTTCCAAGCTTTACTCATTTGATTTTATTCTAATGAAAATATTCGCTTCTTCGCTATAAAGTAGGAAAATACTCGAAGGAGCTTAGTAGGGTAGAATAAACCTTTTACTTACTGATCTTTTCTGCGCCGATAAAAACTAAAAAATAATCTTAGGTATAACATTTCAAATGTTCTGTTCAAACAATGGCAGTGTTAACTTTTTATTTAACGGAATAATTTACTTCCAAACAAAAGTTAATAATTGGAAAGAACAAACTATTGGAAAAACCTCAAACTTACAAGCCAAGAATGTTTAAGTAATCATCCAAAACATTTTAATTAAAAACTCACTTACCGGAAACTTTTTCCATATTTCGTATCATAACTTGCCGCTGTATCACAATTGAGCGGCGACGTTTCACTAGCCTTGAACCCATCATCATCGACACCATCTTCAAATTCATCATTCTCTTCAGGCGCGATATCAATTAACGTATCACGTTGATTCGAGTCACTTTGTCCACGATTATCACTATCACCATGCGATGCCGATGTGGATTGTACTTTATTCACCTGGAATCGTGTGCGTTTATCAAGTGAACCCATTTCAATATTATCATTGTTACTACTGTTACTGTTCTCATTTTGATCGTCATGAGTTTTTTTTAATGAGCTACGTTTAGCCTCCGCATTATTGAAACGGTTTGACGTTTCTGTGATTTTTGACATTTTTTAGATTTTTTTTTTGATAATACTTAGCAACGAAGTTGAATTAAATGCCAACAAAAAAACACAAGTTCGTTTAAAACACTTTAAAAATTTCAGTTAAAAACATATTTCTCAAAATGAAAACTATAATTAAGAACAGAAATTAAAAATATTTATTTATTTCCAACTATTTTTCACACTTTTATTTAGAAAATTGTTTTATTTTAAAGCACAAAAATAGCCGGCTGTTTAAAACATTGTAACGGGGCAGCCATACAATGATCAATTCAGTTTGTTGATAACTACTGACTCGGACTGAATAGTCCGAGACACGTGGTGCCGTTTTAACAAGCGTGGTTTTCATTCACACACACACAATCATATACTGTACGTATATATAATATAAATATAACAGACTTCGTCATTGTCGCGTAGAATTTTGTTCGGCCGAATTTTAACAATAGAAAATAAAGTGAATCGTAGTTAGTTCGACTTGAACTCGTTACATGATAGAAATTTTTGTGTACGACCATGTGTTTGTGTGTGGTTTTGAAATATATTTGCTGTTAGTCAAGAAGGCAAAACTGCCGGTAAACTTGACTGTCTATGGTCTATGCACAGTGTACATGTGTGAGTTGTGTATGTGTATATGACCCCCACTATAAAATACTTTTTACACACACAATTACACCTTTTTCTATACGTAACTCACATATACAGTATCAAGAATCAATGTGGTGCCTCCACATTAGGAGCATGTAATGGATGTAATGCATTCGTACGTTTACATATATGCAAGAAAATACACAATGTACAACAAAACATACCCATGTAGATATTCACGAATGCATAAATTTATGTTCAGTCATGGTAAACATAGGCGTTTCAATAGTTTTTTGTTTTGGGGTATGTGTACATAAAGTATATACAGTATAGCAAATGTTTAAATTTACTGGTAATAATTGAAGACGTGAGTGGATAAAGGTATTATGTAACATTTTTTTTCAAAAAGTCATTTTTGGTAAAACTTTGAAATATCCTATGCTGAAACATCATAATTATTAAAATTTGGTTTCATTAGGTTCAGTAGTTTTGTAGAAATTCAATAATAAACATGTGCTATTGCATGGGAAGTATATGTAAATAAAAACTTTCAAACGCTTCTATTGTAAAATTATAAAAAAATGTTACATAACACCTTCATTCACTCATGTCTTCAATTAAAGGGGCAAGTGGAAGAAGTTATGTGACATTTTTTGCAAAAAGTTATATTTTGAAAGTATAATGTATAAAAATTTGATTTCATTATCTACAATAGTTTCGTAGAAATTTACTAATAAACATGTCGCTCGTTTGCGACAACCGTGACATAACTCAAAAATCACCTTTATTGAGGTAAGGGGTCACGAAAATGTCATTCTTTTTGCTAACAAAACGACATCACGCTAAATACATAAATGAGAGAACGAGAGAGGTTATGATTTTATACTCTATTGCACTTTTTCAATTGACTGCTATAAGTACTCTTTTTATTTTTAAAACTTTAAACCATCGTACTGAAAAACACCTTTTTTTGAATTATGTCAAGCTTCTCGCAAATGAGCGATGTGTTATTTATTACCCAGGAAGTATATGTAATTAAAAGTTTTCAAACGCTTCTACTGTAAAATTATAAAAATGTCACATAACTCCATCTTCCTTTTCTCTCCTTAATTGTTCTTATGTGTGTAGGATATTGGGCATTTCCCGAGAAAAAATAGACTGAATCTACGTAGATCTAAATTTTAAAAAGAATGAAGTTTTGAAGACTACTAATGAAAATCCTAAAGATTTGAAGACTGCAAATGATCCTTTCAACAGTAAACTTATGGCAAGTGACAGTGAGCTATCTATTGAAATGATTAAACTATTTAACTATAAGTTCTGAAGCCGTTCTAATTATATATTAACTACATAATTGACCCAGAAACATTTTTTAAATTGATACCCAGGTATGATTTCAGTTTTCATACATTGTAAAAGTAAATCCATTAATAATGTTACAGCATCTTCACAACTTTTATATAGGGTATACAAAATAAATAATAATAACGGAAATACTTTATGAATAAGAATTATGGCGCCAATATATTATGTATTTTTATATTACATTAAAATATATTCAAAAACAATTGAAAACAGTGGCACAACAAAATCGTGTTCGAACTTTCAAACAATAGACAAAACATAATTTTTTTATATTTTTTATTTTGTTTTGTTTAAATTATGGTGGCAGTGTCGGGTAATTCAATTTGAGAATTATTATAAAGGTAAATTCAGCTAACTGTTTCCTTAAGAAACACAGAGTTGTATTTAAAATTATAAATTGTTATTTTGTAGATTCATAACCGATGATTGTACTTATCATTTTATTTTTGTTACATTGATTGTAACGTTACAGACTCCTCCGCCACTGATTTTTACCTAGCTATTGTTAATAATATAAATAAAACCAACAGTATACGTGTCTTGTTTTCACTTCCACAGACAAATCGAAATAAGAAAAAAAAGATTAATATAATATTTAGGTATACCTACGGTGTTCATTATTATTATATTACTTTCATATTGCTTATAGCAAGCAATTTTTTCTAGTAGCATGTGAATGAAGAATTTCTATATTAAACGTGTTCGTAACCGGTTACAACTGGTTAACGAGGCCCAAAAGATCGTCGTTAAAATCGATTGTCGTTTGAATCTTCCAAGCAAATTATATTAAACCGTATGGTTATGGTCTCTATGATAATGGTAATACAATTCCAACAATACTTAAAAATCAGGATTGCTGCAGATATCCGCATCCGCATTTGTATTATACGGATTTTTGCAAATTAACACTTTACGGTTCGATACACAAAATTTGTGTTATAGCCAGAATCAGTGTTATAGCCGTAGAGACGGATGGCGATCAGTGATCACACGTGTGTGCGATATTACCGCAAACAGGTATAGACAAATAACTACTCTCTCTCTCTGTGAAGATTTCTGTAAGCATTTACAAACGGATAACACATAAGTAATAATATATTATTATACACATAAAATTTTATATTACCAATTTTAGGTACTTTTCTTTTTCCTTTTTTTTGTAATTGTATTGGAATGTGTAAACCTAACTGTAATAAAAGTGTTTAAGTGTATTTTTTTAATATTTTTTATTAGTTTATTGTTATTATATTTTCTGTTATTGCTTTTTATTAAAAATATGTATGTTTACATGTGTTGAATTACTTCGTAATTTATTAATATAAAGTGCTTCTTTTTTTTAAAATTAATTCTCTAAAAATATTTCGACCCTTGGGGAAGTTTACTGAGTAGAATACGCGAATGGCAGTGTTAAAATGAATTACATGGAAAACAAATGATCAGCGATACAAGACTGTTTCAACGGGCACTTGACGATTCTTATCAGCTTCCTCAGCCAATGCTTAGTTTTCCCAATTGTTAGTTAGTGTTGAGTTTTCCTAGTTGTTCATTAGACCAGCGTTCACTTAAGAACGATTGCGTGAAAAATCGATACTGATATTACTGATAAACCATTCAAGTTTTATTTTTAAAATATAGGCATAACTAACCTTCGTAAATATGAATATTGGTGTTTATTTTTTTACTTTTTTTGTGAAGAAAGGAAAGAAAACTGCTTAACTTCAACTCTCTCGCATTCTCGAACGTCGCTTTTGAGAAATCCCACCAAATGTTACCTTTGAAAAATCCGCATTTGCAGTTTTTTTTGTATGTCACGTTCGTAACAATATTCCTTTATATAATCTGTAAAATGTAAATGTAAGAAAAAGTCTAACAAAATTATTTTTGCCTTTTTGTAATTTTATTACTCCAACTCCCTAGATAATCTTCCTTTTGAAAATCCCCAAACTGTGAATGCTATCAGGAGTCGACTGTTTTATTAGAATTCTGTTATTAGTAACTTTATTAAAAATAAACATTTTCATTTAAACTAATGTATCTCGAACTGTAATAAAACTTTATTGAAATACCTAATTATTGTAGGAGTTATGACGCCACTAAAAACAGCAATAGCATTTCATATCGCATTATTCATTAGACAATAAATAGTGATAGTTATACAATAAAAAAATAAAATAATAAAAATGTTAAAAAAAATTAGTTTTTATGAATTGTATTATATAACGTCTCTTACTCATCTTTCAAAGTGTTCATATTCCTAAGTTCTAATTTCTGATAAATGAGTCATATAAATAATCAATCTACAAGAAATTACGTGTCTCATCTACGTCAAAAATTGTGCGAATTTTTTTTTCTCTTTGGTAGTTTGAATTCTGACGCAGACGCAGATAACGGGAAATAGATTTACAGAATCAATATTTTCCGTTTATTAACTGACCTGTCTGTCAAGTGATACGAAATTGAACACCAGATGAATGTTATATTATTTTCATTGGTGGTTTGTTTACCTTCAACTTGGAATACAATTTTTCAATATCAAATTAAATCGATTTTGCAAGGATATTATATTCTTTCAGTCAATTAAAATATGATATACGATTTTCATCAGCGTTATTTGTACTTGATAACTTATTTATATCTGATTTTTTTTTTTTTTTTTTTGAATTTATTCTTACTATATGAAAAATCAGACATTTTGACCATTTGCTACAGATTTAACTTTGCTCCTATACTTTCCCGTGACATTATCCTTAATGCAGCAATTCTGGAGTAACTTTTCGAATTTTGTTTTCCGATCTCGATTAAAGCTTGATCTCGGAATTGGAACTGACACTTCAAAATTCCGAAATTTCAGAATTTAAATTTAAATACTCAGATTAAGGGATGATTCAGGGTTGTAGAAAAAAAATTTTATTTTTTTTCTCTAATATTTTTGTTCCTTTATATCCCGAGAATCATCAGCTAAAATCTGGAAACGAAATATGAAACGGTCGCCGAGTTATATGTATATATAGGTATGCAGTAAAGTGGTTGAATTGTCCTCTTGGATATACGTGTGTGTTTAAAATAAAGGATCAGAATCCTTATTCAAGTTTTTCAGTGTGCTGGGGTTTAACGTTGGACCGCACGCCTTCCTAGATTTTCCAGTGCAGTGTTTTCCCAAAATTTTAACAGGTTGGTTGTCTCTTTTATTAATGTAATTACATAATTACACAATTACATTAATAAGAGAGACAACGAACGTGTTAAAATTTTGGAAAAACACTGCACTGGACAATCTAAGAAGGCGAAGACGGCTAGAAAACAAATGATTGTTGAGCAGGCAGAATTATATGAGGAAACCTTCTGGTTCCTGTATGGTCTTGGGATAGCGGATTAAATAAATGTAAGCAATTTCTTTGGATTAATCGGTTTTAATACAAAAAAAATTAGAAAAAATCTTTAAGTGCCTGTTACACAAAACTACATTTTCAAATCGGCTGCCACGCTGCAGCCCGTAGCTCTCTATTAATTATAAGGTTTAAGGGTGGGTTGGAAGCATAATATTTTTTTTAGTCTCTGAACCTAAAAAATTCACTCCGTTTAAATTTCAACCCTTTTTTACAGACAAAAATAACCAAAAAAAACCCGGGATTTTTCGATTTTTTTTTTAAAAGCTTACAGTTTTTTATTTTCGTTCTGAATCGATGTAACTTTAGGTTCAGAGACTCAGAAAATTTGTCTTTTTCAAAACGCTGTTCGATTTTCTAAGTTCTGACCACCCGTTGAAGCTGTGTGCTGGCAGCCTAAAACGATGTTTTTTTTTTGAAGCGTCGACTTTGACACTGCGTATAAAATGGAAATTAAATTGCGAGAAAATTAAACTGCGAGAAAAGGGAAATTTTTTTGGTAGTCGAAGCAATGCCTAATCATGTGTATAGGGTTTCAGCTTGATTGCATATTAGGTTTCTTTAGAAAAAATTAATGAAAATGTGTCTTTTTTAGCTTCTAACCCTGAATAACCCCTTAAAGCCCTAAGGATGGTGTCTTACTTAAGTGTGTTCAGCATTGTGTTTGAAATTATAGCGTCATGTTAATACGTACGCTTACATCGTGTTGCTAATGAGAGTTGTTTTTTTTGGGGGGGGGGGGGGGAGGGGGTAAGGGATTTTTATTCTGGAACACAAGTCCGTGGAGAAAATGCAGGCCCCGGGAATACTCTGCATTTTTTTAAAATTTTTCTCCAAAAATACAAGCAATGAGCAAAAAAAAGTTTTTCTGCTTTTCTGCGACCCCCCTACTAACAGCTACGGACCTTCTCCTCAAGTCCAGGCCTCGGGACTGCGACCTCTGCTACCCCGTCCTCTCATCGAGCCTGCTGGAACAGAGTGTTTTCCCGGTGAAACAAAGTAGCCTATAATCGCCATTCTCAAGTCATCTCTGTGTAATGTTTTAGACCAGCCGCACACTAGCAACTTTTGCAACAGGCAACTAAATATTTTAATCACTTAAAAGTTGCTTTTTCGTTTTTACAAGCGCGCATTAGTTGATTAAATAGTTTCTCTATACAACCAATATACAATTTTAGTAGAGAAATGGATTTTATAGTAATTGCATGTGTTTGCGCTCTGGAATTATGGAAAAAGAAACAAAAACGCAAATGATTGTGGATTCATCCATTAGTGAGCCAAAGGCTTCTTAACGGTCAATTTTATAAATTATTTCAAAATTTAAGGGAAGATAAATATAATTTTTTTAATAATTTTCGGATGATTGTCAAAATTTTTGATAATTTGCAATATTAAGTTCATCCATTCTCAACAAATTTTTCACATATCTAATTCAACCCATAATTTTTTTTAAGATTTTTATCAGAGTATTGTTAATTTTGTATTATATATTGTTGGTCGTTTCTCGATCTCACTAATAAAATCTTCAAAATTCAACGTCATGATTCAATTTCACAAAAATGAATAAAAAGGGCATAGCCGGGTAAGATAGGGAAAACGGCCCTTGACGCAAAATTGATTGTTTTTATAGGAAATAATACTTCTTAGCCCCAGATACATTCCTGCCAAATTTCAACCCTCCGAGGCTAATAGTTTATGAATAAACAAACAGACAAAAATTTTCAAAAAAAAATTTTTTTGACGAAATTACTGAACCGATTTATTTGAGTTTAATATATATTGTGTACCCACCTTAGACGAAGTAACGAAAAAAAAATTAACGTTATATCCCTTTATTATACTAATTGTTTTAAATTTTTAAATTTAAGAAAATTTTTTTTTGGCACTTAGGCGTTAGCGACACCCACCATTTTCTGTTCAATAATTTGTCTCTTAGTACTCTATAACATATATTTTTATGGAAAAATTTTAGTTGGTAGAACATAGTAATATTTCAGTACAAATGCATGCCATGTTCGGTACTACATATATTACTTATGTATAAAAAGGACTATAAAATAAAATATCTACCCTATTTCTAAAATAATATAATTACATACGTTCATAACTACGATAAACTAGTTTAAATTTACAAAAGTCCAACACTATCTGCCGTTTGTCTTTTTTTATCAATAAAACAAAATAGACATTGATTTCTCTTTTGTTAGAGTTTTTTCCTTTGTAAGACGTCAAGTGAAACTTTGTTAGCTCATACACCACGTCTTACGATGTCAACAATTTCATACAAAGTTGATTAGCTATCAAAATAGTATACCAGTTGATCATTTCGTTATAATTCCCCATGACCCGTCATCGTGTTAACAAAATAAGACAGACGGCAGATAAAGCTAGACGTTTGTCTAAGCTTGTTTGTCGTAGTTATGAACGTATGTAATTTTATTACAGAAAAAATCCACTTTCTGCACCTTCTTAAGAAGTGCAACAAAAACATCAAGTGAGAGGGACAAGCTACATATTGCGTACAATTGTACACTACTTTCTTCAAGTTAGTTATATGTACATGTAATAACTACAACAGGTTTTAGCCGGATTGTTGTTATTACTATACATTGTTGAAGTTTTTTGTTCCATTTTATTAAGTTATGGGTTATTATTACTGAAGCAATGTTATTACTAACCCATAACAAGTTAATGTTTATTATTATTAAAGCAATGTAACATTTAAGACGTATTAACATTTAAGACGTAATATTATTTAAGACGTATATAGTATCTTTATTTGAATAAAGTTTCTAAAACTTATAATTTTTGTTGAGTTAGATACAATTTTAATTAGTAAATATGCTGAGATAATTTTATTGATTTCATTCAAATATTCAGATTCATGGTAAAATTAACCTTGAAAATTATTTTTTAGCAAGTTAAAACATATTTTTTATAACAGCTCAAAATATATATTTTTTTAGACCGTCACAGGAACTCCAAGAACTGCAACTCAGGGGGGAAGAGAACATTTTATTGCACTGCTTAGAGTTCTACTGTGTTTTAGAAATAAGGCAGATGCTTTACTTTATGGTCCTTTTTATACATAAGTAATATATGTAGTACCGAACATGGCATGCATTTGTACTGAAATATTACTATGTTCTACCAACTAAAATTTTTCCATAAAAATATATGTTATAGAGTACTAAGAGACAAATTATTGAACAAAAAATGGTGGGTGTCGCTAACGCCTAAGTGCCAAAAAACAATTTTCTTAAATTTAAAAATTTAAAAAAATTAGTATAATAAAGGGATATAACGTTAATTTTTTTTTCATTACTTCGCCTAAGGTGGGTACACAATATATATTAAACTCAAATAAATCGGCTCAGTAATTTCTTCAAAAAAAATTTTTTTTGAAAATTTTTATCTGTTTGTGTATTCATAAACTATTAGCCTCGGAGGGTTAAAATTTGGCAGGAATGTATCTGGGGCTAAGAAGTATTATTTCCTATAAAAACAATCAATTTTGCGTCAAGGGCCGTTTTCCCTATCTTACCCGGCTATGCCCTTTGTCATAAGAAATAGTTATAAGCAACTAAATAGTCACCAGTGCGCTCCAACTAACCTGAACATACATTTTCCATTATCATCGGCAACAGTTCTCTCACTCATAAAATAGAACATGATGTAATTTTTTAGTTGCCTCAATTTAAAAATCACTAGTGCTCTGGGTTCAATACAAAACAATACGTTTTATACTCGGTGATTTAAAAGTTGCTTTTAGACATGATAAAAAAATTGCTAGTGCGCGGCTAGTCTTAAGCGAATTGGTTAAACTGTTGAGGCATGGAAGTAAGACAAACAAGAACAAACCAACCAACCTACTTTCACATTTATAATATTAATAAGGATACAACGGATAAGGATGTGATTTGAAATTTTTCTTGAGGACATGAATCCTATATTATAATTTAAATTTCCTACGATCAGTTTACTCCACAACTCCACAAGTAACATGTCTCGCTATAATAAAAGGTAAAACAATATTACTGTATGTGCATAAATGCATTATGTAATTATTAAAGGTCACAAATACTTAGTCAGATCATAAAATGTTAAATTGTAGAATTACTTGTTTTAATTTCTATTAACGTTATTTAATAATTTTAAAAAATAAATCATGTAAGTGGTAATAGTACCTACTTGATATTTTTCTGTTTTAAAAACTGCGATTAAATGCTTCTAATTGTAAGTACTTAGTATTTGCATACTCGTGCTTATATTCTCAGCAGAGATAAGATTAAATCATGCAAAGTGCACTGAAAACGTAATAATTCATAAACGTGACTTACAATTAGACGAAAAAGGAAAACGTATTTTTGTAATTTATACAGTGTGTCCCATAGAACACTGGAAGGAATACAACTATCTCTTTTCTCCAATCACTTATGGGCATTTATGTGCATTTTGCAGAACTATGTTTAGTACGGTGCAGTTATTCAAAAAAACGGCCTAACCTCAACATCCAAAGTAACAGTTTCACTCCAACTCGAAATTGTACGAGTTACTCCGCGAAAACGCGTATTAATTAACACTTTGCGGCGCTCGTACGCCGAAACTATTGATTTTACGAAAAAAATTGTTAAGACACAAATTGTAGGAAATTTTCTCTAGTTTAATTTTGTGTATAGATATTTTCCTCGTAAAATGACTCGGAAAGGAGATATCGTCAAAAAACTGCTTTTCGACGCCATTTTTCCAATATGGCGGCGCGAGCGGCAAAGATACGAGGTGGCAAAATGGAAATTCGAAAAGAGCACCTTAAAAGCTATAAAATCACCCATTTTCAAAACTCCCGGAAAACTTTCCAGGTAACCCCTTTTATCTGAACCAAATGACTGTACTAATAGACGATATTAATTTTTTAACAAATATTAACAATTTTAAGAAGTGGCAGGATCCTGAGCAGAGGCGTAACTACAATAAAGCAAGAGGGGGAATCACTCTAGGGCGCACGATAAAAAGGAACGCAACAAGGAAAAGTTTTTCCCTTGGTCACCATTACTATTTTTTGCGGGAAAGAGACTAGTAGTAGTGAATTTATTTATTTTTTTGCTCAATAGTATCTCATTTCATCAACGGCAGGGTTACTTCAGTCAAATCTGCTCCAGGGCGCAAAATTTGTGATTACATCTCTGATTCTGAGCATCCATGAATTGTATTCAAGGGTAAAAAAATGTGTATCGGAACCGCGCAAGTAAAAAGTGGAAATTCACGATTAGAAATCTAAGTATGCTTTTACTGTACCAAACATATTTTATCATAGTATTAGTTGTTCTAGTCGCATACAATACATATGTATGTTTAATGAAACATAAAAACGTTGATGTTAATTGAATTTTTATATCCAAAAAGTTAAAAATTACCAAATTTATGACCAACGAGTCATAAAAAAATTATATAATGGTCCTTGAAACTTATTGTTTCACATAAATAAAATAATAAAACTAAAATATTAAATAGTTATACGTTTTTTAGTTAATTTTAAAAGCATTGATTGAAAATGGACACGATACAAAAAAAATTTATGATCCAAATTAACTATTGTATGCGTATATGTCTCTTCTCCCCATTCAAATTGGGAGTGATGGTGGAAGCGCCGGAAACCTACAATTTTTATTATTATAATCAGTATTATAAAATGCATGTTTTATATACTGGTCGTATTTGATCCGTGATAGAAAAATTTCTTGTGTATATGTACTACTAAACTGTGCAAATATGTAGGTAATATTACAGGACCGGCGAAATGAGGGGCCCTCGGGCACAACAAAAAATTTTCAAACATTTTTCTCCAAAAACACAATTGACGAGCAAAAAAGATAACATCTTCTCACTTTGTCCGGGCCCTTAATCGAGGCTGCGGGTCCCCTTTTTAAACTCGCGCCTTTGGGGAATTACCCCACCTGCCCGACCATCTCACCGGTCCTGGATACTAGTCAGAAGCTAGTTTTGCTACCATATTTAGAAACTTGCAGAGGTTACATATTTAAATTTTTGCTAGTGCACGATTTAGTAGTAATATGGCCATTTAGAATAATTTCGTTATTAGTTCATTTTGTTTCCCAAAAGCACATTCAGATCAACGTTATAAATATTATAAATGCAAAAGTGAGTTTGTTTGTTTGGCTGTTTGTCTTGCTTTCACGCCTCAACAGCTTAATTAATCATTTTATATTTTTCCACAGAGATATAATCTGAAGCAAAGATGGTTGTAGGATGATTATAGGTGGTTATTCTGTAAACATTCTATTTCAGTAGGAAAAATGTCCCTCTAAAAAAGTAACAACTCCCAATGATGACACGATGTAAATATTCTATACATGTTAACATGATGTCATAAGTTCAAACACCACGCTTAAAAACCCACGAGTAAATGCTAGTAAAAAAAATATGTATATCTAGACATTCAAAGTATGTATATCTATAGACATTCACAATAAAATCGATCACTTATCACTAATATGTGTAGTCAGGGCCGGATTTACCTCTGTGGAGGCCCCGGGGCGCTTCTAATGTAGTAGACTCTGAACACTTCCCGTGTGTAGGTCTCTGAATACTTTTGTGAAGGCTCCATTGGAAAATTTTCGAGATTTTTCAAATTTTCCCGAAAAATAGGGTTGGCAAGCAAAAGAAACAAAAAGCGCTTATCCTTAATTTTAAAACCTTATTCGATTTTGTGGAGGCCCCTATTGTGTGAAAGCCCTGGGGCACGTGCCCCAAGTGCCCTTATGTAAATCCGACTCTGTGTGTAGTATCATATTATTATTAATAACAAAGTATAAAATAAATCCGTTATGTGTATAACACTACTTTTTATGTTTAAATTGTTATCTGATCCCAATAAAAAAATATTTGACGTTTCTTCGAAAAAGAAAAGATTATCATTTCAACCCGTTCTATAATTCTAAGAATGAAGATTTTAAAAAAATATTCCAATCGAAACAAAAGGAACTAGGCAATCATATTAACAAATCTTAACAAAATAAAAAATTCCATTATCAATTAAGTTTTTGGAGAAAATTGTGAAAATAATTTTTTCTACAAATTTTAATAATTCTGATACTTTTGACAGATTACCTTTATGACGTCACAGACATCGCGATCTTTTGAAGTGCTGTTTTTAACTAAATGATATTTTTTAAAATTTTTCGTGTTTTAATTAATTTATTATTTATTATATATCTATCATTTTTAAAAAAATTTTCGTATCGATTATCAATATTATTTATGATATAGATTTGAAGTGAAACCAAAAAATTGTATTTATTTTTCATTCAAAAACCCAATTTAACCATTCTTTTTGTTTTTATTTTATTTTTAATTAGGTATCATCTCAAAATAAATAACTAAAAATAATGGTTATATCTATAAATATCACCTCTGTAACCACATGCAAAAAATTTGTAAGACAACGTTAACCACAGTCACGAATTATCGCCAAATATTATTGCGAATTGTTATTCGATCTTTTGGTAAGTAGAGATACAAAAACTTGTTTGCTGACCCATGTTTATTGAAGACTTTGTGGCTTAATATCTGTTGTATTTATTTAATTTTCTATTGGTTTTTAAAAGAACCACGAGACTGAAATGTGTCTCTAGACAAACGACGCGACGGGGCAATTGTCGGCCCATGAAAAATTTGTATCCGGCTCACAAACTTTTGAAAAAAATTTACAAGAAATAAATATTTAAAAAAAAAAAAATTCGTAAAGGAAAATAAGGAGATAGCTTTTTTTTTTTAAATTTTACATTACTTAAGCATGTAATTACATTTATTCGGCAACAAATTCTATGTGAAAAATTTTTGCAGTTAGAAAACGTTATGTTTTTGTCGTCATAATAAGTACACTTTTTACTCGTTGTAACCAACTTGAATTAGAATCATATACCTTACTCTTTTTAGATAATAAAATTCGCATATACGTAAAAAGAGTAAGGCATATGATTCTATTTCATATTTGATATTGCTTACAACGAGTAAAAAGTATAATTTATTAAAAAATTACTAGACAGGTTTACTTTGTAAATTTATATTATAAATAGTTTTCGCCTAAAAGAACAATTTTAGTTATGTTTTTCACCTGAGGATGGTGTAAAAGCCGAAAGTCGACTCGTGTTTTTCTATGATTTTGCTGTGAAAAGTGACAAAGCAACGATCCCATGTTTTAAAAAATTACTATTAATTCATAGAGAATTTCGAGAATTTGCAAAAAAATCTTACATTTTCAAAAAGAATAAAAAGAAATCACAAAAATACTCGTATGTTGACAAATGCAACTGATGAGCAAAAAAAAAAATCATTATTCATTTGCCTCCCAAATATACCACTGACAAGGCAAAAGAAAAAAACTCTGACTTCCCTTCTTTGTATAGAAGGACCTCTTAGAATTGACAAAAACAAACTACTTCCCAATAAAACGTTATTTTTGTTCTTTTGCCGATATTTTCCTTGTTGTGCTCTTTTTTCTTATGCGCTTATTCCATCCCATCATGTAATTCAGATAAATATCAACACTTTCTTGAGGTTTAGGGAAATGATTAAAAGCGATTTTTTAATCTTAAATAGAATTATCGTATCTTGGATTCATTTCCACCAGTAGTTGGAATAACATTTGATCGTGTAATAATATGAAATGTTGTTTTCCGACCATTTGATCTGCCATTTAATTCAGATGAATATCCATACTTTTAAGCTTTAGAGAAATATTTAAAAGCCATTATTTAATTTTAAATATAATTATTGTATTCGGGAATCATTCCCGCCGTAAATTGGAATAATATTTGGTCTTGTAATATGAAGTGTCGGTTTCCGACCATGTGATCGTCCATATATCCCCACCTACTTAGGCCCGCTATTTCCTCTGTTTAAACAAAAAGACTGTACCTTATTGTACTAGTCGTGTGCTATTATATGCCATAAATAAAAAAGCTAAACCTCAAAAATTGTTTTTTCATAGCCAAAAACGATTTTTGAGCCTCAAGTTAGCCCCAGCGTTACCTATTTTTAAAACAAAGAAAATTCTGCTATATTGTGCTAGACGTATGTTATCATGGACTCTAAATAAAAAAAAACTAAATTCCAAAACATGCGATTTTTATCGCTGAGAACTTTTTATAGGTCCGAAGACATTCGTCAATCTTCGGACCTATTATAATTTCGTTCAAATTCTTGCTATTCTTGAAACATCAGTAGCGCATACAGCAAAAATCCACTTGTCGCACATTCCAAGAAGTGCGACATCGACATTAAGTCCATACCTCGTTTACTCACGTACACTGCTTCTTAAGTATGTGTGTGTGTCCATACAACGTATTCGCCTTAGTCATAGACGGTCATGTACCGTCATATTGTATGCTTATCTTAAAGTATTATTAATTTACCTATGCATGTTATATTACAGGTTTTGAATCGATTCTTGCAATTGTTATACATTGTTGATTTTAATGCAATTTATTATTTTTCGTTATTATTAAAAAACATAATATTTGTTATTATTTTTTATTTAAATTGAGTTTAATTATATTTATTTAATAGAGCTCAACGTATTATTATTATCATTATCATTATTTTAATAAAAAAGTGTTTAAAAAATTTATTTTACAATTTTTGTTGAATTAGAAAATATAGTTTCTGTCTTTTGATTTGATATTTTGTAGTTGCAAAATTTGTTGCCATATTTTCTTTAAAAAAATATAACAAAAAACACAATTTAAAAAGTGAAAATAGTGACAATTTTTACATTATTTTTTCAAATTTTTTAATGCAAACATGGCTGACTATGCTTCAATTTTAATTTTAAAGTTTGGGGTATCCTAGAAAAAGAAATATATATTGGCATTTTACATGCCATTTATAATATTTGTCTCTTGTTAAAGTGTACGTATTATCTTTCGTACGTAATATAAATTACTGGTCCTTTCATTTCTAATGTCTATGGTCAAACATATTCATCTATTTCTTTAATAAAACGTAAAAATGTACTTAAATGCTTTATATACAGGGTGGGGCAGGGAAACATCCCTACTTTCGAGGTGGCATTGTGAGTAGTGGGGACATGTTGGAGGAGTGGGGGTAGGTTCGAATGACGCTGTGGCCACGGAATTTTCCGATAGTAGCGCTGTCAGTTGTAGACATGGCTTGGTCGAATGAGCAACGCGCTTTTGCTGTCGAGACGTATTTTTCTCAGAATAAGTCTATTGTTGCAGTGCAGCGTGCGCTGCGAACTCGTTATCGGATTCCCCCTCGCAACCCTGTTCCTGACCGCAAATCCATTTTGTTGTGGGTGGAAAACTTCCGTGCATGTGGTAGTGTAGTGAAAAAGAGAGTTGGGGCTCGGAGAACTGTCCGAACTCCAGAAAACATTGACCGTGTCAGAAGATCGATCTTGCAGTCTCCTAAGCGTTCTGCCCGCAAGCATGCATCCGCCCTTGCATTGTCTAATCGCACTGTGCGTCGTATTCTCCACGAAGAACTCCACTTCCATCCATACAAGATGGTCATCGTTCAAGAACTCACACAACGGGACTGGCAACAGGCATGTGAAACTTTAATTGCTGACTTGCCTCATGATGCACGAGTTTTGTTTAGTGACGAAGCGCACTTCCACATTTCTGGAGTTGTTAATAAGCAGAATATGCGTTATTGGAGTGGTGCAAACCCTAGGGTAGTTCATGAGAGGCCTCTACACAGTGAAAAAGTGACTGTTTGGTGTGCAATCAGCAGTGAAGGCATAATTGGGCCTTATTTCTTCGAGGAGGACAATCGTTGTGTTACCATCAATTCCGAGCGGTATGTAAACATGCTCCAACAATTTCTTGCACCACAATTGCAACAGAATAATTTTGGAGTAGTGTGGTTTCAGCAGGATGGTGCCACAGCCCATACTGCTAGACATTCGATGGCTGTTTTGAGGGAAATGTTCCCCGGGCGATTAATCTCCCGGTATAGTGACATTCCATGGCCTGCGCGCTCGCCGGATTTAACTCCGTGTGATTACTTTTTATGGGGATATCTCAAGAGTGAAGTGTTTAAACATCGACCCAGAACCCTACAAGACTTGAAGGATGCAATTCGCGTTGAAGTTGCCCGCATTCCACAACAAATGCTTCGCAGAGTTATGCAGAACTTCAGAACCAGACTAGATCAATGTGTTGACAATGAGGGACATCACTTGAATGATGTATTGTTTAAAACAAAGTAAGAATTAACTTCCATCTGTACCCTTTTGATGCCACAATAAAGTTTTGTTCTAACACTTTTCGTTTTTTTTTAATTTACCTTCAAAGTTAGGGATACTTCCCTGCCCCACCCTGTACTTTATATACTGTTGTAGACTACGCTATAAGTAAATTCTTTGAATTTTGAACATTACAGAATTGTACAGAAATAATAAAATTAATGATTTTTTAAAAATTATCATAAAGTAAGAAATATTAATTTTCTTGTTTCTAATTCATAAAATTCCGAACGCCTTCGACATATCGCTCATATGCGAGAAGCTTGACATAATTCAAAAAAAGGTGTTTTTCAGTACGATGGTTTAAAGTTTTAAAAATAAAAGAGTATTTATGGCAGTCAATTGAAAAAGTGCGATAGAGTATAAAGTCATAACCTCTCTTGTTCTCTCATTTATGTATCTAGCGTGATGTCGTTTTGTTAGCAAAAAGAATGACATTTTCCGTGACCGCCTGTACCCTTACCTCAATAAGGGTGATTTTTGAGTTATGTCACGCTTCCCGCAAATGAGCCATATGTACATATTCTTTTTAAAGCAAATAATACAAGATTACAATAGCAATAAGTAACTATGCAAAAATGATTTATACCGACTTGCGTTTATTGTAAATGTAGATCAATGCATAACAGACATACAATGCAAGCACATAATCTGATGACGTATTAATTGAACAAGGTTATATCAGTGTACTCTGATAATGAAGAATTAAATGATAAAGAATCCTATTCAAGTTATTTTTATCCTATTAATTTATTTATACCATTTATTACACCATTACTTATCTTTATAAATAGAGTTTTAATCGCTTGTATTAACAATTTTTTTTATCTATTATTACCAAAAAATGTAGATAATCAATTAATAAGCTTCTTAAAGGATTTAAAAGCTATAAAAAGAGTTACTAGGCGACGAAAGTAACATATTTTTCCCAACACTCCCACCATAATATTTTTAAAATTTAGGCAATATTGAAATACTAATTGAAAACAGAAAGGAGCCTTGCAAATTGAAATACTCAACAAGTTCATTGTAGGCGTATTACTGGTATCCTGCAAGAGCGCAACTGAAAAAAATTAAAATTAAAAAAAACTAAAAATTCCTAAAACGCCTGAAAGAAAAGATGAACAACAATATCCCCCAAATATTAGTCGTAACATGCAAGTAGCTACCTAGCCCTTTGTTGCTAGCCCTAATTATATCAGCGGTAATTGCGTATTCTTTACTTTGTGTGTCTCCACAAAAACTTCGCAAAAGTATCCTTTCCTGAACCGAAAATTATCAAGGTGTTGTTATATCTAGCTGAACTTGCAACAAAATAAAATTTGTTTTTCAAATTTTTTGTGAAAACGAAAAAACTAAACAAAATAAGATTTTAAGAAATTATTTCGCATTTATTTAGGTATACAAAAAATTTTCTTAAATGAAAAATAGCGATCGAGACTACATTTTTAAAATAAGAGAACAAAAACTGGGGCACTTTTCATCCAATCGACTTGAAAGTTGGATTGTAGCTTCTTATTAGAAATATAATATAGTCTACCGAGATACAATTTATTGAAAAATAGGGTTTCTGCAAACATACTAAATATACAATTTTTAATCGAAAATACAAAATATTTATACAATATCCCCCAAATATTTGTCGTAACATGCAAGTAGCTACCTAGCCCTTTGTTGCTAGCCCTAATTATATCAGCGGTAATTGCGTATTCTTTACTTTGTGTGTCTCCACAAAAACTTCGCAAAAGTATCCTTTCCTGAACCGAAAATTATCAAGGTGTTGTTATATCTAGCTGAACTTGCAACAAAATAAAATTTGTTTTTCAAATTTTTTGTGAAAACGAAAAAACTAAACAAAATAAGATTTTAAGAAATTATTTCGCATTTATTTAGGTATACAAAAAAATTTTCTTAAATGAAAAATAGCGATCGAGACTACATTTTTAAAATAAGAGAACAAAAACTGGGGCACTTTTCATCCAATCGACTTGAAAGTTGGATTGTAGCTTCTTATTAGAAATATAATATAGTCTACCGAGATACAATTTATTGAAAAATAGGGTTTCTACAAACATACTAAATATACAATTTTTAATCGAAAATACAAAACATGTTTTCTAAATGTCTAATTTTACAAAAAAAAAAATTAATAATTTTGTGTTTTTACCTTCATAATCTAATACAAATAAATAAAAAAATTTTGTTTTTTTGCCCAACGGTGACGTAATTAATGTTCGCTAAATTTAAAAAAAACTTAGTTTTGGATTTGGTAAGATGAATGAGAAGCTTCGGTCAAAATTACTCCAGGGCGTAATGATCTAGTTACGCCACCGTTAAAAAATAATATGTATATAATAAAAAAAAATTTATCACAATTTTTCTGCAAAACAATTTATGCTTATTTTTCTTTTTTTTTTTGGAAAAACAGAAAAATATTATTGTTTTTATTTTTTTGTACATGATCTGAGCAAATATTTATTGTTACAGTCTTTTCATGGAATTAATTTCAAGGATGCGTTCCTAATTTTAACAAATAGTACTAATGAGTCAATAAATGAGATAAAAACAATAACTGATAAATATTAATAATAAATAATAATTCATTGTAATAACTATGAATTTCTTTTCAATTTTTTTATGTACATATTTCAAAACATTTTCTATTGGACGTTCATTAAATATTCTAAAGCCTTTCGACATACATATATAATTTATATTTAATTTTTGATGGAATTGGCATTATTGTATATGCATATACGTATATTTCAAAGAATCAAAAAAATAGGTAAATACCTAGTTTCACAATTTTGACGTGTGCTAATAATACAAATACTTTCGTTATGTAATTATTTTTTATATTTTTTATAAAATATTTGTTTTCGAAGAAAAGTTAAGTGTAATGGATAATAAATTTTAAAACACCTGAAAGTCTTATCCACAGTATTGAATTGATCTTTTACTGTTTGTTAACGTATGAAATGGATGAAACGAAAATCAGAAGATAATTTCAGAAACCATAAACTTATATACACACACATAAAATATTTTAGCTACGACTACCATGAAATTACTTGTTTATTGTACAAAATACTATCTAAGTAAGCTACGTTTTACATACAGCCACATATCCAGCTGCACAAAAATGGCCCTTTACACTTAAGTATGCTAAAAATAACAACGCCTACTACACTTTTATTAATAGGGTTCTTGACTGAAACTACAAAAATATTCTAAAAGTATTGTTTTTCCATATCAGTTAAGTGCTTTTTTTTATTTTGGACAGATTCTCTAAAAAATCATCAAAAAGATAACCCTGCAATTTTAAAAATGAGAAAAAGGCGGGAAAAACACCTCACTATAGTGACGTCACAGTTTGAAGCAACTAAACGTCAATGTCAATATTTATAACCTCAAAACTTTGATTATATTCATAAAATGTCAAAGTAAAAGCGAGTATTTATTGGAATTCTGGTCGATTATTATTACTATATATAAAAGCTAATAGAAATATTCAAAAGAAAACACAATTTCATCTCACCGATAAAATTATCAAAATCGACATATCTAGCTATAAAATGTTACGTCATTTTCAAGAAATGGCGCGTTTTCACTAATTTGAATATTTGTTGAAAAATGGCGATTTTCAAAATAAAATTTCTGAATAGTTATCAAATTTTTTTTATGTTTCATCATTAAAATAGAACATAATTATGTAATGATAATGCATAGAATTACTTAACATTCGACACAAATTTTAAATATAGCCAAGTACCGTATTCTTATGATAAAATTATTATATATTATACAGTGATATACATGATACATATTATGTTAAAATATGTACAAAAACTTTACCTAGCAATTGATTGTTTACGTTTGTTTTTAATAAATTTCAAATACTATACATAATTTTAATGTATTGGTATTTCTAGATTTGTACCAAATTTTTGTCGTTTATTGTGAATATCATGTTAGTCGTAGATAAAGTATAGTACGTAACTCGGTTATAAGGCATATTACACACTCGCGCAATTACGCACTCGCCGTTGCGCGGCTCTTGCGTAACTTTTTCGCTCGTGTGTAATATGCAACTTACAACCTCAATCACGTAATATACTATTATGTCTAACATAAAAATGTTTATTGTTATAACTGACTCACTTTACAATCTTACTAGTCAGTTCATGTGAACTTATCTTGTGTTTAGTGGTAAGTACAAGTGGCGAGTACTAATGATTAGCATGCCATTTTCACATTCTTATGTCTTGTTTACACGGAGAGTGTAAAAATGGTTCGCATCACGATTGCTAACTAAAACTATTACAAAACGTTTTGGGCTGCCTAGCTTCTATGCATTCTTAAAACAATTATATTTCAGCATTCTACTATCATTACAAAAAGACATAAATTCATAAAGTTACGAAAATATCATAATATAGACCAGCCTTTCCCAAACTGTGTTCCGCGGAACACTGGTATCCTGCAAAGAGTTATAAGTGTTCCGCGAAACAGTTATAAAACCGAAGTTAAAAAACCCAATTTCCAACAACTGTTAACAAAAAATTTAGGGATACCCCTGTCGCAGCATCCTGCATAACATAGCGAATTTCCATTTACAAAAGTACGTTTTTCTCGGAAACTAGTTGATATAGAGTAATTGTTAATAAAAAAAAACCTTCTTTATGTGATTTTTCCGCCTCATTCCGCCAAATTTTTTTCACGAAAAATGTCCAAAACCCCGTAAACGTTTTCACGAAATTTCTTAAAAATAAGATGTTTCGTTCTTGAGTTATCGTGCGGCCACATTTATATATATGTTTACTAAGTGTCCGCACGATAACTCAAGACCGAAACATCTTATTTTTAAGAAATTTCGTGAAAACGTTTACGGGGTTTTGGACATTTTTCGTGAAAAAAATTTGGCGGAATGGGGCGGAAAAATCACATAAAGAAGGTTTTTTTATTTACAATTACTCTATATCAACTAGTTTCCGAGAAAAACGTACTTTTGTAAATGGAAATTCGCTATGTTATGCAGGATGCTGCGACAGGGGTATTTTATTTTAAAAATATATACTTCCCCCCTTTGCCACAGTAATGTAATTGTACACATTTTTTAGTAAACATCTATATAAGTAAGTATTAGTAAACATCCATATAAATGTGTCCGCACGATAACTCAAGAACGAAACATCTTATTTTTAAGAAATTTCGTGAAAACTTTTACGGTGTTTTGGACATTTTTCGTGAAAAAAATTTGGCAAAATCAGGCGGAAAAATCACATAGAGAAAGTTGTTTTATTTACAATTACTCTATATCAACTAGTTCCCGAGAAAAACGTACTTTTATAAATGGAAATTCGCTATGTTATGCAGGATGCTGCGACAGGGGTATTTTTTATTTACAATTACTCTATATCAACTAGTTTCCGAAAAAAACGTACTTTTGTAAATGGAAATTCGCTATGTTATGCAGGATGCTGCGACAGTGGTATTTTTTTTTATTTACAATTCTCTATATCAACTAGTTTCCGAGAAAAACGTACTTTTGTAAATGGAAATTCGCTATGTTATGCAGGATGCTGCGACAGGGGTATTATTATTTTAATATTTATTTTCAAGAAAATACAAAAATGCCTTTTTGAATTTACAGCAGATGACACAAATATTTATTATGTAAAAGTGAATTGCTTGGAAATTGCGACATTCATTTCTTTATTTTACTGCACTATTGTTGTTAAAGCGATAGTAACAGTAGTAGTTATAATATTAAATTAGTATTATTAGTTTATTCAAAGCACTGTTGTGACATAACTTTTTCCTTATAGGAATCCAATGTTAAAAATTAACATGTAAATCGTATGTATACATCCAAATGGGCCACCTCGTATATTATGTGTACGATACATATTGTATCGAATATGTGCTTAGATTGTGAATAGCTTCACACTTTTTACGATAAAAGTATCACAGTCTAAACAACATAGTTTTTCTCGGAAACTAGTTGACATAGAAAAATAATTTAAGAACCTTTTTTATGTAACTTTTTCTCCTCTTTTAAATGGTGTAAAAAAATTTCACAAAAATTTTTGAATAAGTGGAAATTTTGGCAAAAAACTAATTTTTTGCAAGAACAAACACCATGTTCCTGGCATCCGACGTGTCTGGCTAACGAACTTGTCCAACGGTTTGTGATTTCCAACATTTTCATCAAATTTCGTAAACCTAGGACATTTCGTTCGAGAGTTATCGTGCGGACACATATATATATATATATATATATATATATATATATATATATATATATATATATATATATATATATATATATATATATATATACATATATATATATACATATATACATATATATATATATATATATATATATATATATATATATATATATATATATAAATTTTGGTGAATATTATTTTCGGTTTCTAGGGACCTCAAAACAAATTTCTGCCATGGTCCCGGGTTCAAGTCGCGTCATGACAGTGGCTGTAATAGCGAGCTTCCATTCTGGAAATTCGCTAAAAGTGGTCTCATTTAAGTCTTAAAAAATTTTAAATTGAAATAAAACAGGGATGAATTAAATTGGAGACCATTTTTCGTTTTAATTTTAAAAATGGTTTATGTTATTTGTTTGAAAGTTATTGCTAATATCATGTCAATCTAAATTTGAATCGCATTATCAAGTCATTAGGGTCCTATTTCGGTAGTGGCGTGAATTATGCTGATTATGCTGATTTCCAAAGCGTCAGTTGTTATTTTATCGGCATAAGTGAGAGATTTTATATTTTTTCAAATAAAATATTCCACTGGAGTTAAATCACGTACTGGGGAAGCCAATTTACTGGACAATTTTTTAAAGTAAATTTTTATATCTTTCCACAAATTGTACGCGTTCCGTGATAATTTCGCCATTTTTACTGAAAACAAGTGCCAAACCAGAGATCTTCACTTATTCTCGATATCACAGATAGCTCTATCAAAAATTCTACTTCTAAAAAACATCTTCAATTAACCTTATAAATCTAATATTTAATCTAGTTGTAATGTACAATTTCTATAAACAAAATGTAAAAAATGATGCGGAGAAGTCTCAAAAATAAACAAAAAGACTTAGAAGTTAAAAAGTATTCCGTGATGAGACAAGTTTGGGAAACACTGATATAGACAATCAATTTCGAATACTTGCATTTAGACGATTTAGACATTCGCAAAGTAATTAATAATACACATAGAACAAGCTTTATGCAATTTTCATTTAAAAGTGACATAAGTAAATACAGTATTTCCAGTTTATTTATTTTTATTTTAAAATCTACATAATTCAAATAAAACAAATACACATTTTGGATGGAATACACATAACTATTAAATGTGTAATATGCATTTACTTAAATTATGAAGAAAAATTGAAAGGCCGCCAATATCAATATGTACTAACCACTCAGTTTGTAATTTTATAGCAAACTTATAAAATTAAAATAAACCGTGGATAGGTGATTCTTTATCCTAGCTCCATTCCACACTATAGTACCACTTTCGATAAGGTCCCGGTTCGATAAAATATTTTTACAGAACAAATAATGGGAGTATTCATTTCATCGCCACAATTTAAGTATGACTCAGATTGCAATCTAGTACCAATACATCTCCGAGAATATTTTATCAGAGTGAGATAAAGATTTGCTACAACTTCTACCAATAGTGTGAATACTTTTTCGATTCCACACCCTCCGTTACTACTCATTATCAGTTGTATAAACAATGTGAGTATGAAAATATTTTACTCAGCCGAGCGCGGAACGGGAGCGCACGATAGTGTAGATGGAAAACGAATAGTAAACAGCACTCTAATATGAACACAACAAAATTTTATCGGGGCGAGATTGTATCGAAAGCGACACCATAGTGTGAACGGGCTTTATTTTTACGGTAGGGTCACACACTCGTGGTTTTCGTTTGTGATTGTACGTAATTACATTTGAAGGCTCTGAAAATTCTTGGCTTTTTTTTATGTACCTACAACAACTAATTAGACACTCCCTTTGTCTCCTAATAAGGTGTCGTTATTGGCCTTAATAATCATGTTGAGATTTCGTACTTGCTTCAAAATATCTAATAAGGAATTTTTGGTAAGACCCACCCTATTATTTGCGAATTTAATAAGTTGCATACAAATAATTATATTATACATGCAAGTATGCCTTATGTATTACTGATTTCAAAAAAATCTCGGATACTTTTTCTTATGAAAATCACACTTTAAATAAAATAATTTAATTAATATTTCTCTGATAAATAAAACCTAATTTCGCTCATTTGTGAGAAGCGTGACATAACTCAAAAATCACCCTTATTGAGTTAAAGGTACAGGTGGTCACAGAAAATGTCATTCTTTTTGCTAACAAAACGACATCACGCTCTAGATACATAAATGAGAGAACGAGAGAGGTTATGACTTTATACTCTATCTCATTTTTCCAATTGACTGCCGTAAGTACTCTCTTTATTTTTAAAACTTTAAACCATCGTACTGACAAACAGCTCTTTTTGAGTTATGTCAAGCTTCTCGCAAATGAGCGATTTGATAAACTTATCACTAAAATTTGTTACCATAGTTTAAGCTGCTACAGTCAATTTTACTACATTAAAAAATCTTTACAATGAGCCACAAAACTTGTCAAAATTTTTATGAAACTGAGAGTACATATGACATTCACATGTGTGTAAATATACATACATATATTGTCTGCAATGCAATGTCTACATAATATTGTAATATAATTTAGGTAAACTTAACATACATTTGAATATAAATTACCAAGAATTTATTGTTTTATTTAAAATATTACGTACAAAATAATATTAATTACTGTAACAAGTTTATTTACGTAAACAAACGCCGGTATATTTAATTTATTATGGTACTATCACAGTGTGATTGACCGAAAAATAGTCAATTTTCGCGATTTTTTTTCGGATGAATAAAATGGGGGAATGCGGATGAATTTTTTTTACGATTAATACCACTCTTTAACAATACAAAAATATTTTTTTTATTCATTTTTATTTATTTTTTATAATTATATAGTACCTATGGGAGCTTTTTTTTCTTGAAATTTAAAAAATGACGGCGGTAAGAATAAAAGGTACAAAATTTTTTATAGTTTTTCGTGTGGAAAAATAGAAAGATTTTAAAAAAAAGCTCCCATAGGTACATAGCGACTTACCTACAGATTGATAATCTATTTGATTTTTTTTCGGATGAAAACTGCGGTTGCAATCGTGGGCACCGATTTCCGCCCTTTTTTAATGTCACTTTTTCAAAAAATTAAAATAATTATAAAAAATAAATAAAAATGAATAAAAAAAATATTTTTTTATTGTTCGTATCGTAAAAAAAAGTTTATTCCCATTCCCCCATCCCATCCATCCGAAAAAAAATCGCGAAAATTATAACGGGTTTACATTTGCAATGATTTGCTAGCGCCATTTTTAAGTTTACATGTCTGTAAAGTTTACACTACTTGCACGTCTGTTTACACATGATTTGCATGGTATATAATTTGGTAAGTACTGCGCAGGTCACAAAGGGCTGAATTGGATAAATAACTGTCATATATAGCTTTCAATTGTATCTAAATGTAAAGCAAACAATGAATTAGAAAAGAAAAGAACATAACAGGTACCTAAAAATGATATTCAAACTTGAATAATCGCGTAAAAATGACATTCAATTATTTTTAAAATAATGGCCATGTTCGTTGAACTCACAGTGAGCTGTTGGCACATGCGCAAGAACTTCTTTTATGAAATATGCATGCTCCAAAATACTTCATATTATGAGCACAAGTATTTTGTACTTCATAAAAATATTCTTGCGCATGCGCTAACAGCTCACTTTGAGCAGAAAAACTCAGCAACGAACACGGCGAATACTGGCGCCAATACAAGTTTACATTTGCATGTTTTAATTTTAGTGGCGCATGAATCATTACTGGCGCCAAAAAAGTTAGCAGGTTGCTAACTTTTTTCATCCGTGTATGCACTGATCTACCTTGCAGTAGATATTTACACGTTCATTTTGCTTTTACTGGCGCGCTACTTTGTGTTGGCGCCAGCAAATCATTGTAAATGTAAACCTCGTATTACCTACTTTTCGGCCAATCACACTGTGATGGTACATTAAAATTGTATAATTTTAACAAAATATGAATGAATATACCAGAGGTGGCTAACTCGCGATCCGCGGGCCACATGCGGCCCGCCTAAAAAATTTTTAGCCCGCGACATTCATCACAGTTATACAAAATATATCTATTTTATAATGACCAACGTAGTGAAAACCAATTAATTAAAAAAAATAGATAATATATGAGAGCACATAATTTTATATGCGGCTCGCAGAATTATAATGCGCTTCCAAAGTGGCCCGCAAGGTCAATTGGATTGGGCACCCCTGGAATGGCTGGAATATACGATTCATGTCACATGTGGATAGATATCTAATAGTACGCACGGCACACACAATTGCAAAGAAAGCTAATATAGTATATTGTGCAATAAGTGCGGGAAATTGTCGATTGCCCACGAAAGTTGAGCGCGCGAGCGTAGTGAGTGCGCTCATTCGCTTGAGTGCGCAATCGACAATCCCGCACGAGTTGCACATACTATTTTTTATTACGAATTTCACATACTTCTTTCCATTATTATTACTATTTTTGACATTTTTATTACTTTTTAAAATAATATTTTTGAGTGTTCGTCTTTTTTTCCTGAATTAAATTATTTTGTTGGTGGTTTCTATAGAAATAATTATGAAATATTTATTAAATGAAAAATCAAGAGGCGGCTTTGCCTGTTTTGATTAAATTTTGCGTGTTTTATTGGCGACGCAAAGATTCTCACTCGCGTCTCTGGTGGTAAAATTAGAACTAGCGTCAAGTAAAAATATACGTATATGATTAACGGGTGATATAAAATCTAGTAACCCCCACATAATTTATATAGTACATTTTTCTATCGACAAATGAACGTATACAAAAATTTTTACTTGATACAGCTTCTAATTTAAAAAACCAGGAGCGTTCGCGTAATCTTTGCGTTGCCAATTGTCAATTTGCGTGTGGAAAGTTACTTTCCGCACGCAAAAAAGTATGTGGGAAGAGTACGGTGGGCAAACAGCTATTTTGCGTACAGAAATGTGTGCGCCAAGTTAGTACTTCTCCCGCGTGAGTAATAAAAAATAATGATAGTTAACTGATTTTCAACTTTTTTTTTAATACAATTTGTTTTTAGAAGTCGGGGAATCTAAAGACACCCCCGAATAAGAAAGGAAAATATTTTTATAACTATTTGCTATACTATTTAAAACTGTCATATTATAAAATTGGCTAATAATAATAAGACACGGCGTTGTCAAAATTTATATTTTAAATTATATATTACGAATACTAACCTAATTACAAATTTGTACGCAAATCATAAAATATGTTTCATAAAATATTTTATTTTTTACGTCAAGTTTTTCCCTATCTCACTTAATTTATTAATAAATAATAGGACTCAAAAACTATTTTGCGAATTTTATGCGGTAGCAATGTTTTTTTCATGTCTCAAAGAAATGGGAACAATTTGGTGAATTTATTATAATGTGATTTATGTTAAATTTACATATGTAGATATTATGTGTAGGAATTATTATGAATGGTTTTAAAGTACAACTCTGTAATTTTTTGAATGGATCTACATGCAGTAATTATTTTCATTTTTATGTAGAATATTAAGGGAAAATAACTGATTAAGCATCCATTTAAATATCCGATGTTTTTTCAACACATATTTTGGGGTTTCATTTAACATCTTGTATGAGTGAGAAGATGTAAAAATTTTGAAGACAACTTTACGAAACTACACTTTAGGTAAAAAAATTAAAATTTCGTGACTCGTGATGCCTGTAGCATACTTTTTTTAGTAACAGAGACAACTCTAGCAAATCGCAGTGCTATTATATAAATTTCTACGGCATTAGCAATCGCATTCTCCAAATTATACTAACTGAAAACAGTTGAAAAGAAATTGAAGAAAACAAATTTACATATTACCACTGGTTTGTTAGAAATGCTCCTGTCATGGAATTTATTTGATATAAAATGTAGTCCCGTAAAGTTACTTGTAATGAGTATAGCTGTGTGATTTGACTGTACTTCTTCATTTACACAATCTAGAAAGAAGTAAATTTTGTTTGAATCAAGAATATTCGGTTAGTTCTAGACAGTTTATTTAATTTTTCTCGAATACTAGAGATGAATTCTGTGCGCCGAAGCACATCGAAAACTAGTGTGGTATTTAAATTGTAAAAAACGATTTAATTGTTAATTTAGAAAATATGTTTATATTCTATTTACATATTATATTTCAGTACTCTTGTTAGTCGAATTTTCTCCGAAAAATTAGACTTATACAGTCTATACGATAAGAGCTGCGAGAGGCGAGACCAGGGGCGCTATCCGTTTTCGGACCCGTAGAACACGATTATGTAAAAAAAAAAGATGTCTGATATATATATATATATATATATATATATATATATATATATATATATATATATATATATATTTTCCCGCAACCTTTTAATATGTGTAGGGCCCCCCTATGGAAGTTAAGAGATGAAATTTGGTAAGTGGGGCTTATTCCGATGCACAACAATACTATCAAAGTGGGGTCAAATTTTGGGCAAATTTTTTTTCGGACCCGACCTTTAAGGGGGTGGTGGGGGGCAGAAAAGCAATAAAACTTTTCCAAACCGATTTTAAATAATGTTTCGGTCAATTATCTACAACATATCCAAAATTCAGCTTCCTAGGATGATATGGTGGGAGTAGAGGGGGGAAAAACGATTTTCGCTGGATCTAACAGGCCCCCAGCCCCCCAGAATTAACGTAGAGGGTTGAAATTTGGTGTGTTGATAAAGTTCGTACCTAGGTTGTGCTTTTTGGAGGTTTTAATATTTTACCCCCACCCCCCTCATTTTTAAGCTACAATTTCATGCATTTTCGACGTTTTCGAAGTTTGTACCACTCGCACAGGTCACCCGAATAAATCTAGAGGGCTGAAATTTTGTATTCGGATTGAGTTAGTATCAAGGGGGTGCCTTTTGGGGGTCTCGACTTTTAACCCCTACCCCCACCATTTTTATACCCAAAAGGACATGATTTTTCTTGTTTTTTAACAGTTTCGTTCGGGTCAAAATCTCCCCAAATAAACCTAGAGGGCTGAAATTTGGTGTACAGGTTAAGCTAATAGCCAGACACTGTTTTTTGGAGGTTTCAACTTTTAACCCTTACCCCCACGATTTTTACGCCAATATTTCCTTAATTTTTTTGCTTGTTTTCTAACATGTCTAGAGACTCCATAAGGAAACCTAGAGGGCTGAAATTTTGTACGTGTATTCAGTTAGTATCCAGCTAGTACCTTGTAGGGAGTCCGCATCACTTTTCCCCCGACTTCTCCCATTTTTACATCGGAATTGAATGCTATTGTTAAATGTGTTTTAAAAGCATTATGTTTATTCTAAATACAAGTAGGCGAATAGTAATTTTAAAAAATTTAAAAAAAAGTGAATACAATTTTTTAACAAATGAAATACATACATATTAAGTAATTTAAAAATGTTATTAAAGTCACTGTTTATTTATAAATTAGGAATTTTGGATTTTTAGTATTTATAAAATAGAAATTTTGGATTTTTTTGGAAAGAAAAAATATCTTTATAAAGGCCTTCCAGTTTACTATTTAAGGTCCTTTTTTAATTTTTAAAACTAAAACATAAAGGCAATTAGCGGATAAACATGGGCAGGAATGTCCTCGTACGAATTGTGTTGGCTTTTTTTCTGCTACCTGTTTTCGGCACAAAATTGAAATTTACTGAGATACAGCCCTTAAATACTTAAAACCTTTTTTTAAAGCCTCGATCAGCCGAACACTCATCACCAGTTTTGAAACCAACAAAATGACAATTCGGTTGTAGACTTTCAATCACATTTCGCTTGTAGACATTCAATACCGAAGATGAAGGGGAAAATTCGACTACCGTGATGGGGCCCCGCTGCTCACGGCGTTTGTTTATTTTATAATTACAATTGACAAATCACACATTAAAATCAGAAAGAAGAAAATTTCTTTTGATATTCTCATAAAAAATCACTGAATATCATTAATACTAATTATATATTGTGTTACTGCATTTTAATAATACGATCGATCGAAATTGTTTTTATTTTTATGGGTCAAGGAGTTAAATACAGATTGAGAAATGTACAATTTTTTTTTTTTTTTTAATAAAAAAGCCAATCTGCGTTTTAAACATTTCACATTTAATATTACTCCAAAAAGAAGAAAATCATACACATTACTTAATCCGTATAAAAAGAAAAACAACCAGTATTTCTTTGGCATGTTTCGGGCCATATAGCCATTAATGAACATTCACGGCTATATGATGGGCCAAAGCATGTCACAGAAATTTAAAAATTTAATAAATTGGTATCTCCAATTGAAAAAAATGGTTTTTTATTTTACAAAATGGAATTCGAAATATTTTTAATTTCTGTTCATTGCTCCTAAATTATTTTCTTGGCATACTTATTATTTTGTTTCACTACACCCAACAGTTACACAACAATTTTTGATAATAAATTTTATTGCATCCTTACCGTAAATTTCCCAATATTTATCGGCGTACTTCTTTCAGCATACAGATTACATATCGGAAGCATTATGGATAAAACAATATGTAGGTAGAAGTACAAATAGCACGTTTCTTAAATTTCTAATTTAATTATTCCACATTTATTTAATAATTTAACATTATAAAAATATATATATTCACAATAGAAAATTACGAAAACTGAATATAAAAGTAGCAATATGTCACATGACAATCTGTTGTATGAGTTACCCAAATTTTATATTACATAACTTGTTTTTAAATATAATTACACGTGTAAAATTTAATAAATAATTTACTCAATCGATAGTTTCAATGGTAAATATCAAAACTGAGCTAATAATCCTTAAATAAGATGACCTATTAGAGTAAAGAAGCAATTTTAACTTTCTTAAATAAATTTATGATTTTATGTTCTAAATAAATGTTTTAGTTCATGTTCCGTACTACTGCACATCTATTTCGCACATTTCTATATTATTATGGTTTCGAAAAAACCTTATAATTTTGTCCTGTCTGTCTGATTGACTGTCGATCCTCGTAATTTCTGTATCATTCGATCTATGAACATGTAATTGGTAGGAGCAGGTTATAGCAAAAAATAATTTTTATTAATTTCTTGAGGTATGGTTCATTTCAGTTAAATTTAACCATGCTTCGTTACTTTGAATTTAAATAATTTCCGTTTTCTTGGCTTTATCTATTTTATTATTGCATTTATGTAAATTTTAAATTTGCCGTTTATTTTTAGAAAAGAATAGAAGATTGATTTGTTTCGAATATAAGAATTATTTAATTTTTTAACGAAAACTCATGATCAATTGTATCTGAAATGAGGTACTTTCCTATATTAAAAAGTGTGCGATATCGTTAAAAGGATCTTTTAAAATAAAATTGAGAAAATTCAAAAAGAATTTGGAAGTAGTAAAAATGGTTCATAGTAAATTTTACATTGAACTACGTTTCAGTAATAATCAATTGCTGCATAAAACTATCAAAACAAAAAAAAATGTGTAAATCGCACGCTTAATAATAAACCGAAATAAGTCAAAATTTCAGAATTCGAACTTCTTGTAATAAACCTAACTACCGTAGCTCAAAGAATGGGTACAATCCGATCGCCACGCGAAACAAAGCAATATTATAATATATTCTATTGCTTTTTCACGTGGCGATCGGCTTGTACACATTCTTTGAGCTATGATAGTTCGGTTTATTACAAGAAGTTTGAATTCTGAAATTTTGACTTATTTCGGTTTATTATTAAGCGTGCGAAATGTATATTTGGTTTTTTCATTCATATGTCACCTTCTTCTTTAGCGGTTCGTTGGCTGTGGGTATAGTTGTTATATTGGTGTGCTTGTGTTTCACCTATCTAAGAATTTTCAAAAAAAAATTGCAGATAGTCGCTCTTGCTAAAGACTCTCAACTAAAATTATTTTGGATAACATGAGTCGATCACTTTAAGAGATAGAGTAAACCAAATTGTCTCGCAACTGACCCTCATAGTAACACATATTATGCTAGTAACATTGTTGAATATTTTCATTTATGTCCGTGATAAATGATAAATAAAAATGTCTTTGAATCCCCTGTATTTTAGCCATTAAGGAATTTTATAATTTTAGCCCAAATTCAAAACAAAAATTAAATTATAAAAATAGTCTTTCTCTTATATTTTGGCAAGATTCATGTCAACTAAACATAAAAAATTTCTTTCTTTGATTTATTGAAATTTAAAATTTCTAATGTGTATTTTATTCATTTTCTATAATAAATTATTAATAAATGTAAATTTTATTAATGTCTTTATCAAGTTCAATAAAACTAATAATGATTATTATTAATTCATTAAGTGCATTATACTAAAATTTATGACTATTAATGTAAATTAGTTAAAATAATGTGTGGAAGATTGCATAATATTTATTTTTATGATTCAAATAATATAAAACTGAATTGATTACATCGATGTCACATGATTGCATTAATATCTTTTTAATATTCTGATTAATTCCGTTTATTAGAAAATTGACCTAAAATTTAAATTTGACACATGATTTTTCGATAATCTGAAATTTTATAGTGAAAATATCGATTTTTAATTATATCGAAGATTGATTAAAGAACACTTGAGAAGTTGAGAACCAAAAATTTTGCAAAATTCGTGGTTACCTGTAGTATACAATTAGGGTAATTTATTTTCTTAAACTATGTGGGTATTCATTGGATAGATGAATGCAGTTTTTGGCGAATATTTAAAAATTTGTTATATTTATTTATAATAATAAATCGTGATCAGTGAATAGTGGATACGTATAAAAAAAATTACACTTTTTTGTAAAATGTATTTTTTTAATGAAGAAATCTGTACATAATACACGAAAATTTACATACACCAAGCTAGATAAAAAATTAAATATAAAATACAAATTTTTTATGTTATTAAGTTAGTTATTGTAAAAAATAGGAAAAAATATTACAATTTCCTGTAGAAATAATTAACATAAGCTCCATTTTCCCTTACATGGATTTAAAAATATGCTATCCTAATATTAATTTTACAACTATTAATAGTATATTGACAAATATTAGTGGAACTGAAAAACAAAATGAAAAAATTTAATTTTATCATTGCAATTTTAAAATATAAATACCATCTTACTTCGCATAACAGTTCTTATTGATCGAATAAGGTGCGATATTTGGTATTTCAAACTTGGCTGTTCACCAAATCCGTGGACTTGATTAGTGCTGCCCCAACCAACTAAAATCAATACCGATAAGTTAGATTTCTTCAATTAAATTTTATCCTAATGCCTTGTCTAATGACAGTTGATTATTAACTTAGAAAACACGTAAGAGCAAAAATTATTAAAATTACGCTTTAAATCTATACTAAATCACAATGAGTTCTAAATACACAACAAAATCCATAATACTCAAATGGGAACGTATTTGCACTGTCTATAAACTAGGTTATGTTATAAAATCATTCTTATTTAAATAATATTTTAAAATGTATTAACGAACCTTTTGATAAAAATCTTTCTTCGTGTAATACACAAATACCATTCAAGCACAAAACTGTCGCTTCTAACAGATTCCATAAAGTAAAAACCATCTTTTCTTAAAAATTAACTTTTGGGAAACAAAATGTATACGAGTTGTGAAGTGTTTACGTATAGATGACGCTACCTTTCTGTATTTTAATAACAATTTAGGTAACGTCAACCACGTCAACAATGCACAGTAAATGACAATATGTAATAAACTAATAAGTTATTTTATTAGTTATTAATTAATAAGGCATAGTACATACCTATGATATAATTTTTTATCTAATATTGTAATAGCTCTATTTTATTCTTAATTATCTCCATTTTTATCCAATGTCAGTATTATATTTTGTAAATGAAGAAACAGAGAAATAATCGTTTTTAAAATGAATAAACAATTTCTCAATTAAATTTTTTTAAATTAAAATTTCTCCGTACAAACAGAATTAGCAGATATACATAATCAAAATCCTTGTTTCCTCTCGTAATTTTGTAGCATTTATATCCATACTTATACATTATATTTCATAACTGTTATTGAGATTGCCTAATCTAAACAGTATTCTAATTTTAATAAACTCAAGAAAGTATGTATAATAAAATATTCAAAAATTCAATATAAATTATCATAAAATGAATCAATACATTTTTATCTTATGAAATATTAAACATCTAGATATGATTTATTGACTTATCAGAATTACTTACATGTATAATCAGGTCAAATTATGCATTATTAGACCTAGAGGTTATTAATCAGATATTGACAAAATCTTTAACCCTAGAATCATACGTTGGTCTACGAGAAACGTTAATCATACATCGACGTCGTTTTGACGGATGAACTTTTTACGGAGAGTTTTAGAGTTTATTTGCAAAAAACATTTTTTTTACATAACAATACTACAAAAGCGAACAAAATATTTAAAAAAATTGGATTTGGAAAAATTTCTTAATGTAAATATTTATTAATTTTTTTAATTTTTTTATCAAAGCATATTTTCATTATAAAAATTAAAAAATAGATAAATACATCAATTGTAATAATTAATTTATGAACTATTATGAGTCAGTGGACATGTGTGACTTTACAGAATGTGAAATTTCTCAGTCATAAATATTCCTATAGATATGTAGTTATTTCCCCATTAGGCACATTTGTAAATTTTCTAAAATTTGTTAGTAATTTTTCGAATAAGATCTCAAAAAATAATAAAAATTAAAATATTTTCCACAAAATAAATTGTTAATCTTTTATTAAGTCATTCGAAACACATTCTTTAGTTTTCGATTCAATATATTCAAACTTCAGTATTATGTCGTCTCTATAAGTCAAACAGCTGTAATCATCTTTCACATTATCATAATCATTGAATAAATTAATTATAACATTCATATCTTTAATAAATTTTAAAAAAAAATTAGGAAAACTTTTATATGTAGTGTACAAAATCTTCAAAAAAAACATACGTTAATCATACATCGACGTCCTTTTGACGGACACTATTTCAGTACAAACAAAACGACAATGACTATAAACAAAATAAATATATGTGGTGTGCTATAATAAGTTATTTTTCCAAATCCAGTTTTTTTAAATATTTTGTTCGCTTTTGTAGTATTGTTATTTAAAAAAAATGTTTTTTGCAAATAAACTCTAAAAGTCTCCGTAAAAAGTCCATCCGTCAAAACGACGTCGATGTATGATTAACGTTTCTCGTAGACCAACGTATGATTCTAGGGTTAATGTGGTCGATCCATCGCATTTATACGTTTATCTCTTATACTCTCTAGAATAAAATATCTTATTTTTCGATATATGATGAAAACGTTGGAAACCCAAAACCCTTGGTTGGATTTTTCAGTCAGACACGTCCGATGTTCGGAACCTCAAGAAATAAGGTTTTTGTAAAAATTAAAAGATTTTCGTTTTTATTATTTTACATCAAGAACGGAGAATATAACAAGATACGTTTTTGAACCATTATCCTATGTAAGCGGGTTTTCGAAAAAAGTAATTTACATAACCGGAAATTTACTGTTTTGCAGGTTGCTGCAACAGGAGGAAGGAAAAAAACAGCTGCTTATGATCGACCACTTAACCGATCATCACGTATGTAAATATACCTATACCCATCCGTCGATATGGCAGCATAAAGATCAAAGGTGTTCTCCGTAAGATGAGTGTCTTATAAAGAAAGTGAATATTTCATTTTTTGTAAGCGCGATTGGATTGTGTAGAGAAAGGTATCCGCAGGCGATCTATCATAATAGTGTACACTGAGAGATGTATGAAATTATTATTTTTTTATAATAAAAAAAAAATTTATTTATTTATCCACATAATATTATAAGCATATATACACGTTTGTACTGTAGGTCACCACATCAACTGACCACAGTATGATCTCTGATCACATAACAACATCGCCGGAAATTAATAATATTGTTAAAGACGAAAAGATAGACAGAAAGAGTTTGTACATAAGTACATTTCGAGAGTGAAAATTGGTTCACTAAATGTCATATTTTTTTTTTTTATTCACTTCTTTTGTTACATTATGTAATTTTAATTACACAGTGAAATAAAATATAATTATATAAAATAAAAGATGTCGCACAATGTCCATATTTTAAAAATTTTAATTATCATAGTACCATCAGTTGGGGCGAACCGAGGCAGTAGGGGCGAATCTAGACAAAGCTGCCTCTCGATAATTCTTCGTCAGTGTTATGACCGTACAAGGTCATAGTCAGTCATAGATCAATTTATGCTACTGAATTTTGTCAGTTATGAGCTAGTCATCAAAGAAAAGCGGTGAACGTGACTTCTTTGTATTTTATTATTTTATAGGCGCATTGTTTATATTTTTTTTAAAAATAACGCCCGTTTTGAAATCGTAAAGAAACTGCTGTACGAAAAAAAACATATATATAAAGTAGGGACCGGCATCAACATGTTTGGCGTTTTTTTGACAATATATGTACCAAAAATGAAAATATTTATAAATTGATTAACAAAAAATTGTCTATAGGTGAGGTGAATTCATACACCATGTTGCGTCAGTATAAAAAGAAAGCGGGTATAAACTACATAAACTGTAGTCTAGATATAAGATAAAATGGGCTCTTTTCGACAGAGGCGCAACAACCGGGAAGGTCCAAGGGGTCCGAACCCTCTAAAATTAGCTGGAAATTTTCCTTCAATTTATTTTATTTATATTAAAAAGTAAAATTTTTTAGTGGTTTACTAATATTTTTTATTTGAAAATCAAATTTTCGGAGACGACATTTTATTACAACATTTTCCATTGTTATCGGAGAACTGCGTTATCAAAAAATTTGATAATTTAAATTTTTGTTGGACCCCCTGTAGATATGTAGTTGTTGCGCCCCCGCTTTCCGATATTAAAAATAAAGGAAAATCGCTCAAACAAGGTGCTAAACATTTCCATATTCCCAAACCGACCTTGCACAATAGACTCAAAGGCAAATCGAAATAAAATTCATTTAAATCCAAAATGTTTTATTCCACCCATTAAAAGTCATTCGCTGATGCAGTTATTTAGTTGGGCGAATTTTTAGTTTGGAAATTCAACTATTTTTATCTTTTTATGTCCGAGTTTACCCATATGCATGACTGAATGTGATTTATATTGCAAATAAAGCACTGTCTCGATTCGCCCCACACATAGGGGCGAATCTAGACACTATATAACCAAAAAAAAAATTGTTGCAGTACCAATTTTGATATTTTGATTACTGCCCTATATGCTCGTGATATTAAAGCATTTAAATTATTTTTTTAGAATTTTTTAGATAAACTAAACAATTTATTGCCAAAAAACTGAAAAAATCGTCTACATTCGCCCCAACTGACGGTACACAAAGCTTATAATTCCAACTAAAAAGCCTAAATGAGTAGTTTCGGAACAATGAAATGAATGTCTTCAGAATTAAACGGCAATCTCCTTGGGTGTATTTAGTTAAAGTTTAAGTGGGTACAACGTTGTACGATCGACCCTTCTAAAATTTTTATGGCTCCGTAATTCAAACTTAATTTTAAGAAATTATTAAATTATATGTATTTCTTAAAAAATCTCGTATATTATGACTACTTTTTTCGTTGATTTCGAATTAGTTAGTACCTCTAAAGTTCAAGGTGTTGTATTCCACTATCACCATACCACATTAGAATTTAAAGAATAACGATCATCATACTCTTTTTGCATGCCGGTGCAGCGTAAAGTGAACTCAAGGATTTGGCCGAGTACAATATTCGTTACTACCGTAAACCACGAAAAGATACCTTGGTTGTGTAGTTATCTTCAAAAAATTATGAGCTTCTATAAGGTTTAATGGGAAACTCGTTTGAACCACTTTTCATACATGTTTGGCAATTTTCTTTAGATATTGTTATACTTTAACTGAAGCTATTTAAACGAACATTTATTTAGGCTTAACAAGTATAGAAACATGCTTATAGTACTGTTTTTTTTTTGAAATCTATTTCCTGACTTACAGTTAGATTTCCTGATAACTACCGAATTAGTTCACAGAATTTAATATTGTAAAAATCATAACACCAGTGGCCAAAAATTTCTCTTCTACCAGTCTATGTTGGACCTAATCTATAAGACTGATATATTTGAAGAATTGTGACTTCAGTTACCAAAGATGATATTTACTTAAAAAACGTATGTGGTTGATTCTTCTTTGTGGTTGATTCATTATAACATTAAGCACTGGGGTCTTGAGAGTACTATCCGTATTATCCCTGCAGTTTAGCATTATTCTTAGTTCTCTTTCCGATTAGGTTTAATTCCTATATCCAATATATCATAAAATCTTTAAACCCGTATAAGGATTATAGCTAACACTTCTCTTTGAAAATACTTATATAGTTAAAGGATAAGTCTTTAACAAATTGTTTCAAATTTGCAAATAAATCCCCACTTTGTCTGTTTTTACATTAATAAATTTCTAAATTTTTACTGAATTAAAATCGTGAGTTTGTTAAACACACATAGATCAAGATGAGACATTGACTGTGATAAAATAATGTGGCAAATTATAATGACATCCTAAGGTCAAGTGAAGTTCAAATAACAATTATTGTTAAAGTACATATTGATTCTCCCCAACAGCGAATAAAATTAATGAAGATGGGATGTCTCTTCAGTCTTCATAAACATAATATTATATACCTGCAGTCGGTGTGTACTGTGTACCTTTAGGTATTTATATGTACCGTAAAACCGTCTAGACCAGGACACTTTTTTACATTTTTTGGTATAATTTTATGTTTATACATGTTTCCTTCATAGATATCACCAATAAAAGTATTACCATTAGAAAGAGCGTATATTATTTGTTATATCCCTGACCCATTTGTTTCATTATAAGTGAAAAAAATAAAAATAATTAGTAAGTGTCCGGGTCTACACTCCAAATCCGTCTTGACCCGGACACTTATTTAAATAATGTAATAACATGCAAACTAACCTCTACTGTCGGGGTTAGGACAGTGTTTTATATCGTCTGATGTCTTTGAACCTGTCAAAGGCTTCAAAACATTTTGTGGGAAGGGGGAGGGGTCAATACATAGTATGCCTCTCTATGAAGTAAACATGCGATATGACACCAGAAGGAGGCATAAACCGCGTAATTCTGGCGGGAATAAAACGTATGGATAGTGGAAGTTACAGCCAGTGCGAATCGGGGCCATAATGTAATCAACTGATGTGTCCGGGTCTAAACGGATATATGTAGTATATAGCATGTATTTTTTTATATATACATCGAATATAACTTCAAACATCATTAAATGATGTGCGATAAAATTCTGAACACATACATATCAAAATTAAAACAATATGACAATTATGACGAAAATTACATGTCTAATTGTAAGTTAGACACACATTATTTCTTTGGAAAACTGGAGAATAGTAATCCTGTAAAATAAGATAGTAAAAGTTGAAATCCGTAGTTTTTATTAGTACAGCTGTTTAGAGGATGTTTTTCTCTCTCTAATGACGTCAAGAACAAATGTTTATTGTAGCAGGCTAATGTAGAAACTACTTACTTTGAAGATTGGTGCAAAGTGTCCGGGTCTAGATCCCCTGTCCGGGCCTAGACGGTTTTACGGTACTTTATTTTTAATAGACAAATGAAAAAACAATAGTTGTCAGTGACATTGCTTAAGTATATCGATAAAAATGATGACTAAACAGATTTCAAACGATATTTGATTGAAAATCTATCAAAAACAAGGTTAGGTTAATATTTTTATTTAAATATAAATTGTGAAATTATAATAAAAGTCTAATATCACTGCAATGAAATAATAAATTAGAACACACAGCAATCAGAACACAGCACTTACAAATACTAATTTCTATGACCACGTTCCTTACGGCTATTGACTCAAGCAGTTAGGAATCAAATTTTCACTAACAATAAGATGTTAAGCATTTTCTTCTTTTTAGTTTTTTAGACAAGGTAATTAAATGTGCTTATATAAATACATAAATGTTGACATTTTGATAAAATTAAAAGTGTTTTGTCTTTTGTGTTTTAATATTTAATTACATACTGGATTTGGAAGTTCTTTATTTTTATTTTCTCAGTCAGAAGTAAACAAAAAGTTTTATTTTATTGTACTACTATTCCTTGTCATTAATTTGTAATTCATTGCATACCTGTATTGAAGAAAAAAATACTACGGTGGGCGCGCTGTGAAGAAATATTTACTTACATAAATAACAGTTTAACATTACTTATTTAGTATGGTTCATTTCACTTAAATTTAACCATGCTTCATCACTTATGAATTTAAATAATTTCCGTTTTCTTAGCTTTATATCTTTCATTACTACACTTACGTAAATTTTAAAATTGCAGTTTGCTTTTAGAAAAGAATAGAACATTGATTTGTTTTGAATATAAGAATTATTTAATTTTTTAACTTTGACTCATGATCAATTGTATTTGAAACAGGGTATATTTACCGTAACAGGAAGTTATAAATAGGAGACATTAATTGAGGAACTTTTTATCAAGATTCAGTTTTTTAATATTCGTAATCTGTTAACCAAAAATTGATAATTTTCTCATTACTAACATTTTCCAAACACACTGTCTGATAATTCCAAAAGTTGGTTTGGAAAGTGAGCGAAAATATTGATATTGTTTTTTTTTTTTTTTAAATTGTGTTTCTTTTTTCGTTGGTTCTAAAAATCGGATAAGCCAAATTCAATTTTCATATTATCGGATAATTCCCTGACCCCATGGTGAACATCTTTGGACCTTCAAGGATTCATGAAATTATGTGATTTTAAAACAGAATACTCTTATTACTCTAAATATCGCATTAAAAATTCTTTAAATTATTCTGCAAAGTAATATCGTTGTGTAGCTCAAAAGTTTCTTTGAAATCTACAAGAAGTAATAGGGTGTTTGAACAATATCCTATTGATCATTTAACTATGATCATTTAACTTAACCAAACTATGATCATTTAACTTAAAATAATTTTTTAAACTATTAATCTTGCGATCCATACACGGATTGTGACGTCACATTCTCTTGTACTTTAACACTGTCTCCATTGTCTCCATTAATGTTAATACAGGTTATCAGACACAACTATAGAAATTAGCCCAAATTTAATTAACGCCCTCAAAAAAATCAACAAAAATACTTGTTCCTATTTAGAGAATGTGATGTAAATGCCCATGAACGTTTTCGCGCAAACTAAAAATTATTAAAGATGAAAAGTATGTATGTATATACTTATATATAATGCATAAATACGTGTATTATAAAATAGTTTCAGAAATTAGACCAAATACCTCATTAAAAGTCATTTATTTCGCTACTGCCAATGTTATGATTCAGAACAAATAGTTTGCACAGACAATAAAAATTTATGAAAAAAGGAATGGTTAATACAAAACTTTAATTTCCAATATAACATCAACCGGTTAATTAATATTTTTTTTGAAACGTAAGTACATCTTTAATATCTCCATTAATGAGAGCAAGGCCGTTTACTTTACTTTTCGAACAGGAATTTTATTTTGAGTGTGTGAAATCATATAAGTAGACACTTTATTGATTGTATAGGTATACTCTTTACAAGCAATTATTATTAGATACTTAATTGTCATACTTATTAATGACCATTAAAAAGAGGTATAAATGTTTTAAATATCGTAATTAAAATATTACTTACATTTTATTGATTTTTTTTTAAATTTTAATTTTGAAATTAATTATTGTTATTAGTTGTTGTCAGGGCCGGATGAACCCTGAGTCCGCCCCTAGGCATCTTGAAAAATGCCTCCCCTACCTTTTATTTGAAAAAAAGGAAATCTTAAAAAAAAAAACGTCAATCACAAATTTTTCTGCCTTGTTTTAAAAATTTGCCGCCCCTTTTCCTACCTTTTTTACAAACTTTCTCTTAAAAAAAATAAGTGACGAGCAAAAAAAAAAATCGTTAATTACTCATTTTTCCGTCCTATTTTAAAAATTTACCGCCCCTAAAAATCTCCCGCCCCTAGGCCATAGCCTAGGGTGGCCTATTGGCTAAGCTGGCCCTGGTTGTTGTTCATGATTAATTTGGAATGCACGTAAATACGAAACATTATTATACTTATATTGTAAATTTTCTAGCTTTTATACATATTATATATTTTATGACGAATTGTGTTTAAAAGTAAGTATTCTTACACTTTCATTGGAGCAGATTGACTGGTAAGTTGCGAATGTGTCCGAATTGTATGAAAAAATATTGAAATTTTATCCTGGTATGTAGACCTGGAAAGGATTACTTTTTGTAATCTACCAATGGAGATATACCCAGGGCCGTGGAGCGAAATGGCGAGCAAAAAAAGCAAGAAAAAGTAATTTTTCTCGGACCCCTTATCGACAACAATGGGCCCTTTTTCCAGCCCGGGCCCAGGAGCTGCAACCTTAGCTACTCCATTCTCTCGTCGATCGATTTCTCTCAACGATCTATTATTCTCTAACAGTATATTTTCGCAATTTTTAAATTCGAATTGAAAGGAAAATTATTTAATTTTGTTTAAAAGTTTAAAAGACTACAGAATAATAAATGTACAGTAGACACTATGAAAGTGTTACAGCACGGAACTAAAATAACAGTTTCATAGTGAGATAGGCGCCAAAGTAAAATTATGATTACACATTTAAGAAATTTATGAATACATTGGACATCCAATGGTACGTACTCCGATTTTACGTAGTGACGTCAGCAATTTAGTGGGGTTTTTCTCTCACAAATACCTTGTTGTTTGTCTGTGTTGGTGAAAATTTATGTACCAAGCCAGAGTCAGGACCGTAGGTAATATTGTCTAATGGTCTTGTAACCTCTAACAATTTCAAAATTTCACTGCAAATATTATACACATATTCTGTCTGCATAGGTAATATGCAAAATGAGTAACGTAAAATTCTAGAATATTCTAATCGTCAACTAGCAGAGATATCAAAAAACAGACTTCACTCTTGAATTGGTAACTAAAAATGAGATTAAGCAGCACAGTTTGACAAAAATTCTAGAATGTTCTATTTGTCAACTAACAAAAATATCGAAAAATCAATTACAGCATTTAATTGGTCATTGAAAAAGAGGCCAAATAGCATATCTTGACAAATGTTCTGGAATATTCTATTCGTCAACTAGCAAAGATATCCAAAAATAGACGTCGTCATTGAATTGGTCACCTAAAAGAGATCAAATAGCACATTTTGGCAGATGTTCTAGAATATTCTATTAGTCAACTAGCAAAGATATTGAAAAATCGATTGCACCATTTAATTGTCCAACCAAAATTATACTAATATTTAAATAAAACTAAATATTCCATTTTGGCAAATATTCTAGGATGATCTATTCGTCAGCCAGAATAGAATATTCTAGAACATTTATCAAACTGTGATATTTCGTCTTCTTTCCGATGATCAATTAAATGGTGCAACCGATTTTTCAATGTCTTTGTTAGTTTACGAATAGAACATTCTAGAATTTTTGTCAAATTTCGCTGCTTAATCTAATTTTTAGTAACCAATTCAATAGTGAAGTCTATTTTTTTTATATCTCTGCTAGTTGACGAATATAATATTCTAGAATTTTTATCAGTTTTCACTATTTGGTACCTTTTACGCTCATAAATTCGATGATGAAGTTGGTTTTTCGTTATTCATTAATATAACATTCAATTTCGTTTATCTGTACAACCGAATTTTAGATTGTAAATTGTTTCTTAGAATAGTTTTGTTTTAAATAAATTCAGATAAATAATATTTACCAACACCCCACATAAAAGTTTACCGACACCCCTGATCTTCCGATTTTACGTACTTCCCCTCAAATTTGCACCGACCACTACCCACCATTGGATTTCTGATGTATTTTTAATAATTTTCAATCGACCTTCAATAGTAAGAACGTTAAATTTTTGTTTTTTGTTAATTCAGTTTTATTAAATTTAATAAGCAAAAAAAATATGTAGGCGCCAGTGGCTGGTTTACTGCATGTACCTGTACTACGACAATAACAAAACAAACATTCTGTCTGTACTGACATGCAGCGTTTGATTGTGTTTGTCGTACAGGAGTGGTGGTTGTGTAAAGCCGGGTCTACATATAACGAACGAATGCAAACGAATGCGAACAAACGTGAATGAACGTGAACGAACATGAACGAACTTGAACAAACAAAAACAAACACAAACGAACGCGAATGAACAATTAACCTCAATTCGTTGATGTTCGTTTATGTTCCGGCTACACAATAATTTTTTAAGTTATAAAATTTTGAAATGAAAAGTTATTGCAGTAAGATTTTTATGATCTACTAATATCGCTCACATTATGACGCCAATTTTGTCATGCGATCTTTAAAAACCAACAAATCAAAATGATGTTGGTAGATGGTTTTGTTTCATAAAAGCAAAACTGGTTATAATGCCTCTAATTTACTAACTGATTTAATCTGTGAAAATTCCTAATTTTTTGGAAATTTTAAAAGATCGTCACTATCAGATTTCGAAAAGTTAACCGAAATAGTTGGACCAAAAATGTCTAAACAAAATATACATTTATTATCGGAAAGCAATTCCTGTTCAAGAAAGACTTCATAGTGTTATTAAACATTGCGACTTCTGTTAATTAAATTTTCCTTCCAAAGATTCCCAAACGTCATTTCTTGTTCTAGTAATTTTGTAAAAATTATCTAAAACATTCCAAAACATCGAAATAAAATTTCAAATCTTATCAATTTTAAATTGTTTACTGAATTTATTTTAAACTGTCTATCTTAATTTCTTAATTTATTGTTAGAATAATTTTTAATCGTTTTTAATCGTCCACATCTGACAGACACAAACAAACACCTTGTTCTTTGATGTACCGACAACAAATGGAAAACTTTCGTGAGTGTTCGAAACTTGTTCGTTCGTGTTTGTTGCTTTCGTGACTACGTCCACATTTGTTCGTTTATGTTTTTTCGCTACCATTCGTTTACGTTTGTTCGCATTCGTTCGCGTTCATTCGTTATATGTAGACCCGGCTTAACAGTTTTGTAGTGCACAGTTTCATAGTGACTACTGTACTTCCTTGTTTAGCATTTGTATTTTTGTCCTCTCTAACTGTCCTCTCTAATATTAACAAACTTCATGCTTCTTATAGTTTAGTCTTCCATAATACTGCTCCAAATTCGACTAAAAAATTTTATTAGCATTTTTGAAAGCTCGTTTATCGAATATTATTAGTCGTTTTATTGAAATTAAAATTAAAAATGATTAAGTTACAGAACAATTAAAATTCTTACCTTACCGCGCCAAAGCAACTATTAGGGAATTTCTGAATGGAAAATTCCACTGTTACAGCCACTATCATGGTGAAACTTAAACCCGGCCGGGGCTATGATAGAAATTTGTTCTGAGATCCCTAAATTTCCAATGTATATAATAGATCACTTTATATATTATTATAATGTATATATAGTATGTGTCCGTACGATAACTCTCGAACAAAACATCTAATTATTACGAAATTTGGTGAAAATGTTGGAAATCAAAAACAGAACCTACATATCTATTCTGAATTACCGAATTCTTTTTAAGATGATTTTGTTTTTCATATTTAAAAAAAAAAAAGCTGTTTATATCTCTATGGTATAGTAATATAACTTTCTTGATAAAAATGAGAATACTACATTAATAAATAATTTTATTTTTGTTACAGTTTTTTAACATCAATATTTTTAACATCTGGTCCAATTTTTGATAGACACGAAAAAATTGGCCTATCGCATAAAATTACATTGTATACCTAACAAGATTAATATTATATAATTAAATATCATTTTATTTAAAACGGTATCATCTGGTAATTATAGTATTGTAGTACACAGTGTGCCCATTTATTTTACTTTCCATACGATTGTGCACACAGATTTATATATATATATATATATATATATATATATATATATATATATATATATATATATATATATATATATATATATATATATATATATATATATATATATATATATATACCAACCATCCACATGCGGTTATAAATGAATGGTTAAAAGTTATGTAATGTAAATAACCATACAAAGAAATCGCAGACGGTTTTATTCTCAATATATATTTTTTTATTAATAAAATAATAGCTTTCATTAGTTTATTGTACAGTACCTACAGTAACTATACTGAACTATATTATCTACGCCATCTATTAACAGACATACTAATTTTAGCATTACCATGTGAATTCCTTGTTAAGATTCAATTACATGCTAAAATTAAAATAATATAGCATAGTATCTATTTACGTCTTCTGAATAACCTGATGTGTTACATAATCAACACTTGGTTGGGCTTGGGAGCAGCCATCCTATAAACATCTAATTAGAAACCGGTCAAAAGCGATTCAGGCGCACAATTAGGATGTTGTACCAATACTACAGTGAACAGTCTTTTTTCGTGCGATTTTTATAAGACTTTTTAATGCGATTTTAAAACAAAAATGCCTATAAAACAAGATACATCAATCTGATACTATTTGCTAGAGAGGTAGGCCAGTTACATATTATTGTCCTATACCTATTTTTCTTACTACAGCTTACTACGGGTAAGCCATCTCCGTAGTTACAAAAGTAAACAAACCTTTCATTACTATAGTAAATATCACAATTATACAAAAATTCTGTAATTTTCATATATTTTACCAGTGACGTTCAACTAGGTAAAAAGTATTATTTTAGAAATAGAATGCAGATTTTGCATTCAAAATAAGTAAGTATTCGCCAATCCACCATCAAGACAAAGTTAGTTATCTTCGATTTCCGAAAGCATACGTTTGTAAAAATTTTTCTTTTATACGTACGTTTGTCATATAAACCCATTTAGTTTGCAATTTTTTAATAATTAGATTCTACGCCACTGAGTTATATATGCATTTAAAAATTGGGACCAAAAAATAGCGAAACTGGCTAACCTGTATAGTATAATATACTAATCAATCAAATGATCTTGCCTATAAAAGTGCATAATGAGCATGAAAAGTAACAAAAAATAGGAAATTTTCACATTATATTGCGGCAAAATTTGTTATTATTTGTTTTTAAACATTTAATCAGTACATTGCATAAGAATATAAATTACTGCACCATTAAGTTTTTTTTACAGATGTATTTATCACAATTTTTATAATACTATGAAGATGAAATAAATTATTCTCCTTTCTAAATTAGTGCTTTATCTTGTTTAAGAAACAACTTATAAGGAAATCGTAAGGATTTGGGGTTTTGAGTTATGTATTTTACATGAAAAGTTTCTTTACATAATCTGAAAGGAACTATACTTATTATAGTTATTTATGAAGCATTTTAATATTTTTTGTGCGATTCTTTATGTTCCGCATAAAAAAGGTAATGCTGTGTTTAAATCTTACCCAGATTTGCTTATAAAAACTGAAAAACGCATGAACTTTCCCACGTTATAATGCTTGTTATTTAAAATATTTTTTTCAGCAACTATTACAGTGAAAAAAGCCTGGTCGTCTCTAAACAAATTCATTTTTTCATAGAATTTTAGTATAAGATTATTGTTATTCTTTGGCGATTTACTGTACTAATCACGTTTACTCTCTGCTCTTCTTGTTATGTGTTTTCGCACTAGATAACTTTCCCCAGAGCAACCCGGGGCGGTAAATTTTAAGGGCGGCATTTTTACAACTGACGAGCAAAAAAAATAAAGGTATCCGGTTTAACCGAGGCGGAATTTTTCCTTTTTTGCCCGGGGCGGTGTCAACGCTATAGCGGGCGCTGCTGTCCCCTACCCCCTTTTGTTTAAGTACATATTTTATGAACGACCCCTAAAAAAAAAATTCCTGATTATTATTTTGTGGAACGGGTCAAATCAAATTGTGAATTTTATTCAATTTATGTCTAAGATCAAGACTAAGAACTAAGACTTACAATAAGCTTGTTGGTCGTGCATATCGAATCTTACGATATCAAGTTAGTTCAAGACAGCAAAAAGTAATTAAATCCGCCTCATTACGTTTGGACTTATCAAGAAGGCAGACATCTATAAGAAACTAGATACTTTAGTCAAGAGTGTTTTGAAATATCAATATTACAAGTTTACATAAATTTCAATATTTGATTTTTAAATACACCAATATTTTTATTGACAAAACAAGCCTGTTCAAATTTAATTTTGCATGTATTAAAATACATATTTATAAAATTTGTTGTATGCACATATAATTATTATCAAACATTTACTTGCTTGCTCATCTTGCAATTACGTACTTACTTACAACTTACTGATATATAGTAATTTTACTTTCAAATTCAAATTAATATATTTACGATTTACCTATTCGAATTTACTTCCTCTCTCTCATTATTGATGGAATATATAGTTAACGTTTGAACAAAACTACACAATTATTAGACATTATTTATAATTTAATGACTTCGTTTGAACATTATTCAAACATATTCTGTTTTAGAGTAATCGTTGAATCGTTGAATGCTATATAAACTAAATTTTTATTATCTAAAAATATTGATCTATTTAGGACCGAATAACAGTATAAATTTTCTTTGTCTAAAGTTACATAAAAACATACAACAGCCCAAGCCGATTTATAAGACGAAACATTGCAAAAATTTCATTCACATGAAAAAACGGTATTTTAACCGACTCGGTGAACTTAACTAAACTTATGATGATGGGCAATCGAGCCACCGAGGGGACGCAAATCTGTTTAGTACGCCTACCTATCTTTAATGACAGTCTAAAAAGAACCTTTTCCAGAATAATATACATTGGATTTTTGGCTATGACATTGTATGACACCATAATTAAGTGTTCAGGGTTCTTTACTAACATTACCGTTTTTTCACAAAATCACATGATCGTATTCTCAAATTTCTTTAATAGAAACGAAAGGAGTTATAGATACATATTGGGTGATTTGAAAATACAATTTTAAAGACACAAAAACAAATTTGTATAAATTTTTAAAAACAAACTTGCGGTACAGCAGATCTTGCAAAAATTTTTTTTTCTTTTGCCGGGAATCTAGCTCCGTCAATTTTTACCTGATTAAGTTCAAATTGCAATCATAGTTTAATAATGAGTTTCGCTAGTAAGATTAATTAAAATGTATCGATTTTATAACAGATTTTCGAACGATTTCTTGAAATTAAAAAATATTTTCCTGCTTACATTTACACCATTTAATGAAAAATCAATTAATCAAAAAATTCTACGATGATTTCGTGTAAGACAGGAAAATTTGTTTTTCTACAAGAGCTACTGTACCGCCATTTTGTTTTTACAATATAAATAAAAATTTTGTTTTTGTATCTTAAGACCTGTATTTTCACGCGTATCAGACAGAATATCTATAAATCTTTTCATATTTTTTTAAATATATATTTAAGAATACAGCTATCTGAATTTTTGAATACAAGATGGCTTTATATAGTCAATATACTTATTATGATGTTTATATTAAAAACGTCAAAATTTTCGAACAAAGACTCAATTTCCTTCGCAATTCGTAGTCCAAAAATTATGTTACTTAAAACAAGGTTCCTTCGACATCGCTATATACATTTTTAATTTGTATGAAGGTCTTTGCCCTCCCCTTTATTATTTCCCAACTTAAGTCCGATTTACATTAACGCTCTGCTCTCACTCCGATATCACTCCGCTCCAGGTTCGATAAAATATTCTTACACAATAAACAATGAGTGTATTCACATCATCGCTCTGATATCGGTCCGATATCAGTCGCGGTTTGCTCCCGTTCCAATGCCACTCCAATATCAATACCACTCAGGTAATATTTTATTGGAGCGATATCAGACTTGTCATGGCTTGTACCTATAGTGTAAACACTTCTTTGATTCCACACCACTCCGCTTACATTCAGTTGTTATGAAAAGATGTTTGTATCGAACTGAGACTGAACTGGTAGTGTACCCAGAGAGGCATTATAATATGAATAGAGAACGAATAGGTACCAGCATGATATCAGCACTGTAATGTGAACACAACAAGATTATATCGAATCGGGAGCGTAATGATATCGGAGTGAGAGTGGAGCGATAATGTAAATCGGGCCTTATTGTCCTTATATTTCTAGTCCAATGTTACTTAACTAACCAAATTGCAAATTACTGTGTGGATTCGTTTCCACCAAATCATATAGAATACCTTGTTTACAATCTTCCATTAATCTTCCATACACCATAATTAAAAAATGAGTACTATTATTAATAATAATTAGTAACAGTAATAAAATAATAAAAAATTTGCAATGGATATTGGTAAAATATAAATACTTTTTATATTTCTTTTATTTTTATATTAGAAAAAGTGATCTTTTTAATTGAAGATAAAGACCTTGTCACTTTTTTCATCGTATCCAATTAAATTGTTGTGGTAATTTACTTCTTTTACTTGATTGAAGAACTGGATTTATGTATTTAAAAATTAACAAAAGTAGGTCTGTCTGATGCTGATTTTCTTTTTTTTTTTTGATGATGTAATCAGTATAGTGATCATAATAATGAATTTTATTATTAATATAATTTGATTCGTAATTGGAAACTAAAAACCAATTTTTAATTTAAAAGTAAATCAAATTCAATTGTACCTATAGATGGTGCTATAAAAATGTCATTTAATTCATACATACAAAAATATATTCCTTCAAACAATACCATTTAGTAACTGCATATGGATTTGCAAATTAATACTTATAATCAAAAGATTTTGAAGTAAGAGACCATAGAGATACATAGAGAGACAACTTAAAAAATCGTTTAAAAAGTTAAATAGTCATTAAGGAAAAAGATGACAGCAGTCATTTGTATTTCTAAACTATATTTTGTCTTTATCCAATAAATGACAAGATATATTTGTTAAAGAAATGCTAACTTTGAGTCAGGAATAAACAAAGATACACTAAACCTTTAATGTCTTGTTGTCACACTCTTATCAATTGTTTATGTTGAAGTTTTTGTTGCCATAGATCACAGTTGTGTACAACATACTTGCTTCAAAAATAGGTACATAGTTGGCCATCCATGTATATCAGTGTAAAAGACCTATCTTCGTTGGCGCAGGTGGAGTGGGTAAAATAAGTCAACTCACTGGCCTATGGTTCATAAGACACATGTATTTGACAGATATCGACTTTACCTTCAAAATGACTTACACTAATCCATTTTAAAATGCGTTTCTGCGCATCTCTCAGTTCATTTTCTTTCGGGTCTACCTATATTTTTTATGGAAATTGCATATTGAAGTATAACAAATAGAAAATGTACCTATCATTTCTTTTTTAGACATTGTTTGTAAAGAAAATAATTGTTACTAAAAATTTAAATAAAAAGAAATTGCAGTAATTCTTTGCTCCTAGAAAGCAGTAAGAAAAATTAAAGAAACCAGAAGGGGTCTACATTACTAATGAAAATATCAAAAATTGCACAGAAAGATTGTGGTGGTAGCTCTGGGAAATATATTTGCTGTAACAACTGAAGTACTGTAATATGTTTGGATTTCAGAAAAATTTGCTTTGATTACAACACAAAATACTGGGTTTGAGTAATAACTATTTTATTAAGCTAATATTAAGTGATCAATCTTAGTATATATACATATACATATAAAATAATTAGGGAGTTCTTTGTAGAATTCATAACCAAGATCACTTAACGGATTTTGAAAAATGTTGTATCTATCAATAGAAGATTATCTGAAACATTCCCAAACTTTGAAATTTATTTTGCTCCTGAGTTGCGGATCCTCAAAGTCAAAAAGTTTTTAGAGAAATCTTTCAAGTTAGTTGTGACAATAATATTTTCGAATAAATTTTTATACATTGTATTTTATTTGAGGGAATTAAAGTGAGTCACTTGAAATATGGGTCATTAGTTTTACAATATTAACACCATGACGCGGTCATAATCTATAAAGACAAAACGCCCAATTGGTACACTAGCTTGACAGTTAATACATTTTATATGGAATTGTTGACATTCTGCAACGTGGTGTATGAGTTAGTAAGGTTTGACTTGACGTCTCATGACGTTAACGACCGTCAAGGTGTTAATAATTTTCTTTAGAACAATTTTTTTGAAATTAAATAATATCGTTACATAAATTCACAAAATTGTCGTTTATATAGGATGTAACGTGTAAGCATCACTTATCAATTCGTTTTCTGATTACTACAGTTACAAAAGATAAATGTTGAAAAGTTTACTTACCTTCTTAAGCACCAAACAAGTAAAGGTCTTGAACATATGTTATACCTTGTATCTTAGAATTATGTGATTATCATTTTGTTATTTATCATATTGTTCTGTTAATGGCTGTAATGGACGATCAATCCAACGGCCAATGTTTTTTTAAATAAAAAAAAAAAAATGGTCTTGAAGTGATAATTCCCGATTTTGATGAAACTGGGTAGGTGTGTAGAACACAAAAAAATAACAGACACGTATTTTTTTTATCTGGCAAAAACGTCATTTAAGGGGTGAAATCCACCCCCAAAGTTGGGGTAAAAATTTAATTTTGTCAAATTACTCGAAAACTATAACAGATAGAAAAAAGTTTAAATTGACACAACCCTTCGTTTTTAAAGGTCTCCCTATTGATGTACTCAAATCCAGGGTCGGACCTACTGGAGGGGCCTTGACTATAAAATTGGGGGTAAAATTTGAAATAGGGTGAATATGGTTGGACCAATCAAAATATTGATATCAAATATGAAAACTACATCAAAAATACTAGTTTACTTGTTTTTGCTAAAAGCCGTTTACTTGTCAGTCATTGATTACGGTAAAATGTAAATTAATAAATACATTTCTCTAGAGAAATAGTTACTTACATACATGTGTCTACTATTCATAGATATTAAAACTGTTAATATTCTCAATAAATTTTAGCGAATTTTCAAAAAAAAAAAAAAAAATTCAGCCATTACAGATTACAGCAGGTGTCACGGTGAGACTTTAGCCTAGACATTGTGAGACTGTGACCAAAATTGGCTTCAAGGTCCCTAGAATTTGCTCTACTTGAAGGCTGAAAGCGGCTGAAACCGCATCTAACACCACAAAAATAGTACTGATGAGTCTCGGTAAGTGACATACTATTAGGCAAAAATTTTAAGCTTTCAGTTTTTCAGAAACTGTCTTAAATAGAATCAATAAAAATTAATAGTGAAATGACGTATTTTTAGAAATATCTACGTGCGCCTGAGTGTCAACAGCGAGGTATTAAAAATAGGGGGAATGAACTCTTTAAAATGGCATTGGTACATAAATTAACAATTGTAAATTTCCACACAATTGTCGAAATTATTAATTTTTTTGCCACTTAGCATAACAATCAGTATAGTGATTACATACAACAACAGCAACAACTAAGATTACCGATCACAATCTAATCAAAATTTTATTTTGGTCCAATCTGTACGTATATGCTTTTATTACTTGAACATTTATGTTGTACTTGTTACGTGATACGATTTTATATAGTGTCATAAATAAAATGATACCTACATAATTATAAAAACAATTGTATGTACTTCCAAACACAATCATCATTTACTCATTAAGTCTACAATAAGAGTACAAGAGACGTTTGTCAATTGTCGTGTTGAAGTATTTAATAAATAATTGATGAAAATTCGGTAACAGTATGCAAATGGTTACATACGTAAAGCCAGGAACGAATACAAGCAAACGGAAGGGGGTCTTCTAGTCTAAGGAGCAAAAATTTGGTTTTTTAGGAATTAATAAAAACAAAAAAAAACGCTATTCATATATTTACTGTACATTTTTTAACTATCCATTTGTTGATATTCTAAGAACATATAAAAAAATTTTTTATACAAAAAAAAAAATATGAAAAGGTAGGAAACCTACTTTTCGTTATCGAAAAATGAAAAGAGAGGTTATAGTTCTGGCAGGAACCACAATGAAAAAAATTTAAAAATCTAAATATGGCAGCTAGTTAAAAAGAATTATTTTGACAAAATTTGACAATAACCGGAATCCATGCCATAAAGCGACATGTATGAGGATGGGGACCTCAATCAGCTTGAAAAGTGTAGCTTTAAGAAAAATGCATTTAAAGTTTTGAAGTATAATAATACGGTATTATACCTGATACCGGAACCTACCGTACTAAAATGGCTATAACTTTACATGCTTTCAGAAATAAAAATGAAACAAAAAAATTCTATTTCAAAAAATTTTAGACTAGAATACTGGTTTAAACGAATGGTAAAAAACACACATAAACGAACAAAATGTATGGTCGTAGTTACGAAAGCGAACAAACACAAACGAACGATTTCGAACACTTACGAATGTTTTCTATTTCTTCTCGGTTCCATAGACACCTACTTATAACTTTACCATAATTTTTGATTTAAATTTTTATTCAAGTTTATAAAAGTTATAAAAGTCTTTAATTTTGACTCATAAATAAACTTTCCAGAAACTTAAGTTAGTAGTTAAAAAAAGCAATAACAAACAGTAATAGGTTAAAATTTTAACGAATTCTTAGCCCATAGTTTTTAGTGAAATATGAAAGATACCGTAAAATTGCTAAATGTTCCATTATTGGTCACAATTTACTCTATGGTCACAATGTTGTTAATTTCAAGTAATATCAAGTTAGGATTTTTACGGTACATCAAAGAAAAAAATTTGTTCGTATTTGTGTTTGGTATAATATGTGGGCGATTAAAAATTACTCTAATAATATATTCTAATTATTCTAAAATTATTCTAATTTTGTTCAGTAGAGACAATAAATAGTAAACGGTAGTTTACAAACAGTTTAAATTCGGTTAAACGTACTTACGCAATATTAACGAAGAGTCAAAGAAGAGTGTTGCATAAAACAAGAACTAAGTGTATTATTGTCATTTATATACAATGTATTTCTTGAAAACTTGTTTTATCAGCCGATTAATACATACCAAACACCTCAAATAAAATTATAATTATTATGTATTTATGCATGTACCCACATATAATACTATAAAATTGTTTATTTTATAGTATTATGTACTGTGTAGTATAATGTATAGGTACTGTACAGTCGAATGAATACTCGTTAAACGACTGACTATTAAATTATTTCACTTAAAAAGTGATTTTTAATAAAACGATGATATCATTCTCCCAATATTGATAGAAGAAAGTAAGTATCAATTTGTCATTTGTTTGTACATATGCATTTTTGGTTCAATTGTTAATAGGTGAAATTATTTAAATATAAATTATGCAGAATATTTCTTATATTTTTATTTTTTGAAAATTTGCATACATACATTTAAATTTATTTATAATGTAACAGATGTTTATTTTTAAATTTTTACTATTTTACAAAAAATTTTAATTTTTATAGGCGGAAATTGATTAAACTGCCTAATAAGATTTACCCTTGAAAAAACATTCTAGTTTTTATACAAAAAAGCCAATTTCTTTTTCAATAAAATTTAAAAGAAATATCATCACCAGTTTCACAAAATAGTACCTATATTTCAATTTTATAGATTTTACAGAAGTCTATTTTAAAGAAATTTTTATGGATATTATAAGAGACATGTGTACTAGCACGAAATTTCCCGTGAAAAAATTATTTTCATATTTTTTAAATTTAAATATTGGCCTATGGTTTGTTGTGCAAGGATATAAAATTCAGATTTTTAAATAAAATTTAACAATTGATAGTTATTGAAAAGATTTTTGTGTTAACTAACATAAAAGTAGTTGCTACAATTCTTCAGAAATACATGTGTCTTAATTATAGTAAAGTGTCAATAAGGAGTCAAAACAGATTTGTAATTACAATAAGGAACTATAGATGTGTTAGGCCCTACGCACACGGGTCGACTGTTTTGCAACTCGAGTTTCAAACCAGTTACTCAATATTTATAATACATGTGCAACCGGTTTGCAATTGATTGATTTTGTTTGTCCGCACACGAGCGCGACTGATTGTGGATCGGTTTACAGTTTTATAAAGAGTAATATCGTGACGGAAGAATTTTTTGTTAAAAAAAATTCAAATTCAGAATTCAAAAAATTCAATGTTTATTGCTTGGTCACTCATTTCAAATTATAGTATATTATTCAACGAGCTAGTAATGATAGCTATTACTCACGAAGATAAAATTGCGACACGAGCCGAGCTTGCGAGGCGAGTGTCGTAATGCATCTGAGTGAGTAATAGCCATTGCAAGCGAATAGAATACGATATTTTTTTTACGACTTTTTTCCTTTTTGATTTAAATAAAATTGAATATAAATTTTAAATCAAAATTCTAATCTATTTCTAATTTCATTAAATGTTTGTATAATATGTATAAAACGATCAAAACAAAATATAAACTACTTTGTTTACTTGAAGGTTACTACGCAACATATATTAAATTAAAACTTGATACATACATTCGTTACAAAACAATTGCAAATCCATTGAATAATGGTTAATACTGTGATTTCATTGGTCAAAAAGGTATTGAGTAATGGTCATTCCTCCACACCTTTGAATAATGCCAAACTTTCTTAACAATTACCAGAGGTATAATAAGTGTGTTCTTCAACAGTAGTAGAAAAAATGTTAAAAAACGTCAAAAAGCACTTAAAAATTTACAAACCATGTAACCATGCGACTGAAACTGTTTCGTGACTATGCAAACACAGTCGCATGCGACCAGTTGGAAATTGATTTAAAATCGGTTCCGTTTCAGTCAAGTCATGTGCGATTGATTCTTCATTCAGACACACGTGAAAGGTCTTTTGAAAATGATTTTTTTTCAGTTGCGAATACCTATTTGAAAAAGCAAAATTCGTCAATAAATTTATTTTTAATTCCACGATTCAAATACGATTAGAAATCTAGGATTAGGATGTAATATTAGGTTATCGATAATATAATAAATCGTTATGAAACTCAAGTGTTATGAAACTCAAGAAGGTTCAAAAATTTTTTAATTTTCAAAGCGAACTCAAAAATGTTTAAGTTGGGAAAAGAAATCATCCTTATACCGTCGTCAAATACACGCAATTATATTATTTCAGATTCGAAAGATACAGATGTTTAAAGTTACTGTTAGTAAAATGCTTTTTTACAGGGCCGGACCTAGCATAAGTGGCGCCCGGGGCAGGATCAAAAAATTTTTCTTCTCACTTAAGCAAGTGACGAGCAAAAAAAAAGTCACTACCTAATTTTGGCGCCCTTAAGACCTGCCGCCCGGGGCAGGTGCCCCGGCTGCCGCCTCCCCCCCTAGATCCGGCCCTGCTTTTTTATATTATTACTCTTTTTATAGAATTAAAACTGGAAAAATTGGAGAAAATCGATTTCTGGAATGTTATTGATATCTCGAAAATGAATGGAATTTAACAGATAAATTATTGAAGTTTAACACTGTGAGATTTTTACTGAAAACTTTCGAATGAAATTGGAAGATTTTATGACCTTGAAATAATAATAATGCTGATTGAGACATTTAAATTAACCGCATTACTTTATCTACGACTCGGATCATACTTTTTAGTTTTTCTGTTTCACACAATTATAAAATAAAACAATGAAAACACTAATTTGCTTTGAATTAAATAGTAAAAACATTGTATTAAGTGTTATGCCTATTTTTTATTTTTATTTTTATTTTTTAAATTTGTAATGAGAGATTGTTGGAATATATCTTTAATTTAAATTGTAAATTAAAGTAAATAAAAATTACCGCAGCATGTAAACCTTTAATCTATTTTCTTTTCAAGAGCGATTTTAGGATATTTATTTTAGGTAAGCCAGAATTTTTCTGTATTAAACTTAGCTTATCTCCGCCGAAAAGGTGATAATAGATAACAAATGATAATATTTAAAAAAAGATATTAGAAACTAAAATTACACAAACTATCAAAAACCTAGAATTACACAAAATAAAGAGTAAATAGTATTTTATGACTAAATATATAAGGGCTGTGAGATTTTTTTTTATTTCAACCTGAATAAACTTGAGTTATCTACATTTTTTAGACGTAGATTGGTTCATAATAGGCAAAGTCCTTCATTAGGATATGACTTTCGTCTGTTTCTATAGCAATGATTCCTGTGCAGAGATATCAGCCGGGCGGAGAAAAAATGGGTTTTGTCGAGTTGAATTTTTTGAAAACGGTTGGGAATAAACAAATTTTTTTACAGGATTCGAAGCAGGCGGGAGTAATACAACAGATAATGTAACTGCGTTTCGGGATCGGGAACCGGAGTAAGAATCAGGTCCCGTTGGGAACGGGATTAATACTGATAAACTTAGCTAGTGTAATACTGGGCAGTATCGGACAATTTTTCTTAGGATTGGAAGTGGACGAAATGGCAAATCAATTTCGGGAGTGGGTGGAAACAAGACAAATAAATTACTGTCGGCGACATCTCTACCCCCTCGGCATCTCTATTGTGATCCATCTTATAATAGAAGCACTTCATTCAGTAGAAGTCGAAAAGTCTTAAAATATCCACTTTCTTCGTAAACAGCAAAACTTAATACAAAAAAGGTTCAAAATTTAAAAAAATATCTAAAAGTATCAACCATTAAACTATTTTAATAGCATTTTTGTTTTGTTTTGTTTTTTTTTTTTTTTTTTGTTTCATTCTACAAAATTACTGATTAAAGCCTGACTTGCGTACCCCCCAAAATTGGTTCTGATATCTTATTTATTTAACCCAATTTTCCAAGCTCTTTGAACTAAGTTTTGATTTCGAATTTAGAGAAACGTGCTTATAAAATCAAAATGCTTAAATAAATTCTAATAAGATTTTGGAATCAATATATTACAAGTATTTCTTTGAGATAATTTACTTTCTTCAATCATATCGGACGGATATCTGCTTCATTTTGTTCATTACCTATAAATACGTAATAATTTTACTCTTATACAACAGTGTATTTCCTACTTTATAAATACGTTAAATATAAATATATGATCTGACATTCTTATCCGGCTTGTAAAATATACCTCTTGAATAAACATCATACAATTACTCGTGATGATGTCTACACATATAATCAGTTTAAGTTGTTATAGTTTACGATTTTCAATTATTCAATTTTTAGTTTACTAAAAAGTAAATTCAATTTTTACCTTTTAGTAGATTACAAATTCAATACAATGTTAAATAAGTCCTTTCCCTTCCCTCTGTCCCTAATCCTACCTATCCTCTGAGGACACGAAAACGAACTAGGCTTTCACAGCCGTCTGTCATTGAGCCAACATCTACGCTCCCACAAAAGTCTCGTCGTACGACCCAGTGTACACTAAAATAGACGCATAACACCTCGTTTCAAGCAACAATAACAACAATATAAGGAGTGATGTGACAAACCCGTCCGTGAATATACTACGGTACTTTTACGGATTGGTTTGGCATATTACCCTTCCACAGAGCCTAATACCTTGCATAATGCAGGTATAGGTGAATGTTACCCAGTACTGTCCTACTGAGTAGTGAGCGCCAGGTTGGCGTAAAAGTCTATAATAATAATAATAACTTTTGGAACATGCCGGTTGCAACTACCAGGCAATTGAGCGCTAATAAACCTGATGTTGTGCTCCAAGATTTAACATCTCAGATTATGTATGTATCGAGTTCTCTGCTCCGGTGGAAACTAACATATTCGAAAAGGAGGAGCAAAAAAGGATTAAATATCAAGATCTAATACACAAACTGCGACAACTGTACCCGGGCTATACTGTCCACTTGGTCGTACTTATAATCGGATGTCTGGGGGGTATGCCGGGTATGCATAACTCCTTTGTGCGCAACTTAAATATCATTCCGACTTCTAGATCTCACGCCAACATGTTAGCGGTGTCAATGCAAAAAGCAGTAATTATCGGGACGCTCCGCACGCTTCGGTAGCACGAGACGACCTTTTCCGGGAGTTCATGAACACCTTTGAACCCCATGCCCCGTTTAGAGCGGGTTCTCGAACATCTATTGGACCTGCCCTCGAATCTCCCACTGTTATGGTTTTGCAGCGAGGTTCGGGGATTTATTAGGTAGGGAAGACCAGGAAGGGGATGCTGTATGACGGACATTATGTACCTGACTTTGAAGTACCTGACCTGGTACGCTGCACGGACACTTTTTCCTCCGCCTGGGGGTTTTTGAAGTCCAGTCGCGATCTTTACATTAAATCAAATAATAATAAATAATAATAATGGTTCAAATAATGCGTATCAAGCATAGTGATTCTGAATTCTAGGAGTAAGTCAGGCCTTGTGTCCAAAATCTAATGTGAGTTTGGTTCATAAAGCGCATCTGTGTGATTATTGTAATTTTGTCAATAGGCGGATCACATTGTACGTGATCAGAGTATTGGTTAGGATTAAGAAATTTAAAGAATAAATTATAAGTTGTCGTCAGGATTTTCCTTTGGTCTCTCAAATATATTTCGTTGATGTAGCTATTAATTATCTGATTCTTAGAGGATTCGGCTAGTTCTGCGTCTTGTTGGTTCTATACGGAATTAAATCCTAATCTATAAAGAGTGTCTTTTGAATTGTGTAGCCCAGTTAAATTTAACGATATTATCGGGAGATTTATCCAGTTCTAACATTCTTAAGTAGGTCACTTTAGTATATTTACTATTCGAAGTTTTAGGAGTTTGATCCACCAATTTAAACTTAAGTATAAGGCTTTTGAACCAATGTGAGGCCGTTTAGTATCTGCGCGTATGAAATAATGGGGGGAATTTTGTGGTAGATGTAGAACGGATTTAAAAAAAGCGCTTTGGACCCTATCAAGGTCTTAAAGATAGCGTAAACTCCAGACTTTTGCACAATATAGTAGAGTTGTTAATTTGATCGAATCTAATAATTTTATTTTCGTCTCCCAGCTTTCAGATTTGGATGTAACTAAAATGTCACGTGTGCTACCAATAGCTGCATATGTTTCTTTGATTGAATTATTTAGAACTTCGTGAAACAGACAGGAGCTGGTAAATGGGATCCCTAAATAAACAAATTTATTGACGACCTCTATTTCCTCGTTTTCAATGTGAAATTTTTTTTGAATTTATTGAAATTTTCGCACCCTTTCTAAAGATCATTATTTTGGTTTTGTTGTTATTATATATAACATCGAATAATTCGAATATGACGAAATTTTAAATAAGAATTCGTACGAAAATTAAAAGTTTTAGCATATTTGTGTTTCGAGATCATTATAGTGTTTTTACACTATTTTAAAAAATATATATTTGTGTGCGTATGTACGTTTGAGTGAATGTGGATATTTTTTCCTGCACAATATCCCATTAATAAAAAATGATAACGACATTATTGAAACAACAATCGAATCGTATTGACGTCAATATGAACTGAAAAAAAAAATTCTGAAAGAAATCAAATTCGATACAGTTGTTCTTTTTCGGATATTGGGAAGTTGATTGTATGGTTCTCAAGGGTAGCATATGACCTCTAGTGTTAAACTCACCTAGCTTGTTTAATTTTTGTTATACCTTGTATAGACTTTTTGTAATTTTTGCAAACTATCTAATGTATAAGTCACTAATCAGTTAGATATTAATCACTAATCGTTTTCAAGTGATATTCAAGTGAAGTTTTCAACACTCCTACCCATTATTCTATTTTTCATAAACTGAATAAAGGTTTCAGTAGAAATTTGTGAATTTTACATTTTTTGATTACTTTTATTTACATATTTTTTGTACCAAATACAAATATATGTATTCTAATGAAATTTATGTAATAATTTGATATACTATTACTGAATGTAAATTTATTTTTATTTACTTATTACTATTGCATAATTTTTTTAAATATTTATCAATATATGTATAAATAAATTTTATTGAACTAAGAAAAGACTAAGAAGCAGTATAAGTTTACCAAAATAATGATCAAATTTGACCGTTTAGCAACGTAATGTATAGCTAGGGAGCTGGTGACAATTTCGGTATAAGATTTCAATTTTCATCGTCATTGATAGTAATAGGTTTCTTAATTTAGTACGAATAAGAAAACACTTAAGCGGAGTTCAAATGGAGCTGACTTTTTTGAAAATGAATTTCAAAAAGAAATAAAGCTTTTTAAATTATATCATTGTGTCTGCCATTGATATATTGTGTTAAGGATGGTATAAGTATATAATAAATTTGTAGAAGAAAAACGTCCATTTAATTTCATTAAAAAAAAAATTATATTATTTAAAAACAAAAATGCAGCAATGTGAATGTCTGCCATCTACAAATTTATTACGAGGGTGAATCGAAAAGTTCTTAGAATCGCATATTCATATAATACTTTTGGAGGTAATTTGATATTAATTTTGAAGAGCGTCCTTGCCATAATATTTATGCAAAGTTTCAATCGATTCAATCGTATTATTTTAAAGTTATGAATTATTTTGTGTAAATACGTAGTTATCAAAAACGCTCTGACACGAAAAAAAGATATTACCGGAAATTGTAATAAAAAAAAAAAATTAAAGAGATTAGTGAAAATACATGTAATGAGGTTTTAATATTGAGTATTGGTTAATTAATTAAATCTAATTAATGTTAATGAAATCCAATTATAAAGGTGTCATTAAATAAAATTAAAATTATAAAGAAATTTGAATTGAATTAAATTAATGGGAACCGGCTCCCCTACTATGAGAAGACTCGGCTCCTGGACTAGGGACGACGCCCGTTAGAGTAAAGCGCGTGGATAACTACAGGAATAAACAGCGGGGCCCATGTCGCTGTTGGAAAGTCCAATAAGATTTAAGATATGATTAAAAAGAAATAAAATTTATTAATAGGGCTCAAACTGAAAAAGAAATTAGTTTTCTGTAAATATAGTATGTAGGAAATCGTAAATAATAATTTTAGAAATTAATTTTAAAACTAACTTTATTTAATACTAAATTAAATTTTGCTTAAATAAGTTACTCAAAGTTAACAAGTAATGACACGTGTATTTAACAATATTTTAAAAAAAATGGCTGAATAAGTTACATAATAATTTATTTTTAAGTAGAAATTTTATATTAAGAATAAATAAATTTTGTTACGATAAAAAGGGATTTTACATAATTTCCAATACTAAATCTAAATATCCAAATGATTTTTCAACAGAAATGATCAATTACATTTAACTGAGAAAAGAGGATATTATATAAATTTGAAACACAGTAGTGCTTCAATGAATAAAGAATAGAATTGGTATAACGGAACCAATCCTATAAAATATTTATATTAAAATAATAAAAGAAATTTTTAAAGTTATTACCCAAATCTGCCATGTTATAATTCTGAATTTGCAAACACCAATACGCCACATTGTAAAAATTATTTGTTAATGAGTATTACACAGAATTTAGTAAAATATTATATCGATACATTATTAGTTAGAGTTTTAAAAAAAATTATGTTACAAAAGGTAAGAGAAATTAATATGACATTGCGCCATCCATTTTCAAATACAATAACAGTATTGTATTGAGCGAATGACGGGAGCGTATGTTTTTATCTACTTACCCTACGACACAAGTCTGAATGTATGTAAAAAATGTTACCTTTTGATTGCTCGCATAGCGGTACATATCTGTATTACTACGCCCGGTTCAATTATTACGCATACAAAAAGTAGAGCCTACTTTATAATTTTATTTTCTAATAAGTACATTAAATTGAAATATGTTATTTAATTTTTGTTCAAAGACATACTAAACTAACTATTTAAACGTTTTAAGTAAATTACCCTTTGCCGAAAGAATCGTATGTAAAACTCGAACTGAACTACTTTTTAAAATTAAAACATCAGAGACGAAAAATGGTCTGATCTTGGAGTTTGCGCACTGCATATATATGATAGAACAATATCGAATATTTTTAATCAATACGAATCGATATCACACAAGATCAAAATTGTCCATAAAATATTATACTTTATGTACAGTACGCGCGAACAAAATTGTCACATCCGTGACAGCTCCTGCTCATCGGTCAAAATTTGTGCTTCAAGCAATTCGTAGCGCTGGATTCGAAATATTGGACCACCCACTATATTCTCTGGACTTACTTACTTACTTATTCCCGAAATTAAAGGAACATATCTGGGGGAAGAAAGCTGACAATGATGGTTTTGCGGTTATGGTTGCCGTAGAAGAGTTTTTTGAGAGTAAAGGAAATGATTTTTTTTAAAGAAGGAAGATATTCTAAATATATATGTAGAATTCTAAATATATATGTACTAGAATTGGAAGGAAATTAGGTAAAAAAATAAAATATTTTTGATTGAATTTTCATATATTTTTATAGTGATTCCAAGAACTTTTTGATTCGCCCTCGTATATGGCCATTTTTCTACTAATTGGAAAATTTTTATGCAAAACTGTCCCAAGCATATTTTTCTTAAATATTAAGAGAATATGCAAATACAATGAAAGGCATTAATAAAAGAAATGTGTGTCTTAAGAAAGCTTATTAATTATCCTCTTTATTAGTGAATTATGGACGATTTTATGAAAAATTGCGATAGGGAACTATTCCAGGGGAAGAAAAAACATATTTTCGTTGAATAGAAGCAACCAAAATCGTTGTTTTTATTTATTATAACTCTTAGAATTGATATTACGTACGATTAAACCAAAATTTTCTTAATGCTATAGGACGCTTGTCATTAAAATCAAATTTTGGCTAAATTACCTTTTTAAGTAGCTGAACTTATAACTCTAAAGTTATAAAATCATATATTATAAAATTAATATTAGAACAAGAAGAACGTTACCTTCTACTAACTTATCTCGCTATGAAATGACAGGGGACTCTTGGTCAGGGGACTGACATTTTACATAGAAACTTTCCTAGCATAAAATCATTTCAAATATATTCAATTTTAAGGGGTAGGCGTGATAATATATTCGCTAAGTAATTATTTTATAAATTTGTTCTAGCTTAATCACTTAAAACAATAGAAAAATTGTTTAGCCGGGGGCTGTTACAACTAATGTCCCAAACGTGTGGTTTACTTACAAATGCAGCGGTGACAGTGAACAAAATGATATCAGTGCACTTAACTTTGCAACCGAACGAACTTCACACGGATTGCGTTCCGTTTCATGATATAACCGATCGCGCCAATGCACAGTACGATTTCAGTACCATTTTCAAATTGTGACAGGGGACAGGGGGCAAAAAATTTGAGGAGAACATTTGATTACTAGTTTTTTAATGAAATTTTTATTTTAAAAATATGATTGCGTTTTACAAATATGCTTACTGTGTTCTAGTATTATTCATATTAGCGAATTTCGAAAACTCGAAATTCAGCTATTACAGTAGGTGTCACGACGCAACCTCCGGCGGAGGTCATAACAGAAATATGTTTTGAGGTCCCTAGAATACGAAAATGATATTCACTAAAATTTATATATATATATATATATATATATATATATATATATATATATATATATATATATATATATATATATATATATATATATATATATATATGTCGCCACGATAACTTTCGAACGAAACGTTTAATGCTTATGAAATTTCGTATGGAGACTCGATTTTGATCTGGCTTGGCTAAGTTCTTTAGCCAGATACATCGGATGCCCAGAAGTAGGTTTTCTGGCCATTTTTTATCATTCGATCTTATCATTAGACAGTTCGATTTTTAAATTTCGATGGTTAAAAAGCCAAAAAAAATTATGAAGAAAATATTCTTATAATTTTCTTTCTTTTTTAAGTATTTTTCGAGAAAATGTAAATTTTCACTTTTATATTAGTTTTCTTTCTTTGTTGGTCTAATAAGTAATTTATATTTATATCTCAGTTCTTTATGAAGTATAAAAATATTTCACTTTTTTTATTAAAGAATTTTGTGAGAACAAGTGAAGTCTATTCACATACATGTGTTATAACACACATTCATGTATAGAGTTTTGTTTCTCATTTATTGCATTATAATTAGCATGGTTCTATCTCAAGTTGAAAAATGAAAATTAAACAGATTTTCTAAGCTAATGTAATGAAGAATTTTTTTTTATTGATTTTTTAAGTAAACAAAAAATTGAAGATTATGTTATGATATAATATTATTAAATATGAAACAAAACAACATAATATGTACAATGTACATATGTATGCACGGAAAAATATTTCGAATCGATTTTGAAAATTTTTTCACTAATAATTAATAATGTTAAAAAATTAAACCATTTCAAATGTATTTAAGGTATTTTATGTGAGGTCAAGGTTTTCGGGACCTAAAAAGGCCAGAAATTAATTAAACAATCGATTTTAAAAATTTTTTCACAGTTAGTAAGTTAAAGTATTTGAATTAATTAATTAAATGATGTCCGCAAGAAGCTTACGGACTGCCATAAGTTATATGAGATCCTTAGGACCCTTTTCTTACTGTTAGAGTACTAGAGTTGTATGAGTTTCGCCAGGGTTTACCGATCCCATAATTGTAAAAAATAAATTAAACGACCAATTTTAAAAATTTCTTCACTGTTACAGAGCTAAGCTATTTTAGATAGATTTAGAATACATTATGTAAGGTCCACCAGGGTCCACAGGACCCAAAAGTGTCAAAAATAAACTAACTGACCGATTTTGAAAATTTTTTCACTGTTACAGAGCTAAACTATTTTAGATAAATATCGATTACGTTATGTAAGGTCCGCCCGGGTCCATAGGACCCAAAAGTGTCAAAAATAAACTAACTGATCGATTTTGAAAATTTTTTCACTGTTACAAAGCTAAACTGTTTTAGATAAGTATAGATTCCGTTATGTAAGGTCTGCCAGGGTCCATAGGATCCAGAAGTGTCAAAAATAAACTAACTGACCGATTTTGAAAATTTTTTCACTGTTACAGAGCTAAGCTATTTTAGATAAATATAAATTACTTTATGTAAGGTCCGCCAGGGTCCATAGAACCCAAAAGTGTCAAAAATAAACTAACTGACCGATTTTGAAAATTTTTTCACTTTTACAGAGCTAAACTATTTTAGATAAATATAGATTACGTTATGTAAGGTCTGCCAGGGTCTATGGGATCCAAAAGTGTCAAAAATAAACTAACCGACCGATTTTGAAAATTTTTTCACTGTTGGGGAGCTAAGCTATTTTAGATAGATATACATTACGTTATTTAGGGTCCGCCAGGGTCCATGGGACCCAAAAGTGTTAAAAATAAACTAACCGACCGATTTTGAAAATTTTTTCACTGTTACAGAGCTAAACTATTTTAGATAGATATAGATTACATTATGTAAGGTCCGCCAGGGTCCATAGGACCCAAAAGTGTCAAAAATGAACTAACTGATCGATTTTGAAAATTCTTTCACTGTTACAGAGCTAAACTATTTTAGATAAATATCGATTACGTTATGTAAGGTCCGACAGTGTCAGTGGGACCTAAAAGTGTCAAAAATAAAATAACTGACCGATTTTGAAAATTTTTTTTACTATTACCGAGATAAACTATTTTAGATAGGTACAGGTTGTGTTATCTGAGATCCACAACTGTCCTGCGGATGCAAATGCGGCGTAGAATGCTACACAACGGGTTTTGAATATATATATATATATATATATATATATATATATATATATATATATATATATATATATATATATATATATTACATAAAGTCCGCCTAGAATATACGGTCGAGCTGATTTTTTAATGAGGTCCACCGGGATCTTGCAGATCCGAAAACGCCAGTAATAAGCTATCGAATCGATGCTAAAAAATTTCTCACTGCTAGAGAACTAAATTATTTTAGATGGATACAACTATGCTGCACAAAATCCGTTCGGGTTCTTGGGTCCCCAAAAATACCAAAACTAATTACCCAGCCGATTTTGAAAATTCTTTTACTCTTAGAAAGCTAAACTATTTTAAATAGGTACAGGTCTTAGATGAGATCCGCCAGTGCCCAAGATTTGGAAATTCGCTATGTTATGCAGATGCTGCGACAGGGGTATTTTTTTTACTCAGGCAGCAATGATACTGAAAATAAATATTTGTAATAATACCTCTAATTCTGGAAATGAGACTCGACAGGGGACTGTGAATTAACTGTAAAAAATGACTGTAAGTTGAATATTACAATATTATATTACTAAATGAGTTATGGCGTGCCAAGAATAGCTAATAATTGTTGTTATTAATACATAAAACTCAACAATAATAAGATCTATTATATAAAATTTACCCGGGACAGCGATTTTCCAATTAGTAGAGAAATAGCCATATACTTACTGCCCTTAACACAAAATAAAGGAGTTTTATTTATTTTTTAAATTTTAAAATATATAGTTTTAAAATAGTTTTTTCTTTGTCGCACAGTAGTAAACTACAAAAATATTATAAATGAGGATGAAATCATAATATACCGAAATTGTCACTAGCTCCTTAGCTAATGCAATAAGTTTGTTTTTTAATAAATTTTTGATTAAAAGAAAGTAACACTTCAAAATTGTTAGACAATTTAAGTCAAGGATGTACACATGCTGCTAATTGAAGGCTATAAATTATAATAATAGTGTATTTTACATTCAGAAATTGTACTGCAATGATGGTTATTATTTTATTATATTACATATTGTATAATTTAAAATATAATATGATGACATAAGAAAGAGTAGGTACTTTAAATATGAATTATAAAAAGGATTGTAGATATAATAAAATTTGATAAAAATTTTAAATTAATGTAAAAATGTAATGAATACAAATTTAATTTAAGACCAATTTATTAATTTTTAAACTGAGTTTACATTTATAGAGAAAATGGTAAAATACACTGCCACACTTTTTATCTAATTCTAGTTTTTAAAGACCAGAGCAGAGCAGAGCAGAGCAGTAAAGCACGTGTGGTCGAGCGCACATTAAGATGCAGTTAACGCAGGGAGGGCAACACAGTTTCCGTGACTCTTGTTGTAGAACGAGATAGCACGAATTTAAAAGCAGAGCAGAGCAGAGAAGCATTATTTTTCTTCAATTTCTTTTCGAAGAAATAAAAACAACTGAAGAAATCTGCCTGAAATATCTTTCTTAAAATAAATATATTTTTAATTGTTGGTTGTTCATCACAAATGGTCGGCCATAATAGTATATAAATATGCTATGTGTATGCAATCTGCGCACCATATTACACTAATACATTCCCATGTTTGTGTTGATACATGACGTGTTTTGGAAGGGGTAATGGTGCCACGTCATTCGCCGGCGATAGCGGGCATAGTAAGTAGAGATAGAAATATTGCTTATATATATTATGTGATAGGTAGAGTAGAATAAGCCGCTATTGTGGTTGAAAGCAAGTGGTGGCTGTTATCCTAAATCGAAAACTTAACTCTATCAATTGCGTTTACATTAATAAAGTAACTTACAGTTAGATCGTTAGTACTTACCGAAATTTCTCTACCGTTTACTCTACTAATGTAAACTCAGCATTATGCAATTTTTAAGAGGAGTATTATTTCAAACTACTCCTATTTACAATTATTTATTTATTTATTTATTTATTTTTTGATATTCATTGCGATGCAATCAGGGCCGTGGAGAGAAATGATGGGCCCCGAGAATAAATTTCATGTTTTAAAATTTTTTTTACCTAAAAAAAATACCTGCCGAGTAAAAAAAAGCTTCTTCAATTTCTTTCCAGGCTCCTTACTTACAGCTATGGGCCCCTTTTTAAGTTCGAGCCCCAGGGTTACAGCTCCGGCTACCCCACCTTCTTATCGGACCTGGGTGCAATTATGTCAATATAGAAGAGGACAATAAACTATAAAAAAAAGAATAGATTCAATTCACGGAAAAGTCACGGCGGATCTGTACATATATTTTGTCTATCCATTTCCAATTGAATAAAAACCTATCATTAATTTTACTAATTGTTAATAGTTTAATTTACATAATTAATAATATACACAGCAATAAATATTTGCGCAAAAATCGCATAGTGGTGCGAACAAAATACAAACAAAGCAATCTAGTACAAAAAATATATTCGATAATTGAAGAAAAAAGGTAGAGAAAGCTAGATTCCTGTATACCCACATGCTTAGGTATGTACATATTATTAATATTTGAATTTATCGATGTACATAAAAATTTTCTAATGACACACAAGTTGTCAGTAAATTGTCCAAATTTATATTATAGAGTATAAACTCGAAGCTTTTTCAATGTTTTATAAACTGACGATGTTAAAATCTACTTAAAATTTACTAAATATATATTAGGCTAGCGACTTAACCTTATTTTTTAACAAAAGGTGACCATAAGCGTATTGGCTGATTTTTTTAATCGATTCAAAATTTTAAAAGAAATGAAGAATTCCAATATTATTTTTTATGAAATGCCAGTAATTATGAAAAAATGTTAAATGAAAATAATCGTTAAATTATATGTATAAATTTTGTATCAGTTGTATTCAGTAAACATCATTGATATATGTAGAACATAAATGAATTTAACCATTTCTTTAGAGAGAGAAAAACTATTGCCAATATGATATTTTAAAATGAATACATATAGAGTTTTAACTTATCAAGTTATTAATTTATATAAATTATTTTTCGATATTGACGCCGGTGTTTAATAAAAAAAATAGTATTTAAATTTTTTTATTCCATTTTAAATCCTTAATCGTTTAAAAACAAAATAGCTACTAGAACGCTTGTGGTCACATTTTCAAGTTAAATTCACTGAAAGCAAACTCAGAAGTAAAGATACATATTTTCTTAGCCGGGTGACTATTTAGTGGCTTATAACTATCTCTTATGACAAATTTTTATTTGTTTTTGTGAAATTGAATCATGGCGTTGAATGTTGAAGATTTTATTAGTGAGATCGAGAAACGACCAGCAATATATAATACAAAATTAAAACAATATTCTGACAAAAATTTAAAAAAAAAAAAAAAAAAATTAAAAAAAACACTCATTTGTAAATAATTAAAAAATTTATTTTTATTTTCCCTTAAATTTTGAAATAATTTGTGAAATTAACCGTTAAGAATCCACAATCGTTTGCGTTTTTGTTACTTTTTCCGTAACTCGAGAGCGCAAATACATACAATTTTTATGAAATCCATTTCTCTAGTAAAATTGTATAACTATTGGTTGTGTAGAGCAACTATTTAGTCAACTAGTGCGCGCTTGTAAAAAAAGAAAAACCAATTTTTAAGTGATTAAACTACTCTTCAGTTGCCTATTGTAAAAGTTGCTAGTGCGCGGCTGGCCTTAAGTTAAAGACATAATTGTAAAGATTATTACGCAAGTACATCGTAAATTGTTGCTATTGTAGAAATAGACGAAATTGAGAAATTTACTTTTAAAAAAAATTGTATTTAAAAACTCCAAAAAGAGAAAAAAATAACTAATAAAAACTGATTCTGAACATAATTTATTAATGCTTGTTGAATAAAGTAGAACCTTTTGGTGCATTTAAATAATTTGATTATAGTAAACAATGTTGAATAAATCAGTTTTACTTAACAATAAAAAAAATCTCAGCATGCACCTTGAAATGTATACGTATTTTAAATTAGATGCATTGATTTTATATATATCTACATGTATTTTTACTTGATTTCACTTTTAATTCTGTAAATTCATTCATAGATCTGTATTATTATTATTTAAATAGATATACCGTAAAGCGGGTTACTTGAGCCCAAATTTGCAAATCATCTAATAATTTCAAAAATTGAGCGTAACTGTTATATTTATTTGGGATGGGAAATTCAGTATATTAATCTATATACGACTACGGTTAGTTTCTTATATAATATGGGTCTTTTTCTTATGGCTCATAAATTTTATAGCTTTTTAGTTTTTGGGCTCAAGTTAACTTCAAGATCGGGTTATTTGAGCCCAAACCTAAATTTCCAGGTGCTTTTCATTTGAAGACAGTTTAAGACCATGTAGGATGTTGGCTACTAATTAAAACATTGTACAAACATATAAGAAACTTTATTTATTCAATACTCTTGTCGCAGCATCCTGCATAACGTAGCGAATTTCCGTTTGCAAAAGTTAGTTTTTCTCGGAAACTAGTTGACATAGAATGATAGTTTAAAGACCTCTTTTGTGTGATTTTTTCTCCTCGTTTCAATAGTGAAAAAATTTTTGAATAAGGAGAAATTTTGGAAAAAGTTAATTTTTTTCATGAAAATTTCCAAAAGTAACATGTTTTGAGCATCGGACGTGCTTGGTTAACGAACTTGTCCAACGGTTTAGGACTTTTGGGAATTTCTGCTATAGTCTTGCACCATTTTATACCAAAGTTATAATGAGCTCAAGTTACCCTAATTTTAAGGTTGTTTTACTGATTTATCGAAACCTTAAAAAAAAATTAACGAAATGGTTGGCATATGAACATATCTGAATTTAGTTTAGTAATGACCAAATTTTAAAATTATACACTTACCTTTCTTTGTAGGCTACCACAATTATTTTTACAGTGAAAAGTTAGCAACGTAACAAAACATTAATTTCAAACAGCGAGTAAACAACACTTGCCTCACCTCTAGTGTCAATTTTCAGAAAGACCTAAACTTAAACACCGTAATCCTACTGCTGTTACCTATTAGCTAAACATCTAACTTACTTCTACTACTGACTTAATATGAGCACAAAACAGAAAATAATACTTTTTTCGTTTTGGGCTCAAGTTACACCACAGGGCTCAAGTAACCCGTAATTACGGTACTTATTTCATGTCCGAATTAGGTATTCCATTTTTTTTTTTTTTAAATTTATAATATAATTGAATATAACGTCTGGGTGATTGTGTCAGTTCCTATGCATAATATAAATTATAATTACGTTCTCTGTAGCTATTTTTCGTGTATTACAGTAAATTTAACTAAAAAAAAGTAAATATTGCAACTCTTTCTGGTTACAATTTGCATTCAACGATACTTACTTACAGGAAAGGTTTTGAACTGTCAATTGGAAATTTTGATGAAACTTCGTATACGTGTAGAAAAAGCAAAAATAACGGACCCGTATTTTTTTTTATCTGCCACAGTCGCCATTTAAGAGGTGAAATCACTCCTTAAAGTTAGGGTAAAATTTCAATTTTGCTTGATTACTTGAAAACTACGGCAGGTAGAGAAAAACTTTAAATTAACACTTTACTTTTAGAGAGCTTTCTACTGATGTATAGAAAACCAGAGTCAGATCAACTGGAGGGGCCATTTATAAGTAAAATTGGGGTTAAATTTTGAAATAGGGTGGATATGCTTTGGTATATTAAAATTTGAATAACATATATGAAATTTACATGAAAAATACTAGTTTACCTGTTTTTGCTCAAAGTTGTAATTTAAAGCTTAAAGTCTTAAAACTGGGCGGCTAATTTGAGGTACAAATCCTAAATTTTACTCATAATCAACAGAATAACAATTTTGAATAAGGTTTTCAATAAGTCAGTTGCCTTGTAATTAATAACTGGCCAAAATACATTAATAATAACTTTAATTAAGGTTTTAATATCTAGGTACTACTTTTATAAATTAACAGATGGTACTGTGAATGTCAGTTTAACCATATCCTAAGAATTTTTAACACTTTAGAGAAATATATATATATATATATATATATATATATATATATATATATATATATATATATATATATATATAAATTGGGCGATTACTATCTATCATTGTTATGTCTATAACAGGCTGGTCCAGAATTTTGTACTGTAATTGCAAAAACTAATAATCCGTTCAAAAATTGTGTGTTTTTATAAACATTTTTTTTTAAACTCACTAATAATGGTACTAGTAATGGTATCATTTTATATACAAGAGATAAAATTAAAAAGGTGAAACGAATTTTTTCAAATATTTTTCGGACGCTTTTGAATAACGAGTTCATAGTTTAGAGGTGTGAGGATAAATATAACGTGCGAGGATATAAAAACATACACTATAAATTCGCGCCCACCTCTCACTAAGCAAATGGTATTATCATTTATTCTCGAGAGATGCGAGACGATAAATATTTCATAAAATTTTTTTTTTTTTAATAAAAAGCAAACCGTTAATCTGAATTTGCTGAAAACCTTATCCGGTCTTCATTTTTTAATTACGCATCTAATGAAATTAGTCCGGAGTTGATATCATCATTTGTTCTCGAGATATGCGAGACGAGAAAAAATTCACGAACGAACGAACTAAGGATCGCACACACAGACATCACGCTAAAAACTATCGATTCGGATTGTAGTGATCTTAAAACGTGGAGATATGTCCAAATTAGCGATTCGTAAATTCTGACCCATTACAATAACTTCGAATAGGAAGTTAAAAATTATTATTCTGTTGATTATGAGTAAAATTTAGGATTCGTAACTCAAATTATTCGTCCAGTTTCAAGACTGTAGGCTTTAAATTACAATTTTGAGCAAAAACAGATAAACTAGTATTTTTAATGTAGATTTTATATATGGTATTCAAATTTTAATATACCAAAGCATATCCACCCTATTTCAAAATTTATCCCTAATTTTACCTATATAAATCGTCCCTCCAGTAGATCCGACCCTGGCTTTCTATACATCAGAAAGCTCCCCAAAAATAAAGTGATGTGTCAATTTAAAGTTTTTCTCTATCTGCCGTAGTTTTCAAGTAATCAAGCAAAATTGAAATTTTATCCTAACTTTAAGGGGAGGTTTACTTGAGAGTCGTTAAAAAAATCGATTTTTTGCAGAAATTGGTAGCTAATTATGTGTAGAATATGTTCCCAAAGTGATTTTGCTGAAAGTAATTTAAGGGAAGGTTTACTTGAGATTTGATAAAAAAAATCGATTTTTTTGCCGAAATTGATAGCAAATTATGTGTAGAATATGTTCCCAAAGTGATTTTACTGAAAATAATTTAAAAACAAGATTCTTGCACATTAACCGAATCCAGCTTTCTATAAAAAAAATTCAAAAAACGTAGTTCACGCAATAATGAATATTAAATATAAAATTTTAAAAATACGTTTCTTTATATATATTTTATAATATCTCGGAACTACATTTTTGGAACTGGTGGACACGATAACTCAAAAACTATTCGATGGATCCTTTTTTTTAATTTTTTATTTTAAAGATAATTCAATTCTTCGGCACCTCTATCTGAGTTCGATACACTTTCAATATTTTTTTTATTTTTAAATTTACTTTAAAAAGCGAAAAATAGGACAAAAATCGTAATCAAAAGTTCAAATATCCGCCAATTTTTTTTTCTTTCAGCAATTTATTAATATTATAGGTAGAGGTGCCGGTACTCCTCATATATTTTATAAATATTTTTTGTTTTTGGATTTCGGTGGTTTATTACAGGCGCTAGGATGTCCACCAACAAGACATTGGATTTTCGGATCGTCACACTGCACTATCTATAAAATGGACATTTTTTTATATTTTTCCTTGAAAATTTTTTTTTGTGTAGTTTAATACTTAATAAATATGTGCACAAAATTTGAAATTCATATTTACTTCCGTTCTTGAGAAAAAAATTCTAGAAAAATACATAATTTTTAAGGACTCTCGAGAAACCTCCCCTTAAGGGGTGATTTCAACCCTTAAATGGCGACTGTGGCAGATAAAAAGAATACGGGTCCGTTATTTTTGCTTGTACTACACGTATACGAAGTTTCATCAAAATTGCGAGTTGGCAATTCAAAACCACTCCTTGTTAGAACTTTAAAAAAAAAAAATGTAAAAGTCGAGGAGAGACAACTATCTGATCGATTACCTTAACAACTGTTTTTAGTGCCTTTACCAAACCAGGTATTTAGAACATTTCATAGTAATTTTTAAACAATGAAATTTGATGTATTGCAAAACATTTTCATCGAGGGTGTAGCTTAAATGGTAGAGCGCTCGCTTAGCATGCGAGAGGTGCCGGGATCGATACCCAGCACCTAATAGTAATTAAAACTTTTTGAATCTTTTCGATTTATATCAGTGTTCATCTATTAAAGTAAAATCGTATAAGGTCAAGTTCAATAACATATCTTTTTTTTTAAAAAAAAAGTGATATCTTGTAACCTTGGTAAGAATTCTTTTGATATGCGGTTACATGTTTAAAATCGTCACAAATCATTTCTTATTACTAAAATGAAATGTTTTAAATTTTGATTTCTTTAGCGGAGACATTTCAATAAAATTAATTTACATAATAAAAAGAAATAATATAATTTATAAATACTTCTTCTTTCTCTTTGTCAATGAAAGCATTGAAAACTGAATTTGAAATCGAATAGATGTAAATTATAATTTATAAGGAAATAATATTTTATTTTATTGCTGTTTGATCGAAAGAATTACATTTATTAATGTTGAAATCTTTAAATATTTTATGTTGTTATTTTAGTAATTTAAATTACCTAGATATTGAGTAATAGACGACACCACGCATGAAGCTAAGAAACATTTAATTATTACTTGTATAACTTACATACAGATGGTAAAAATTCGAGAAAGAAATTCTAAATTCAAAAACAATAAAAGACGATGAGGCCAATTTTTTTTGTCAATGATTGAGGCAACAAAAAAAATTGTTTTTAGTGGCTTCTTATATAATAATAGATAGTACTATTCTGTGGATAGTACACATTTGCCCAATTTTTTTTTTTTAAAACTACCAAGCCGATTTTGAAAATATTTTTATTGTTAGAAAGCTAAACTATATTAGATGGATACAAGTTATGTTAAATGATATCCCCAAGGTACTATTTTGTACACTACATATAAAAGTTTTCCTAATTTTTTTTAAAATTTATTAAAAATATGGATGTTATAATTAATTTATTCAATGATTATGATAATGTGAAATATAATTACAGCTGTTTGACTTATAGAGACGACATAATACTGAAATTTTAATATATTGAATCGAAAACTAAAGAATGCATTTCGAATGACTTAATAAAAGATTAACAATTTATTTTGTGGAAAATATTTTTTTTTTTATTATTTTTTGAGATCTTATTCGAAAAATTACTAACAAATTTACAAATGTGCATAATGGGGAAATAACTACATATCTATAGGAATATTTATGACTGAGAAATTTCACATTCTGTAAAATCACACATGTCTACTGACTCATAATAGTTCATAAATTAATTATTACAATTGATGTATTTATCTATTTTTTAATTTTTATAATGAAAATATGCTTTGATAAAAAGATTAAAAAAATTAATAAATATTTACATTAAGAAATTTTTCCAAATCCAATTTTTTTAAATATTTTGTTCGCTTTTGTAGTATTGTTATGTAAAAAAAATGTTTTTTGCAAATAAACTCTAAAACTCTCCGTAAAAAGTCCATCCGTCAAAACAACGTCGATGTATGATTAACGTTTCTCGTAGACCAACATATGATTCTAGGGTTAAAAAAAATTTTTACTGTTAAAGATTTAAACTATTTTAGATGGATAGAGACGGTAAAAAGAATCTCAATTTCATTTTTCTTTCGTTCTTTTTAATTTATTATATCCAACAATACATATACTATCATATACATATGAAAAATAGTATATTGTACAATAAGTGGGAAAAGTGGCTTATTTCTCACGAATATGAGTTTATTGCGCGAGCCCAAGTAAACGTTTTCACGAAATTTCTTAAAAATAAGATGTTTCGTTCTTGAGTTATCGTGCGGACACTTAGTAAACATATATATAAATGTGTCCGCACGATAACTCAAGAACGAAACATCTTATTTTTAAGAAATTTCGTGAAAACGTTTACGGTGTTTTGGACATTTTTCGTGAAAAAGATTTGGCGGAATGAGGCGGAAAATTCACATAAAGAAGATTTTTTTTATTTACAATTACTCTATATCAACTAGTTTCCGAGAAAAACGTACTTTTGTAAATGGAAATTCGCTATGTTATGCAGGATGCTGCGACAGGGGTATTTTTTTAATAAGTCGATTGGTATTGAGTTTATAATAAAAATCGTTTATCGCAACGTTAAGTAATCATTAAGGTACTAGAATAAATACAAGTTTTGCGATGAGAACCGTTTTTGCCCGAGTCTATTTTATGAAACTTCGTGAGCCGTAATTATTGAAAAGTTGTAAATTTCGAACTAGAGTCTGTAAGGCTGACATTTTAGATAAAAGACTGTAGGTAATTATCATGGTATAAATACAAGTAAATATCATAATCAAATTGCCGGTCACGCTAATTAACCTTCTTTAAATTGCATCCTTAAATCGTAAGTAATTGGATTCAACGTCAGAAACTGTATAGATTGATAAAATGAAGTAACGTAGATATAAGACAGAATATCATTTCCGTGTCTTGGCTACAGTGAAAAGAATTTCAAGATACGTATATTGTAATCCAAACTTACAATTTCGTCTTGGTTTACCGTTCTATTAGTTTCCAAGCAGAGTCTGTGATTTGCAAAATTAATTTATTTATCGTTTTGCAGCACATCGGTTAGCATTCTTCTTCTGCCAGTAGAAGGTATAAAGTAGGAATAGAGGGTGAACCAATATACATATTATTATACATATAGAAACAATGCGATGGTAGTAAAATAGTATATAATTTTAGTTTGGTTGATATACTGTCTAAATAAAATGTGTACTTGAAACGTTCTTACAACGTACTTTGTAATTAGGTACCCTTTTCTAAAAATTTTAGTACAGATGAATTTAAAGGGTAGAATATTTATCAGAACTTTTTTGGACAATACGGTCAATATTTTATTTATGTAATTAGTACATAATAGAATCATATTTGGGCAATATTCTGTAAAAAGTTCATTGAAAAATATGCCAGTGACGGCAGATTTTTGAAGACACCTCAGGAAAAAGTTGCATTTCGGTGAACCGCATAACCCACCACTGGACGATCCGAAATCAAAATACCCCTGTCGCAGCATACTACATAACATAGCGAATTTTCGTTTAAAAAAAGTAGTCATTTTCGGAAACCAGTTTACATAGAATAATAGTTCAAAAATCTTTTTTATATAATTTTTTCTCCTCTTTCCAGTGGTATAAGGAAATGTCGCAACACCTACATTTGGGAAAATTTTAGCAATAAACTAGTTTTTTCACAAAAAATGCCCAAAAATCCCTATTTCAGGCATAGCATGTGTTTGGCTAACAAATTCATCCACGATTTTTGAACTTCCAACATTTTCACCAAGTCTCGTAAAAATACAATATTTCGGCTGGGGTTTAAAATATTGTATACCCTGACTCTGACACTAAGCATCGTTTTGTCCAAAGTCTAGAAGTATATATTTTTTATGAAAATATTTTTTCGTAATTATGATATACTTAATGAAAAATTTGTTACTAAACCTTTAAACATGTTTTCCTAGGAACTACATTTTTTCGACTGGTGTGCAGTAGAGACGAAATTCTATTTTTTTTTTTTTTTTTTGTAAATCGATCAGGATATAATTTTAACACGTTGTTTTAGACACTAGTGGCTATCGTCTGAGCTAGAATCATTTATTTTTAGTAATAATTTCTTTTTTTTCAGGATTTTCAATGAAAAAAAAAAAACACAAATTTTGGAATTTTTTGTCCGCCATTTTATTATTTATTAACATAAATGTTTAATTGTAGTTCGGACTGTAGAGACAAATCTATAAAATAAGAATATGGTTGATTTTTTCATTTTAGGTCATTGAAAATGGAAATCTACTGCCCACCCCACTCACTCATGTTTTTTTGAGGAGTCCACTTTGACCTCAAAAAACAGAACAAAGCATTGTAAAACTGAGTAAGAAAAATTTTTTTTCGTACAGATGCAAATAGAAACAGATAAAAAAACTGAAAAGATTGTATTTTATTTTGATACAGAAAAAAAAATCCTGAAATAAACTTGAAATTTTACGCGTCACATAGGTATACTGCCTTAAATCGAAGCTTTTTCAGATGCAGTTAGTACGTTTGTGTGATCATGGAATTTTTTTTTCATTACATACTGCATGTGAGAATTAACGTTACGAAATTTGACATTTATTTTATAATAATTCTAAAAAGAAAAGTGATAAATTATTTTGCTACAAGCAACTGATGTTATTTTAATTTACCTTCCCAATAATTATTATAGTTTTTATTTGAATATTTTAAATTATAAATTATAGTAATACACAATTATACATTACTATTTCGGTAACTGTCACAATTAAATTAGCAAAGTTAACGACTAATGAGAATCATTTTTTACAATTAATAGTATTCGTAACTTAAGGAATATAGGTGGCTGATAAAGCGGGAGTCAGTTGGAATAGTTGATGAAGATTTTGTAAACAAAATCATATCTTTCTAGTGGACAAGGAAAGGAATATATTGGTGCACCCGAGATTCTCATTCAGATGTCTATATTGCTTGTGTCAAATACACCACTATCTTGTTGATTACTTGCTGCACTGAATCATACCCATCAGAGCCATATGTTTTGTACAATATTGTTGTAACAATTATCAAAGTATTATTGTAATAATTAACTCCTCAATAAAAATTGGTAAATTGATAACATCTGTAGTTTGCTCTACATTATTTACCTATAATACGTTTATTCTGATAATAAATTAATATTAATTAAGTGAGACCTACCACAATACGGAATTTGTACTCGATTATACGCAGATCATCACATTTTTTGATACCAATTTTATTAGATGTATACAACTAAGTTCTACCCGTTTTTAAAAAATGGCGTTATCTCACAGCCGGTTATAGGGTAATTATTAATACGCATATATACATACACAGCTGTTTTTACTCTGTAAATTCATCACGCTCTTAATATATTAATCTTCATTATATATATTTTTTTTTTATTGAATTGAAAATGGAAGTAAATAGTGTGCATATCCGCATTTGTCTTCTATACGAACTTCATCAAGGAAAAATTTCTGCTGAAGCTCAAAGAATAATCTGTGCAACTTATGATGACAGTACGTGTTGAAGATGGTTTCGGAAATTTAAAAATGGAGATTTCAATTTAAATGATAAAGCACGCTCTGGAGCCTCCAACAATTAGTGACGAAAAATTGCAAGAATTACTAGACCAAGACTCTGCGCAAACATAACAACTTTTCAACAATAAAATTTTCTTCAACTGTATTCCAGCCCAAAAATATATCCATGTTGCTATGGTGAGGTGCTATGTACACGATTTTTCTGTGGTTCATTCTAAAATCGTCCCGTTTTTATAATCTTGTTTCACATATACAATAAAGATTAGAATAAATTTGTAATTTTTTTATTTAAACAAATTTTATGCAATATTTTTAATGATGTACTTAGTGTTTACAAAAAAAGTTACATAATTTCTTTCTTAATATTCACAAAATTATTACGAAACTAAAAGATAAAGTATACACTTTAATAGCACATTTTTTCAAAACGATACACTTCTAAAACAAAGTCAAGAGATACTTATCTTCCATTCTTAATTAGTAAAACTAAATTTAACCTCCAAAAAAATCTTATATTTCTCTATCTCTTGTGTTTTTGTATTATTCAGTTGTTAATTGTTTAAGTAGCATTTATGTTTTATATAGAATAATTCATTGTGTGATTCCCCTTCACCATACATATTTTAAAAGGAACCAATTGCCATCTTCACAATTGTTATTAATTTTTAAATAAAAGAAACAGACGCCTGAGATGAGAATTATATAAAAAAAGTAATACCTACCTACCTATGGTAAGTAATAAATAATGAAAGGTTTTTCTTCTCAAGTTTAAATTTTATGTAATTTTTTTCTTCTTTTATTATCGCTGTTAAATAATTATATATATATATATATATATATATATATATATATATATATATATATATATATATATATATATATATATGTATATGTATATATATATATATATATATATATATATATATATATATATATATATATATATATATATATATATATATACTATTTACTATCTATTTGGAATTAACGAATCGACAACGTAAAGATGGAGTGACCTAGCAGTAGTTCTAAACATTTAACTACAATAATTCACAACAATGCAAAGATAAATTATCTCGCTTAATAAAAATTGCTGCAACTTAAATATTCTTCTCGACGCCCCCATCAAAATTTTTTATTTAGATATGCTTTAACGTATTTTAAGATATGTTGTGTATTTTGAGGGCTACAGACGGGCTATATAACTTATTTCGGAAAAACGGGCAGACCAGGTTTTTCTACGTAAAGCAGGTGCTAAATTGATTGGAAAAAATTTTTTATAGAAAACATCAAAACAAGACAAGGTATAGATAATTATAGTCGCGAATGTACGTAATTTTTCTAATTAAAAAGATTAAGTAGGTACTATATGACCCAAAATTGAAAACAAAATTGAGTAAAACTTCTTCAAATCATCACACTGAAGCCGGGCGCACATTGACTCTTGTTATAGAACGAAACAGTGCGAATTGAAACGCAGAGCAGCACTGCGTCGCACGAGAACAACGTAGCACTCGTAAATGTGACACAGAAACTGCGCGACATTGTAACACGTTCTCGAGTTTCAGCTGGTTTTACTTCGCTAAAATGAAAACGATTGAAGAAATTGAAGAAAAACAGTGCTGCTCTGCTTTGCTCTACTTTTAAATTCGTGCTATCTCGTTCTACAATAAGAAAAGAAACTGCGCTGCCCTGCCTGCGTTAACTGCGTCTCAACGTGCGCCCAGCCACAGAGTTTATTTCTCGTGCTTTCCTGCCCTGCCCTGCTCTGCTCTGCTCTGCCCTGCCCTGCGTTTTCTGCGTGACGCAGCTCAAGGTGCGCCTGGCGTTATAGGAATTATTCCTTGGGTAATACACTTTAAACAAATAGAAATGCAATCATAGAAATGCGATATTTCTTTCTCCTATTAATTGAAAAACTTCCTTAGTTTTATAAAACTAATTTTTAACAAACCCTATGGTCAATAAGACGTTACTTTTAGACGGCATCAACACATATCAAATTCTAGGCTACTGCAACTCTGCAAGCTGCTTACAAACGCTTGATATCATGAATGTATTTTATTATTTTTCCTTCAAAATTTTGCTCACATACAGCTTGCAAAGATGAAATGTAAACTGATTCAGAATCACTGTTGTATAAATACCTAGAATACAATGATAAAAGATGAGAAAATAATTTAATTTGTATTTAAGTTAATTAAATAAAGATACACTTAAAATTTTACATACATCTTCAATCTTTTATTACCTTCTATAACACTTTATATTTTTGATATTACTGTTATTGGTTAGCTATGTATCATTATTATAAGTTTTGTTATAAAGAATAAGTAAGTATTTTGAACGTGAAAGTAGACAGAACAGAACACAAGAAGTGCACGTAATAATACATACACGCCGGTACACGCATTCACGTACACACATATACATATTAGTGTACTCTTTGAATGTGTTGGAGATGGTCAAGAAGAGTACATGGAGAGGTAAGTAAATGAAGAAACATCTTCCCACCGATCTCCCTATGACGTCAACGATTTCCCATTTGGATATATAATCAGAATGCAAATCCTACAAATCACAGTTTTTGTCGACCCGTTCAAATTTTAACTATACATACAACAATGAACACATTTAAAGTGGTAAGCATCCGAAGTGTATAATATTGTTGTTCCCAATTTTTTTTTTTTTTGAAAAGTGGTGTACTTTTTCGTTGTGTTTGTTTAGTTTTTATATTTTTTGAAAAAGTGCCTATTTGGATTATCTACTTACTCTTCTGGATTACTTTCTGGATTGTGGATTATTTTCTGGATTTAAATGATTTTAATTAGATATTATTTTTATGTTATAGTGTCTGGTCATAGCCATAGCTGCCATGGCCACAGCGGAGCCGCCCTCTGGCTATTCATATAGTCGGCCAAGTGGCGGCGGTGGATCCTTCGGTGGTGGATATTCATTGGGCGGAGGCGGTGGCGGTGGCGGATACACGGCCGTTTCGACCGGATACCAGACCTCGGAGGGTGCCACAGTTGATCCTGCCCTATTAGAACAAGTACGTCAAATTTTATTGAAAGAAGAACAATCTAGCGGTGCAATTGGCGGTGGTGGTGGCGGCGGTTACCCATCTGCACCAAGCTCGTCATACGGTGTACCATCATCCAGTTACGGTGTCCCCTCATCCAGCTACGGCGTCCCATCATACTATCAACGAGTTGTCGGAATCAATTTGGAAGGAATTCGTCAAGCCATACAAGTAGCACAATACAACCAAGTATCGCACGGGGCGGTCGGTGGATACCCAAGTGGACCATCTAGTTCATACGGTGTGCCATCTACTCCATCTGGCTCATACGGAGCACCTTATTAGACTGATTACAAACACACTATCCAAAATTTAAACGTACTGTTTTAGTTTTTTTTTTTCGGAAACAACCAACCAACAAAACAAGAAACTTAAGAGAATTCTAAACAGTACGGCGAAATAAACGGGTCCTTGATGTCGAACGAACACCTAAATATACACATATTTTACATCTCATTCTTTTCTCATTATCTGTGTATATTTTCATCTCTTTACATTTATCTATTAATGTATTTTATTTTTTTTTATTGTATAAAGCTTTATTATATTTGTTATTAAAAAAATACAGTTGTCACCGTTAAAAAAAAAACGATAATTTGTTTTTACTTTCTATACTTACCTATGACATCATTAGCGAGTATGTTGAAAAAAAAGAACAACCAAACATCTCTCTTCTCCGCACGTTCTTCACTTTTACTTACAATCGATAACGGACATTAAACAGAACAATGAAATATACTACTATGTATAATCTGCTACATGAAAAATTGGACAGATAGTAAACTTATTTATAAGTTTATAAAAATCCAAGTAAATTTATTTTTGATGAAATAAGATATACAACAGATAAACCGGATGAATTAAAAAGCCATGTGAAATATTTAATATGAGCTACACACAAGACGAATAGTTGTATAACATGATCTGACTACAATTACTTCCCGTACAATCTAAAAATTTGAAATCTCGAAAAACTTATTTCAACAACTTGATGACGAAATAATTAACTTTGAGTAACTAACATCGTCTTTTGATGTTCAAAAAATCAACTTGTACAACTTATTCAACGATCTGATTACAAATTTTTAGAACTCATTGCATCAAGGAAAAAACAGGCTTATAAATATTTACACTCAGGATAAATCGGCGTGATAAATCGCATAATGAGTAGCCGTCCTTATATGACAGACCGGTGATAATCTTCAATTCATTAGATTAAATAATCATTACAAACAGTAACAGTGCTAAAAAGAGAAAGGTAATGACGATTTTAATGTCTGGAAGAATGATGTATTGCTCTACTCGCTTGTGTATTTTGATAAAAATAATTTTGTCGCTGCATTGCGTAGAAGATCTACTCAAATTGCAATTTAAGAAAAACATTTACAGACTATTTGCTTTAAGGTTATCCGTTGAAAATGATACAGTAAACACTGACGTACAATAAATTTTAATTTGTATACAAACTGGCCTTTTTTAGAACCGTGCACAATCGTATACCTATTTATGTGTGAAATTTGTGTTAATTGTGTTAAATAATTTTACGTATTATCATTAAATATGTTTGATTTTAATGGTGAAGCGTAAAAAAAATGTAGTAATTACATAAGTGTTTAATAATTTTACTTTGAAGACGTACCATTACTTCAAAATTACGTCATAATTTTATTTATAAACAAACATATCGACTGTGACAATTTTAATCGGCAAAATGACAGTATGTTTTATTTTCATTATTTCTATTAATTCATCTTAATATGGAACAATAACAATAATCGATTTCTGTCACAATTCAAAGTTTTTTCTGCAGGATAATATTTTCTTAATATTGTAATAATTTTCTTAATAAGTAATAACTAGTCGAAAAAAAAAATTGAAATTTTTCCTACTTACTTTAAAATTGTGCATAGCACAAAGGTCAGAATTTTTTTTCGAATAGTGTGAGTCATCTTTTTAGAGCGTACTACGGTCATTACTTCAGGAGTTTTTTGAGGTTAAAAAAACATACTTTTAATTTTGACACTTGATATCTGCGAAGGTTGTCATGCTACAACAATATTGATAACAGAGTTCTAAAAAGCTTAAGTTATCCTCTTTAAGATAAAATTAGGGTTATTGGAAAAAAATTGACTACTTGTAAATGTTATGAGATTATTTAGTTGATGACGTTTGTATTAGATTCAAAGTACCTATTTTTAAAATATATGAAATTTTTCAAATTATTTAGATTTTCTTAATAGTTAAATGTTTAATAGTTTGAGGTGGTTTTATATCATGAAGCATATTTTATTTTCAATGACGGTTAAATTTTCTCTTTTGGGATTCTTCGGTCCCCTTTGATGACACGAGCCTCAAAATTTAGACGTGATCGCTGTAGTCACTCTACAGGCCTGTTATAATCTTGTTATTTGTCATAATAAAGAAGGTATTATTTCAATAGAAAGTCTTTTTGATTTAATAGGAAGCATGTGGGGGGGGGGTTAATCAAGACAAAAATCACTTGTAGTCTGCAATATACATGTAGGAGAGTGGGATAGGGGTTATAAGAGGTCAAGTGTATTTACGTAGTTCATAAACGCCCTCTTTTATTACGTATAGATGGTTTAATGATTTGATAGGTGGTCATTACGCATCTTATCTTCAACGGTAGTATTATTTCAAAGAAAATATATTTTGTTGATGTTACCTTATACTATGTAAATTTATTGCTTTTTGTAAAATTGTTGGCCGTTCGGTATGTTCCGCAATTCATGTGAATTGTTTAATAATTATAAATTGTCGTTTTAAATGTATGCGCACAAATCTTACTAATACATGTTTACATATACGTATATCTGTATACGATAAGTAAACGATGTATGTATGTATGTAATTGTATTTTCATGAGAATTATCAGGGGTGAAAGTAACATTAGAAAAAGTAAAGTATAAAACAATCGTTTAATAAAACACACGAGAGAATCATACTGCTAGCCAGCTATGTCATTAATATTAAAAGCATTATCAATTAAATAAAAATACAGTATGACTCACAATAGAGAGACAAACTTTTGAAAAGATTGACGAATGTAAATAATAAATCGCAAAGAAAGATTTAATTATGGAAAAGATGCGTCACTTTAATTAGAATGCATATAGTGAATTTTAATCGAGAAACTTAAAAAAACCGACTTTTTTACTATTCTTCACGCTTAAACCTCAAAAATAAATTTTAAAATTTCCACTATTTACAAACTTATATACCTAGTTATGTAAATTAGGCAGCAATATTATGTTACACCAGCATGAATTAGACGATAAGTCTAATCACAACCCGATTGATCGATAACCTCTGGACTATTTACAACAGTTGACTTCGTCAGTTAGCTTCAATCTTATAGCAACATAAACTGTTATGGCTGCCTGAAATTTTGCTCGAAACTTTAAATGTGTTTTCCTAGAAACTACTTTCCTTGACCTAATCGACATAAAATCTAGAGTTCTGCCCACCCGGGTGTCTTCAAATTTGGTATGCGACTGCACTATTTTTGTTATTACTTCTAAAAAATTAAAAACTTTGAAAAAAAGCTAAAAAAGTTGACTTTTTTTGAAAACTGTCATTTCACTAAATATTTTTCTGTCTTTGATTGTCAAGAAACTGTGTATGACTTTTATTTCAGATTTACGAAAAATTTCTAATCATGTACGGGTTTCTTTATTCCTCTAACTCGCATGACAAAATATACTAACATCCTTTTTAGAAATCCGTAGAAAACTTTGGACACTCCCATGTCCTTTCAGATCCCGTGTTCTTCTGTCACAACCTCATAGTTTTACATCTTCTACCTATGTACATGAAATTTTTGATATACATGCTATTGGTCTCAAATAATAATTAATAAAACTTTTCTCTCTTTTTTTGAAATGTTTCGTCGTATTGGAACGTGGAAATTTAAGTTTTTTTTTTCCACATACACTATAGTGTAGGTTGTTTATAAGCAAAATTTATTAAAATGCTGATCGTGTGAATCCAAGAAAATTGGCAAAAACAGTACGGTAATTACCACTTGATAAAAACACTTAACTGAAATTGTGTCGATGGCTTACGAAGATATAAGATCTTTTCATTTAGTTGTAATATAATTTAAGAATTTAGTTTGACCCTAATTAGAAAAATTCTTATTTTATAAAAAAAAAAATATTGCAATTAGTGTACGTTTTATTCGGTATACGGTATACCGTTGATACCCGACTAGAAATTTTAATAAGGTCCAGACAAGGACCTTATCAGGTGTGCCTCACAACCTGATGAGGTCCAGATCAGGATTACCGTATGAGGTCCTTATCAGGTTTGTCACGCAAAACAGTCATCGGGTCCTTATCATGACTACTTTTATCAGGTCCTCATCAGGACTACCATATCAGATCATGATCAGAATAACCTTATTTAATCCTAATCAGGCTATCCTTATCGGGTTAGCTCCATATTAAATTATATATACAGAATTAATCATATTAATACTTCAATGTAGATAAAATGAGTTCAACGTTGAAATGTAACATTTCATGTTTATGTTAAATGGAAATATTAACACAAATTTCCATTTATTTAACAAAACAAAAATGTTAACCTGTTTTGAACAGCAACAATATTTGTGTACAGCAAACAATGCTATAACCGCTATAACTGCTATAAGTACCTTACTTACATTGTAATATATATATGTACCCAAATATATAATAATAAAGATGAGAGTAGTTCTTATTATTAAACGAAACCGAAAAATTATAAGTTTTTTCAGTTATTGACGAATATAGTTTTATTAAACGTGTAAAAATGAAACAATTTTCTTACATTTTAAGGTTATTTTGTTACAGATTCAGTTAAAAAAATCATGTAAGCTTACATGAGATTGTAAAGTAAGGTTATCCTGACATGGACCTGATAATGTTCTGAGTAGGATAACCCGATCGGAAATTTATGTTTTTTACATAAGGTTATCCTGATATGATCCTGATAAGGTCCTGATCATGATAACCTGTTAAAAATTACAAGTAAGGTTATCCTGACATGGACCTGGTAATTTCCTCATCAGGTTAACCCGATGAAAAATATTTTTTTTTCAAAGAAGGTTATCCTGACCACATCCTCATAAGGACCTTATCAGGTTTTCCCTATTAGGGATTGCCTTATCTAAACCTGATAAGGACCCGATCATACTTTCTGCAAATAAGGAAAATTTCTAGTCGGGTAATTCATAAGAAATAACATTACTTAGAATATTATAATAAAGAAGAAAGTAGGTATATAATTGTTTTATAGTATATTACTATATTTACAAACAGGAATATTACATATGTATGGGAGAACGACTACATAATAGATATTAAGTTTCCAAGATTATATTTCCATCTATTATGTAAGGATCATTTTATTAATATACTTATAAGCTGTATTACAATATGATGTGATATAATAAAATAATGTTATTGTTTGTAAAATTCATAGCATAAATTAACATATTCAGATTGCTATTAAAAAATTCAAAGAAAAAAGTGAGAAATTTCCCTAGCTATTTGAAAAAAAAAAGTAGGTAAATAAACAATAATTAATTTTTATTTTTGATATATGTAAATGACAATTTTAAAACGTAAACAATAAAGGTCACACACGGTTTTCAACGAGAACAAATGTTTTTAACGTAGAAATTCGTTATGTTAGACCAGATTAATAATTGACAATAGGTAATTTTGATACAACTTCTTCCAGAGGTCGCTGTTCACCAAGACAGAGTAGACTGAACCGTTTTCTACAAGAGGAGGAAGGTAATACCACAGCGCCCGCTCTAGCGTTTACGCCGCCCCGGGAAAAAAGAAAAAATTCCGCACCAGCGAAAGCGACAACCTTTTTTTTTGCTCGTCAGTTTTGTAATTGCCGCCCTCTCTTCCTCTTGTTTGTCTAGAATTTTATAGAAATGCCACCATTAAAATTCGCCGCCCCGAGCAAATGTCGGGTTGACCGCCCCTCCTCCCCCCCTAGAGCGCGCCCTGAATACCACTACAGTGAGATGACATGCGCGACATGTATATTTGCTTTAATAATAATAATAATAATAGTAATAATAATTTTGGTACAAAAAGGACTCATTATTTAAGTATTGTCAATATCTACTTAATTTACTTCAGTATCAAATAATATAGGTATTATTAATTCTATGGTATTATACAAAGAGAAAAAAGTTTTATTAATTATTATTTGAGACCAATAGCATGTATATCCAAAATTTCATGTACATATAGGTAGAAGATGTAAAACTATGAGGATGTGACAGAAGAACACGGGATCTGAAAGGACATGGGAGTGTCCAAAATTTTCTACGGATCTCTAAAAAGGATGTTAGTATATTTTGCCATGCGAGTTAGAGGAATAAAGAAACCCGTACATGATTAGAAACTTTTCGTAAATCTGAAATAAAAGTCGTACACAGTTTCTTGACAATCAAAGACAGAAAAATATTTTGTAAAATGACAGTTTTCAAAAAAAGTCAACTTTTTTAGGTTTTTTTCAAAGTTTTTAATTTTTTAGAATTAATAACAAAAATAGTGCAGTCGCATACCAAATTTGAAGACACCCGGGTGGGCAGAACTCTAGATTTTATGTCGATTAGGTCAAAGAAAGTAGTTTCTAGGAAAACACATTTAAAGACCAGGTGTGACTTTTGAATCTTTGTTATGAAATTTGTTGCCAAAGGCTCTGTAAAGGCCCGAAGACAATAATTCACACGAGGGATCAAAAAGAACACTTTAGTCCCGTTGCGTATGTATTATTTTTTGCAATTCCCGATAATTTAAAATTATAAAAATTTAGATCAAGACAAAAATACAGTTGTCGACCAAAAAGATAAAACAAAAAAACTCTTAATATTTTTGATAGATTTGAGAGTTACTTTATGGTATTCCATTTTAAAATTAAAAGACAATTTTTCACTTGGCTAATACAACTTCATTTAAAGTTTTTAAATATCTGTGACATGTTTCGGACCCATATGGCCATTAACGAACTGTTCGTTAATGGTCATATGGGTCCGAAACATGTCACAGATATTTAAAAACTTTAAATAAAGTGGTATTAGCCAAGTAAAAAATTGTCTTTTAATTTAAAAAAAAAACTCTCATTTTGTCCGGGCCCCTAATAGAGGCACCGGGATTCCTTTTTAGATCCCAGCCCCCAGGCAATTACCCTACCTGACCCCTCTCTCGCCGGCCCTGATTGTTACCTAATCAATTAATTATCGCAAAATATATATTTACATAATATCTTAATTGGGGTCGTGAATGGAAAAAGTTTAAGAAGCCCTGGTCTGTCCAAAAAAATATAAATGTTAATAATGATGAGAAAGTTAAAGTCCAAATTTATCTAATAGACCGATTGAGGCAAGAAGCTTATAAGCATTAAAATAAGCTTAAAATTTTTAATAAAGACGATGAGTTTTGCAACGGATACAAAAGTAATAGTAACATGTTTTTTTCTTAAATTATATTGTGTGTTTAGATAGTTTATCTAAAGATCAATTATATCATTTAATTATTAAATAATAGAAAATGATTATTCACATTATTAACTCTAATTCCTTCCGTTCTATTGTGTGAAATTTTTACTCTAAATAATAAAATTATCAAAAGATGACATTTTAACGAAATGCACCACCAATTCTATATATTATAATTCAATTGTTAATATTAATATTGTATAACTTCCTTCTATGTTTCAAACATCTTCACAAACGCTTTCCAAAAAAGAAGTCTCTGTCTCATGTAGAAATATAAAATTATATGTACCTACGTACACATATAAAAGAAAATAATCATCAACAAAATTTACCTAGATCAGTGCTTTCTAAACTGTGTTTCGCGAAACACTGGTGTCTCGCAAACAGTCACTAAGTATTGTGTAAAAAAAGTTATGGAATAGAGGTAGAGAACAACACTGTGTGCTTTTATATGTTGAACATAAATAAAACAACTCTTAAAACAGTAGCGATTTTAGCGGGTAAGCCGGGTAGACCCGGGTCTATCAAAATATTTTGAAAAAAAGAAAATACTAGAAAGAAAATGTCTAAGAGCTCAAAGTGGATTATCCGCTCTGTCGACATTTTATGTTTAAAGACATTTTATGTCAAATGTTTAAAATGTAGAGTAGAATTCTTTTAGCCTGGAATGATTTCCGCCATTGACTGGAATACCATTAGGTTGTGTAATATAAAATTTCGTTTTCCGACCACTTGGCTAATAATGGTTTTCAGACAAATATCGACACTTTTTTAAGCATTAGAGCAATATTTAAAGGCAATTCATTAACTCTGAATAGATTTCTTATAGCTCGGATTTCGGAATCATTTTCGCCAATATCTGAAATAATATTAGGTCGTGTAATATTAAATGTCGTTTTCCGACCACTTAGTCGACCCTGTAACGGAGACAAATATTGTCATTTTTTGAAATATTAGAGAAATATTTATGAGCAATTCTTTAACTCTGGATAGATTTCTTGTAGCTTGGAATGATTTTCGCCATTATCTGGAAGAATATTAGGTCATGTAATATGAAATGTCGTTTTCCGACCACTTGGCCTACTAACTAATTCAGATAAATATCGACACTTTTTTAAGCATCAGAGAAATGTTTAAAAGCGATTCTTTAATTTTAAATCTAACTCTTAGGTCGTGTAATACGAAATGTCATTTTCGGAACACTTGGTCGAGAATGTAATTTAGATAAAACAAAAAATGTTCAAGGTGGAAACATCGCATAGAATCAATATTTTAATATCTATTTTGAATATTTGTTTTAGTTTCTCACATTATTTAGTTTTCTTTTATTTATTATTTTATAATTTTTGTGTGCTATGTATCTTGTAAGGGCGGGAGAGGGGCTGGTAACAAGAAAATATTTAGGGCCCCAAAGTGGGTTAATCCGTCCTTGGTTATATATAGGCTCTCTTAAGTGGTATGTGATTAGCTGAAATGGCTTGTAAATGTTGTTAAAAACTATATTTGGTTTAGTTGAAAATTTTGCAATAAAAAAAATGTTCGCACCTTCAAAAAAAATGTACACATAAATTATATGTTAACAATAGTGATGAGCAAATGCAAGACCAAGACCAAGACTTGGTAGTCTTGGTCTTGGTCTTGTTCTTGGATTAAGAATCTTGGTCTTGGTCTTGCTAGAGCAGTTTGAGTCTCTATCTTGGTCTTGGTCTTGCAAAATGCAGTCTTGGTATTGGCCTTGGTCTTGGTATTGCTAAAGAATCTTGCACTTTCTTGCATTTTTTTATTAGCGAATTTTTTCCTTCTAAAATCAGAATTTTCTCTCTTTACGGTATTAATTATACTTTTAAACTATTTAAATAATTTAGCAAGAGTCTTGCTTTTTTCCTACTATTGTCTTGGTCTTGCTCACTTGAGTCTTGGTATTGGTCTTGCAGCCATACTTATAGTCTTGGTCTTGGTCTTGCTCTTGGTATACATAGTCTTGGTCTTGGTCTTGCAAAAAATGCAAGACCAAGACTAATTTTGCTCATGACTAGTTAACAATACAGAAAATTTCGGGCCTACCCAAAATAAAAATCCTAAAATCGCCCTTGTTTTAAAAATAATTTAAAGAAAATAAACGGTGCTTTTTTAGCCTGAAATAGAAAGAGCCACGTATGAATTAAGTTGGAGGACAACTTTTTTTCTTTCTTATTTTGGATTCTTCGTTCTTGTTGTTTGAAAGTATCCACCGCGATTAATATTGAACCACCTCAGTCTAATATCGAACCATAATATCAAGTAATTGGGATCTTATTTCGCAATGACGTGAATTATGTTAACTTTCAAAGTCAGCCATTTTACATTTCCCCAAAAAAATAATCCATTGACGTCAAATCGTGGATGGTAGTGGCCAAATCACTAGACAATTTCTCGAAATAACACATGTTGTTTATTGTATTCCTCTAATAAATTTCCTCGCTTAGCAAAAAATGAAAAACCCTAATTTATTTACAATAATGTTCATCAAAAATTTTAGAACTTAAAAAGTGTTCCGCAATAGAAAAAGTTTAAGAAACACTGATCTAGACAAAAATATTTTAATATGTGATAGCGTGATAATTTTCTTTCCTCTCATATATGTTTTTATTGTTTCGTTTTTGTTAATAGAGAAGTAAAAAAAAAATATATACAAACACAGTAATCACATCACATTGTGTGTCGGTTTTTAGAAGTGTTATAAAAATTCCGGAAATAATCTGCCGCACATCTACAATTACATGTCATTAAGTTACCTACATTCATTTATGTATAGTAAAAGTTACGTGTTATAACGTAAATTAACAAAGAGTTAAATAATTGATTCATAAAGTTTATATTAAATTTAGTTATTGTAAAATTTAAACAAAAGCCTAAAATTGTAAAAGTGTGCGAGTTTCGTCAACGTAGTCGTTTGAATAAAGAAATGTTCTTGAATTTTGAAATAGAGAATTTTTTATAGTATAATCTAAAACAAAAATTTTTTAGATAAAACTCTTGGCAATTTATTTCATAGAAGAAATAAATAAATTTGTGAAGTATCTGTGTCAGTGAAATACTAGCTACTAGTGATGTCGGATGATTAATCGATTAATCGGTTTAGTCAACTAATTTTGTTTCCATTTAGTCATTTTTTAGTCGACTACTTTACCTTCGATTAAATGATTAAAATGATTAATTTTTTGTAAATGACTAAAAACAACTAATTTAACAATTTTTCTGTATTATTTATTGGACTTCAAAAATGAAAACTAAAAAATTACCTTTTTGTGTGATTTTTCACTTTTATATGATTAACACATTGTAATATCTCCATAGGTATCTTTTTTTTCTTAGTAGAAAAATATTAAATGTCAAAAATTAAATTCAAAAGTTGAATTCAAATCGACTAAAAATTTAGCCGATTAGTCGACTATTCTATGCTCGATATTTTCGACTAATGACTAATTTTGTATGAAAAACAGTTTTAGTCGATTAATTGACTAACTGCTCCTCGGCTCGACATCACTACTAGCTACATCAACAATAAATATAAATCAACATCAACGAACCAACAGATCCGACGAGAAGGGGAGACAGCCGGGACTATAGCCCTAGGGTGCGAGTCGGAAAAGGCGGTCCGGAACCATTAGTAGGGAACCTGAGGAAAGTACTAAAATATAAAAGTGCATAATATTTTCAACAGTGCTAAAACGATCCGGGTATGACGTATTAGCTAAAAACTCTTGCCATATTTGCCTTATATTTATTTTCCCGTCTGTTGCCTTGGCAAATAATTTTGGCTAGGAATTAATACCAATCAAAATGTTGGCTAATAAAGAAACGTTTGGGGTCAGTGTTATTCTAATTTCCTTTTTATTGAAATTTTCAAAAAGTCAGCTATAAACCATACTGCTAATAGAAATTAGAATGGGCGTTTATTTTGTTTCTATTATTACTTGTTGAAGAAGGACACAAAGTTCAAAAAGAAAAAACCGTTTTTTGAAAAAAAGGACAGATGGTCACCGCCTCACCCTATTTACCATATTTTTATACTTTATTTATGGGTTTAAACTAAATATCAAATGGATTTCTTAGAATTATTAAAATGTATCACTCTAAACAGGTAGATCAAGCCTGGACGCTTAGATGTGAATCGATGCCAGTAAAAACTTAGACAAAACCAATTGTTGACAATACATACATTATTGTTGTTGATGAAATACTTTTACATTAATTTAGTAAAAGTATGTTATTTTTACTCATGTATTCGGACTAGCCAAATAATGTAAGTTACGTAATATACCTTACTATTTGATTCTAACACAATTAATTTGACCTGCAAATTTTACAATCAATTGCAATATTGTATATAATATTTTGTAATAATATTTACAGAATGATCCAGAATAACTACTACTTAATCCAGGGCCGGACCTAGCCTAAGTGGTGCCCAGGGCAGGGTCAAAAAATGGCGCTCCTGTAGAAAAAAAGATTTCTTTTTCCTTCGACAAGCACAAAAGTTATTGGCTAAAAAGGAAGTTAATATTAGCATAATGATTCTGAATAGGCGACTAAACCAAGCAAATATTTGTTGGCGTAGTATACTATGCTGAAATCTTTCCTCAAATTGGAGCATGTCAAAAAGTGACGCTTGTGGGCTATGCAAAATTTGAATCGTGATTGGAGTAATGTAATTTTTACTGACGAAGCTTGTTTTTACACATGAGTATCTGTCAAATATACTTGGTCTTTTATTAAAACAGGTGTGCCGCCCTATCCGAGCTCTCTGGCGGTCGTTACCGCAACTTATCAAACTTACCGCAACAAAATCTTATAAACTTACTAAGTAAATGCGTAATAGTGCTTTTAGTGTACTTTAAGTCGATATATTCATTTCTGGGAAATAATAATTTTTCTTTTAAATCTGGAAACGACGCTCTTGTGTGACAGACTGTACCTTCCTCAAAACATATAGTAATAGTTTACCATCAATTATCAAAAAGTTTTTTAGAAAAAAATTTTTTACAGGCAATTTTTTTAAATTTGTTTATTATTTCTTATGTTGGAAATTTAACTTCCTCATGGTTGACACGTAAGTTTATTTTTGCGGCCATGATACTTAAGAATCCTCGGCTCTATAAGATTATTTTTGCAGCCGTTGTTATGGAATGGATACTTAAGAATCCTTGGCTTTCAGCACAGGGGGACAACTTTCTCAAATTGCATAGGAGGACATTAAAATAACACTCACGATCCCCGGTAAATATTATACTATTATTTTGATTTGAATGTTGATTTAAATGTTTAATCTGGAACATCCTGTGTACATACTTATTATAATTATGTGATTGTCCAGTAGTCCAGCAGAAGATTCATCTGCGCTAATGATAAAAAGTGAAATTTATATATATATATATATATATATATATATATATATATATATATATATATATATATATATATATATATATATATATATATATATATATATATATTTGATACATACCTGATATGTCGTAGAATTATCGTAAAATTTTTACAATTCTATGTATTTACTAAACTGGAATTGGTACTTGATAAATTTATCAATATTTTGCCGCCATGGTGGAGACGCAGTGTAAAAATTTTATATGTTTTTTGCGACAGCCCAAATTTAAAGCTTCTAAATTATTTTTGTTGTTCAGTGTTCAAATTATATATACAGGGTGAAAACATATTTATCGAACATGAGTCAAATACAATGGAAAATTTTTCGTAAGATCAGTGTAGTTTCTGACACTTTTTGAACAATAATATTCGTTTTTGGGTCATGTTACCATAGGTATACAGTATTTTATAAATTATAAATTAATTGCGGATCATTACCATATTACCGTAGACAAATCAGCTTGACATTTGCTGTTTGATGACTTTAAATTTAATTTGACAAATATCAAAATATTTTGTATCTATAGTAATACAATTTAAAGACGAAATATGATTGGTCAGAGGGATTATAGATCACACTGATCTTAAGAAAAATTTCCTATTATGTTTGCCCTATGTTCGACAAATCTGTTTCCACCCTATATATATATATATATATATATATATATATATATATATATATATATATATATATATATATATATATATATATATATATATATATATATATATATATATATATATATTAAAGAAAAATTAATTATATATGAGATTTCTTGACAGTGAGATGCAGCTGTACCCTTACTCACTTAGGCCGGGCGCATATTGAGACGCAGTTAACACAGGCGGGGCAGCGCAGTTTCTGTCACTCGTGTTGTAGAACGGGGCAGCGCGAATTGAAACGCAGAGCAGAGCAGCACTGCATCGCACGAGACCGATATGGTACTCGTGAATGTGACACAAAAACAGCGCGATGCTGCGCGACATTGTAACACGTTCTCGAGTTTTAGTTGGTTTTATTTCGTCGAAATGAATACGATTGAAGAAATTGAAGGAAAATAGTGCTTCTCTGCCCTGCTCTGCTTTTAAATTCGTGCTATCTCGTTCTACAACAAGAGTCACAAAAACTGCATTACCCTGCCTGCGTTAACTGCGTCTCAATGTGCGCCCGACCACACGTGTTTTCGTGCTCTGCTCTGTTCTACCCTGCGTTCACTGCGTGACGCAGCTCAATGTGCGCCTGGCCTTATTGTTAGTAATGATCAACGAACCATTAGCTTTTTTTCACCCTTCGCATTTACTCTCGACCATTATAGATTTCCTTACAATTCTACGCAAAGTTATCACAGCTATGGAATTTTTCACTTCAAAAAGCAAAATTTCTTCAAGTGTTTACGGCAATTCAACGGTATCCATTTAATTGTAAGATACGTATGTAAATTATTGATGTTGTTAAATGAATGTGTAATGCACTTACACGATTCTTAGTTACTTTAATATTATAGCATTACCTATTTGAGAATATTGACTAGCTATGGTCAGTTCGATTAGTACATACACATACTGAAATATTTTCTTTTGTATTGTGAATGTATAGTACACACATACAAATTAATATAAAATTTGAAATTTAGTATTTCTACAATTTATTGTAAATTATTTGTTAGATATTAAATATCAAATTTTTAAGCATGTGCCTATACAGTTACGATAATACATAGTTAAAAGTATTAAATATTAATAGAAGAATTATTTCCAAGATGTTACATTCAAAAGAAAAAGAAATTTTTTAATTACAGTTCCAAGTACATAACGAAAAAGATTATAGGTATATCTTGTTTATTCTCTTTGTAATACACGTCATGAATTTTCTTTCTCTGTTTCTTACAATTTTTCTTATCTTTTCTAATCTTTTTGATTTATGGCAATAATAGCCTATTTGTAATAGGTAAATTTGGTCTATATTGTTAAATATATCTATCCGTTTTTGTATGACGTCATAAATATTTTAAAATGTAGTTATTCACGACAAACGATTTTTAACTACTTTTAAATTAGTTGAAAAGAAATGCATACAATTTGTATTGCGGTAACTAAAAAAAAAAAAGCTGAATGAACAACACGCCCATTTGTATGAAAAACTATAAACAAGCTTAATTTATAAAAAAAAAAGGATGTATGTATACGATTTCTGTAACCAATTATCGTATTTACTCTTTCACTGATATAAAATTCAATACTAATGCTAATAATACATTAGAATTTGTTCATTTTATTTCTTAGAGTTAAAATTTTTTGAAATAAGTACTTTTTAACAATTCATCTTTAGCAGAATGTAATTATTTATTCGATTAAATATTTGTTTTCGGTGTGTTTGAAGCAGGGGAGGGAGTACTTCTATTAAATTTTCATCTCACAAACTATACATCAAAATCAATTCAAATTTTGACTTTTTGTGTATTAAATACCAAAATATAATGTATCCGAGAATCATTCATTAATCTTGGAAAATCTACTATACCACGTTTCGTCCCAGCAAACTTTTAAAACTCGACGTCAAACAATTTAAAAGGGTATTCCGAGACGTAAAGCACGCTTAAACATATTTCAGGACAAACAAATCATTATAGTTACAAATTTCAATACTTTGTTCTGGGGATAAAATAACAACTATGTACATATATATAGATTTAGTTCTCGCCGTAAATACTAATACATTATATAAGCTGTCAGAATGCAGAAGCTGGAACAGAAAGCTTTCAAGAAGAGTTAAAACTTACCATCTTTCTATTATTTAAAACTAAAACAAATGCCACATAATAGTAGTAAAACAAAAATAATAAAATTGTACGTTTTTTGTAAAATAATAAAATAATAAAATTAAGATGTTATCGTGAAACAATAAGGAAAATTCGAATAGCTAATGCAGGTAAGCATACTTAATAGTATACTATTACTTGTTACGTATGTGCATATATTAAGCGGGTTCTACACGATGCTACGAACGTTCCTTCCAACGTTCGATCGAACGTTTGAAGCAATTAAGTTCGACAGTTGGTGCGACGAATGTATCTGCTACACGGTGAATCGAATGTTTGATCCAATACGAATGATGATGTGTTGGTACTCAGTGGACGACGCTGTTATCTGTCTGATGTTATCTCTAATGTTATACACTGATGTTGTCTCTCTTCACATGAACGAGTCGTGCAGCTGCTGAGTCGAACCAACCAACACAACCAACATTGACCTTCAAATGTTCAAAGCATTCCTTTGACTCGGTGCAAAAATACCGACATCGAACGGGACACGACCAAATGCGAACGTTTGACGCTCGACATTGGACACTCGTAGGTTCGAACAACGGCTACACGATGCTATGAACCATCCAACGTCGAATGTTGGAAGGTGTTCGTAGCATCGTGTAGCAGCGGCTTTAGATGATTAACAAATAATATAGTAAAATGTATGTACGAGTATGTACGTACGCATAATACGTGTTTTGTTTACTTAATGTGTAGGTACATACAATGATTTAATTCTTATCTCTCTCTTTGTCAGTGTTGCAATTCTAATTTTTTCTTCACCTTTATACTATTATGACTATACCTAATATAATATGTAAATCTGCTATTTGTTTGTAAACGAAAATGTTTTGTTGTTGCAAATCGAATTAAAAAATTTCAGATAAAAGTGGGAGAGGTGGTTAGTCCAGGATGAATCGGCGCATGAGTACCGAAAACTATTCCACCTCAATTTTTTTATGCGATCCTCTTCAAATTGCCCTTCGAGATTTTTCGAACCTTTAAAAATTCATATCTCAAAAAACATTAACTTTATCGTGAAAAGTCATATGACCTTTGTATTTTATATTTGTATTTCAATAAAGACTATAAAAAAAATTTGTCCAGTTGAAAAAATACTTAAAGGTAAGCGACGCATACTTGTGAGCGCACGAAATTAACAATTAAAAAACAGGTACAAACAATGAAATTGGTTTGAAAGTCTCTGGTGGCTTCACATTTTATAAGAGTAATAAAAAAGAAAAGATTCACCTTTTCAGAGACCGTAATTAATTTTATGACTTATTTTGGTAAAAAATTTTTTATCCTTTTAAGATTTTCAATATTTTTAAATTGTGTTTAAAAAAAAGTTTAAGTTCAATATGGATTTATATGTAACAAATTTATTTATAACTTTATTTTATCGGCTGATCATAAATTGTATCCCGCGGTTGAAAAAGATCGACCCGACCCTAAAATTGCAACTCAACACAAAAAGGGAAACACACCAATAGCAAGCAACCCGCGGTCAATATTTTATTGCTTTTAAAGGTGTAGTTGGTTACAAATACATACATGCATACAATTTATTCATTATTTTATATAGTTACCAAAAATAATTTTCAAAAATAATTTTTGAAAATTTAAAAAACTTGTAGTGAAATTTTAAGCCATTTTTCGAAAATTTACATAGTCATATTTTCAAAACGAGGGTGGGGCAGAATTTAATTAATTATATTTGATATTTTCTTAATTATATTGTTAATTAGTAGTTTCTTAATCATACATATAATTTTGAGTGCATGCTGTCTGTCTGTCTATTTGTTTACCCCGTCTGTCTGTCCAGTCTTACCGTGTATCTTGTCTGTACGCCAGTCCTGTCCTATTAACTGGCTGTATGTCCTGTCTATCTGTTTAATCCTACAGTCTGTCTGTCTGTTAGTCCTCTTGGCTTGTTCGTCTGTCTTAATTTTAATTTTATCCTGTCTGTCTATCTGTCCGGCTGTCTTTTTTGCCTGCCCGTCAAATCCTGTCTGCCTGTTTATCCTGTCTGTCTTTATAATAGTCCTGTCTGTCTGTTAATCGGGCTTGTCTGTTTGTCAGTCGGCCCCGTCTGTCTGTCTATTAGTTTTTTGTCTGTATATCCATTTTCTCCTGTTTATATGTTTGTTTTTTCTGTCTTTTTGTCCGTCTGTCCATTAGTCTACCCAGTCTGTCTGTCTGTTTGTATTCTTCCCTGCTTATCTATTTGTTTGCCTTCTGTCCATCTGTCAAATTAACACACTTGGCGGATTTTCATACTTGACAAGGCCTTTGGAAAGCCCCTTTTGGTAAGTGGAATAATTATTCTGTGTAATAATTTGCAGTAATTTTTTCAATTACCTTTAGTGCCTTTTGCTGTATGAAAATTAGGTTCCGTGCATGCACACAAAGTTATATGTATAATTAAGAAACTATAGTCCGTTCAATTTAAACTTAAGCTGTAACCACACTAACTGTGGTTACAGGCACTGTTAATGATTCCTATTAAAAGCATTCAAATTTTTTATTTTTTCAGGCTAAGTTTAAATTGAACGAACTGTACTAATTAACAATATAATTAAGAAAATGTCAAATATAATTAATTAAATTCTGCCCCACCCCCGTTTTGAAAATATGGCTACGTAAATTTTTGAAAAATGGCTTAAAATTGCACTACAAGTTTTTCAAATTTTCAAAAATTATTTTTGAAAATTATTTTAGGTATATAAAATAATGAATAAATTGTATGCATGTATGTATTTATAACCAACTACACTTTTAAAAGCAATAAAATATTGACGGCGGGATGCTTGCTATTCGTGTGTTTCCCTTTTTGTGTTGAGTTGCAATTTTAGGGTCGGGTCGATCTTTTTCAACCGCGGGATGCAATTCATGATCAGCCGATAAAATAAAGTTCATAATCTAGTTTGCATTTTGAAATTCCCAGCTTTAATGCAAGGAATATCAAGGATCTATGATTTTTTGCTTTGTTACATATAAATCCATATTGAAACTTTTTTTTAACCATACAGTACAAGACAACGGGTTAAAATTATCGATTTTTTCTATTCTTGTCAATGATCAATTGTTATGACGGAGCGTAAATATCGACAATATTTTAATTCAAGATCGTCCCAATCTTGAAATATCGTAGTCGTTGTTGGTGGTCTTGCGGTAGCAGTGTTTGCACAATAGGGTATTTTCCAAATTTTTGAAAACTGCTTATATTTAAAGATTGGGACGATCTTGAATTAAAATATTGCGATATTTACGCTCCGTCTTAACAATTGATCGTTGACAAGAATAGAAAAAGTCGATAATTTTAACCCGTTGTCTTGTACTGTATGGTTCCATAATAAATTTCCAAGAATTCAATTATAACCTACAAAAAGAAAAAAATAATTATGTCAAAAAATAAAAAAGTTATTTGTGTTTAACATTGGTAGGTCTTATTTGGCCCACCCAGTAGTTATATAAATATTAAATTTTTGAACGGTGACAAGGTATAAAAATAAAATTGTTGCAAGTAGGATTGATCAAATTTAATTTAAGTCTGAATTATAGAAGTATGTAGTTTTGCCTAGATGAGGCGTACCTAAGAAAATTTTATTTTTAATCTAAATATCGAAAAAGAATAATAAATTGAATTTCCTTTAAACATATTTTCTCCTTTGATAGTTTTACTATCTAATACTTATTTTTCTGTCAGTTAGGTTAGTACATTGGTACATCGAGTATGCAAATACATGTTTATTTATACACAAAATGTCAATTTTAAGAAAATAATTTTTCTGAAATCTCTCCGGTATGATAATTTTAATGACATCAAAAATGTTGTAACCACAGAATAATTGTTGTAACTAATTATTGCTAAATCCATGTTTTTATATAATGGGTATTTTCTTTGTGTATTCTTATACGTTTTTATATTCATATTTTTTTTTTTTTTTTTTTTTTTTTTTTTTTAATTAAAATTGGGGTACTGCTGCCGGTGGATGGCGCGGTCAGCAGCACCCGGCGGCATCGCCTACTAAGGGCATGCGCCGCCAAAACTCAGTAAAGATAAAAACAACACATAAAGACAGGAACACATAAATGCAATAGACAATGGACAACATACACATATTAAAATTCAACAATGAGCCCTGCCTATATTCATATTATTATCATTACTGTAAAAACTACGTTTTATGCTAACAGACAGTTTTAAATCTATACAACGAGACCATTTATGTGCATTTCTGTACATGGAATATTTTTTGAAAATTGTACTGGTACTGTAAATAGTTATCGATGTAGATACCAAAACAGCGATTTTTAGAATTTTTGTCTGTCTGTCTGTCTGTTCACGCATCACGCAAAAACTATTGGACGAATTTTAATGAAATTTGATGTGATGCTTGGGTCAACATCTAAAATACTTTTTACTCCGGGAAAATTTCTCATTCCCACGGGAAAATGGAAAAACTATTTTGAGCATGTGCACACATTCGGCAAAAAGTATTGGACGGATTTTAATAAAATTTGGTGTGGTGATAACTTATTATCTAGGGCAACATTTAAGATACTTTCTACTCCGGGAAAATGCCTCATTCCCACGGGAAAATAGAAAAACCATTTTGTGTATGTGCACGTATTACGCAAAAACTATTGGACGGATTTTTATGAAATTTGGTATGGTGATAACCTATTACTTGAATCAACATTTAAGATACTTTTTACTCCGGGAAAATTCCTCATTCCCACGGGAAAATAGAAAAACCATTTTGAGCATGTGCATGCATTACACTAAAATTATTATTCTTTGCAAGTTCTGTATAATTATTACACCTACATACTTCTCATTGAGTTTATAACAATGCTTTGCGCGAACGACGTCGCGGATACGGCTAGTTCTAAATATTTATGAAATTTTTTCTGATACAAACATTTTTTTGGTAGCAATGGAAAAAGAAATTTTAATTTAATCAATATCAGAAGTTCTTTTTACCCTTAAATTAGTATAAGAATATTATAAATTAAAAACAATTCTTTACCATAAATACAGTTCTTACAATTATTTACCAATATATTTAACACGTTCGATGCTAATTGTTAGTAATTGTAAAAATTTTTCCCAATGTCCATAGGATTCATAAGGAACCAATTCACAATTGCATTACAATATACGCGACGTAGGTTTTGTATAAATGGCGACACATAAACCCCAAACTACCAGGGCCAATGTATAACCACATTAAACGTGTTAAAAATACATGAAGTTTTCAACTAAAAAAAGTTGTTAGATAACGTCATTCTTCTGTCAATTGTACCTACATTACTTTATTTTCCCTTACCAAAACTGGGTTAAATTTTAATTTTTTTAATTTTCATATTAATTTTACATATTTTTGTTTTAAATGTCAAAAGCAAAATTACGATAAGAATTTTATGTAGGTTGTAACGTACACTCAATATATTAGTAGCTACGACTCTGTTAATAACTGCCAATAAAAAATTTTGAAAAAATATCTCTAAATTATAAAAACTCTTTTTATGTTCGATTAAAATTCATGATCGACTCGAGTGTTTCTCAAGTGGGTATTATGATAGTAAACCAAAACTAGTTGCAGATAGGTATGTGGCAAAATTACATAATAATAAAGAAAAATTTCTTAAAAAACACATTTAATGAACATTTTGTAACGAGAAAAAAGATTAGCAAACACTAAACTGCATCTTCGTGTGCAGTTCTTCATTTAAAATAATGTGAGCGGCAAGCAAGCGTACACCAAGCGTATGACAAATTTAACGCTTCGTGTGCAGGCGGCTTTAGTTGCTTATAATTTTGCATAATTTGTTATTGGGGAACCATCATTCTTTACAATACTTATTGTTCAGACCAAATACATTTTGTTATGTGAAATTTGATAATGATAAAAATATATCTGTATTTTCAAGAAATAAATTTTACTTCATTTTTGTAGCTTATTTACAGAATTCTTCTTTTTAAAAGGTTTTATTTAACTTGCAATGTTAGTTTGTTTGTTTAGATCAGATCTTGCAATCAAAATTTAGACAAGTTCTAATTGAGCTAGAGGTTTCAAATTTTGCCTACGTGTATAACTTTAATGACAATGCAGTATTCTATAATTAGTTTTGTCCTAACTTCCCTCAAAACTAGAATTGTTGATTTTTAGTCTTGTGCAACTTTTTGACAGTTGGAACTGTCAACTATTGTCCATTCATTTTACATTGCAATTTTTAGTTTCCATTGTTATGTTTGATTAGGGTAAATTAACCGATTAAAATATAGGTAAGAAAATTACAATTTTTTTTTAATTACATAATTGTAATCAGACTAAAAAGTATAAAATAAATTAAAGTAAAAAAAAATATTTAAAAAAAAACCTTTTTTTGAAAATGGACTAAAAAGTATAAAATAACTTTTGAGTGAAGTTTGAAGCAATACGCAACATAATTTATAAAAGCTTCAAGCGTTTAATTAAATTTGGTAACTACTGAAAAGTAAAGTAGCTACAGTTACATGTAAAACATCCAAAAAGGAAATAATTAATGATAACGCCTCAAGCTTTTATAAATTATATTGCATATTGCTTCAAATTTCACTCAAAAGTTATTTTATACATACTTTTTGGCTCATTTTTAAATAATTTTGTTTTTTTACTTTATTAAATTTATATTCTTGCTTCATATCTGAATAAATATAGAAATAAATTTACTTCAACGGTGTAAAATTTTGAATTTGGGAAAAAAATGAAAACAACACGTAAGAAAAATTAAATAAAAACGTTTTATTATATTCCATACAAATAATCAAGTTCCTGGTTTTTTTCGTTTTCTAGATTTAATATATTCTAACAAATTACGATTCGACATCACAATATTATACAATGTTCGCCAGGAACCTAACGTACTCGCCTGACTACCCAGACACATTTGTTTTTGCGCATCGCTCAAATTAACACTGCACTCAATTGGATGATAGATATGACGTAACGTTGGATCAGGTACACGAAAAATTGTTAAATTCGATTTAATAAATTTATCAAACAACGTAACATCTTCCAGACCCCAACCGTGTATTGTCGTATTGAAACCACCCACTAAATCTAAGTCACATTTGTACGCACTCGCAATACCATAACCAAACAATCGCCAATAGCCGTAACGATCATCAATCTCGTCGAATTTACTATTTACAAAATTTTTATTATTATTATTGGCACCATAATTTAATAAATTACTAGTTTGAATATTGGCAGTGATATTTATTGAACAATAATCATTCCGCGTGGAATAATCGATAAATTTCGGATTGTATTCGCTAAATACAATCGGAAAATAAACTTGTCTATGTTTCACAGTGTTTAAACGCACTTTCATCAAGGATTCACTCCGAAAAATTATATCTACATCAATAAAAAATAATAAATCGTCCGCTGCACACTGAGACATGCCCACTTGTAACGCTTCACCACGTGAAAACGTCCGATTTAACATTTCCACAACTGTAATATCCACTATATCCCTCGTTGGCCGATATTTTTGTTGTAACTGTTTGACTAATTTTAACGTATTTTGAAAATCATTTGGATCATTTGGATTTTCATATAGGATTATATATAATTTGGCAGGTTCTTTATTTTTAATGCATACATCTTCGAAATAATTTAAAAAGCGTTCGAACGTTTCATAGCGTCCCGATAGTGGTAATATCATGTTGATTATTTTATTTTGGAATTTATTGATAGATGATATTATTTGTCCACCGGCTGTGGCAAAAAATGGTAAGAGATTCAATTGTTTGATTTGTTTAATACTGTCGTGTAACGTTTTATGTAAACTAATTTTCAATTTATATTTTGCACTACTGTTTGTGGAATGATATTGCTTCAGTTCTTGATGACTTTGATTCTCCTCTTCGTTTGTGTCATCATTAAGCGGTATTTCACGAATTTCTAAACCTAAAATATAAAAAGTTATTTGAATATTTTTTAAAAGAAATTCTAATGTCTCTTACAGCGAAATATTACATTCTAGTAAAAAAAAGGTTTAACTCAATTTTTACAATAAAATATTAAAACTTGACTGTTGTTATTTTATGCAACTGACATAACATATCAATATATACCATGCCTATATTTATATATAATCGAATCCATTCATAATCATGAGGTATTATGACGAAAACCCCAACTCATACACTGCTTTGACAACTAATACATCAAGCTATAACCGTACAACCGTGCCGTATGATAGCTACCAAAGGCCTGCTGTACAATAGGTAAGGTATTATAGAGCACACCGCATCGTTCCGGTAACTACGGTAGCTAGACAGAGAGCAAGCTACATTTGCATGCCTTATCAGTATACGAATTATATGGAATTGTTAACGCGGTACAGCATTATGTTACAGTGAGCTAGCTTCTACTTGACCTCATACAGCATCCGTGACCATAAAATGTGAAGATTATGATTGCATCCATGACCGTAAACATGTTACGATTATGTTTTAGCAATAATCAAAGGTTAATTTCTAACGAAAGCACCGATACAACATTCCTGCATCTCTTTTAGTTTCTTCACACAATTGCCCCCTAAGTTTAGGTTACATCAAATGATTTTATGAACAATTAAGCGATTTGCTCAAGAAAATTTAACTCTAAAATGGTTCAAAATGTATCATTTTACGTCATAAAATTCAATCATGGAATACTCCTCGCTCCTGGAACCCCCGTATAAGTTTAAGATATTTATTGTAAAAGTTGATACTACTACCCGTAAAATTACGCCTAGGATATTGTGGTATACATGACTAATTTCTCCTGTCAACTGTTTCTTCTGTTAAGAGAATGTAATTCACTGGAAATAGTTAATCTTAGGCATATTTACGTAAACAGTGGCATTAATTAATGCAAAAACTGTCCTCAAAACTACTCTTTAAAATATTCAAGCAAGTTTTACTAAAATTTAAGGTGATAAATACCTGTAAATGTTTGTTGAACATAGGCATGCCTACGAACAGGAACTGTCATTTTATGGCCTCTGTATTTCTTATATACTAAAAGTAAATCTAAAACCCAATCAACGCCATGCAACGGATCCAATCTGGAATAAGCGTATAGAATTTCTTTAAAATCTATTATACGTCCCCTTTGCTTCGAGTACATATTAATTGTTTCCATCACCTAAAAATTGAAACATAATTTTTAAAAAATTAAATTATTTAAGAAAGAAATACATTAAAAATTTAATTCTGCTTTATTATTCTGCATTATTAGGACTTAAGAGATAACACCACCTAAATATACTTGTCCTTAAAAATGTCCCTTAAGGCCTCTAGAATAATGCCCCAACAATGTTATATGGGTCCTGACACCGCTAATTTGAAAATAACTTTAAGTAAACATTACCAGATTGTTACTCAAAGTTTCAACAACGTTTTTCTCAAAACTGTATTTCCAAACCGAACTTGCAGCATACGTTCAACAATTTTGTAGGAACTGTAGCTTCTAAGATAGATTTTTGAAAGAAATCTCGACGGCTTTTTCGACTGATTAACAATTGTTTTTTTTACAAACAAATTAGGGTCGATATTTGGACAAAATGTTTTTTTCAAATCGATATCATTAAACTCAATAGCAAACAACACGCCATAGAATCCCTCTTTTGGGTACATTTAGGTGGTGTAACCCTTTAAACTTTTACAAATACAGTAAAAAAAATTAAAAGTATTAAAAGAAATAAGTAGAATTATGCTTATAAAATTTTTAAAAAAGAATGCCAAAACGGTTTATGAATTATGAACTTTATGATTTTCTACAAAAACAAAATTTGATACCTCAAAACCAATTTTTAATATAAATAATTTAAGAAATAATTACATTAAAAGCAGAAATATGTATTTTTAGGTTTCTTAATTAAATAGTTTATGAATTTTATTTAATTTTAGCTAGAAATAAAATATTTATTTTTTATAGCATATACAATAAAATGTGAATAAATACTATAAAAATATCAGTAAAAAGATTTTTTGTTAAAAGTTTGTTCGTTAAAACTCTTTGAATTGAGTATAAAAATAAATATTAGTTTTCCTTTTATTAACCACTTTACATCTGTTTGTTTAAAACTATGTAAACAAAAGTGTCTTTAAATTTTAACAAACGCGATTTTATACACAGTTTTATAGTTTCATGCATACAGCATACGTCAACTATTTATTAGGAAAGAATTTATTTCTAAAAAAAATTAATTTTTTTTTTAAATCCTCATATTTACCTCCATAATTACATCACTCATGCCTTCAGAGAGAGACGAGTCAAGTTTTTTTCGTGGATTTGACTCAGCCGGTGAATAGAGCGACCTAGCTATAAAATTCCAAACTAATACATCTTCTAAATTTTTTGGTTGGTGACGTTTTAGACCTGGTTCTACACCTAAAACAAATAAAGAGAGTCAAATAATTACATAATATGTATGTATTTTTAATTTAAATCTTTGAAAATCTTTAAAAAGAACATTAATATCAGGCAAATGTAGAAATGGTTTGCCAGCGCTGCCACCAAACAGTATTTTTATTTTATTCTTAAAATTAACACGAATTTTTGAAAAAATTTAATTTTTTTTAATGTCAAATTTGTGAAGTAATTTATTTAGTTCAGAAGTTTCTTTAACTGTTCTGATTTTTAAAATAAAAAGTAATTAAAATTTTTTATTTTACCGTTAGAATTTATTTCATGAAAACAATTATTATTTTTGATAAAAAAACATGAGTCACTTATTTAGCTATCATTTACTGTAATATCAGACAAGATTATTTAAAAAATAAAAAATTATAGATTAATAATAACTGGTACAAATTTGACGTTATACTTTTTTTCTTAAAAATGTAGTTTTCCATGTAGTTCTGGGAATGAAATAGAAAAAGAATTACTGAAGAAGCAATAAAGGATATCTTTCACTTGGGGCACGTATCTCGGGGCCGACACTCAATAGGGGCCTCCATAAAATGAATTATTAATCATTTGAGAAGAAAGGGTAGATTTTTTTTTATTCGTCAAGTGCATTTTTGGCGAAAGTTCGGAAAATTTGATCGCCTTATCGTTATACAAGAGACCTTCAAAAGCCTAAGGGCCTCTCAAAAGTAAATCCAACCCCTGGTCTTTCTTTTGGGGCTGTAACAAAAATTTCTACATAAAATTTATTTATTTTCAATCTTATATTTTTACAAAATATTTTAAAAATATGTATGAGATTTTAAAAAGTGAAGCCGCGATTCAAAATCTGATACAAATTAAAAAATTTAATGTATCATTTATAATTTTTGATCTTTATGACATTTCACTGTTAAATATTCATAATATCATTAGTAGAGTTGGGAGAACAGTGGTCCCGAACAGAATCGCCATATAAAATATTTTGAATTGGGGGGCTATAAATTTTATTAGAAGGCTGAGGATTTTCCCCTGGATTTGATGACTAGCCTAAGGAAGCCTTAAAGAACAAATAAGTAAAAATTAAAAATTACCCATATTTCATAATATAATATATAAATTTAATTTTAAAAATAATTTAAAAAAATTAATGTTGAATAAATAAGTGGTCGACTGTAACAGAAATTAATTTAAACGAATTCAAAACATTTATATTGTAAACAATATCTCTATTTCCGTTGTGATTATTTTAATAATATGTACATGTCACCTTCTTTATACCTGCTTTAACGTAAACAAAATTGATTTTATTAGTAAATTGTATCACTCTAGTAGGTCGCTCACAAGACTGAACATGGTTTTGTTTTTTCATTAGAAAAATATAAAAATATGTATGTACATATAACAAGCAAAATGATTCATAATATTGGCAATTAAAAAACACAAACAGACACAAAATAACATTAACGATGTGGTATTAATAGTAAAACGTCGTAAAACTGATTTTTAAAAAGATTGATAATATTTTTACGTTTTATGACAGCCCTCCAGTTCTATTCGTAGCCCCCCAGTACAAAATATTTTATATGGCGACTCTGTTAGGGACCTTTTGTTCCCATCTCTGATCATTAGTCACATGTCAGATTTCTAACAACAATACCAAGTATTTATTTTAATATTTAAAGAATGAATATCATGAGAATTTGTAGTGAGTTCAATACTTCAAAATTTTCTGTAAATTTGTGATTCACAAAACATTTTAATATAGTCACTTGAAATTTACATCAACTAGTAACTACAAAAGATTGCGGCTTATATAACCATTAACAAACGCCTTCATTTCATTTTACAACATGGCGTGCTATTAAGTAACACTCAAATCAAACAGTAAAAAATAAAATAAAATAAGATAATATAGTCCAATGTTTTCAAACAGTGTGCAGCCAAATTTACTAAGCGTGCCGCGAAGACTTTAAAAAAAAATTAGCGATTTTTTTTAGTGTTTCATATTTTAAAAGGTAAAACAGAACCGTTATAAGATCACTTTCGTATCCGTCTATCCGTCTGTCCGAATCTAAGGCGGGGGGAGGCAAACGTGGGCCCCTGCCCCGGGCGTCAGTTTCAGGGGGCGCCCGAATCATACTAGGTCGGTATATATCAAATGGTCTAAAAAAAGATTATATATTAATATATAATCAATATTCTTCCAGTTGTTTCTGTTATATTTGAAGTATTGAGAACAATTCTTAAAAAAAACTATCTTGAACCGTTTAAGCGTGGTAGCCATTTTTGTTTTCCAATTTGCGCTGATTTTTGTGTTTGCAGCCAGTTATGCCAATGCACATATTTCATAAACCGTTCATCCTAAAAAGTTGAAATAAAAACCATTTTAAAGGTAATAGATGTCTCTTTATTTTAAGTGATGTCCATATTTAACCTATTTTCGTCCCTTCCATAAGAAAACTTTACCTAAAATTGGATATCAAAATTTAGCAAAATTAACTTTTTGAACATTATTTTTCTTACAGAAGGAATTTTAGTATTTTTTTTGAGAACAGCTTAGTATTTTTTATGAGAACAGCTATACGGGTACAACTACTCATTATGAAACAAATACACACTATTTCAATTGTGAAACTTGAATCCTTTAATTTTTACAAACTTCCGAAAACTAACTTTTGTCCAAATTTTGGAATTTTGCGCCCCTGTATCTCTGATGGGGCTGGTGATAAAAATTTGAAATTTGCACAACTTGTAGTGCTTTCGGAGTAGATTTATTAAAATAAAAAATCAACTTGTACCTATGTTGATCCTTTACAAAACCCTCAATTTTTATCATTGCCGCAACGGGAAAAATTGGAGTTTTATAAATGACATATACTTATAAGTTTTTTTGAAAATTTATGTCAAACGTTGGAGAGGGGAGGCGCCATTTTCAAGTTTCTGCCCCGGTTCTAAAAAATCGTAGATTCGGGGCTGCGTCTGTCACAGAGGTTTTCACGATAGCAATGTAATGTAGGAATTTTAAATTTAGCACAATGTTAGATCTTGATTACACATACATACATATATCTCCAGTAAAGTTAAAATTGAACTGGGGAGGGTTCAGTTTAATCCAAAAAAAAAAAAAATGTTTTAATGAATATATCGTGTGAGGTATCATTTAAAGGAGCTACTTCTAAGGATTCTAAAAACATTCTTTTATAACTTTTGGTCCAGTTTTAATGATATAGCTCAAAATTTGCTAGGAATGGCCGTCCCTTCTTGATATTCTGAGTTTCTAAAGCTAAAATTGTGATTTTAACAGAATTAGAGTTGAATCATAAATTACCGGAACGGGTTTTTTCGATAGTGTAATAGTTGGTGAAAAAAAAATTAAATAAGAGGAAAAGCACAGTAACAGACTACATATTTACTAACGTTTCAGTACAATTTGGAACAATTCATGCACTTTTTAGTTTCAATCCAATTTGGATAAGATTTAGATAATTTAAATAAAGTAAAAAATGTTGAATTTGATCAATTGACTGCTCCTTATACCCTACAGAACCCTAATTATATAAGCCCAACTCACCCTTAGTCGATTGTTTGTCACGTGCGAGTGTCGCAAAATTTTTGGTCTTTGGAAAATATTCCACAGAAATAAAAATGTTAAGAAACACTGGTATAGTCCAATAACTAACATCATGGAAAGAGTCACTAGTTCGAATCCTACAATTACCTCTGAAATCTAATTATTTAATTTATTCTTTTCGGTCAATTAATTAAACTAACTAATTGAAACGCAGTTACAACCGGAATGCTAGGACATAACTTCTGCCTATCCCATGTAAAAATAGGTAATATGCATATTACCTACTCAATTTAAATGCAAGAAATACATACCTAAGAAGTTCCAGTAAGAGAAGAAAAATTTACTATATGAATTAAAGGATTTCAGTTTATAATTTTATCAAAATTCGATTGTAAGGACCAAAATATAAAAGAATACTAAATCTGTACGTGCCTCTAGAATACACTTTCCAAAATATTGTCTATGTGACCAATAAAAGGGACACATTGTAGACGATCTTACATGACATTTTTATTAATATTCGTAAAATTGATAATGTTTCATTACTTTCATGTATACATATATGTATGTTTGTTTGGATACCTACAGTATAGCACCGATAATGGAAACATCAGTTTTGGAAATTTTTTGAGAGCATCAAATTAGTCAACATCACTTTTGGAAAGTTGCATCAAAAATGTCAAGTACATAAATATTAAATTCATGTGCAATAGACCATGACATGACGCATGATTTTATAAAAAGAAACAAATAAATCTACCGTTAATGGTAGTGATAGATAACAACAGACGTCAGAGCGTGGGAATATGGATCTTAATTATTGTACATATGTATTCTGTTCTGTGGCGGTTTTATCATACGTAAAATGTAAACAAAATCATTTCAAAGCAAATTAATAAAACGACAAATGAAAATATATTTTCTGAGATAAATAAGTTTTAATTCTTCACTTCTTTTTTTGTTTTATTAATATTTAAAGAAACATAGTTTTAATTCAAAACATAATCTTACAATATTTCTGAATCGCCACTGATCAAAAAGCATCATTTTTGTCAAGCACCACTTTTGAGACTACTTTTTCTTGACAAAACTGGTGCTCTACTGTAATTATGTATGTAGACATATTATATATGTATCCAAACAAACATACATACTATTATGCACATAAAAAATGATGTACATACTTCATTTATTACACATCAAAAAGATTGATTATAAAATACTGACCTAGGAGATTCGTGTCACCTAGATATTGCGGTGAACCTTTCACAGCATCATGCAGTAATACTTCCTCAGCAATGAACCCCGTTGTTTGCTGACCGTCCAGATGTGATTGTGCTCTGATGATGTCGCGATGCGTTTGTATCTCCGCCTGTTTTAATGCTTGTATTTTAAGCTCCTGTATATAAATATAATATACATAATTTTTTAATTAAATTAATCGCTTTATTATTCTACGAAACAGCGGGATTTAATCAATTTGAAAAGTGACATGATAGTAGAAGAAAAGGGTCGTACGTCTTTTACTTGGAACAAATGCAAAGAAGACTTTGTATATCGACAAATCGGATAATTTTTAAATACACCTCTTTTTTTAATACACTTGAGTTTGGCTCCCAAAATGGTTCCTACGGACTCTTAAAAGTCTGTGGTTTTTCCCCGATAACAGTTTAAACTCCTCAAAATTCCCAAAAGATATCAAAGTTTGCATGTACAATTTTAATATTATACTAAGGCGGCCAACCGTCCCGGATTCTGCGGGACAGTCCCGGAAAAGTAGCTGCTGTCGTCCCATATTTAAATTTTTGTTAAAATAGTCCCGGAGTGGGTCTAATGCGTCTCGGAAGCCCGCATTCAGTAGACTGGAAATAATAAAAAAAATTAATTGGCAAATAAAGGTCCCAAGGTTGGACATATCGATTTTGATGAAATTTGCATATGTTGTAGAACAGTGTTTCTCAACCTTTCTTTAGTCATGGCCCGGTAAAATCTCGGATAATTTTGTGTAGACCGGTCATATTTATAATCACATATAACAATTATCAGTTTTTTAAATTACATTTATACTTATGAAATGTGCTTTTCCGACCACTTCGCCTACCATGTAATTCAGATACATATCGACATTTTTTTAAGCATCAGAAAAATATTTATAAGCCGTTCTTTAATTTTAAATAGTACTATTGTATTCTGGAATCATTTCCGCCATTATTTGGAATAACATTTGGTCGTGTAATATGAAATGTCGTTGTCCGACCACTTGGTCCACCATATAATTTAGATAAATATCGACACTTTCCTAAGCATTATAAAAATATTTAAAAGCCGTTCTTTGATTTTAAATAGTATTATTGTATCCTAGAATGACTTCCGCCGTTAATAATTAGAATAACATTTGGTCGTGTAATATGAAATGTCGTTTTCCGACCACTTCGTCTACCATGTAATTCAAATAAAAATCGACACTTTCTTAAGCATTAGCCAATAGTTTAAAAGCAATTCTTTAATTTTAGACCGAATTATTGTAGCCTGGAATTATTTTCGCCATTAGTTGATATAATATTAGATCGTGTTATGATTTATCGTTCTCCGACCCTTTGGTCAGTGCCGGATTAGCCTATAAGCAAACTAAGCAATTGCTTAGGGCATCACGTGTTGGGGGGCACCACAAACAGCACAAAAAAATACTTGTTAGCACATGAAAGGTAAGGCTGTTTGGAAATCCACACGTTTGGTTTCTATTGTATTTAATACCTACTCCAGGTAAAAAAAAAGATTCATACATACTTTCCTAAGGTACGTAATGATATATGAAATACGTATGTAATATTTGAAATAAATAACACAGACCTACAAATTAAAATTTTTTTTCCTCTTTTGACTTCAGTGCTGTTTTATTGGGTTTTGGAACCTCCTAATGACGAATTTGAAATCGGTTTGTTTCTATCACATCAGAGTTTTTCATATTATAAAAATCATGTAAAAACTGAGGTATTCAAGACAAAACATCAGAAGTAAAAAAGTAATTAAGTAGCTAGTATTGCTTTTATTTACCGAGTAGTTTATGTCAAGATGAACGTTTTAAAATACTACAGAGGCTTGTGGAACCTTTCCTTTTTTTCTACAAAAGTCTTGTTGAGTGATTTTCTTTTATAAGCCCGATTTTATCATGTTAATATTCCACTTTCCTCGGCACCTTCGCTCCATTTCCTTTATATCCTAGTGAAATCTTTCTTTTTATTCTTTACTAACTGTTCCTAAGTCTTCAGGAAAGTAGTTCAAATGCGAATGAAGGAAATGAACTAAGAGATTCATGAGGCAACCTAATCTTTGAAAATTTTGGAGCATGTTATTTATAATATTTTCATAATTGGAGCTTTTATGATTTCCTAAGAAGTCCTTAATAGTTTTTTTTTATCGATACCCATGCTGCCAATTCTATAGGAGGCCGTTTTCCATCGAAGTTTTCATCTTTAGTTAGTTTTCGTATCTCGGGTCCAACAAAAATACCTTCAGTTTAACTTCAGACAAAGATGAATACTGTTTAGAAACACCTTAATCCATCACCTTAATTCGCCCATCGCCATACTTGAATCTAAACCTTTACAAATTTTTTCATAAGACCTAGCTTTATGTGCAAAGGAAGTAGTAAGATTTTCTCATGTGGGACTAAATTCTGTCGAACTATATTTTTACTTCCGGACTCAAAATTTTAACGTGATGGAATTTTTTGACTTTTTTCCTGTAATTAGCACATAAAAATCTAGCAGAAACACTACTTGAACTTAAAGAAGGAAATTCGTTGTAAGACTACTGTGTAATTTTTTTTTAAAGATCGATACTAGTTTACTTATGGATAGGGGGCCCACAGGCGCGGATTGCTTAGGGCATCAAGTAGTCTTAATCCGGCACTGCCTTTGGTTATATTGTCCCGCATTGACTAGTGAAAAAGTTGGCCGCCTTCTATTATACAAATATATGTAGTTTAGGGATTCATGATCAGGTCTATCGATGAGTATTATAAAGAGTCACTTTAGTCATATTAGCTGGTTATGGTCCCATCTCTGTAAGCAATTTGAGTTTCCAATGGAAAATCCTAATTATTTATGTGGTCAAAACGACTGACATAGGGAAATTCTCAATTACAAAAGCGAGTTTTAAATAAACTTTTGTTAATTTATCAAGATATTTGATTGACGGGCCACGGCGTTCACAATCAAAATTGCCAATTATAATACCACTATAATGCAACATAGTAATGAACGACTTTCTGTACAATTTCTCCGATTTTATGTCTATTTTTAAATTTCTCAAAAACTTAAAGTAAAAACAACTTCTTGTAAATTTCTTCATAATTATTATTATATAAACAATCAAAAATTTCTTCCGAACACATGTGTTAACATATTCTTAGTACCTAAACAAATAAATTTTGGATAAATAAATTTTTATGCATACCTTAAAATAATTATGAAGCCGATACATATATGACGGTTGTTTAATCGGATGTAACGTTATGGCACGATGGACTTCGCGTGTTTTTAAATTTCCAGTAAATGCCGCCATTCCACTTTGATTATGATATAGGATTGACTGCATCTGAAAATAAAGCAAACTGTTTAAAAACAAATTTCTATGTTGGCGTCAAAGAATTTAACAAAGTTAAATGGATATCTAAACCGTGTTTTATTTAAAAAAAGTATTTTTGACATTTAAAATTTTAATTTTTAACTCTTCAGACAACGAAGAACATAAATTTCATTTAATTATATGGGGTTTCACCTACTCAAAACATGAAGTGGGTGTGTTATATGAAATCAGATTTAGGATATTCCACAATGCTTATTTACATGTAATTTTTATTTAAATTCGTGTACACATTATACAAAGTGTGACGAAAATATACATTTTTTCAAAATAAATCATTAAATAAACTAATTTTTGGAAAACAGAAAAAACTCTTTATGACAGTACACAATTTCGATGTCTACTGAAATACGTTTCATGTTACAAAGTCAGAAAACTTTGTCAGCCACATTGTTAAAAAAATTAAAATCTAATAGCTCATAATGTCCGTAACATTTTTAATGAAAGTAACGTTATTTCTAACAAATTGAACTGGTATTTCAAAAACTAGTAAACTTAGGTAGATAATTTGATCATACAAAAAAATATAATCTCATAAGTAGGTAAGTATATTAAAAAATTTTTCAATTAATACATTATCGAGTAATTCATTTAAATAATGATTACTGTCGATTTGGCAAAATTACGGGCCTTCAATAACAGGTAACATTATCCGGGTACGCCTAATTGCATTTTAATGCAATATGTAGCAATTAGACTAACTGCCCAAAATTTTCATTCAACTATGCTTTAATATTAGATATTATTTAGAATTAGTAGCACAATGTGAACCACAGTGATATATTTAAGAATTTTGTAATAGCCTTGATATTTTAAAAAAAACATGGATAGGTGAAATTATTAATTCGTTGACATCTTAATCTATTACACAATTTTTTTTTATTTTTTACTAATTTAAATATCTGGAAAATTTATTGATGATTCGAATCAAAGATTTTTATCATTTTATTTCATTAAAACAGTTAAATAAAACTAAATTAATTTCATCTTCATTTTATTCAAATTTAAATCGAAAATTTGGGCAATGTTGGTTGTGTTGACGGTATTAATCAGATTTGAATTTTCAAACTGTGTAGTTGTTAAAGTTGTATTCACCATTATTCTAGTTTATAAAGCTACAAAAGTGTACAAATATCCAGATTAACAGCAATACAGCGTTGTGTCGCAATCAGTCCGGTTTCATTTGAGGCCAGACGACGTCCATAACCGTCAACGTGTTAACTAAAATTTTTAATTCTCTGGATGATTCACTTCTCTTTAAACCGCTAGTACCGACTCCAGTTTCAATGATAGTCTGTTAACAGAGACCCTGTACAGAGTTTAATATTGTTATGACGACCATTTTAATTAACCTTTTTGACCCTATTTCTGTTCATATGCTAATTCTAAATTACATATGGACTTGTTAATAGTGTATAAACATACTTAAGCCGCTTTATTAATCGACGTATTATAGCGAATTATTAAAATCCAACAAGTTATGTAAGTACAACTACAATTCAAAAGAAGTTCAAAATTTTAATCAAAAGTAGACAAATATCTAAAAAACGTCAAGTGCGTGTCGAACGTGCATTAAGCCAAGTCTCAGTGACTTGACTTTTTCACAGCTTTGAGAATAAAATATAGGACACTTAAGTAAATTTTTTGCGCTTTGTCTAAAAACAGATAAAATAATATATTCGATAAGAGTTACCGTAATTAGGAGTAACTTGAGACAATTTTCAACTTTAAAGTAAGGCCTACCAGATATGTATTTAACTATTAATACCACCAACAATATCATCCCAATAATAAAACAGATTGTCCTTGTCTTCGGGTCATTTCCAGTTGCTTTTAACAGTATTCTTCATTGCACTTACTGTTGCACCTTCTTCATCACAATTTTCAGTAACACCAGGGTAGAAATTTCCATCGTAATTTACTATAACGAAAGTTCCAACTTGCTTGTTTTTGGCTGTAGTTTAGGCTGTTTAAATTCTTGTTTTTCATCTTCCATATTATTAAGTTGTTTGTCACAAAATGTATTCCAGTCGTCATCAGAACTCTCGTCACATAAGTTTGGCTGACTCAAAATCTCACTGGGGCTGTCTTCATCATCTTCATTAGCATCAATTACCATGGTTCTGTTCTGTCCCATGGTTCTGTTTGAAGTGGCGTAACTTGAGACACTGTCTCAAATTACCCCATCAACAGTCAGACAGAGATTTTTTTTTAATAAAAAAACTAGGTTGGCTACAATGCAATGGAACAGCTTATACTGAAAACTGGGTGGGTATTTGAGGTTAACTAAGAAATGAAATTCACTCGTTTTCTGTCAATGAACAAGGAGCTATTAGGTAAGTTATAAAACATATGATTTTTTAACATTTATTAATTAAGTTAAAGAAATAAATAGCAAAGCTTACCTTGAATAAAATATATGATCTGAATACACAGTAGCAAACAGAAACTCTTTTAAACAGAAACTGTTCAAAAATTACGGCAGGAGCACAAGAGAGACAAGCTATTTGAAGCTCAGTATTTCACAAACGGAGCTTAAAAATGAACAATGATAAAAGGAACTTCAGTTTAATTTTACGAGCCCTTTTTAACAATATCCCACACGATAAGGAACGTGAAAAAAAATTGTCATACCCACTATCTAAATACGGAAGTGTAGGTACTTCAAAAAATTAAGAAACAAATTTTTTTCCAATATGTTAATTGAGATTTACACTTGTAGCATATACAAGCAAAATTTCATGTCCATAGCCTCAAAGATGTAACAATTATGAGGATTTGGTAGACAGACAAATAGACAGATGGATACGATGAAATTATACGGGTCCCGAGATATTTTTTCGGAATCCTAAAAATACATTAAAAGTTACTGATTTGACTCTTTGTTAAACGACTTTAACACAGTGTACGTGACCAAGGCCGTGGAGAAAAATAGCGGGCCCCGGGAATATACCGCATTTTTTAAAAATTTCCTCCTCAAAAAAATAAGTGGTGAACAAAAAAAACTCAACTTTTTTCCGAACCCTCTACCGACAGCGACAGGTCCCTTCTCAAACCTGGGCCACGGAGCTGCAGCCCCGGCTACCCCACCCTCTCGTCGGACCTGTACGTGACTTCAAAATTCTCTGTAAAGTTACAGTCCATTACAAAATTAAAGTCAACTAGTCTGGTTATTTTGCATTCAAACTTTTAATTGCATTTAGGTATATCTGGGTCGTTATTTTACAAACTAACAACAAAAACTATCTGTACCGACTGAGCTAAAGTGGACAAACGCTATATGTAAACTGACTCATCGATTAAAAATGTGCTCGGTCTCCTACATTAAATTTCATTCTATTTGCTGCAGAAATGCCGCACCATTGTCAGACAACATATGAAATAAAATGGCATTTAACTTTTTTTAGATTTTGTAAATAAACGTTTAGTTTAAATAAATATATAACATGTGTGTTTCTTCTGTTATTATAAATTTTATAAAATTCACCAAGTGCGTATTAAACATGCATTACAAATCAGAAGTTCAAAGTCAGTAGTTAGAATTTTTTACAATAATTATTCTCATTATGAATTGTCATACTACGAAATCCTAACAAACGGATATGGGGAAAGATAATAATAATAATTTGAGTCGCATACTACATTTACCAGCTTTATTAAAAGGACCAATCATTTGGAGACTTACCAATCATCATTCACTAAATTTAAGGATCGGAAGCACGATGTCGGTAGAAGCTAAGCTTCTTGCTATATGCTCTCGCTGCTTTTAATAATTAGCATCCTTTTCATATCTTTCTTAACAATAAAAATTTTTATAATTATTAAAATTAAAAAATTATAAAAAAATATTATAAAAAAAGACACATAATATGTTATATGATTAATTATATTATTAAAAAGCGACTTCTAATTAAAATAACTGTCCGTATACAACGTTCTAAAACACCGAACGAAATTTAATAAAGTAATAACAGTTTTACATTATTTTATTACAGCTATTAAATGGTAGTTAAAGTTATCGCAATATATAAATTAGAGTAAAACTCGAACTATCCTCATTTACCGTTAGTTTCTGTTAATCATCATTTAAGTTAATATGAATGAATCACAATTTCACAAATATAAATTTAACAAAATTCTTTAAATAAAACGAACAATATTTTAGTTAATAAGATAAAATGATTTCAGACTTAATTCAGATCTTTTAAATAATAAATATTTAAATTGGAAAAATACAGTTTTATCTGTATGATGCCATCAAGTACATTCAACTGTTTTTTGTGGATAAATAACTAAATGGACAGAAATCTCTATTATTTATTGTTATGGTTTTAGAATTTACTTATATTTTTGGTCGTAATTTTGATATATTAATACAAAAAATTAACTTCCTAATTAACAAAATTACAAGCTCTGATCTATGAAAAGTTATTTAGATAGCGTTTTATTAAAAAAAATGAAAATTCATATCTACGACGTCATTAATTACACAAAAAAGTTTTCGACTAACTATAATTTTTTCTTGTTTACCTTTTATTTATTATAAAAGTTCTGAAGAATTTATATATCCAAGACGAAATTCAGTATTTCGGAAATGAAGTACATTAAATAAAATATATAACAAAATTTAGAAAAGTAATTTCTGTTTAAATTTTTTTGAAATGAATTTCCACCAAGTAAAGCTCACAACAGTTAATTAACTTGATATTTGTTCCCAAAATTTACGCGTAAACGTTCATTAGTTGTCAATTATATCACATTCTCTTAACAGCAACAGATAATCTATAACTAAAAATAAAAAATAAAAAAAGAACTTTTTTTATAGGTAGGAAAAGAAATTATTGATTTTTTGGATTAATTAAATTTGGGTTAATTTTTATAATTATGTTTGATAACCGATATTTAAAGTAGCGACGTTAATGGCGATAATGTTAAAATACAAGAGAACATGACGTCAGAGCCCATTACTATTTTAATTAATTTTTTTCAAAATTAGATAATAATAGATATGATGACTTACATAATAAAATGTTGCTTTTTATTGTAAATTTCCATCAAAAATTGCTTTGATTGTTTTCCCTTGATACTGTCAAATACCCCATTACTACTGCTCTCGTGAGTATAATAATCATGACACTGGGTACAAAACATAAAATTTTCCTCATAAAACCGAGACGTCGTTAAAAATTTATTAAATAAAAATCACAAAGCATTGTTGTTAAGAATCTTAAACATAGTTTTTACGTACATGTTATTATCTTCACTATGATATTAAATTCTGTTGGAAAGAAATATTTCCGGGAGCAATAAAACACATTATATAAGTACACAGACAATCTTCGACCGTTTTAACACATGTCAGATCTTTTGTTGCGCGTCTATTGAAACCTATAATTTAAAAAAAACAAAAAAAAACAAATTATTTAGATGAACAGTAATTATTTAAATTTCAAACGCTAAACAAATTAATTCTCTGAAATAATACAAAAAATAAACGAGGGTAATGTTATATATTCTATTAGACACGCACTTCAATAAAAATTTCTGAAAAGTACGTGATCGCCTAAAAAATTAATTTTTTGATGAGTGATTAAAATAAATTGAAAATTGCTTTTAGGAAAAATCAAAATTAGGACGTAATTATCGCAGCACTAAATAATTTTTTTTTACTAACAAAGATACGTGAATTCCAGGTTCACTTCATTAATATGTATACACCTTAAGCGTTTAATATAAGATGTGTAATTAGCGTATTTTACTATTAAAAGATCGAATTCAATTGAGTTACACTAATAAAATAAATTACATATTTTATTCCGAGGTTGATTATAATAAAAATATGACCATTATAAAAATGTTATTCATAGGTAATTATAGAGAAAGAAATCTAGTAACAGGATGTGAATTCCTCATTCAATAAAATTTTTTTAATAAAACGTTTAAAAACTGAATATTGACTAAATTTCCTATCCTTAGAGTTGGGACATAACGGCAATTTTCGGCTAAAGAAAAAGTGGGAATATTCAAAATTAATTATCACATGTTTGAGTAAATAATTTTGAGTAGATAATTATTATTATTGTTAATAAGTTATGAATTAATGAACAATAATTAAGAAGTTTTAATTTTAATATTCTTTGTAGGTTAAAATAAATGATTTCTTTTAAATATTTAATTTATTTCCAATTTATTTAACGCAAACTTTTGATTAAAAATGGCAGACTGTCAAGACTCGTGTCCCAACATTATTTAGTATAGGGACTCTAATATTAACAAAAATTCGCCAAGTGTGTGTTAAACGTGCATTAAGGCAGAATTTTGTTACCAGTAGCTAGAACTTGTACCGGCATAACGATTGCCGTGAAAATATAAATTTCCTAATTTTGGAAATTTTAATAATTGGCACACAGTTTGCCGTGTAAAATATAAAAGTTAAAAATTATTACTATTGATTGAGTTTTCCTAGCAACTAAAATAATAAAATAAAGGCCAGTCTAGTACTGCAATTGAAAAGATATAGACGTGTTTCATTTAACTGATGTTTTCGTTAGCGATTAAGCCGTCGTTATAAACTTCATAATTTTTAGAACAAAATATTTCTAACTTTTATTTAATGTTAAAAATGTTAAACTTAGTTTTCAACTTATAAATAATGTTACGATTAAGTATCTGAACCTTTTATTTTACAGACATGACAAGTTTATAAAAATTTCGCTGTTGTACCACAGAATCCTTACAACGAATAAAAAATTCCAGAGAGCTATTTTGCTTTGATCTCTAAAGTTCCTCTTACACGTAAATGAATTTTTTTGAAAATATTCAGCAACTTTACAAATACTTTTTTAATTGTTGGATTACAGAAATCAATTACGTTAGAAAACAAGATTACTTTTTAGCTCAGACAAACAATAAATTCATAGAACAAGAAATCAACTTTTTGAAGATTCGAATCATAGGTGATTACCCTTACTATCGTCTTGATCTCTTAACGATTATCTATGTACAAATAAAATAAAAATATCTTATAGAAAGCACAAAAATTCATTAAATTCAAGGGGATCTTAAGCGTCGCAACTCGCACCCACAGAAGATAAAGTATTTTATGGTGGTTTATTAGTGTGATGAAGTCGTCAAGTTTAACAACATTTTTCAACACCTTAAAACCCATAAATAAAATGACAGAATAATGAAATTGAGTGCGAACTGTAGGCTCAAAATCATTCTTTTCATTTTTACCAAAATTAGGATCCAAGGCAAGGCCACTAGAAAGAAGAAATTCGTTAAGTCAAATATATTTCTAAAAAAAATTTCGCCATTTTAATAGTAAAAATGAAAAGTTGACGTCCAAATTACCGTAATTAAACCAATCACTTTAATATAAAAAAAACTTCATTATGCTTGATTTGAGAGAAAATATTTTTTTTTTTTAATTTGATGATGTCATTCGTTTTACTAAATAAATAAATTGGGTGTCCGTTATAGGTTTTCGCAGTCGTTCCTTCAATATTTCCAAAATTAGATGCAAGATCAAGGGCGGATACAGGGGATAATATGGGGTTCAGAACGCTCTTAGCTCTTAGCATTCACTCAGAACACACTATAGTGCCGATAGGGGTACGCTCCCGCTCCGGTCTCCCTCCGATATAATCTTGTCGTATTCACATTACAGAGCTTATCCAAGCTGGTACCTATTTGTTCTCCATTCACAATATAATGCCGCTCTCGGTACGTTCCCAGTTCGGTCTCAATTCGATACAATTGCCATTTTCCTCCTCTTTCTATAAATATATTATTATGTCATATCTCTCTAACTAAAATTTTTGTTAAATTGGAAAAAATCCACTATACTTAAATGGACCTCATTATTTTTCACATTTCAGTATAAAAATTTTCATTTTCCTTCATCAAGTGACCTTAAACTTTCTGGCAATAACAGTAACATGATATTTATCATAAATTCATAATATCGTGTTATTTTATAAATATTTTTTTACAATTATATTTCATTATCTTGATGATATTTTTCTCTCAAGATTTTTTTATTGAAGAAAAAATAATAATAATTTATATATCTTCAACTACACAGGAATTGTGCAAATTAAGATAATTATTAATTAAAAATAAATTAAATGGCATAATTATTCTTTTATTACAACTGAATTCAAACGGAGCGGAGTGGAATCAAAAAAGTGTTCACATGGTTCACACTATCGACATAGGTCTGATATCGCGCCGATACCGCACCGATAAAATATTATCTGAGTGGTATTGGCATTGGAGCGATGTTGGAGCGAGAGCGTACCGCGACTGATATCGGAACGGTATCGGAACGATGATATAAATACACTTATTGTTTCTTATGTAAGAATATTTTCTCGAATGGGGAGCGTCATATCATACGGAGAGCGGAGCGATAGTGTTGATCGGGCCTTAGACATAAATTCAAGTATCAATTCTTCAATCGTCATCTTGCTTTAACTGTAAATATAAATATTTCATATACTTTCTGTTAAAAAAAAATTCAATAAAATTTTTCTAATGCTGTTTTTGATAATTTTATTTTTACAATTTAACTGCAAAAGAAGCCTTATGAAGCCATAAAAACGACGGGATCCGCTACTAATTTGGTAATTGAAACCACCCCTGATTAAATTATTAAATCAAATCATAAAAATTAATTATGGTCCATTTCAATTAAATTTAACCATATTTCATCACTTATGAATTTAAATGCTTAATTTTCGTTTTCTTGGTCTTATCTCTTTACGTAAATTTTGAAATTGCAGTTTGTTTTTAGAAAAGAATAGAAGATTGATTTGTTTTGAATATAAGAATTATCTAATTTTTTAACTTTGACTCGTGATCAGTTGTATTCGAAATAGAGTATTCTTACTAAAGAATATGAAAATTAAATATCTAATGGGAAATAATATGTCTAAATGGAAAATCTTTGAATATTAATAAAATAAATTTTCAAATAAAACAATTGAATTTCTTTTTTTGCCCATTTAAAAATGCTAGTACCTTGAACAAAATTATGTAATTATTTATTTATCTCAAAAAGGAAAGTTCATAGTTTAATTGCGTCTGTACAATAAACACAATTAATTAATTTTGTTGAAACAATTATTATGTAATCTGTTAAATGCAGAAGACAGTAACGTATTTAAAAAGTTTTATCTACAAAATCAACGATGGTCAAAGAACCAATTATCTGATTAAATTTAATTAGAAGTTTTTTTACGCTCTTAGCCGGGCTGCACACTTAGGAGGTAAGACATGAGAAATACGACATGAGCGACACAGACATTTGTCTTAAGACATGGTATCTGCACACCTAGGAGATAAGACACGAGAGATATGACATGAAGGACACTACAACAAGGGGAATTTTTCAATTTGCTGGCAGTAGTTTTTCATGTCACATTTGTGATATTACTTTTACAATACTGTTTTAGGGCATAATTGCATAAAAATGGGTAATTAATGGATAATTAACAAAATTAATTGTAAACAATACATTTTTTGGAACGTTTTTGTACTTACCTCCTTGGTAATACACAGTATTTGAATACGGTATTTGACAGTTTTTAAAAAGTGTTTTAAATTGTCAGCATGCATCTAATGTTTCATTAAAAAAATATTTTTGTAGAAAATTTACTATTTCTTTTAAATGTATAATATAATTTTTAAATTTATCTTACATGTCATTTGACACGAGCGATAGGAGACAAGCATGTTATGACAAATATTTGTGACGCTCATGTCTTATCTCCTAGGTGTGCATCAATTTTGTGTTTTCAATGCATCTTAAATGTACTCAAGCGATGCGTGTCTCCAAGCGACATATTTCTTGCGTCTCTCATGTCGTATCTCTCATGTCTTACCTCCTAGGTGTGCAGCCACGCTTACACGCTTGTAAGATATAAAATTTATAAATCAAAAACATAAGTACTGATGATTTTACTTATATTATCCGGCGGAAGTGTCAGGTATATAAGTTGTGCATCTGATTGACAATTTTAAATATGAAAATAGATGAATTTGAAAGATTCTTGGTGAGATTTTTTAAAATAAAAAGTTCTATAGCAAAGGTAACTCTGCGTGAGAGTTTAATGAAATCTCTGATGGTCAAGAGTGAAAATGGTAATGCTTCAGCTGTAATGAAATTCGTAATGACTGTAAGATGAAACAAACGCTAGCATAAATGATTAATATCCTCTACTGTTCAAATTATTTAATTTATCCAAAACATTTTTAATGTGTTATTTAATATTATTTAAACTTATATCAGATTTAACTCGGTAAATATAATAAGGATCCAGCAGCATGTCACTATCGAAAAATCCCATATTTAATGAATTTTTCTTTAATATAATAATAAAAATAAATATACATTTTACATACTAAGAGCATTCTTACGACTAAATTAAAATTCCAATTTACTAAAAATTAGATCAAATTAACGTCACTTTTTTTCATTATTATTACCTATCAATTGCATATAATTTCTGGCAGACTACTAAAATTCAACAAATCTATGGAAACCAAAATAAATTAAAATAAATTTTAAAATTATAACAACTAAAATCAGAGTTAATATGCATTTAACAAATATATTTTGTATTTGTATTATTTCAAAATCAACCTTCTGACACAAATTATTTTATGACAAATAGATAATTTTAATTTTAGCCTGATGGCAATAAATCATGAACTCAGTTTAATAATAATTTTTTATTATTATTTGTTTTCCACACTTTTGTTACTGGCTTCGCACGTCCATTATAATCGTAACTTGTTCAATATAATTCCTTCTATGAATATATTTTTATGTTACATCGAATCGGTTACGAGATCACCATAAAATATGATCTTTTGTATTTGCAAAATTATTTATATCAAAGAATCCAAACAGAAATTAATCATTTCTATCTTTCGCTTCAAATTTAATTATTTGTACTATAACGGTAAGTTTGACTCACCACACTATTTTGTATCAACTTAAAAAAAAGAAGCTTTATCAGGATTTGGTGATTTGGATTATGCTTGATTTCAAAAATTGAGATCAAGATGTTTCTTTCCAGCACTCCCGCCATAAGTATGTTAAAAACAAAAACATTATCAACTAGTAATGACCTTCAAAATTTCACTGGCGCCAAATATTCAAATACACATTTCTATATCCAAAGATTTATTAACTACATACCAATTCTTCTTTATTCTTGCAATATTTCGTTTCTAAATTTATAATAACAATAAATTTCAAGACGTAAACCAGTTTTTGCGAGTTGCTTAAACCAAAAAATCTATTCCATTTGAAAATTATACCGCGAACGTCAATGTACGCGAATGTGATTTGAATTTTATTTTATTGCCTAATGAGGGAACAAAAAATTTGCAATCATTTATTATTATTTTATTGACCTTCAATCATAAATCATAATCCAAATAAAATATACTTTGAACATATAATATACAAATACATGTGTACAGGTATTATTAAACTGTCAAAAAAAACTTGACTTTTGATATGTTGAACACAGAGAACACCAGGCAGTTAATTTCCAATTTGTAAATTTGTACATTACATAGGTGATTTCAAACAGAGAAACGTAATTATAAGTATAAAACATTTTGTACACTTCCCTCTTGTCCGGTGATACCTAATAAATCATTCGAATATTTAGCGAAATAAGAATGACTGAATCTTTTGCATACAACCTCAGAATCTCGCAATGTGTTAAACAGAAATCTTCTCCCTCCACCCATATAAAAATTTATTAAGAATTTAAAGTAATTACTACAGCTGAACTCTTTTTTATGCGGTCTTTTTTTGTGCAATTTTTTGTGCGGTTTTTTTTATGCGGTTTTTTAAAAAATGGCCATTAAAATGCATAATCTAAATCAAAATTAAGAAACAGTAAGATACTTAAGCATTTACTATAATAACTTTCTTTGATAAAAATACTTTTTAACGGCTTTTAGGCATTTAATCAATACACTGCATAAGGACATAAGTTATTGCATCATTTAATTTTTTTACAGATGTATTTTTCAAAATTTTCATAATATTATAAAATTGAAATAAAATGTTTCTATGTGTATAGTTTTTCAATATTTAAATGAGATGACTTTTCAAGTACGGTAATAATCAGCAGTATTGTTCGCAGCATGTTACCTACTTAGCTATATGAATGCAAAAAGAAACCGTCGCTTGTAAAACAGGTAACAAATTTAAATACAATTGGAATTAACACAGGGTGGTATTTGTTGTAAGCAATAAAATAATTTAACATCTTGAAAGTTTATGGTCACTAATAACACCCTCTCCAAAAGTCATCCCAAAAATTGTTGGAAAAGGTATAAATTAATGCTTTCTCTTGTTTATAGAAGCAACTTCTAAGGAAATTTCTAAGTTTTGAGCGTTTTGTGTTATGTTTTTTCGATGAAACTTTTTTTATGCGGTCCCGACCAACCGCATAAAAAAAGTTTTTTGTACAATCTGGATGGAACTATACTTTTTAAAGCTATTTATGATATTTTTGAATATATTTTTTTTTTGTGCGAATTTTTTTATCCACCGCACAAAAAAAGGATCAACTGTATATGAAACAATTTATTATTCTATAAGCGCTCCTCATGGGTTTAAAATATGTTATTGAACCGGTTTTTCTGAACAAAATACTGAATTATAAAGTTTAAGAAGATTGATTAAATTTGTATATAGGTACATGATAATTCTCATAAATAATGGGAGATACTGTTTAGGTTGGATTGAATGAATCATATAGCAGCACTAGATCAGTAAAACCCTGCTTCCCAACTTTCATGTAGTTTAAGAGCTGTAACTAGAAAAACTCCCAATGTCACATTTTCTTTTTTTCCCAATAACTTTTTATTGGATAAATAATAAATTAGTAAAGATAAAATTCACAATCATAATTCTCGACCGGTTTCGAATACCAATAAAACATTTTCAGGAAAATCAATATAATAAAATCAAATTAGGTGAAAAGTCTGTGATAATTTATTTACTTAGCGTCAAATAAAGTCGCGAAACTGTTGAATTGTTTGTAGAATTAGATATTTGTTTGACAAAAATGAGAGGCATAAAAATTATTCCATGTATAAATAAGTTAAATTGTTCAGGTATAATTTTTGAATATTATTATAAAAATAATTAATTAATCATATATTTGGGCAGGGAGGGACAGGTTTTGTAACGTGTTATTAGGCAGGGAATTGAAGAAAATGTGATGCAGCAGACCAAGAGGAAAGGAGGAATCAAAAATGTGTGATTTTTGCGTGATGTATTTTATGGATAGCCCCTTATGGAACATGAAGTCGATTTTGGTTCATATAATTGTCCTTTTCCTCCTCTGTCTATGAATATATTACTATGTCATATCTCTCTATCTAAAATTTTTGCTAAATTTGAAAAAATCTACTATACATAAATGGACCTCATTATTTTTCACATTTTAATATAAAAATATTTATTTTCCTCCATCAAGTGACCTTAAACTTTCTGGCAATAACAGTAACGTGATATATCATAAATTCATAATATATATAGTGTTATTTTATAAATATATTTTTACAATTATATTTCATTATCTTGATATTTTTCTCTCAAAATTTTATTAAAGGAAAAATTATAATAAAAATAAATACTAATAATAATTTATATATCTTCAAATACTTATACACAAGTTGTGCAATTTGAGATAATTATTAATTAAAAATAAATTAAATGGCATAATTATTCTCGATTATAAACAAATTTCAATTAATTTTTGATAATTTTCAATTTTTTGTTATGAATTTATCAATTAGAGTTTATTGAATTTTTAATCAACTTTGATACCGCATCAGAAATATTAATATCATTCTCTCATTTATTACAATATAATATTATTACCGATGTAATTTTCAATCTAAAAAGTTTATGATGCATAAAACCATACGATGAGTTTCTAGTAATTAGTAGGTTGTTAGTTGTAGCCAATCAAAGAAGAGAAAATACCCCTGCCGCAGTATCCTGCATAACATAACGAGTTTCCGTTTGCAAAAATTAGTATTTTACGGAAATTAGCTTATATAGAATAATGGTTCAAGAATCTATTTTACGTGATTTTTTCTCCTCTTTTCATTTGTGTAAAAAAATGTCGCAAAAACTTTTGAGTTTGGGAGAATTTTGGTAAAAAACCAAATGTTTTCACCAAATTTCATAAGAATAGAATGTTTCGCTCGAGAGTTATCGTGCTGATACATAAATACATATATACATATTATATATATATGTATATATATATATATATATATATATATATATATATATATATATATATATATATATATATATATATATATAAATTTTAGTGATTGTCATTTTCGACTTTTAGGGATCTCAAAACAAATTTCTGTCATAGTCTCGAGTTCAGGTCGCGTCATGGCAGTGGGCGTAATCTGGAAATTCGTTAAAAGCGAAATTTCACTACTCCGTTTCGGCTTTTATTAGACCTACCTCTACATTTAATTCAATACAGGCAAAAAAAAAACATTCTAAATTTTCTGTTACTTTTCCGCGTGTCTTGTAGTTAATCGATAGACAAATATTTCAGTTAATTTTCACATATTTCTTCTTGTGGGTGAAACACTCTATTTATTTTAATATCAGGAAAAATGTAAATGTTTTCAACAAATCGTTTATGTCAGAGTTTACAATTTAATTGAAACGTTAAAAAAATTGAAATTGGTTCAAACAAATCATTCAACACGTCACCAAAATTTACGTATTCAGTAAGACGTTAGTTAATTCAATGTTTTCAAGGTCCTAAAATTATACTGGTTAGATTCGCCCACATTTTTTTTCAATGACTCTAATAAACACAGATACAAAATATAAATGTATACATTACTAAATGTTTAATATAAAATTAATGAGAGACAAATAGGGGAGAGCGGTGTCAGTTGTAACATTTTTGATAAAAACCACTGTAATATCCACAGATTTTATTTTTAATGTTCAAAATTTGGTAGAACACTTAAATCAAGTCTTGGCAATCGATTAGTAAACAATTTTCGGACTTTCTATATCTGGTTTTCGAAATAAATAGACAAAAAGGTGACATTTTGTTTTGTTACAAATGACACCACAGTGGTGTCAAAAGTAACAGCCTTGGTGTCAATTGTAACACATACATATTTGAAAGAAATAAAAAACAATATTAGGTACATATGAAAAAACTTTTATTTCCTTAATTTTGGTTTATTATTATTTAATTATATTATTTAAATAAACAAAATAACCTTGATTCTGTTAAATTTTACTTCATGGGCACGTTCAAAATGAAAATAGAAATTTTTTATTCTGATGTGCAATTGATACATTAATAATTACGTTTCGTTCCTGCACAATTAATATGTGCCCAACCTTTGCAGGTTATGTATTGTAGCCAATCTTCTTTGCTCTCAGAATACGGTTCCATGCACTCCAGGCAGAAAAATTCATTATCTAAGAAATTATGCAACTTTTTTAATTGATTTTTTTTCTTTTACATTACTTCCTCTGCAGCAGATTTGTATGTTGCTTGACTTACTGAACCTCGATTCATTTTCCTTTCACGAGGTTTAACCATTTTTCATGTAACTATAAAAGGAAAAATTATATTTAAAAATTATTATTCTAAAATTTAACCTATCCTTTCCAATGGTAGAAAAGGAGAATTTATAGAATTAAAATAAGCCGAAGTAGTATACAATTAAAATAAACTCAAAAAAATGTGGTTAAATTTAAAAATGATTGTTTAACAAACGTACCTACGTAAATTAAAACATGTTACAACTGACACCAAATTCATTGTTACAATTGACACCAACCGTATTTGAAACAAATAAACTTAAATTTTTACTATATTACATTTTTTTAAATTTAAAGTAGTTTGAATATGTTAAAAAGAATAAAATTATTTATCATATAATCATTTCAACTTACCTCAAATTGCAATAATTTTCACACCAAAAGAAAAATTATCACTGCTCTGACATTTACTTTTCAACATGTTTTTTTATTAACTGTAATAAAAACTGACTGGTAGGGTTAAGACTTCTAACAAATTCAGTCGGTATAACAGATTACTCTTATACACACTCTGGAACTGTTGTTTTTACTTAAAACTACTAGATGGCGGAATAATGACCATTGTTACAATTGACACCTGTTACAATTGACACCGCTCTCCCCTACGTATATTATTACTTCCTGATAATATTTTTCAAAATTGAATTAAATGGAAAAAATAAAAAGCTTTCGATTATTAATTAATATCATTTGGAGAATATTATATGTGCTACTCTCGTGTTCCATATTTACATTTGCCAAGGTTCTATACAATATCAATAAGTACATAACAGTGAATAAGTAATGAAAAAATTTGTAGTCTTATTAACCACTCCCGGTAAAATAGATAAGTAGCTTCTTAAAAATATTGCTAATCAAAAATTAAGTGAATTTTATGTTTAATTCACTTTGCATTCAACACTTTTTTAGTATCTTTTGTCAGGAATATCTTAAATACATATACATAATACATATCATCTGGAGGCATGCAATGCTTTTCCGTGCAATAGAGAAAATTACCTTACTTTTTTGCGCTAGATTATCCGGTGTATGGATTGTGTCTGTGTTTCAAAAATCGGGGAATCAATATGAAACCTTGAAAGCATAAGAATCTATAAGGGCTCTGACCAAGATAAATACAAATACAAAAAATACCTTGAAATATGAAGTAATTCAAAAAGTTTAATTTTATTGTAATAAAGTATTTTTATAATCTTTTTTAGTTAAAGAAGAGCAAGTATTACAGCCAGAAACTTTTCACACACATTTCAATTAAACGCAAGTGTTGTGTCCCTGTGCCTGCATAAAATTACTGTAAATAAGCAAATTTTTGGACAAAGTTACAAAAATTAAGAATTTCGGACCCAAAGCAGACAATAAATTATTTATCAAAACGAAATAAAAAATATTAAGGAAAATTTAAAATGCATCTAGGTATACTCTTTAAAACAAAGAAAGTCCCAGAATTACATAGACACGAACATCTTCTAAAGTAACTAATTTCTAGGATCAAAAACTCGTCTAATGGGCTCTCATACTTTCAAATAACCTAAATAATCATAATTCGTAACAACAAATTTTAGTAGAGAGAAACTTGATTAATTGGACTTTCAAAGAAATTCCATTTGCATTAAAAGATATTTCCAATCTGACCTAAAAATCCTAAGCCATGTGTTTCTCTAAACTTTACTTGAAGGACATTACCGAATTATTTATTTTCCTTTGGGTGACCTATTTTCTAAAAACGGTCAATAATAAAAATATACTTTAATATTTTGTTAACAAAATGTTTATAAATTAAATAATTTTACGCTCCCACACTAAGCAATCGACAATATTTTATGCTTTTTTTCAATCATCATATGCTAAAAATGTAATTTTTTTCATAAAACATTGTATTAATTTTCATATTTTGAACATATGTTTTTGGTACATCCGGTTTTGTAGAGATCAACTCCGTTACATTACATCACGAATAGTATGATTATTGTGTAATTGTAATGATCAAAATTAAATAATTTTTAAAGCATTATAAATACAATGAATATAAAAAGATCGTAATCTATTAAAATATATATCTGACATTTTAATCTATATATCTATGTAATATGCTTGTAACATTATAACTCATGTGTGGTCATGCGGAGAATTTAAGAAATAAATTTTGGTTTATAATTTTTAAACACTCCTGTTTTCAATCTTCAAAATTAGAAATGCATTAACTAGCTATCGTAGCGTTGCAATTTCTACAAACTGCTATTGCACGTTTTTACACTCACAAGGAGTTGTCACACTGTGTAGGTCACCAATTTGGCCGCTTTTCCATGTATTTAAAGAGGTTCACTAGTGTAGTAAATCTCCAAAACCCTAGAGTGCAACACTTGAAAATAAGGGAGTAAGTTTTAGGTTTACTAGTAGTACAAGTTCCAAAAATTCGAACTTATGAAAGTTGTCTTGGCGGAGTGAGCAGCGTATTTGTTTTTTCTACCTTTTTTTATAAAAAATATTCATTTGATAATATAATTCGGATTACCTATAAATAACATAGACTTATGGAATTCTATTTATAGAATTACGTTTTTTTTAATGATAAAATGCAGTGGATATTCAGGAATAAAATAGTAGTTTTTATTGATTTTCTTGTTCAGATGTATAGTTTTTGAGATGTTAATCATTATAAAAAAAAATAAAGTATTAATTTAACTGGCATCTATTACAAGAAATGAATGCAATATTTAAGCAAACTCAATCCTTTTTTTTAAGTTTATTAAACGGAAAACATGCGTTTTGATAAATGTCTCTCTTAGGAAAGTTTCGATGCAAACCACGCGTATTTGATCATTGTTTGAAAAACTGGTGCTGATAATTGATGATGAATTTGTGAGTGGGTTAATATTGCATCTTCACGAGGTAAGATTTCGCATTTTTCTTTAAGCAAATATGAACAATTCTGAATTTTTTGAATTTGTACTAATTGTCAGCCAAAAATTTTCGAGAGAAATTTCTCCCTTATTTCCGAGTGTTGCACTCTAGGACTTTGGGGATTATTTACTATACTAGTGAACCTCTTCAAATACACGGAGACTCGACCAAATCGGTGACCCACACAGTGTGACCTCTCCGTGTCAAATACAACATGGAGAAAGGTGCTGGGAAGACATTAAGACAATTTTTACTCTTTTCATATAGAAAATCAATAACTTGAGATTTTGTTAAAATAACCCAAATATACTATTGTTACTATTAATTGAGAACTTTAATTTTTGCAAAATTTTAGCTTAACTCTGAAAATCTTAAGAAACAGAAATTAAAACGAAATGTGAAACTGCTTCCAAAATATTCACCGTTTTTTTAAGAAAATTTGAGAGGTAAAAGAACTAAGGGGACTAAATGAGATAACTGGATAAAGAAACTGTTAGTGTACAACCTCAGTCAGAAACGATTTTGCTATAAGGCCGACTAGGCCCGCGCCCGGCCCATATATTAAAACAGTCCAGTTTCCAATTACTGATCGGATTTTTATACAACTTCACATTTGACGCTGCAAAATTAACAAAAAGAAGCAGCTGATACCAAACAGCCTAGGGTGGTCAAGGCTGTTGGACCGATGAGCGAAAAGCCTTTACCATTATAGTAAAAAACTGAGATACACATGTCTATATGTCTAGTTTGGTCTATAATCATAAGGTTACAATTGACCCCTTGTTATAACAAGTACACCGTTTCATATACAGAAAAGTGTAGTAATTAGGACACCCCATTGGAATGCAAAGGATCAATTACCAAAACATAAATTATTCATCTTTCTCTTCGTATAAGTACTTTTCGCCCTGATTATATCTTCATTCTGCGGCCCATACACGGTTCAACTTGTTGTACTATCTAGTTGTACTACAAGTTGAACGGTTTGCCATACACTATTAAACTATTCATTCAACTTGTTGTCCAACTTCAGTTATTCACAATTCTTGAAAAAGAGAACTTCGTTAAAATTAAGGATAAAATTCTTGCCTTAGCAGTAATTGCAGAAAGTAGTGAAGAAAGCATGAGTAAATGAAAAAAAAGAAAATGGAGCAAAGAGTGGTTGGGAAAAAAAATTTTCTAATGAAAACTATTAAAAAAATTAGTGAATGTGAATCGATTATAAAAATTATATGCGAACGAACGAATAAATTATTAATAATATTTTAGTAAAAATAACACCTTTAATAAACAAAAAAGATACGTTTATGCGTGATGCAATTTCTGCAAAAACACGCTTGGGAATTACATTAAGATTTCTTGCAACGGGAAATTCTTTTGAAGATTTACAATTTTCAAGTGCGGTATCACCCTTTACACCATATATGTACTGGTTTTGTTGTTCATCTACCCCACACACAGTACAGTATGTTCATAGACCATTTGCTCCGCCCACGTAAAATCAAAATATTTTGATTCAACCGTTTATGCAACCATCAAAATAGTTGACCAACTGCTCCACACACGATTCAACATGTTGTACAACTCAATCAAGTTGTACAGCAAGTTGAGCCGTGTATGGGCCGCATTCGAATTGGTACAAATTTTTTAATTGCACTATTAAAATCTGATAATTGTATACTCTTTATACATTTTAATAACTTCATTCACACTGCGTTTTATAAGCTTGAAAATATTAATAATAAAAATTATAATTGAAATAAAAGATAAATCATCTAGACACACAATAGAAAGGCTTCAAATTCGTGCTGCGCTGTTTGAATTAATAAATACTCAAGTCATTTGAATACTTAAAATGGTTTTTTTGATTTTTTTTTGACGCTCCACGTCTTGATGAATAAGACAGACGACATAAAACAAACTAACTAAAATTTTCACCCAACATCTGTTTTATGAATCTTTTTATTTTTATTTGGTGTTGAATGACAAAGCGTTTAATTATTGGTGTTTTTACTGTACGTCCTTACATAACTGATGTTATTTAACAATTTCTTGTATCTACGAATTTATTATTCAGTTCACCGATAATACTTATTGTAAAGGAGAAATTTAACCATTGGATCAGTTGATACACAAACATACTAAATTTATTAATATAAGTATTATAAAATAATGACCATAAGTAATTTTGGGGGAAAATGATTTTGATTACATTGAATCTGTCATTTACGGAGACCCTGTGGCTTTTTCAGTAGCAAAACATACATAATTACGACACATTATTAAACAAAATATGGGGAAAAAACAGAAGTTTAGAGAATGAATTAGTCTTGTCATTTTTGTAACATATTATATCGAATTACAAGTTGAAAGGATGCAACTTTAACTCTTTAAATGATTAAGACGAGTTAACTCGTCCTGCAATATGGCGGTTCAAAATGCTGGGATATGTACATATTCACTGGTACAGGTGCCGCCATCTGTGACAGATTTTCCCAAATACGGTATAATTCTAAATAATGTCAAATTTTATCAACATAGTTTAGTATAATTTATATTTTGTAAACTAAGGTTCATTTTTTTGAGGTTGGAATCTTGGATTTTTTTTCTTTTTCATTTTTTGTAACCTTATCTATTGTACTTATCACTTGGCAGTAAAAAGTCCGGCATTTTGAGACAAAAAATTTTTCCATATGGTTTGTTTAAAAGAGTTAATCTAATTATTTTTATAAATTTTTACAGCCTATAGTAAAGCTGTCTGATTAAAAATTGTTAAATTTGCAAGTTTCTGTTGTGCCCCTTTTTATCAAGCGCCCTAGAGCGACTGCTACACCTTTTCCATTGTAAGGCCAAGCGTACATAGAACTGCGTCACACAGTAAGCGCAGGGCAGGGCAACTCAGTTTCTGTGACTCTTGTTGTAGAACGAGATAGCACGAATTTAAAAGCAGAGTAGAGCAGAGAAGCACTATTTTTCTTCAATTTCTTCAATTGTTTTCATTTCGACGAAATAAAACCAACTAACACGCGAGGACGAGTTACAATGTCGCGCAGCATTGCGCAGTTTCTGTGTCACATTCACGAGTGCCACATCGGTTTCGTGCGACGCAGTGCTGCTCTACGTTTCAATTCGCGCTGTCCCGTTCTACAACACAAGCCACAGAAACTGCGCTGCCCTGCTTGCGTTAACTGCGTCTCAATGTGCGCCCGGCCTAATTACGCTTCCAGCAGGGAACTACAGAAACGTGTAACACACAGAGAGGAGGAGATCTAAAAATTACAAAAATCGCGTAACGTAATGTATGCATGGTCCCTAAAGCTTTTAAGAGAATCCAAAATTTGCTCAAAAAACTGGGTCACTTTTTCTGTCACTGCTTATTTCATGTAAATGTATCACAACATAAATAATTCATACAAAAATCTACATCTTATCTAATAATTTACAATCTGATTGACCCATTAACGAAATAAAAAATAAATACATACGCCCAATATATTTACAATTAGATTTGAAGGATGTGTGTGTATGTCTATAAATATTATTTACTTAAAATATTCCAATTATTTTGAACAACACAGATTTAAAATTATAGCGTTTATAATACATAATACATAACACGTACTATAACTTAACAATCAATTACTTATACTATATGTTGTTATAAATAGTAAAGAAATGTTTAAATAATATGATTAATATTAATTGTCTTATAATTTAATGATGATTAAAATGTAAATTAGATCATAAATAATACATCAAAATTATTATAAATGCATTTTACGTTATTTTTTTACTATTTCATTTATTAATGGGAGGCAATATTATTTAATCATCATGTATACAACTTTAATAAATATATAAAGTGTTTAAATTTTACTACAACTATTGTAATTTTTAAAAACATTTGCAATAGAATCTGTGCAAATCCGTAAACTGCTGAGACAATTATGTGTAGTCAATTACATGGTGGAAGTGCTGTGTAATTTAGTTTTTAATTCACTTTAAAAGAAAAAAAACTTAAATTCTACCATTCGAGTTTGTAGGTATTTTACCGGTGTTCTTACCGCTCCAACTCCTACAAATTACCTACCTTACATAACTAATACTTACACACATAATATGTGTTATAGCTCATAGGAAAATTAGAAGTTATTGGTGCAAATAGTCTGACTAACATTATTTCCTTTCTGCTGCTAGCAAACCCTTAAACACTGTCATAGCTGTTTGGAAAACCCGATAAGGAAACACGAAGAATTCTTAAGAAACGTATTAACCAAGTGTGCTATTGGAATGACGATCCTTTTAGAAAAATTGCTGATTCGACAGAAGTTTCTATTCTAATAATCCTACATGCGTAATTCTAGTAAAAATGACTACAAAAATCTATAATTCACTTCCATAATTCGTTTCATTTACCATTTTCAATGCGCTAAAAAATAGTAAACTTAATGACGTCATCAAATTAAATAATTCCTTTTTTCTCAAATCAGACTATATGAATGTGATTTGAATTAGAGTTATTGATTGAATTAGGACAATTTGTTTGCGAATTTTTCATTTTGATATCAAAATGACAAATCTTTTTTAGATTTACTTTTCGCATAGGGCAATAGCCCACTTAACGCCCTTTTAAATACGTCACTTCTAGTTGGTATGAAACTGCGATGAATGATTTCTTTCCGTTGTTCTGGAACTGCAGTGCCGTGAATTTAAAATGAGAGGGTAAGGGTGTCTTCACAATCAATGAAATAAGGAATAAGAAATAAGAAATAAGGAATAAGAAGTATGCCATCTAGTGACGTTGAGTGGAACTTTAACGTAACTGCTCATAGATATAAATATGTAGGTACTTTTGTACGTCAAAATTCGTGATTTTTTTCACTTTAGTAACAAAAAAAGTCATCACGAACGTTATTTTTTCATGAATTTTGATGTACAAAAATACCTAAATACATATACCTATGGGCAGTTACGTTAAAGTTCCATTCAACGTCACTAGATGGCTTACTTCTTATTCCTTATTTCTTATTTCTTACTCTTTATTTCATGGATTGTGTATGACCCATAAAAGTTCACTTTTGCACAGAATCCCTACACAATGGTTAAGCCGAGTCTCCTGGGACTAAGAAAGTCTAATATTTATAATTACGTGTTATAGTTTTTCTTAACGCCACTGTAATTTATTAACACGAATGGTAGGTGTATTAATTTTAATATTTTATTTATAACAATAAAAATTTTATGGATTTGATGACATTAAAACACAGACTACAGAAAAATATATCAATAAGAAGGAGTACAATCAAATCAACTAACTATTTTAAATAGACTTGTTCCAGTACCTACTTACTATGTGTGGTAACGGAAACACACCTACGTTTTAATATTAGAAAAGCAATGAATTGAATATGTAAGTATTAGAGATTTTAATATTGAAGAGATTTCTCAAATCAATAATAGTAATAATGACAACCAAACAACTATAATAAATAATAATTATTTTCTATTTTTGAAATGATTTATTCACCACGGAGATCATTACTGTCAACTAATACAAATTTATCTTCAAAATTTTTTAATTAAAATATGATATTGATATCATTTTTGACACAATTAAAGCAATAGAATAGCTAAAATTACTAAAATTCTGCTACAAGCTCATAGAGCAAACAAACATACAAACTCATTGGGAAAACTTTTTATATACACGCTCAAAACGATTTCTTTGTTTAAAGATTAAAAATTTCTTTGATTTTATTATTTTCTTTAAATTATTATATTGAATCAAAAAATATTTTTTTAAAACAAAAAAATTTTATTTAGTTTATTTTTCTGTAGTTAAAGAAATACTTCTTTAAATCAAAAAAATATTTTCTTTGCTACTTTTTACCCGGGGAAAACATTTTATTTCTGTGGGAAAATTCCCTAGAAAAAAGTAGCAGTTCTCAAGAGTGGTGCGATGAAAGTACACTTTATATGTTTTAACTAGGTATCATAATTTCAAACGCCACGCGGGCAAAGCTACGGGTAAATGCTAGTTACAGTTTACAATATGTATAAGATAAAAAAAAACTTAATGTCTTCAGTCAGTCATAAGTTTTAACTTTTGATACAATTAAAATGGTAAAAATGACCGGACAAAGAGATATAAATTGCATCTAGATCATATTTAGAACACAAATTTTAATCTTTGATATAGATTAAATGGAAAATTTCGCCAAAAAACACACGAGAAATTATTTGATTATTTCGCGGCCATTTTATTTTAGAAACACGCATTCTCAATTATAAATTATAAAATTAAAAATCAACTTCAAATAAGTATCTTCAATATGCAAATGTATTTATGCGCTAGTTGACTTCTATGGGAAGAAATTTGATCTAGAATAATAAATGGGCACTATTATCATTTTTAAAAGTCATTAATATCATAAATAAATGATTTTTAAATTATCAAAGCGTATTACTTAAATTTGGCTAAGACCACTTGACAATAAATTTTAATCATCTTATTTGCAGAACAGACATTCGCAGCAATGTTTACACGGATGATATCAGTTACCTACTTAAGTATGGATACTTAGACGAAGATAAGGTACTTGCGGGTAATAACTTTGAATAATTTGATTGTCCGTATAATATGCTTTGCCTCTCGGGAGCCTTATTTGTAACAGATACCTATAAAGTTACGCGGATCTGGTTACCCGCAAGTGCCTTACTATAATTTATTCAAAACATTTGTCTTCGTATCAACAGAAATGATTTATGGTAACAGGTTAAATATGTAATCTGGGATTGATTAATTTATAATATATGTCACAGGATACGTTACATAATTCAATCAGAGATTATGTAAATATGTGATTTACGTATTTACCGTCTTAAACAATTGTTTGAGAACGGACTCAACTATGAATTAATTGAAGTAAGCTCATCCAAATCGAATTGAAACAAAGTCTGAGATAATATGGTGGCCTAGGTCATTAATGTACAGTCGACTCTCGTTAAATCGAAACTCTCGAGAAACTCTTAAAATATTACGAGTTATAGAGAGGTTCGAATTATCGCAGGTAACAATTTTAATTTTTTAAGAATTTGCGATGAATGAACTTGAACTTGTCTCAAAATGTACTTACAATCTTTCTGTCTCTTTCTCTCGGCAACTTTGAATTGTCGAGTGTTTGACGCCGATGAGTCCGAATTAACGCGTCGTTTTGTTACGTAGCAATGACTTTTTCGTTCGAATTATCAAGTGTATAAAAATGTGTTGTTTTAGTTCCAAATATAAAGAGATTTTGCATAGGGAACTCGTGATACCTTTGAACAAATGTTTCGAATTATCGCAGGTTTGAATTAACGAGAGTCTACTGTATATGTGAAAGACGGAAACAATTTTATCTTTTAGAATTACACACACACTGACCATCTGTCCTTCTTTTTTTTTTTAAACTTTATAACCATTAATTAAGAACTGAGAACATAACAATACCATGTGATACTCAAAATATCAACAATTAGAAACAAGACCGTATAAACCATCGTTTCTCGAAATTTTAAATGAAAATACTTACGACTCTTCACTATAGGTAATATTTTAATTTAACGTTTATCAAAATTTACATTACATATTTTGTTTTCATATTACTAATATGAGATATATAATATTTTAATAAAAGAATGATTTGTATACAGGTCTTAATTTTTGGATAGATTGCCACCCCCTAGACGCGACCCCCTCCCAGAGGTCGCAACCCTCAGGTTGAGAAACGATGATATAAACTATTGGTATAACCGTGCTAGCAAAATAAATAACATACAGGATGCGCAGTATAGACTGGGATGAAAAAATCAGAGGCCTTATAAATTACCATAACCAATCCCAGAGCGACAAAATTTAAGAAGTGGCAGCTGCGAAAGTTTGCTTTATTTATATGCGGGACGTTTCATGCTGTTTTTAACAAGTAATATCTGGAGTTTAGAAAATAAGATAAACCTGGCTTGGCGTAAATAATATTTTTTTCAACGAACATCAGTTGTACATTGAATTTCGACCTACATTTCTTCAGGCTTAGGTTTAGAACAATTCTGAGACATTCTCGAAAACTGTCAAAGTAAAACACAGAATCGATATTCACTATAAAAAATACCATATTCTATTCAAAATTTTGAAGTTGGTGTCACAAAATGACGAATTACTAAATCAAAATAAAATTTAAGTTCAAAAAATCTGCCCTTCTTTGAGTTATAAGAATCCAGTAAGCTTCAGGTTCATTCACCAAGCCATTTTTGAAGTCGAAATATTGCGTGAGATTTGCTTTATTTTTTACTATTTTATTAATCTAATTAAAAATGCTAAGAAGTGTATATTTATAGAAATGTAAGGGAAAGCAGAAGCACAAAAGTTTGTTGGGCCCATAATTTTAGATGGAAGAGACTCCAAGCCTATATAGGGAAAAACGAGGAAAAAAAGTACAGATTTATTTTTTTAGTAAATTTCGCATGTCGATGTTCATAGAGAAGAGTATTCTTTGAAGCACTATGGAGGCATAGCAACCCCTTTCTTGATTACAAAAACTCATTGATAGATAGGTATATCCTCACCTATACTAAACAAAATAATCGAAATGGTAACCTCGAAACTATAAATAAATATGCAATATATGACATGAGTTTAATAAGTAATTGTTTCCTCCACATGGTCTACTAGCCTGTCAACTAACCAATCTTAATGCAGTATGAATTAATGGGTTAGATTCATAATTAGATTCAGTTATACAGTATGTTTCAGATAAAATACAACTTTCACCTATGGCTACGTTAATTCGATTTGACTAAATGTATGATTTCGTCGAATTATTTTAAATGAAAGCATTTTAATTCAAAATTAAATTACTGTTCATCCTTACCTTACCACTGACATAAAATTAATTTTGTTTTAATGCTTCACTGAGGAACGCTTCTTTAATATGATTGCTATCTTTCATATTAAATAATTTATTCTCCCTGATGTTAATCTATCATTACTCATTTTATTTCTAATAACTACAAAATAAAATAGATAGTTAAAATGAAAAAAGTCATTAAAATAAACAAAAAGTACAAAAGTTCTAAAAGACAATGTATTTATCAATCATAATACAAAGTTCTTATATTTATGTCGGCGGCCGATCGTATTGTCAGGCAAATCATAATGTGCCTTATCATATGTAATACAGACATTTCGTGAAATGGCGGCATTAACGCCAGTCAGTTAAGCCAAAAAGTTAATTCAAATTCAGACAGATCGAATAACATTTGACATTCGATGATATGGCTGATTCGAAGTATAATGTAGCTAGCCAATTCGAGAAATAAATATTGAACATCCTATACAATATTGAAGATGAGTGCTGATAGTGTTTATGATTGTACTGTCATATCGTCAACAAGGATAAATTGCAATACACAAAAATTAGATACAAAAAGTATGTCAAAGGAAAAATATTACTATATTTTCGAGTTGTAATTGTCTTTTCTTTTTGGTACTCAATACACAAGCAATTAAATGCAAAAATGGATGGACTTTACCCCTGTTGGTAGAAATGATAATTTGGTTAATAAATAAACGAATTAAATAAAATATTTTTGTTTCCTTTCTAGGATTTCATTTTTTGCCAAAATTGTGCAAAATCACCGTTAAAAAAGTTATCTACAAAATATTCTAAATATATTATTTAAATGAGTTCCTTTTAATTTCAGAATATACATTTGTTTATAAAATTATTAGGGCTGTGCGAATTATTCGAAATGTCGAATAATTCGCATCGAATCGAATAATAATATTCGATTCGAATCTCGAATCGAATAATTCGGTTTTTCGAATAATTCGAAAAATCGAACTATTCGAAAAATATTCGAATTATTCGAAAAAAAAAACGAATAATACGAAATCATATTATTCGTTTTTTTTTTCGAATAGCTCGAATTTTTGTTTTTTCTTTTGATTCTTTGAGATTTTTAAACATTTAATTTAAATATTAAAAAAATCGGATACATTACAATAATTTCATGAATGAAAAGTTACATTATGCCTAAATAACAGGATAAATTAATCAGTAGTTATAAAAGTTTATTGTTACAAAAACTTATGTAGTTATGTAACGATGGATCAATATGTAATTATATTATAGGTACCTACTTATATGAATTTTAGTGAATATCATTTTCGAGTTTCAAGGACCTCAAAGCAAATTTCTGCCATTGTCTCGGACTTAAGTTGCCCCATGACAGTGGCTGTAATAGCTGAAATTTCGATTCGAAAATTCGTTGAAACATAAAAATGTGACAAAAGAACACAATGCGAGTTAAAAATACTTAATTATTTTTATTTATATTATAATATTTATTTTTACAAATTATGTTATTAAAGTTCTTAGTATGTTTGAGTCTTAAAAATAAAAAATAAGAAAAGTTCGAGCTATCCGAAAAAATGAAACGAATAATTCGATTTTTCGAATTATTCGAAAAAAAAAAACGAATAATTCGAAATCGAATCGAATAGCACTATTCGATTCGAGCACTATTCGCACACCCCTAAAAATTATATCATGTCTAGTTACTCTGTAAGAGCGATTTGCCTACTAATGACTACCAACTGTCAAACGATAGAAGTATAAGGATTTGACTCACATCAGCTAGGAATTTCATGAAATGGAGCCATTTTATGACCTGGCTAGGCAAATCATGATCGGCCTGATTTAACGATAGACCTACGATATCTACATATACACATTACATATAGAACTGTATGTGTATTATCTTAGATATGTACAATAGAAATAATACACATTAATTTAAATACAATTAATTATATAGCTTAAGCAATTTAAGTTGTCGAATCTCCAGTGAAAAAAAGAAAGATGAAGGGAAAATTTTTTCTCGCTTGTAGAAGTTTTTCGTTTACAAAAATATCAAAAAACAGAAATAAAAATTTGACAGGTTCATGCTAGATACGCATTAAGTCAGAATTTCGTAGTTCAATAGCTACAGTTTTTCACAATTCTCAGAATAAAATATTTCTTGCTTTTATTAAAAAATATTAACATTAACTTTTCATTTGTTTTATATCAAAGTAGAAGTATATTGTCAAAACTAACTAAACTAACAACCTAAACTAACTTCACCACTTAGTTTTATATCAAAGTCGAAGTATATTATCAAAACTAACTAAACTAATCTAACCTAAACTAACGTCACTACCTGGTTTCTATATCAAAGTCGAAGTACATTGTTAAAACTAAACTAACCTAACCTTAACTAATCTTACCACTTACTTTTATATCAAAGTCGACGTATATTGTCGAAACTAATTAAACTAACCTAACCTATCTTCGAAAAATATTCGATAATTTAATATTGTATTTGGTACTAATGAATAGCATTTTTAAAGAACTTTCCAATAATGTACTCTATAAGTGGGGTTTTACAGTTCAAAAAATAGGGTTAGGATGGTTGGAGTCTAAGAGGTTGGTTGCTAAGGAGTCTCGTGTGGTTCATAATAGTTACCCCTTCATGTTCTAGAAACGGTTTTAATAGATTTTAATTATCTAATACCGTTCCAAAGTACAAAACCTGGCTTGTTTTTAAATTGACACCCTGTATATGTATTATACACACCAGTTAAATATAATTTTATCAAAAAATAATTATTATTATTTTCAATTGTTTAGTGCGGAAAATACACATAGGATTATGACAATTTCAAAAGGTGAGTGCGGAATTTACCTGCAATCTTTTGTTTAGTGCGGAAACTACTACCACCCATGTCACCTAATCCGACGACAAAAACGACGAATTCATAGGTAGTTCGTTGTTAGGACTACAAGATTCTAAAAACCAGAGAAATTATAACCAGAAGTAAAACATTACATTTGTTTAAGTTCAGTTCAGACTAACTCGTATAGTGGTCTCACTCGTAAAGCGCTTGTTTATATGTAAAGAACTGAATCAGAGATTTAAAAGACAAAACAACTCTGTTAGATAAAGGTTGGTTTTTGGAGTAAAAATCACGGGGTCTTCTTACAGCCGCTCATAGATTTGCTCATTTGCTACAGTTTTCACTTATCAAAATTCGAGTATAATTATGTATAAGGTAAAAATATAGAACAAATATACCCTAGAATATTTCATTTCTTCATTTTCAAAGGCAACAACTACCTATGTAGTATCAAAAGAATTTATCTTCATAATATTAATAGATTTGAGCGTTACTTTATGGTATTCCATATTTGTAAATAATAAACAAATATTTTACTTTGCAAAATACCACTTTTATTTTTGAAACTGTGACAATATTGTTTCGAACCGTTAGTTCATTTTCAAACAGTTCACTGTTTGAAAATGAACTAACGGTTCGAAACAATATTGTCACAGTTTCAAAAATAAAAGTGGTATTTTGCAAAGTAAAATATTTGTTTATTATTTACAGAATTTATCTTCAGTTAAATCATGTATTTTTAGATATAATAAAGAATATCTCAATACATAGTTCATTCCAAAACCAACTGAAATTGTCCAAGCTGTACAAGTGATGCTTTTCTGACATCACGTTTAAGTGAAACACATAATGTATGTGATTTGTAATTTAATGTGCGAATAATACATAATAATCATAATAAACAAACATGTGTGCATAGAGCGTTAGTGTTGGCTGGAATGACAATGTACATCATTTCTTTGATTCACACTTTATTATCCTTGAAAGATTCAAAAATTCGATTCGGGAAGATCGAAAAAGAGAAAAAAACATCGAAAACAAAAATACGAAACTCACAATTAAGAAAGACAAACTGATTTTATATTATGTAATTATTAACAAAATTATTTGCTTTTGCCTACTTATTTGGCGCTAATCTTCACTGCTGCAAAAACCGGGTTAAATTATGTCGGAATATGACCACAGAAATAGTTTAAATAAGCTAAGTATTATTTTAATATTTCAATATTCCTTCCCTTTGTTTTATTAGTTCACCCGGATCAAACTTACGGTTACGTTTTTAAACCAGGTTCTGTCGATTGTAACTGTATGTACTAGTTGATTGTAAAGGCTACACGGAGAGAAAAATCATATAATTTTTGTAGATAAAATTTCAGAAAAATTACCATGCTCTCTTATAATGCGTGCGCGATCGACGACCAAAATAAAAAATATGTGCTAGCATGGTAAAATTTAATGTACTAACACAACTTTTATCACACTCTTATGCATATATGTTATAGTTTAATTCTTGTTGTACTCTTTCGTTTGCGCATCTGACCCGCAACCTTAGGTTGCTTGGGCGGTACCTGTAAAAACTTCGAACCTGCAAGAACTTTATGATGCATACAAAAATGATTGCCAACAATATATTCTAATACTAAAGATAGTGACGTAACAAAATGATGAATTAAACGGTGACATCCCCGTCCTCTAACACAGTGTAATAAATACTGCTTGCTGCTTGTAACACAGTCTAATGGATCAAGGTGCTTGGTCCGACCCGTCCGGCCAAGTTGGTCGTCCAAACCTATGGTTGGCTATGTGACTTGCTATGAGTGAGGTACATTTCAACAGCGTTCACAACAAACACAACCTTCTTTCTATTTTTTTCTTTCTACTATTAGCAGATAGTATTTCAAATATTATAATACAGCATGGTAATTTTTGTAAGAAAAACAATTAAAAAATATTTTTTTGTCGGCAATGGAACTTTTTACTGTGCTGTTTTACAAATTTTACGGAATTAATATTACGGAAACAATATTCTATCCTTTAAATTTTCTATGATTAATTATAATTTTTATATTTTTACCGTACAAAATTGAATATGTTCGCCTTTTACACGTCGATTGTAGTGCTGAGCACAGTAATTTTTATATGAATTTTCTCTCCGTGTAATATTCCATTTGCAATAGTCAATTCACATTTGAGCCGCTCTTTTGTCTCGTGGCTTTAGCCAGGCCACCAAGATCATAATTCCTGAAAAGCATCCTTGATTCACTAAATTCGTTCTTTAGTTCCAGGACCCAATTTCTGATTATCGTCGCGATCTTCTTTCACGTCCAATTTCCTTATTTGAACCATTAGTAATATTAATATCCCAACTAAAACTTAGAACTCATAATTTTGATCAATCAGTGATTGGCTTTATAAAAGTACAAAAGAGATCACACTTTTTTATTACAACTCATTACACAACAACATTTTTTTTTAAATTACCTAAGTTATAAATAAGTTTAAGAAGGACGACCAATAGTAATAGCAGTAAGACATTTTTACAGTAAGACTAAGACAAGATAAAAGATACTTTTTTGTCAAATCAGTGATATTTCTAAAAGGAAATCGCTAATTTTAATAGTAAAATATGAAAATTTTACACGGAAATTATCCTAATTCAATCAAATTACTTAAATCATATCACTTTCGAATTATATATTTCCGAAGTCATTTTTTCCATTGCTACCAAAATTAGGCATATGAAGCCTAGCGCGGATACAGAGTGATGCCCATTGCAGTGGTGACCCTGTCACCCTGAATGGAGATAAATTAAAATTTTGTCATAAGTATGAGATCAGTCCATAAGTTCGTGCGTATTTCTTTGGTAAATTTTTAAATAATATAAAAAACACAATTAAACACAATTCATCCTTTCTGCGATCTGATCCACTGTTAATTGTGGCTCTGACTCCACAAGATTTTGAAGAATGTCATCATCAAAATTAACAGGAAGTCCTGAACGGGGTTCATCATAAATGCTGCTTTCTCCAACTTTAAATTTTTTAAACCATTTCTGGGCAATCCTTACACTAATAGTGTGTTCATCATGTACACTATTAATTTTTATCGCTGCAGACCTGGCAGGTTCACCACACGAAAATAAAAAATGTAGCACAGCACGTTTGTATTGATTATCTATATTCATCTTCTATGGATACTAAACTGCGTTCGATATTTACGAAAGTTGGTGATGAACTGAATAATATGTTAGTCAAACGATGACAAGTTTCGACAGATTCAAAATTGTATTGGTTTAGTAAATGAGTCATAGTGAATTCCATGAATGTTATTAATACGCACGAACTTATGGACTGACCTGATAGATAGTTCTTCAATTATTATTTTAACTTTTCTGCAAATTTAGGTGCTTTTTATAGGCTTTAAACACATTTTTGTTCTTAATTTTCTCTATCAATTCATTATTAATTTGAAAGCTATCAGATACGCCGCTAATTCTAGCATATCTAAAGTAACATTATAAATAACTTTACATACTTAACGTATCTATTCGTTAGATATATTCAAACAGACGCTAAAGAAATGGATCAACATTGTGGCTTTAAATAAATCGTTCTTCTAGACGGATACAAAAACTTTTGATATAAAAACGAATATATACTGTATGCTGTTTATATTTTTACAAAGTTACAAATTCTTATCTATTTTCGTGACGCATCTTTCTAAACTAGCATCCGAATTTACAAGATGTTTTCACATATCAGTAAATCATGCTCTGTATTTCTTGAATTTCTATTTCTAATTTTATCTCTGAAGATGAGATATTTTGACATAACTGTATTTTTCAATATTGTCATGTATGTAGTCATATAGGTATAGGATAGGTAACTCATTTCACCAGCTACACATATAATAACGAGCCAGACACACTAGACATAAAGTTAGGTATGTAACATTACACAGAACACCGAAGAGCGAGCCGCAGAGTAAGGTCAGTGAATTTTAGAATAAGTAAATGCTAAAGGTAAGATTATAAGCGCATGTATGGTACTGCATTATTTCTTAACGATAAGTATAAAGACAAAATAAAAAAATAAAATTGGAAATATTAAATAATTTTCGATCAAAATTCAACCAAAGATATTAAAAACCGTTGAAAATAGTCAATCAGTTTCCAGGATGCTACTGACATTGTTCATCGTAGAACATTCATATTGGTATTTCCACCAGTGACGTAACCAGATACGCTTAAAGACGGGATTAGCAAGATACATCAATCTGACACTATTTGCTAGACAGGTAGGCCAGTTAGATGTTATTGTCCTATACCCATTTTTTTCTTACTACAACTTACTACAAGCAAGCCATCTCCGTAGTTACAAGAGTATAAACAAACCTTTATTTACCATAGTAAGCACTACAATAGAAAATATGCATGTTTTTTTGTTATTGCCTAAATTGTTAGAGGAACTAATAACTTTAAAAAAAATATTTTAAAAAATATCAGTATCCTTAAATAATTTAAAAAAATTATTTTTTTATTGTTATAACCTAATACAGTTTAAACGAAATCGCGCCGGGTATGACGTATTTTGGCATCACTAGTACCCACAGACCAGTGAACATATTATATACTAGCCGTACCCGTGACGTTGTTCACGCGAAATGTTGAGTAGTTTCTTTTTCCAATTTATAGTTTCTTGCAACATAAAATGCATTAAACTGTCTCCAAATTGACAATTGTGTATTTATTGTATTTTTCGGTACACAATTAGCAACATTTTTCTTGATTTAAAATTCAGAAAAATTTCCAAACTACAAAATTTATTTACAATTTTTGTTACTATAGTTATGAAATTTTTTATGAAATATGTAAATTGGCGTAATGTGTGTAGATGCTCAAAATAGTTTTTCCATTTTCCCGTAGGAATGAGACATTTTCCCGGAATAAAAAGCATCTTAGATGTTGACCCAGATAATAAGTTATCATCACACCAAATGTCAATAAAATTCGTCCAGTAGTTTTTACGTGATGCGTGAACAGACAGACAGACAGACAGACAGAGACAGATTTACAGTTTTATTATATGTATAGATTATATTATATAGTCATATAATATAAATATGTAATTGAAGCAGTCACATACGACCAAGTTCCGACCTTAATAGCATTCTGTTATATAGTAATTGATTTGTATCCGTAGTTACGCTTTCAAATAATTATTGTCAAAATATAATATTGATAATAAAATTTTACTTTTTTGAGAAAAAACTGCAAAATTTTGAAAGAAGAAAAGTGGTATTCGCTTTATTTTCAAAATACGTACGTAGACAAATTATGTCCTGCAATAATTATAGTCGCATTTGCTCAAAAATTCACATTATTTTATTTCACTAAATTTCACCCGTCTCACCCTTGTTACCTGCTTCAAGAAAAATGTCTAGAAACTGGCTTTACGCTTTGTCTAGTAGTATAATATAATAGTGTTCATTGGACTGTGCTAGTACCCCAATCTTAACACTAGAATTTTTAATGATAGTAACGATAATAACAATAACGGTAAATTATACATATAATTAATAGGAAGATTATTGTTTATTTGTTTTTATATTAAATACTTTTATTTATTTTAGGAATTTTTGAAAATAAAATTCCTATTTCAAACAGACAAATTAGGATAGGAGGAATTCACTAGAAAAGTTGTTGAAATTTGGTATAGTCTTAGGTATGATCTTAAAGTTTTAGGGAACCATCGCAAGCAACTTGTGCGTGTTATATGTTCTACGATGCGAAGAATCCATTTCTTTGGGCTAATTTGTTTTAGAATCAATTTCAAAGTCATTACCTATTTTGATATGACAGATGAGACCATACAATGTAAGGTAAAAAAACAATTTCTTTTATTCATTGTATGTAATTTATTAATAAAATTACAAAATATAGAGAAACATGAATTGTTGACACAAATACAATAGCATCTGACGTAAATTGCAGCTTTGCGACATGACATGACTTGTTATTTCATGTGTTATGTGAATTGTCTGTGCAACCTTCTTGAGACTTGCACAACGGGCTGCAGCGAATCTCGGCTCGATAACATTTACATTTGCCTGGAGATGAGACCAAATAACAACAATTATGGGTCATACACAATCAATGAAATAAGGAATAAGAAATAGGGAATAAGAACTATGCCATCTAGTGACGTTGAATGGAACTTAACGTAACTGGCCATAGGTATATATATTTAGGTATTTTTGTACATCAAAAAATAAAATTCATGAAAAAATAACGTTCGTGATGACTTTTTTGTCACTAAAGTGAAAAAAATCACGAATTTTGACGTACAAAAGTACCTACATATTTATATATATATGAGCAGTTACGTTAAAGTTCCACTCAACGTCACTAGATGGCATACTTCTTATTCCTTATTTCTTATTTCTTACTCCCTATTTCATTGATTGTGTAGACACCCTTAAATAGCAATGAACATTCATGACTTGCATCTGGAAGATCAATTCAGTAGGATACCCATTCTTTGGTTCTGTCATTCCATTCTCAACCCCTGTAATCAGGGATTTCAGACGATTTAGACAGATTACAGATTTGGTATAGATTCAGGAGACTTCAGTACAAATCCAGCGTCCGTCATTATAATTTACGATAAATAAATTATAAATAAATGTTTAGAGAAAATAATAAAAAGAAAAAATAGAGAAACTTCAACTACAATTAAAACAATCAATATGCACAATTAATTAATTCACATTTACAAGTAACCAACGAAACGAAGTTTTTCGTTTCTATTTCCGTGGTTACTCTTAAATGGGCATTTCCATGCCGAGTTACATCATGGCGGGTTCAGTTTCGTTTAAAATTCATTTAAAATATTATGTTTTAAAATTTTTTTTTTTATTACAATTTACAAATTAAAAGATTTTTTACTGTCACCATTCAATTTCTATATTCTACTAGAATATAAAAAAATAAATATTTAAAATTTATTTAAACTATATGCATATTCCCTGTTACATAAAAATTCTGTAATTTTCATATATTTTACCAGTGACGTTCAACTAGGTAAAAAGTATAATTCAAAAATGGAAATCAGATTTCGTATTTAAAGTAAGTAAATATTCGCCAATCCACCTTCATTAAGACGAAGTCAGTTATTTTCGATTTCCGAAAGCACACATTAGTAAACAATTTTGTTTTATACGTACGTATATCATATAAACCTATTTAGTTTGCAATTTTCTAATAATTAGATTCTACGCCACTGAGTTATAGGTATGTGCCTTTCAAAATTGGGACCAAAAAACTAGCGAAACTGGCTAAACCTGTATAGTACAATATACTAATCAATAAAATGATCTTGGGGATTAATGCTACAAGTGCATTCTAAAAAGCCTTCTTTATTATTTGTTCAGTAACAAAATATAAAATTTAATCATGCCAAGCTAGTTTTGTGTACTCTGGTCTTTTCAGTAGCTGAAGCGACCGTAGAACATCATACATCTTAAAATTTTTTTTTAAAGATTCTCAGTTTAGAAACCGCTTTTTATGCAGTTGATACATATAAAGTAAGGCTGTGCTAACATCAGAGGCATATTGTGGGAGCGAATTGTGGCAAATACGTTCAAATCGTTGCTATAATACTTGAGCAACATTTTTTTTCTTTCACTCTTCTGCTAACGTTTTAGAAATTTTTACATCTTTTTATGTTTTCCTCTTGTGTCCTGGAGCGACTACTCCACCTGATTCATTGTAATTACGCCACTGATTGCCCCCATTAAGAATGATCTCACTGCGAGACAGTACAATTATACTGACTGAAATGGAGGAAGCGCTGTGCACTCTAATTTGTAACATACTGCAAAAACTACAGTGAAACTACAAATGAAAACCATAATCCACTGTAGTTCCACTGTACATTCTATTGTAAATTTTAAACTATTGGATTCAATGCACTTGATGGTGAAATAATTACAAGAATATTTTTGATAAAAACGAAATTTAATACTAAAAAAAACATTAATACTATGGACGTTATATATGCCTTTAGGAACTTTTATATCAATGAAACCTGATATACCTACCTAAATTTATGTCTGAAACCAAACCTTTAATTAATTTTTTTATTAGATTCAAATATAATTATTACCTACATGCCGGCGCTGATATGTTTATTAAAAAAAATATATACAATCGAAAATCAAATAAATTCTTCAATGTTTTATGTCTAATAAATTTTAATGATCACTCTCATAAAAAATAGACGTTGTATAATTATCTTGTAATGATTTTTATAAGTGCCTATATTTTTTAAATGAAGTACTTGTGTATTTCTGTAACTAGTTATACCTCAGTATGTACTTAATACCTATATAGGTTATTCTACCAAATTATAATTCTTTTTTCTGATTTTCGAATATCTTTAATCACCGAATATTCAGTACATTAATTACTTTTAGATTAAACAGGTAAAAAATAGTTTTTAACGTTGAAAACGTTTATGGAGACTTACTTCAAATTGTTAAGGGACTTCATATCACTACTAAAAACTTGAAATTTGATACGAATGTAGGTCTTAAGATGTATTTAACTAGTAACAAAAAAATAAAGAAAGCTATTCTCGACGCAAAGATTACGTGAGCGCTCCTGGTTTTAGAAGGTGTATCAAATAGATTAGAAGCTGTATCAAATAAAAATTGTTGCATACGTTTAATTGTCGTTGGAAAAATGTACTATACAAATTATGCGCGGATTACTAGATTTTATATCACCCATTAATCGTATACGTATATTTTTACTTGATGCTAGTTCTAATTTAACCACCAGAAGCGCGAGTGAGAATCTTTGCGTCGCCAATATTACTAGTTTAACTGTTTTTGCTAAAAGCTGTTACGTTAAAGCTAAAAGCTCAAATCTTAATCTAAAATCTTACATGTGCACTCAATATTTTATTTATATCTTTAAAAATAACTTTTTAGATCGTTTTTATTTATTGTATTTGTATACTCATACAATTAATATTTAAACAAAAATATTGGATAAAGTTTTATTATAATGTTATTCGTACAAAATCAAGGGGTCTATACAAATTCCGGTAGCTCTAGTTAACTTCCCATTGGAAGTTATTGTAATCGGTCCGATTTTACGAATCAGTAATTTGGACATACCTCCAAGTTTCAAGGTCACTAGAATCTGAATCCATCGTTTTTAGTGTGATGTCTGTGTATGTGTTCGTTAGGTCGTTCGTTCGTTCGTGAATTTTTTTTCGTCTCGCATATCTCGAGAACAATAATGATGATATCAACTCCGGGCTAATTTCATTAAATGTGTAATTAAACAATAAAGACCGAATAAAGTTTTCAGCAAATTCGGATTAGCGGTTTGTTTTTGTGATAAAAAACGGAATTAATTTTATTAACACAACATATAGATCATATAAATTTGTTACCATGTCTTTACTACATAATGGCCTAAAAACCTAACTGATCTTAAAACCGTCAGTAAATTATTATAAAATTTAAGGAAAAAAAAAACACGAAATAGGAAACTTTTTTTTGTCTGGCAAATCTTGAGAACAAATGATAATAACATTTGTTTGATAAGGATACCCACCCTTAGGTACAGAGGGCGAAATAATGTGAAATAATGGTGATCCAAAAGGAATTCGCCAATGTTGGAAAATCGGAAGTAGGTTGTACTAAAAATTGGGTATAGAAAACATTTAATTTTTTCTGAAGACCCGTTAATAACTACGACCCTGGATTTAGGTATATTTGTTAATATCCCTGTATATTTTTTCGAGTTCTAAAACAATTATATGCAACGTCAATTTAAATTTTGTCTCTACCAATTGTGTTTTTAAAATATTTCAAGTTTCCAATATTAACTAGAGCTACCGGAATTTGTATAGGGCCCCTAATTTTGTACGAATAACATTATAATAAAATTTTATCCAATATTTTAGTTTAAATATTAATTGTAGAGTGTAAATACAATAAATAAAAACGATTTAAAAAGTTATATTTAAAGATATTATAAGTAAAATATTGAGTTCACATGTAAGAATTTAGATTAAGATTTAACCTTTTAGCTGTAACATAACCGCTTTTAGCAAAAACAGGTAAACTAGTATTTTTGATGTAGTTTTCATATTTGATATTAGTATTTTGATTAGTCGAACCATATTCACCCTATTTCAAAATTTACCCTCAATTTTATAGTCAAAGCCCCTCCAGTAGGTCCAACCCTGGATTTGAGTACATCAGTAGAAAGATCTTTAGAAATGAAGGGTTGTGTCAATTTAAACTTTTTTTCTATCTGTTATAGTTTTCGAGGAATTTGACAAAATTAAAATTTTTACCCTACATTTGGGGGTGGATTTCACCCCTTAAATGGCGTTTTTGGTACGCCAAAAACGCCATTTACGCCATTTACGTCTTTTTGGTACGCCAAAAGATACGTGTCTGTTATTTCGGGAATTATCACTTGAAGACCTTTATTTGTTAGTTTATACTTAGCCTGTAGTTTGTATCCGATTATACGTAGACCGTCAGATTTTTTTGATACTTATTTTATAGATATAAATTTTTTCAACGGTATGCCAACCCAAGACGTATTCATACTAAAATAAAAATAACTTCAAATTGTTTCAATTTCTGTTGTGAAAATTTCAATGGTTGGTTTAGAAAAGGCACTATAAATATGTACACCTGTGTCATAAAATATGAACTATTTCATAAGATCATAAGAAAATCAAGATTAAAAATAATATATACATTCCAAAACTTGCACTATAAATCAAACTAAAAAAGTTTACAGTTTATACGATACACTATATACTCGTACTTACGATTCGTATAATGTATTCCAAAAAACATATCGTACAATCGTTATAAACGCAATGAATATGTAGTATAATACCTACAAGTTTTTTCTATGCTTATGCAACTAAACAACTGAGTTGCCTAGTATCAAAATCTACTAATTCCACTTTATAAAGATCATGGGAAATCGCAAAAAAAAATAACTCAGTTCAAAATTAATTTTTCGATTAAAAAGTCATAATTATATTAACTAACAAGGTAAAAAAGATGATTAGTACTATCATAAAAAAAAAAAAAATTATCGTTTTACCCCTTTTTAATCAAAATTATTTGAATTTATTAGGTTTTGATAGTAACATTTATATAAAGTGCGTTTTAAAACAGAAATTATAAGGGAAATTTATTAAAAAAACTTGATTCAGCAATACTGGATGTATCAGGGTTAGACGATACAATTTGTTTTGTAATATTGTAAACTATTTTCATTTTGTCACTTAAAACCAAAATGCTTACTTAGTAATTCATTTACATCTACGATTTCATTATTTAAAATTTTAGATAAATACTAAAATACAAATTTTACGTGAAAACATAATTTTATACTTCGTACGTCCCGCATGTCAGTGAAAAAGTTAAAATTTGAACGGTTAAAATCTAAAATATAGGTTATATGTATAGACATTTAGCAGGATCTGTAAAGGTTTCAATGTAATTTTAGCAGGATTTGAAAATTATGTTATATTTCAGTTGCAGATTTCTTTAATAAGCAGTTAAAATTACAACAAAAAATGTTAAGGGGCATATGCCTTGTTGCATTTAAAAATTAATGGCCCAAAAAAATCAAAAAATTCGAAAAGTGCATTTAGTAGATTTTGATACTAGGCGACACAATTGTACACAACATATACTATAAATACAAAAAAACGCCGTGAGCAGCGGGGCCCCATCACGGTAGTCGAATTTTCTCCTTCATCTTCGGTATTGAATGTTTACAAGCGAAATGTGATTGAAAGTCTACTACCGAATTGTCATTTTGTTGGTTTCAAAACTGGTGATGAGTGTTCGGCTGATCGAGGCTTTAAAAAAAGGTTTTAAGTATTTAAGGGCTGTATCTCAGTAAATTTCAATTTTGTGCCGAAAACAGGTAGCAGAAAAAAAACCAACACAATTCGTACGAGGGCATTCCTGCCCATGTTTATCCGCTAATTGCCTTTATGTTTTAGTTTTAAATATTAAAAAAGGACCTTAAATAGTAAACTGGAAGGCCTTTATAAAGATATTTTTTCTTTCAAAAAAAAAATAAATAAAAAATAAAAAAAATAAAAAATTATTTCTTCGGTATTGAGTGTCTACAAGCGAAATATAATTGAAAGTCCACAAGCGATTTGTAATTTTGGTGGTTTCAAAACTGATAATGAGTGTCCGGTTGATCGGGGCTTTATAAAAAGATTTTAAGTTTTTAAGGGCTGAATCTCAGTAAATTTCAATTGTGTGCCGATAGAAGTTAACAGGGAAAAAGCCAACACAATTCGTACGAGGGCATTTCTATCCATGCTTATCCGCCAATTGCCTTTGTGTTTTACTTTTAAATATTAAAAAAGAAACTTAAATAGTAAACTGGAAGGCTTTTATGAAGATATTTTTTCTTTCCAAAATAATCCAAAATTTCTATTTTATAAATAATAAAAATCCAAAATTCCTAAATAATAATTAAATAAATAAATAAACAGTGACTTTAATAACATTTGCAAATTACTTAATATGTATGTATTTCATTTGTTAAAAAATTGTATTCACTTTTTTTTAAATTTTTTAAAATTACTATTCGCCTACTTGTATTTACAATAAAAGTAATGCATTTAAAACACATTTAACAATAGCATTCAATTCCGATGTAAAAATGGAAGAAGTGGGGGGAAAAGTAATGTGTACTCCCTACAAGGTACTAGCTGGATACTAACTGAATACACGTACAAAATTTCAGCCCTCTAGGTTTCCTTATGGAGTCTCTAGACGTGTTAGAAAACAAGCAAAAAAATTAAGGAAATATTGGCGTAAAAATCGTGGGGTAAGGGTTAAAAGTTGAAACCTCCAAAAAACAGTGTCTGGCTATTAGCTTAACCTGTACACCAAATTTCAGCCCTCTAGGTTTATTTGGGGAGATTTTGACCCGAACGAAACTGTTAAAAAACAAGAAAAATCATGTTCTTTTGGGTATAAAAATGGTGGGGGTATGGGTTAAAAGTCGAGACCCCCAAAAGGCACCCCCTTGATACTAACTCAATCCGAATACAAAATTTCAGCCCTCTAGGTTTATTCGGGTGACCTGTGCGAGTGGTACAAACTTCGAAAACGTCGAAAATGCATGAAATTGTAGCTTAAAAATGAGGGGGGTGGGGGTAAAATATTAAAACCTCCAAAAAGCACAACCTAGATACGAGCTTTATCAACACACCAAATTTCAACCCTCTACGTTAATTCTGGGGGGCTGGGGGCCTGTTAGATCCAGCGAAAATCGTTTTTCCCCCCTCTACTCCCACCATATCATCCTAGGAAGCTGAATTTTGGATATGTTGTAGATAATTGACCGAAACATTATTTAAAACCGATTTGGAAAAGTTTTATTGCTTTTCCGCCCCCCCCCACCACCCCCTTAAAGGTCGGGTCCGAAAAAAAATTTGCCCAAAATTTGACCCCACTTTGATAGTATTGTTGTGCATCGGAATAAGCCCCACTTACCAAATTTCATCTCTTAACTTCCATAGGGGGGCCCTACACATATTAAAAGGTTGCGGGAAAATATATATATATATATATATATATATATCAGACATCTTTTTTTTTTACATAATCGTGTTCTACGGGTCCGAAAACGGATAGCGCCCCTGGTCTCGCCTCTCGCAGCTCTTATCGTATAGACTGTATAAGTCTAATTTTTCGGAGAAAATTCGACTAATAAATAAATCTATCTAAATCTAAATTGTTCACGATGAAAATAATTTTAAAACAAAACAATTCTGTTACAAGAATTGTCAAACTTTTTTAAAATGAAACTTCTATAATTTTGTTCGAATAATTTATTTGATAGTTTACATTTTTGGTAAAGTTACAGTTCTTTAACAACAATTGGTAACATTACCGTAGAAATATTACATTTTAATCCATAAATGTATATCAACTTAAATGTAGTTACTTGGAAACTTGGAATTAACAAGAAAGTGTAAAAAATGGGTGATAAATTTAACAATTTTGTATATTTCTTATTTCGTTGGAAAACATGGGTAAGTATAATTGACAATTTGTTGACATCTTAACCTATTATACTTCTTTTTGATTAATATTATTTATTTGGAAATTTAACAAACGAGTTGAATCAAAGTTTTTTATCAGTTTACTTGATTGAAGCAATTAAATATAAGAATTAATTTTGTCTTGATGTTACTCAAATTTAAACAGGTGCGGATACAATGGTGGTTTAATTTCCCCCTTTCTGACGCAAAACCGAAGCACTTTTTTTAATCAATTTCAAAGTTTATTTGTTTTTATTTCATATTTCTAAAGACAAAGCACTATTCAAATTCAACCGAAATAGTTCCGAAAATCGTTAGAAAAAGCTAATATTTTAAATAACAAATGTTCTGTAACCAGAAAAAAAACTCAATTTTTCTTTTACCTAGGAAAAGACTTTTTTAAATTGAATTTGGATTAATTTCCATAGTTATGTTTGATGGCCAGTACGTTCGGTATTTAAAGTAGCGACCTTAGTGTCGATAGTGTTGAAATACAGGAGAACGTGACGTCATAGCCCGTTTCTGATCTCATGGTTAACAGCTAAAATTGTTTTGATCGTTTTTCCTGGATACTGTAAAATACCCTATTGGACTGAATTGTTTTATCATATTTAAATGTAATGAACTTTATATGACGTTAATGTTTAACAATATTAAAACCGGCTAAAATAACTAACGGAATATTGTTTTATATTGCTGGCATACATCGCGTAAACCTACTAAATATTATGACAATCAGAGTCGAACAAGTCGAACTGTCAAATTATTTGTACAGTCGGACTCATGTATTTTCAACTCATATACTATACATATTTTCAACACCATCTATTTTAAATTAATTTTGCTCAGGTACTTTCAAATTTTTGGTCCCCATTTCTCACGCAATAATTTAATACAGAAAAATAACTATCAGATTAACCGATTAACCACTAGTGGCTTTATCGTATAATATATGGTCAATTGTTCATTTCCAATTGTTAAGAAAATAATTTTATTACAAGTTTATTAAACTTTTTTCGTGCTTCACTTTTTTGTTTATTATATGTTACCTGACATTTTGTCATTTTAAGATTATTCACTGGAAAAATACACGTGACTACTATGTAAAGATTTGCGCGGGCTTTTTGTGATTGGTTTTATGTCTGTCACGTGGTCTTCTAATTGCCACGGAGTGAGTATGAAGTTGAAAATACATGAGCGGATTAGTCCCGACAGGTTGAAAATACATGAGTCCGACTGTATACTTACATAAATAATTATTACATATTAGCCGCCTATTATATTATTATTTAGTGTTAAATAAAATTGAGGTTATATCTCACTTCGCATAACAATTTTTCAATTCTGATCAATTACTTACAATATATTTATTGGTATGGAAAGAACCTTGCCAATGCAATTTTCTAAGCCTATAAGTATGTAGTTTGCATGTCTGCATGCATGTGTTGCACTTTAACAAAAAACGGAAATTACATCAATAATTTCGAGCGCGAAAAAAAAGAACATGTCATGTTTGAATTTAAAACTTGACAATAATGTGAACAAATTTGTTATTGGTGTGCTTGGTGTATGTGTTATGTAATTGTAACAATATTTATATACATACAGACTTAATGACATGGAAAAAAGGAATTTGTTTAATGAGGAAATAATTCTTTCCAGATCGAGTGAACTATTTATCAATTTATCGCTAATTGTACACACGTTTTTAATTCTCATATTATTAACGGATCGGAAGAATACTTTTATTTGTCGGATATGTAATTAAAACCAAAATTATAGTAACATTTGGCGACTTAAATATTCTCGTATGATTACAACAATACGACAAGTTACAAATCCTAATTTTATTTTACGCTAAAGTACAGGATGTTTCTAGCAATTGAGAATATATAAATTTTAACATGGGAAAATTTTGTTCTGAAGAGTGAGTGCTTTATTCTCTTTTTACTAGATATTTAACATAAAGTGAAATGATATTGTGGCAAAATGATATGTTATAATAATAAAAATTCAATAGCAGTAATTTTTTTCTAATAAGTATAGGTAAATCTTAAACGAATATTGAACTGTACCATTTTCTAACAGATTTATTGTAATTCTACTTTTGTTTAAAAAAAATAGTATGCGTCGCAACCGCTGCCGTGTCACACGAATGTCACGTATCTTGAGATACAAATTTCAAACAATTACGCGTAACAACGTTTAAAGGATTCTGCTCATCAAATCAAATATAGTATATTTATACGTTATTAAATCAATGCTGCAACGTTGAATCAATAACGCATAATAAAAATCAATTATCTTAGATATTTTATAATGTCTAAGATAATTTTCTCAAAACCATCATTTCTGAGATACGTGAGATTCGTGTGACACGGCAGACCGGGTTACGTACTTTCTGATAATCAATCTTTCAAATTAAACCAAAAAAATAACAATAAGCATTTAACATTTTTACAAAATATATACATAACAAACTCTCATATCGCATGCCCCCACTTAACAATTTCGTCGCACACAAGATGTATATAATGACATCCCTCCGTGTTTTAAAGCAAATATGTTTAAATGTGTTAGTATCTAAGTAATAGTTTGTAACAGTAAATCATACAAATATATAAATCAAAAATATTGACGCCCGTGATCTTTGACTTTATCATTTAGCAATTTGGTCCCAGTGGATTGCGTAATGGGGGCTTCCTATGTAAATATAAAAAAAATTACATTTCTTCCGGCCACCTATAAGGCAAGACAGAGTATTCAACAGAACAAGACATTACGTCTATATAATTTTATTTCTGACTTATTTATTTCTAAATAAGTAAACAAATCATTAAAAAAACAACCAACTGAAAGTCAGTCATGTTGATAGGTGAGGGGAAAGATGAGGTTGGCCTCATCCTGCCCGTCCCGTAACAAGCTGAAATTGAAATGAAATATTCTAAAACCTTAACTTAGAAGACAGATAAACGAATAAAATATTGGCTAACAATCAACTTTATTCTCTACTGAACGCAATCCCATAAAGCTCCAATTTTAATTACTTTAATACCATTTTAAATACAACAACGTAAAACCACTTTTTTAGCTCTAACATACAAATTCAATTGCTTAAGACAGACCGAACGTGGATACTTGCTTGCACTTGGTGCGTTTGGGTGGTGTGATAATTGCAGTATGCCGCCCTGCCACACCTTTACCTACCCTGATCTCAACAATTTTTTCCATGTTAAAAGTTTGATCTTCTTACTTCTCTGAAACAGACCGCATAAAAAATGTTCTAATATTCGGATACTGAAATAAAACCTGGCCCGTTAAGACAAGTTTCTTTAATTTTTAAAATAATAATATAATATGTTGCGTCAAATAAAGTTCTTTCTAGTTCAACACCATATTTTTACTTAAAATGTAAAAATTTCATGGTGGGAGCGTTGTGAAACAATACAAACATACGTCTTATCGGTAACTTGAAGATCGGTATAAAAAATCTATCGAATAATTTGAAATATAAAAATACTTATTGTTAGTTTCTACGGAAATAAAAGGAATATACGTTAAAGCTTTTGTTGAAGTTTCCAAGATTCAATTTTATAGTTTTTTTTGTTAATTTTTAGCTTACAACTTTCAAGATGAATTTTAGTAAAAACGCAATGCATTAAATTGTTGCAAAATTCCATTTGAAATGATTTTACTGAATAACCATTATATTTCTTACTTATTGGATACAAAGAAATCAAAAATGAAAAAATAAAACTTTTAAAAACATTTACATACAATAATCGGTGGTTTCACATTGGAAATGTTGGCTTATTTTTATTACGGTTTGTTTGGTAGACACAACTTTTATTGAAATTCCATTATATTTTAAACAAAAAGAAATGTCTACCTGATACCATTGTTGTTACTAAACGACTAATCTCATCTATAACCACAATTTTTTATTTCCCTATTTTTGAATTATAGAATCAACATACGAAGAAAGCTACAGTAAAACTGTCTTAAAAATGACTGTTTAACTGATTCAAAATAAAAACAGTAACTGAATCAATTCAACAGTTGAACTTCTTTTATTTTTAATTTCTTTGTCAATAGAAGACTTGAAATATGCTCAAAATATCAGTTATGTCAATCAGGCGCGTGCAGTATACAGCCCAAGAGCCAAACGCGGCCCTCAGTTTTGTTTTTATCCTAACCCGCATAATAATTTTCAAATCTTATTAAACCTGACCCTTAAAAATAAAAAAAAATAAAAAATTATTTTTATATTTTTTTACAATAACAATCCTTCTTCACAACGTTTAAACGTTTTTAATATCATTTCCTTGAAATAAAACTATGAGTTTCGCTTTACACTGTCCCTTCTAAATTCGAATTAATATGATATTTATTTTTCGGCCCACGGTTTTGACTAGGTTGCACATGTCTGATATAAATACTATTTTCAAAAGTAGACCACACTTTGAAGCTGTTGTTTAAGCTACACTCATTAATGGTGCATGGTTAGGAAGTATTCTAATAGGAATATTATTCATATGGTCGCGGTCATAATTCTATTGAATACAGGATGTATTTTTCTGATTAAAATTTCTTCGTTTAATTTCAACCATTATATTTAATTTATTTAACGACCTTGCCATGTCTAATTAAAGTGCATACAAAATTTTGTTTGTGTGCCATTAGATAAATAATACATTATCATTGTATGTACCTATTTATAATGTATGTATATATTCGTAGTCATATAATAAGATTAATTTAGACAAAAATGAAATATTTTTACCATAGTTATGTTTAATGTAAGTTTTTTATTTGTCTAATTTTACACTATAAATTTAGGAATAAATATTATAATATTTTAGAATTAAATATAGTTAATTTTTATTTTACAAGTCGATAGTTTTATACTTTTAAAAGAAAATTAGGTATTTCGTCTTATAAAAGTTTCAGTTTACGCAACAATGCAAGTTTGCGCAACAACAGTTTAAGTTAAGGTTTTAGAATTTGTGTATTATTTCAATCAAATGTCACTTTCTTATTAGGTGTAGTGTACACGGAGAGAAAATTCCTATAAAAATTACTGTGGTCATACTACAATCGACGTGTAACAGGCGAACATATTCAATTTTACCGTACAAAAATTGAATGTGTTCGCCTGTTACACGTCGATTGTAGTATGAGCACAGTAATTTTTATAGGAATTTTTCCGTGTAGAACAGTATTTCTTAACATTATTATCTCAATCACGGCTTGGTAAAATCGAAATAATTTTGTGGGGACCGGTCACACATATAGAATCACATCTAATTTATCATCTAATTCAGAAAAATATTGACACTTTCTTAACCATTACAGAAATATTTAAAAGCAATTATTTAATTTTAAATAGAATTATTATAGCCTGGAAGAATTTCCGCCATTTTAACTAGAATAATATTAGATCGTGTAATATGAAATGTCGTTTTCCGACCACTTGGTCTACCATGTAAATCAGAAAAATATCAAAACTTTCTTAAGCATTAAAGAAATGTTTAAAAACAATTGTTTAATTTTAAATAGAATTCTTGTGACCTGGAATCATTTCCGCCATTAACTGGAATAATATTAAGTCATGTAATATGAAATGTCGTTTTCCGACAATTTGGTCTACCATGTAATTTAGCAAAATATCGATACTTTCTTAACCATTAGAGAAATGTTTATAAGCGATTATTTAATTTTAAATATAATTCTTGTAGCCTGGAATCATTTCGCCGTTAACTGGAATAACATTTCTTTGTTTGATTTTTTTAAATATAATTACGTAAAGAAAGCACTCATGATTTTTATCACATATTTACTAGATTAAAGGACCAAAAAACTTTCTATCTGAAAAACTATACCACTAAAGCTTGTTACCAATGCTGCAATCTAATAACTGCTGACGTGAATTGTAACTCTCGTAAAAGTTTCCTAAAATTAAATTTTAAAATTTGTCGACAAGATATAATATCATTTGTTGGAGGTAAAAACCTAGTTGTCCTATAACTTGTTTTTTTTTTTTTTTGATCCGCCTGATTTTCCTTTTTGATTTGATTTTCCCCAGTTTTATGAGGACCCCGTCTTACCATACCAGCACTTCCATCATTGATACAATTTACATTACGACATAAATTTGTCTATTCAATTGTTAACATAATCTGAAATTAATTTAAACAAATTTAAAAGTAATAATGAACTATTTTAATCACTTTTAAACTTGAAAATTATTTGATATTTTTATCTCGGATGGTTTATTAAAAATATTATAGGGAAGACGACTTTTTTCTTGAATAATATCTTTTCCACCTGTCTATTGTAAATTCATTATAAATTAGGATACAATAAGTATGTAGATATGATTAGAGTGACTGCCAATTAGATAGTTATAAATGTTATAGTACTTGCATTACATTAAATTATTATGTATATTTGAATATGTGTCAATGAAATTTGCAAATAGTACCAGTGTGTAATGAGTGATTTACCTATATTTTTTCTAGGTAATTTTAAAAATAAAAAAGTAGACTATTTTTCAAAGTAAATGGGCCAGTACAAAGAAAAAAACAATGAAAATTAAAATAAATAGGTAGTTTTGTAGCTGATTTTTTTTCTTTTTTTTTAAATTTTCTAAATAAATTGCTATACGCTAGTGATTCACAATCTGTGGACCGCGAGACACAGATGTCCTATAAAGACATTTCCCGTATTCCACGAAAAAGTCAAAACTGTTGAAAAAATTCGTTCCAATATTGTTGAAATCTGTAAAGATCACTCATCACTGTAAGGATCTTTTTTAGTACTGTAATTCTGAACGATTTTTTTAGGTACTTTATTTTTTTATGCGGCCCATACACGGTTCAACTTGTTGTACAACTTGATTGAGTTGTACAACATGTTGAATCGTGTGTGGGGCAGTTGGTTAACTATTTTGATGGTTGCATAAACGGTTGAAGTAAAATCAAAATATTTTGATTTTACGTGGGCGGAGCAAATGGTCTATGAACATGTTGTACTGTGTGTGGGGTAGTTGAACAACAAAACGAGTACATATATGGTGTAAAGGGTGTAAATCAACAAAATATTTACAGCGGTAAGAATTGGAAAGTTTAAATATTTGATTTTGTTTGTTATTTCCAATAGCTTGCAATTGCGGTGATACCGCACTTGAAAATTTTAAATCTTCAAAAGAATTTCCTGCTGCAAGAAACCTTAATGTAATTCCCAAGCGTGTTTTTGCAGAAATTTCATCACGTATAAACGTATCTTCTTTGTTTATTAAAGGTGTTATTTTTACTAAAATATCATTAATAATTTCTTCGTTCATTCGTATATAATTTTCATAATCGGTTCACATTCACTAATTTTTTTAATAGTTTTTCATTAGAAAATTTTTTTCCCAATCACTCTTTGCTCCATTTTCTTTTTTTTCATTTACTCACGCTTTCTTCACTATACTTTCTGCAATTACTGCTAAGGCAAGAATCTTCTTAATTTTAACGAAGTTCTCTTTTTCAAAAATTGTGAATAACTGAAGTTGGACAACAAGTTGAATGAATAGTTTAATAGTGTATGGCAAACAGTTCAACTTGTAGTACAACTAGGTAGTGCAACAAGTTGAACCGTGTATGGGCCGCATTATGAAAGTAAAACTGTGGAGAAAAGGTTCGCTATGTCACTACCTCAAAATATCAGAGTTTAATGTTTCTTGACATCACAGCTGTAAACATTGGCTAGAGGTAAGTAAATGTAATATCTGACCAATATGACTCGCTGTACCATTGCCCGTAACGGTTATAAATTAATAATTATACTGTGGTACTTGATGCAAAATAACAACACAACAAACTTACCAAAACACGTATTTGATATTTTTGTATAAAATAATTATCCACTTGACTCTTATTGTTCAGAGATTATGACCCACACTTGGGTTTAAGTTTGAATTTTCGTTAATAAGTACAGTTAAATTTTGCAACCACTACGGGTAATTGAAGACATGAGTAGATGAACGTGTTATGTAACATTTTTTCAAATTCCAAATTTTGAAATATTCTATGGTGAAGTATCAATGACTTCTGATATTTTTTCCAATAGGTTCAAGATTTCATCATCGCACGATTAACTGTAATCTAAATTAAATGGAATATCCACAAAAATTTAAATAAATTCATGGTAACCACACGAAAAATAAATATTATAACCCACTTAATGACATCATTCCAAAATATTATCTTTAAAAACTTCCATGAATTAAAATAAATATTGGTAATTTTATGCAAATTACAAAAACAAAAATATTACATAAGCAAATATCACAACTTCTTACAATTAAGTCAATTTATGATAATTGCGTTCAAAAAAAAGAAAAAAGAAAGACAAACTCATCGTCTGTTAATTTTATTAAAAATCATTAAAAATATTGGATAATATTTCTTTATACATTTGGTTCATTGTAATGATTTCTGCATACTCTGCACACCACATGATTTGATCAGTATTGCAGAGTTTTGCAGTAATAATTGCAGTATTGAGTTTTGTGTCGTAAGTCGTGGAATTGCTGCGTATACATGTTTTTAAAAAACAATTTATTATATTTTGTCCATGTCATCCGGTATCCAGTTACACGGCTTTTATTCCTTTAAAAAAAACTAGTTTTTTTCAAAAAAAAAAAAAAAAAGAAATGTGTGTGAAGTACATTGCGTTCGCATGTATGCCTGAATGTATTTTATACGTGTGTAATAAACCTATATAGATTATAGAGTGTTCACTATAATGTTATAAATATGATCTTTGAAAGAATAACGGATGGAGTTATTCCTGGCTCTTCCAGCATCATATTTTTATAGCGGAGAATTAGGTTATATGTTGTCTATTCTTAAGAAATCAAATTTTAAGACATTAATATGCATATATACACGGTTTTTCTTAAAACGCTAATTTTTAGATTTAGATACCTAAAAATCGCATCCGCAATTTGTAAATATTCTTTTTCCGATGTTTCCCCCATAATAATACTACTTAATAATAATAATATAAATCTTTATTCTACAAAGTACACTCCAGTAGGTACGTAACATGCATCAATAAACATTATTTACTAAAATTTTATATTTGATTATTACCATTCGACAAATTCTCCTTTTAATATTCGTTTTTCAAAGATATAACTCTGACATTTTAAACTTTTACATAAATCAGGTGGTTCAAATTTAATATTTGATTATGAAAATAAAAAGTTTTAAGAGATAAAAAATTTTATAGAGACTAACAATAAGAAATCATTTTAGAAAGATTTTTAAAAACATTTCTTTGTAGTGAAGGAAATTTATACCAATTATTGTTTTTAAAAAACCAACAATGCACATCAATAGAAAATATAAATGAGAACACTAAAGTCAGACTTATTCCAAATGCTTTTAGGATTAATTATTTTAAAATCAAAATACTGAAATAATTTGTACATTTATTCCTTTTTTTTTTAATTAAAGCTAGAAAAAACAAAGTATTTGACTACGAATCCACAAGGATCGTTTCTATTAGGTACTCCAAATTCATTCATTTCCTTTCAACTATTACTAATTTCACAGTTTTAATGAAAAATTCATAGTTAATTCAATCATTCAGTCATTCAATCTTAAATTTACCGGCACTTCCACCAGCAAGCAGAATAACCGTATAATTAGAGCGAAGTGAGCATAGCAGGCGACTCGAATTACATTTTCCATTCGGACATAACTCTGTTATTCTTTCACCGATTTTAGATATTTTTTTAAAATGTTTAGAATATTATGACAAAAAATATGGTGAAGCCAGAAACCCTCAAAAAATTAATTAACCAGTTGACGGTCATAACGAATTGTTAAGTTAGTCAGGTTTCCCTTGACATCTTATGACGTCATACCATAAGCTATGCTTATACAGGGTGGGAACAAACTTCTCAAACATAGAGCAATTATAATAGGAAATTTTTTTAAAAGTCAGTGTAACCTCTGATATTTTCAGATTAATCATATTTCGTTTTTAAAACTTATTACCATAAATACAAAATATTTTTATATTTGACGAATTAAATTTAAAATTACCAAACGTAAAGTAATTTGTAGCGACAAATAAATTGCCGATTAATTAAAAATTTAATTGACAACTATCAGAAGATTATCTATTGGTGATAACACAATTTAAAAACAACATTGTTAATCAAAAGATATCAGAGATCACACTAATCGTAAAAAAAATTTCCATTGTATCTATACGAACTTAAAAGATTTTTAAAATAAAGATTAATACTAAAAAGATTGAAAGGGACAAGATGTCTACTGCGATCGCTGACTTCGCTCCATTTCGATGATGCAGCGAAATCCTATGGTAAGCGACTGCATTCACCTAGTATTCGCTAATTTCAATATAATTTATATATTATGATTAACTGGCACCGGTGATCAAGTAATCTGATAAATCACGAACTTAATACACATAAAGCATACGGTACATATTTGAAAGACATACACCTTTTCAAATTTCTTGAATAAAAGATTTTTATAGTAATTCATATGTATAATAAATACAGGTATACAGGTAAAACGTAAAATCTTTACAACCTTAAAAGAGGGATCGTTTCTTCTAAACGAATCAATTCGTTCCAATAAATAGCTTCTTACAGTATATTATAGGCCTACACAAAATTCATTTGCAGTAGGTATATGAACGAAATAATTTTTCCATTTAATTTTGTTTCTATAAAAATGTTTCAAGCAAATCCTAAAAATAGGACTATGTATCATTTTCAAATTCGAAGAATGTCTCTCTTATTTCTCGTTAAACCGCTTATTTATGTAATAACGTTAAGCAGAAAAATCAGACTCACCTCATAAGACCACGTACATGGAATCCCAGCAAACTTTTGCACGCATCGACCCACTTCCACATCTTCATGATTCGTATACAAATTATTGAGGCAATACTTTATATGTGGCGCAATCCGTTTCAATGTTTCCCGGCTCATTATAATCCCTGGACCGCCCATACAAAAATTCTCATCATACTCCAACGACAACAAACCAAACTCCTCATTATTGCCACGACCAGCCTGGCCGATAAATTGCGGTTTCGAACTATCAATCGATCGTAAAAATACTTCCAAACGTTCCGCTCGAATATACACATCGTCATCCGCCCTCAAAAACCATTCAAATTTATCGCCAAAATGTTGATACATATACTGTAGCATCATAAACGATTTTTTCTGCGGTGGATAACTATCATCGACATTTTCCAACGCCACTAACGGTATGGAATTGCTACGTGAAAATTGTGAACTGAAAAATGCAATTTTGCCAGGCAGTTCGCGACCCCATGTCTCGTAGACCGCTTTGGCACGTGTTTCTAAATATTTCGCGGCGGTCATAACACCAACAAATATTAAACTTTTGTCGAGCGTTATTGTCTCATTAAGTAATACTAACGGATCTAATACCGGTTGTTGGGTACGTGATAATTGTTTATTTTGATTCAATGAACAACTGATTGGCATTTGAAGTTGCTCTTTTAGAAAATGGCCTATAAATATACCGATAAATATACCTAATATCATATGTACAAAACGTTTACGGCGTGCCATAATTTCCTTTTTGCTTTTAATTTGCCCGAATTACCGAAATTTTATTCCACTTGTACCAAATATTACATTATAAAGAAATTGTAGTTTCATTGTTATTGAAGTTTTTGATTGTTGTGAAACTTTTTTTATTTGAAAAAACATTTTTTATTTTACATTCATAAAATTAAAATTTGTTTTCTGTGACTAGATTTTATTTATTAATAATAACGGTTCACAAATAGTGTCACTTATGTGTTGATAAAAATTTGTTTTAATTCACTAATCAAAAAAAAAAAAAAAAAAAAATTGCACACTAGAATTCAGTAGTCACTCGCTACACATTACGACCCGTACACGACCTCGTGGACTTTTCTTCATACAACAAAATTGTACTACAACTTGAAAAATGTTTTTAATAGTAGCTGATGAATGCGACACGACTTGTTGCACAGTCATGACGGGTCTGGCCGGCTTGGCTGTACACAATCAGAAGATCGGACTTCACCTTAACTGATGATGTGTAGTATTTGTATAGTTGAATCTCTTAACGTTTACAAAATAAAAGAACTAATCGACCGCATACATTCATATACACATGTGTATTATCCATACAACGTCACAAATAAGTATATGTATAACGTGTATTATAGACATAAATACTTTTGGATACACTACAATGCCAATGTTTGGGGACTTATTAGTCTTTCTTTCGTCTGAAAAAACGCCGAAAGTCACCCGCTCATCTATTCATGCATCCTTACTTAAAAAATTAAAAATATATAGCAGCAGCGCTGGGAAAACGAATGAGATATGCTGGTGGTGGTGCTGTGGAGAAACAAGTTAACAGAGTTCCTAAGTTAATAAACAAGTTAATAAGCTCCTGTCATAATCAATCATCAAATAAAAACGACGATATATCAAGTTGATAAGTGGGGATACCGAATTTCTCAAAGCTTCAATAAAATATTTCAACATCATGGTATCAGACTCGCTTAGTAAGTAAATTATTCACAATACAACTTTTAAAAACTTATCTAACTCATCTAGAATGACTAGAATGTCTATGGTGACAGCGCTGAGTAGAATATAAACCTTTTGGATGGAAGCATAAAAGGTTAGGGGATTCAAGATAGAATATATTAACACATTAATCATAAATTATGACCGTCAGTATGTTAACTTTTTTAGTGTTCGTACCAAAATTGACAAAACGGAACCCTTACGCTCCTTTCACATTGTACGGTTTTTGCCGTACGACTTTTTGCTGTGATATTGTTGCTTTCACATTGCACGGTTTTTTCCCGTTGTAAACTGAATATCTTCATTTGATTTGCAACATCATACAAGTAACAAGTGTGATTAAAGTTAATTCTATAAATCAGAGGAAATAGAAAGTAGGATTATTTATTATCGCACTCTTTGAAGACCTGAAAAATAACGAAAATAAGTTTTTCAACTATTTGCGGATGTTTACAGACTCTTTTGATTAATTTCTTGGCGAACTTAACATCAAAACACACAATTTCGAAGTTACATACAATCTATTAAAATACTGGTTATTACATTCGACATTAGTTTCATCCATTTCACAAATAAAATTAATAATTAACATGAAATTCAACAAAATATTGTTAATACCGTACGTTAAAAAACCGTCTAATGTGAAAGAATCCATTTAATTACATACACTATTGAGCTAAAAACGCCGTACGGCAACCGTGAAGTCCAGTGGCAAGAGACGGCTGCGACACGGCACGGCAACAGCATTTTGCCGTGACCAGGTATTGTGAAAAATCCAATGCTCTTCTTCATTCCACTAAAAAAATGCGACCGTACGATTTTTTGCCGTACGGCAAAAGATATCACAAGTGATTTTCTTTCACACTACATCGACGTAAAAGTTTGGGTTTGAAAGTTTCTGGTAGACCCGCATTATAAAAGTACTATAAAAAAAAAAAATTCACCTTTTTAGAGACCGTAATTAATTTTATGACTTATTTTGTAAAAAATTCTTTTATTCTCTAAAATTTGTAAATATTTTTGAATTGAGTTAAAAATAGTTTTAGTTCTATATGAATTTATATGTAACTTAACCAAAAGTTAATATTATATTATAAAAATGTGTTGAAATGCTCACACAAAAAATTCCTCACATTCCCCGGTTCAGCCGTTTTGGTGTGATTGATTAACAAACATCCAAGCATACAAACTTTCACATTGTACTAAGGCCAAGATTTCTATACCAGATATGATTCAATAAATTGGTACAACTGTTTTGTCATTAATGACCCCGTGGGAACTCTTTATCAGACTAAAATTATAATTCGTGTTAATCCAAATCATATATACCTGCTATCTTTATTATCAAATTTAATTAGTGCCGATTCAGCCAATCTGGTTTCATTATAATAAATTTGTATTTTCTCCTACGAGAATATTCCATCGGGATATAATGAGATCGATAATTTAGTCTGGATTCTAAGATGTCTAATTTTTTATTAAACAACTTATTTGCATGAGAAATTCATGAAATATTAATTTTGTGTCACCTGTTTAATAACTAATGTGAGCATTTTTCAGTGTGAGGATTTATCAACGTGGGCATTTTTCTTGTGAGCATTTATCACTGGGCGCATTTTTCCATGTGAGGAATTTTCTATGTGAGCATTTCAACACATTTTTATAATATAATATTAACTTTTGGTTAAGTTGCATATAAATTCATATAGAACTAAAATTATTTTTAACTCAATTCAAAAATATTTACAAATTTCAGAGAATAAAAGAATTTTTTCCCAAGTAAGTCATAAAATTAATTACGGTCTCTAAAAAGGTGAAGTTTTTTTTATAACACTTTTATAATGCGAGTCCACCAGAAACTTTCAAACTAAAGTTTGAAATTTAGCACAGAGATAGTCAACAGAATACTGTGACCCAGTTAGAGACGTGGTAGTCTCAAAAATGAAAAAGACATCGTGTAGGGTGTCAAAGAAAAATTTATTGACAATATACTTATATGGTGTCTGATACTAATTTTTTTATAAGTATTTTTACCCATAGGATCACTTAGAAAAATGTAGCAAAAGTTATCAGGATTGAAAAATTCTACCACGATCAATTGTTATAAACAATTTAATTTTCTTATAATTGTGAAATCCATGTTTCAGAATAACTTATTGTACGGAACACTATTTATGTCACTACAACTTAGATTTGACTGATTATCTAAGGTATGACTTTTTATTTGTAGCCTACTGATGAATGAAAACTATATTTTTTCTACGATTCCAAATCCATTTGTCTTCGTGAATTCAGAATTGTTCAGGATAATCCTGAGTACTCAAATACTATGTTAAAACCTACCAACATCAGACAGTAGGTTCATTTTATAAGAACTTAGCAATGACACCAAATACCTAAAAGACTTAAAACGGTAATTAGTACTTTTACTATTAATACATGATTCCCGGCGTTCCCACCATGAAGATACTTATTTTTTTTCTGTTCTCTTGGTATATCATCAGAACTTTGTTAGTTACAATCGAACTGACTAAAATGACTAAAAGTTTTGAATCGAAAATATGTACCTAGATGTACAAAAATTTTTGTACAGTAGTGTAAATAGTACAAATATCGATGTCATCAAATTACAACAATATTGATAATTTTTTATTATCCAAAGAAAAAAATTCAATTAACTTGTTTACTAGTCTTACTATTGTCTTACATTGTTTGAAAATATTCATTCAAAAAGAATATCGTGCATATTTTAATACACGAACCATACATACATTTAATTTCAGCCTACAATTTTAAACAAATTTTTTTTTTTTTTTTTGTTGAAATATTTTTAAAAATATGTTTAACTGTTTTCTTTACTCTTATTATGACTCTTACTGAAATTTTTATGTTTAGTTTAAAATACGTTCAAAATGTTTGAAATTTGTAATGATTTGCTTTGATTTTTCTTCGAAACAGTCAACGTTAGGTGCTGATTGAGAAATTATACTTGTCTTAAAAATTTAAAAGCATGTAATCATAGTACAAAATACGTTGAGACAATAGCTGACATTTCTGTCATTTACTTTGATTATTCTAAACACTTCTAATCATTAAATTATTGTTATTTTCTTATTACGAATTAAAATAAAAAGAAATGCATACCTACCGCCATCTATTAAAAAAATAAATAAATAACTAATTGAAAATATAGAAATGCTACTTTACTAGGCTACTACTGCTACTAGTCAATATGTACTTCTTAATAATATGTAAGGTACACTATTCCCGTTTTTTTTTAACTAGATCAAATCTCTGCAACTAATTTTGAAAAATGTTAAATATTTCAATACTTATGGGGATTTATAATCAAGCATAAAAATGTTCACAATGACCCCTTATTTTTCTCGAAATTACGTTTTCTAAAATGGTTTACACGATAATTCACTGGCCAATGGGCCAATCTGAATCAATAATAGCTCATTTAATTTAGAATTGAATTCTCTATTACTTGAACCGATAATATTAATATTCATTAAAAACTCCAATATGATTGGTAACCAAGAATCAAAAAAATAAGTTTTTCTTTTTAATTGCCGCCATTTTATTTCTTTTTACTCAATTTTGATGTTCGTGGTTCATGCGATAACGGCACCTTTACTGATTAAATATCCGTACGATTTTTTAATTTTTGAATACTTCTGAATAAAGATAGGTAAGCCATACAGAGACCAAAATTTGCTTCAAAGGCCTACATAAATGATCATAACTTATGTTCAGGTGCATATTTTTTTACAGAAATTTCACATATCTACTTCAAATGTCAATCAACATCTTACAACGATAAATAAAAAAAAAAATTAAAAATATTTTCACCAAATCAAAAGCTAACTTGGTGGGTTCAAGAGGGATTTTAAAAAGCGCTTACTATAAAGCAAATTGTTAATTCTGATCTCTACTGTGGGCAACTCGATCGCCCGAATCCAAAAACAACCAGGAATTTTTAAATGAAATGAATAAAGAAACTTTATAATTTGGAAATATTTACTCTTCCCAGTAAATAGCAAAGTGTTGTAGATCATAATAATACAATATAAATGTTAAGTACAGATAGTACTAGGTACAGTGACTGTATAATATTCTTTATAACAGTGTGGCCATTGGAACCATATCCGCCATATTCAGGCCAAATTTGAAGTGAGTAACCGTAGTAACAGAATAAACAAGGTATACAAATTCAATGCATTTGGCCTGTTAATGGCGTCAACCAATAAAAAACTAGACCTACTAATGGCCACACTGTTATCAAGTATATTATAAAGTCACTGTAGTACTAGGTATTAATTTTCCCCGTTAATTTGTCTTTATTTTAAATGAAAAAACTCTTGGGTACTCATAGTAATAAATAAAGCAATTAAGTTAATAGTTTTGATAAACATTAATTTTATTTTATGAAAACTTTTTTAACAACATTAAACAACAAAAAATATGTTTATAAGTAAAATGATTATCAAATTATATATTTTTGAAACTTTTACATTATGTTTACCATCATCAGTCATTATTATTACAGTTTGCTTCACAAAATTGAACCAGTGCAATTGTTATTTAATAAAAAATGTCATTTTTTCTTTTTAAATATTTGTATATAATTCCTAAAAATAATTTGTTAGTTAAAAATCATAAGATTTCTTGCAGTAGAATTAGATTAAAATTACGTATCATTTTATCATACAAAACTTTTACTGTAATTCTTAATTTTAATCGAAAAAATTGCATATAAGTATTTTAATGTATGGTACAATTTTTTCAAAATTATACAATTCACGTTCAGTTGTCATCATGCGACAACTATTACGCATGTCTAGCGCATGTCAACATAACAATACCGCCTTTAACATTAAAATATATACAAAGAAGCGTAAAATTCACACCATCAATTATGCCACATCAGTATAACGGAAAATTGTCAAATTAAAAAAAAATCATACCACATTTATAATGAAATTGAGTAGTTTTATGATAGTGGCTGTCTATCACTCAACTAAATCAATTCCAATTATTTTAAAATGTTAAATTTTTGAGTACTATTATTTTATAGAAATCAAAATAGGTAATGAAATCAAAATTTTCCAGTATTTTTCGTATTGAAATTTATTATTTTCCTAATTAGGCCCTCTTTTTAAACATTTTTAAACATAAGGTACCAAACACTCTAGTAACTTTATTAAAAATAAATTCACAGTGTTGCAACATAATTATACAATATTCTAAATAATAAATAATAAAATAACTACACAATAATACTCTGTACAAAAATGAAGATCAAAAATTAAATCACAATATGTTAGACTGTACAAAATTAAGTAAACTGAAATATATTATATAAGAATCCTAAGACGAATTTTTTTTTGTTCGAGACATAATATTACAATAAAGTATTATCAGATTTTTAACATTTTACTTTTTAAATGTAAATAATATTTTAACGAATGATAAATACCAACATAAAATAAATACAATGTGCGTGAAGTAAGTTTTGAAACAAAATAATTTTTAGATTAAATTCCAAAATAATAAAATAAATGTACTCATTACAATTTAAGAGTTTATTAACGATTCTCGAACTAATTGATCCCAGTTGAAATTTTGTATGATGACATTTTTATATATCTGAAACATATACTGACAACTTAGGTAAGCAAAATCAGTTTCATAACCATACTTATAGTTTTGAAATTACTAAAAACGATTTATTGCAAATATCTAAAAAAAATATTGATTTTAAGACAGAAAAAGTTGTGATTAAATTCGTTTATGAAATTTAAATATGTACCTAAAATATAAAATATTCGTTTTACGAAAAAAAGTAATTAAATATTTTTGTAGTAAATTTTACAAGCAACAAATTTCGTAATGGCTCTGTTTATCAAAAATCAATATTTTTTTTAGATATTGTCAAAAAACTAGTTTTGGCAATTTCTAAGAATATAAGCTTATAAAACTGAAGTTTCTTATACATATTATCGGCATATATTACTTACATACAAAATGTCTTGATACAAAATTTCAAGTGATATACATAGTTTGTAGAAACCGTTCACGACCCCTTAAACTATCAAAAACAAAAAGACTATATTGTACTTTTCATAATTATCCCATTTTTTTAGCAATATAACAAACATTTATAAGCAAATATGATAAAATAGAAAATACTGTTTACTAATTTTTAAGTTCCCATTCAGAAATAATTTCAACGAAAATTCATAAAACATGTCTTTTATCTACGAAATAATTTAATATTTTGTTTTAAAAAAATCAGAATGCCAAAATGGTGCCAAAAAATTAACCCTACTCTAACAATTTGCATGTATACATATTTGATTCTAATGTTTTTGATAAAATTTTTATAAATATTTTTTACATTTATAGAGTACATTTAAAACACGTACTAATTTGATTTTTTTTTTTTTTTTGGTCTTACATTGAACTATTTTTTATCAGATAAATTCCTAATAAAATTTTAGTACCAAAAGAAAATTTAATTTCTTGGTACCGTATAGTTGCAAAATTGACATGGATAAAGTGATGAGACACGATTTTACATACTAAAAGAAAATTTAGTTTAATATTTTTAAATTGCCTATTCATTATAATTCGTATAAATATTTAAGTAAAATTTAAAATTTGTTCTTAAATTCCTACAGGTTTTGGAACATTTGTATCATAGGCACGAATAACATCAGTTTGTGTAACAGACGCACCCTCCTCTTGTGAGAAAGCAAATCCATCTACGAACAAAAATCAAAACATATTTACAAAATATATACAAAATTAATAATAAAAAATATATGATATTATACGAAAAGCTCATTAATATAAAATTAAGATCTCGTTAATATGACAACTAAAATTAAAAGACTAGTAAACTCTTTTTCCAACTCTATATATAACCTAGAAATGTTACTAAATTCAATAAGAGATGCTATCAAAATTTCTAATAAACATAGGCAATATTAAACAAATGTTAAAACAAGCTTTATTTTAAAATGTTGAATCAGAATTCCACACTTCGAGTAAATTAAAATTACTTTAACATTTGTGTATTACAATATTTTTTCCCACAACTGAATTATTTAAAGGTATTATTTTCCACAATTATTATTATTAAAATTATAAGGTGCTTTGTGAATTATTTCGATTTGAGTTCAGATGACGAGTTTATTGTCGGAAACGGTACAATATAACTAATCCGACTTATTCACAAATGCGAGAAAAACTGGTTCAAGGACTCCGTAATTCAATAAGAAAAAGTAGACTATGAATTACAACGTTTATAATCTGCACCAGTAAATCCAAGAATTAATGAGCCGGTACCGTAAATGTTAATGTTCGAACCCCAGAGTAGTATATACAGAGCCTATTATTGAATCTGAATTCATAACAACTTGACTTGTTACTCCATGAAACAAAAAACAGGGATGTATTTGTATTCATTTTGATGAATACTAAATAAATTTCAGGCAAACATAAGAAATTTTCAGTAAAAAAGCAAAAATACTTTAAAAATGCAAGTTATATTTGCTTATTTATTTAATTTTTAAAAACCTCTTTTTCCAAAACGTTAACTTTAATTTGACAAATTCAAAAATATATTTTTTCAAAATAATATAAATATTTCTAAATTTTTATCAATTAACGAGACCGTGTTAGAATTAAACGAACTAATATTTTGTTAACAACACTTTTCTAATATCTAAATATAAAATTTTGTCTAATTTAACAAAAAATAACTAAAAAATAATCTGCGAAGGCATACGTGTGAACTACTTACGTGATAATTCCATTTCGAGATTAATTCTTGTTGTTGATCTGCGCAAGAATACATTTTTAACATTCTTAAGAAGACGAGCTGTTTCGGTAAGTCTGTAAGCAAGAAACACCGAGTAATCCTCGGCTATAGCAAATCTAAGACGGAAATCATTGATAATTGGTTTGCTTCGAAATTTATCGTATAGTCAGTGCATATGCGTAAGCAACTACAAATAAAAATAAAAAGTGCAAAAGAAAGTTACAGTGGCATATTAAATTATAAAATATATCTGTCAATACTTACACGCTGTAAGTCTTTCCAAAGCATGCACAGGCCTTAAGAAGTAATTTTTTGGGATTATATTAGGAAAATAAATATTTAAAACATATTTTTTTAAATATTCTACAAAATTATATTGTACTATCTTTCAAATTTTAATAATTCTACTTCTAGTCCTAATATCTCATTTTCAGAAGAAAAAAAGACTATAGCTGCTATGATAGGTATTAAATAATTTTTTTTTTATGCAACAAAATGCTAAAAAATTAACAAGGCTTAACTATGCAAACGCATTAGCAAACTGCTTTCTAGTCTATGGTATTATATCTAGTAGAATATATACTGAAAAGCACATGCATAATAGAGAGAGACTGGACCCAAATAGCACAAATTTTACAAAAATAACCATTTTCCATTTACAAAATCTAAACATATACCCTATCTCATGCTCCAGCTCAATTATTATCGCATTTCTACACCAACTCCGACAAATTTTGGTATTGAGACAGATATTAATAACCCAGAATAAGAAATAAAATACATTACAAACAAAATTTCCCATGTATCTCATTGTGTAGAATTTTATTAAAAAGGTCTTTTAAAGAGAAATTGATGTTCTTTTAACTACTTTTCGTTTTTAAATGTTAACTTCAAACTGAGCCTTCAATATATACAAAATTTCAATAAAAATTTTCCGACTTATTTTTTCAAAAACTAAGGGATGTACGCAAACAAATTATCACGTAATTGATCCCTATAATAACAAATATGTACAGTGAATGAGTTATTCGCCTGTATTTACATAATGAACTTAAATTTTTTATATTTTACTCCGAAACCCTATCATGGACATTTTCGACGCGTTCTTGACCAATATTTTTTTCATTTCTTTGATATTTTTATACAACATGAAAGTAGTGGACTTTGGATCAATCAGTATCATCAATTATGCTTCTACGCATGTTCAAATTTCAACTGATTTCGACTCTCACATTTTACGGTGTGCTATTTGGGTGAACATTTTTCGTTAAAAATATTTTTGTTTAATTATAACTAAAACATTAAAAACAAGTAATAAACAAAACAGTTATGTTGCAAAGCAAATGAAATTTATTGCAAATTCTTATTAAAATATGGTAACAATGTTTTAATACAAAATTTTAAACGTGTAAAATGATGTTAAATATAAAAAAATAACAGAACATATTTTTATCTAATATATTTGGTCATTTTTGTAGTTGCAAGTAAATGCGTTTAATTATATCACTTAAATATCTATTTGGAATTACAGAGTTTGTGCGTAAGTTTAATCATTTTTATTAAAAATTGGTCCAGAGTGGAAGAGCTACCTTAATAATATATTCGTTTTGAAGAAGACTAAATTGTGCGTTCAAATTGTATTTGTACTCGCTTAAATATTTTGATTGTTGGAAAAGTATTATATCTTTGGAAATATTACCGAATTGAATATAAACACATTTATTTTTAATTTATGTGATGTATTCATAGTTTAACCCTTAGTGTACCAACACGGTTTCGCGGGTTAGATCGATGGTACATTTCAATCCAACAATTTTTAAATCATATTTAAAATAATAATTTATACGTTGTATTATTTAAAGTAATAATTTAATGAATATTTTACGTTCAAATTTCAATAATTCGTTTCTTTTACAATCACTTAACAACATAATTGATTCTTTAAAATTAATAATTTTTGTTGAATACTCTTCTAAAAAATGTTCCACTACTTTAATACCTTCAGATATCTAATAATAACAACCAAAGCATGTTTTAACATATAATAAATTTTTCTATGCTAACGATAAATAAATTTTTTATCTAAAATATACACGTCAGTATACAACTTGTACACAATTTGACTTTTTCTAAACTCGCCTTTTTGATTGGCCTCGTTCACAAACTCGTTTTGACATAAACGCGGCTCGTACATATTAGATCTTTACTATGTCCTTATTGCATAAATAGCTATTTTGAACTGTTTACTACAATTTTAATTTTAAAAAAAATAATATTGAAATTTAATGTTGAAAGTTAATTTGTTTACTATGAAACTTTTTGGAAAATACAAGGCTCTAAAAACTGGTATTTGGAAGTACCGTTAGTATACTAAGCGTTAATTCATATCACACAGGGAAGTGCTAAAATATATTACTAGATTTAAAGAATCAAGAATGAAAATTATATTTAAAAATAATGGAAAGATGAATTATTATGGAAATTTTAAAATTCGTCAAAACGGAATAAGTAAAAATAGAACTAATATGCAAAATAACATGACGACTTTCTTATGACATAACCTCTAAAACATTATTAGCAACCATGATGATTTTTTATACAGTGTCATCTTTATTTATTCACAAAATGGCGAATTTAAATATTTCGATTGCTTAGATTATAATATTTGGTTTTCGTGGCTTAATTATTAAAAATACTTTAATTGTTTTATAACGTAATTATGAGTTTTTTATTGGTAACTTTTCGTTTCCTAAAACTTAAAGTTTATTTGCTTAGAAGTTTTATCGGAAGTATATAAAATAAATTGGAAGTATCTAAAAAGCTGCTTTATTAATTTTGGAATAAAAATCGTTATTTTTCTTTTAATGCTTTTCAAGTTACCACTTACCAGTATTGCTTATGAAAAAAATTAAATGTCATTATTTTTAATTCATACCTATTGTTTTTGAAAAAATTTAGAAGGCACAAATGTATGAACTTGTAATTATTAAAATTAAAACTGGTCTCCCCAAGCCAGCTTAAAATCTCATAAGTTAACAAAATGTTAAATAATTTATAATTTTAAACTAGTAAAGTTTTTTTTTTATAAAACAAAACATTTAAAAAAGACAACAAAAATAAAAGAATTTAACAGTGAACAAGTTAAACAAAGAAATATAAAAATAATAAAGCTCAAGCTTTATTAGTTATTTAAAAATAAAAATGTCGAGCAAGAAATTTTCTTTCAGGCAGCAGAACAGAGTTGTTACGTCATGCAATGTGTGGGTGACTAGATGCTAATGGCCGAACGGAGCTAAGAGATCGCCAAGCAATACCAATTGGTCGTCCATCTCGTGGTGTGCCATTTATACCAACGATATTTCGCTTAGGAAAATTAAACTTCATCCTGTAGTGGCACGAACAGTCATGAGAAACAATTTTTCAGTTAAAAACGTTAACATGTGAATGAAAAAAAATAGTTTCTCGTTTTGCTGAGCGTTAAAATAAATTCGTATGTGTTTCTCACGACTACATTCAATCGCCAATTTGAATCAAAATTATTTTAATCATGCAAAAGTAAAATTTTCTCGTTCTCTCTCTCTCTCTAACATGCAACATTTTAACTTGTGTAAGAGGCCAAACAGAAACCTATCGATAGCAACATAACATTTAGAATTTTTATTCAAAAGCTGTTTTCTATACAGTTAATTTTTATAAAAAGCATTTTTCATTATTTTAATAATTATAAATTGCACGATAAGGTGGTCTAAAAGATGAAATCAGAAGTTAGATTGACACTATCGTTTTCTTTTATAGACTTACTTAATTTGCTGAGAGTGCAAGTCTAATTGCATGAAGATTTTGATGATGGTAGAGACAATCGCCGTGTTCGTTGCTGAGTTTTTCTGCTCAAAGTGAGATGTTAGCGCATGCGGAAGAACATTTTTATGAAGTACGATTCCATAAAAAAAGGTCTTGCGCATGTGCCAACAGCTCACTTTGAGAAAAAAAACTCAGTTAACGAACACGCCGAATATACCCCTTTTCAAATACAATTGAGCATGAGTCACCGTTAAAAAATTAAATAATTTTTATAGGCTATCATTTAAGCGCGCATTATTTTACACACTTTGAGCAATAGATTTTACGCTGTGCGCAATAGAATATTATATTTTTTTATGCATTATATTTACCCTATATTTCAAGCAATAAAATCACTATTTGTGCAATAACATTTTACATTTTGTACATTATTTTAAGACCGTTACTATTTACCATTTTGAGCACTAGAAATTTATATTTTGTGCATTATTTTTTACAATGATTACACAACGTTGCATTTCGAGGCAAACGGATATTATATTTGTAACTTACGTTTTTAGAAATATTTCACATAACCCAAAATTGATCCAAAATGACTTTTTTTTTTAAATTTAATTTAACATCTTTATATATATTCATAAGAATAAAATATGGATGTCGTATATTTTTCTGATTTGTTTTAGATAAAATTACAATAAGTTGAGCAAAAGTGATACGAACAGAGCTCTCACAAAGTCACAGAAAAATTATCAGGATTTCTTATTAAAATTGTACGATTCTCTAGACCAAAATTAACGGTTGAATGGATTTCGATCAAATTTTGTTCAATTTTTAACATTTTAATCTTTGGATAACCTACAACAATCTTATTCCACGTATTCTGTCACAGTACAATGCATATAAACAACATTCGTACCCTATCTATTGCTCATTTTAGTACATTTATGGGGAAAATGGTTTTTTTTAAGGATCATTTTAAATAAAATAATAGTAGTAACTGTCCAATTTCTATTTTATTTTTATTTATTTATTTTTTTTTTTTTTTTTTTGTACTTGGATGTTAATTTTAACATTTGAACTTTACGTCACCAACTCGGGGAAATTTTAAAAATTGGCACCCTATTATTAAATATTCCCAAGTTAAAAAAAAAAAAATTTTAATATTATATAGCCCTGTAGCAACTGATAGGCTAATTTTTAGATGATACCTATTTAATTTTTTTAATAAAGAAAAAACCATATTATAGTTATTATAAATATACTATAACAATACAAATTAACTAATATCATATTTATTTCAAATATCCTATATTTGGATACATATAAAATATAGGTAAGTCTATTACATTATTATAGATACATGTTTATTTTCTATATTAAAATAATTTGAATAAAGGTGGATATTACCGGTAATAAAATCAGACGAAAATATAACTATAAAATGTAAGACCCCGAACGAAAAAAGGTTTATTACTTGATTGTGGTGATTAAAATGGACGAAGCTGACATCGCCTATTTTTTTAAGGGCAAGAATTCATTATCTATGTAACATTTATTTTGATAAATGCACAAAATCTATTATATTAATTCTAGTTCATATTTACTATTGCAGGAAAATAAAGAATAGTGATAATTTATTTTATTTACTGCTACTTTTATTTTACAAATGCTAAAATAGTTTTTGAAATGCTCTTAGTTATTTCGCATTCTGTATAAATAAATGCTCGTTTAATTTGTTCCCATTCTTATATTCGAAATAAATCAATCTTCTATTCTTTTCTAAAAACAAACTGCAAATTTAAAATTTACGCATTTGCAACAATGAAAGAAATAAAACTAAGAAAACGGGAATTCCTTAAATTCGTAAGTGATGAATCGTGCTTAAATTTAAGTGAAATAGATTATACTTCAAATAACCTTAAACGCATGGTTTGTCAAACAATTGACAGTTGAAGGGAAAACTCTAAATATTAGTGAAACTGTAACAATGATTTTATAGTGACTAGGATTAAAACCATATTTTAAAAACGTGGTGTCTAAAAATGTATAAATCTATTTAACAGAAATGCTTTTTACAAAAAAAAACTTTTTAACTATGTATAACCTAAAAAATAGATATAATACTGTCATATGAAAAATAAATGAAAGTACTTACGAAGGTTTAGACTCTTTATGATATCCCAGTATCTCGTGTTCTCTTTTTATTTCTAACTCTGATTTACAGAAAGTAAAACGAATCCTAAAATAAATCCATATTCAAACAAATTAATTTTATGATACATTAAAAATTATTTACAAAAAAGGTACTATAAAAGCGAAGGATAGATCAGTGGCAAAATAACACTTGATTAGGATGAGGACATTCCAGGGAGTTTGAATATTCCACGGGATTAGGTTGAATGACGAAATCAACTTTTAAAACACTGGAAATGAAACAAAAATTAGGATTGACGTAGAAAATGGAACAGATTTTCAAAAAATTTCACTTACACATTATAAAGAATATCAGGTAACAATGTTAATAGCGGAATTACGACTAGTCCGAACCAAAACACTGGCGATGTAATGACCATTTTTGCTTGTCCTAACATAACAGCTCCAATTGGTAACACCGGCCATATGTTGCTGTACGCGAACATGAATAAGAACCATGAAAGTATTGAAATACATATGGATACTACTGTTGGCCATGTCCATGTGTTTGTAATGAGACTCGCTTTAAAGCATACAGCAATTACGACATACTAAAAAATAGAAACAATAATGTTGGAATCGTATAGAAGATTTTCGATGGTGCAGTAAAAATTTGAATAATGGATCTAGGTTTTGAGTATGACCGTAATTTCGGTTGACTGAAAATGAAACGGAATTGACTTTAAGGGTTTTTCAGCAACATATTACGTAAGTATATGTCTCGGCCATCTTCCTGCTAAAGTCGTTAGCGCATACCTTATACAAGTGTAATTCCGTTAAACGCTACGGCCAAATTGTGACACCCTAACTTATACGCCTCAATGATAGAGTCGTGAAATTTTCTGCTAGATTTTTGAAACCTTAATTCCTTAATGAGATAGTGTGGTTAGCATTACAGTCAAATTTCGTCAACCCTAACCCGCTAGGATTGAGAATATCTAAGAGTCGAACGTGCTTAAATACGCTCATACTTGAATCGGTAGGCTGGGTTCTGATCTCCACAGCCGGCTATTCTATTGAAATTCTTTTTTAGTTTGCCCTTAGTTCTTCTAAAAAGACAACTACAGGTCCATACCATCCAAATGCTTCGCAGCTCCATTATCCTCCACCCATACCCTAATGTCAAATTGTAAATAGAACGGTGAAAAATAATTACGTGGATGGTCTCTGTTATGGACAAGTAATCAAAAAATGAGCATTCACTCTCATTTATATTCTCCGTTACATTCCATTATATTCTCAGGAAAATAGTATTCAAACGTAGATTCCTTTTTTGAGCTACATATTGGATTTTAATTATTAAAAAAAAACGAAGTCAGTTCTGATAATGTCCCTGCCACTTGTGTTCAAGGACAAATTTTTATTGTGACAGTGAACTATGTGGCACTGATGGTACTTGTAGGCGAAAAACAGCAAAACTTTCAAATATTATGTATTACTAATTCACAGGAAAGAAAAAAATATATGCGTATAAAATATCAAAATAATTTAATCAATTATTATTCGTTAACACACTCCAAAAGCTCCAAAATCACAGCTAGATTCTGAGCTACCTAAAATTGCCGCTCATTCAGCCTACAAGTATCATCAATGCCATCTCGTTGGTATATATTCTCATCAAAGATTTATGAAGAATGGCATAGGGCTGGTTCTGATACTTGATTGATTATTGCGAATCGGTGGCAGTTCTGCGAACCTGAAAAGACCATACTATTTCTTTGCTGGATCAGAAAAGATTGGTACATGGTAATCACTAGATCAACTCAAGCATTGGATTATTTAAACTTTCAAATTTAAAAATTTACATTTGACTAAAAATGGACGTTCCTTTTCTGCATTAAAGTGCCTACTATTTTTAACAATATATCCTTCAGGACACAGTCTTAAATCTTACCGTGTAAACAATATTTCCCAACACTAAATAACCACCTTCTCGTCCCGATGTCCAAATAATTCCATCATCCACAGCAATCAACGGCAACCAAAACAGAAATATCGAATGCAACAATCCATTAATGATCCAAATCCAAAACACTCGAACATTATAAAATGTGGCATTCTGTGACAACGAATACAATTGTGGATATTTTAACATCATTGTATCCGAGCACGGCCGATCAAACAGTCCCAACGCAAATGGTGGCAGTGCCGTAAACAACACATTATAAAAACCGATAGACCACTGCTCGAACAACACTTGTCCGGACCACGCCGAGTAGATTGCAAACCACAACTCAATAACGTACAAACAAATGTTTTTATAAAAACTGTATAATATTAATTTACACATTCGAGAATAATTCCAAGCACCATGCACTAACAACAACCGTAAAAGGAATCGAAATTGCGCTATACTATAATCGGACGCACAAGCCGCTTGTAAACCTTCAACACCGGATATTCCAATGCCCACGTTCGCTTTTTGGATCATTGCAACATCATTCGCACCATCTCCAATTGCCAGGGTGACACTTTTCGTGTTGACGGTGACTAGTTCAACCACTTCGGCTTTTTGTAACGGAGACACGCGACAACATATGATCACTTTACATGAGAGACATACATTCAGGAATTCACAACGTAATTCACAACTTAGCGCGTAACGCAACGAGTTTCCATCGATCACCAGGGCAATGTTATTTTCTTGACAAAGGCGTGGACCTAATTCATGGGCGTGTCGTTGGATGGTTTCACGCGTGGCATCTAAACTGTCTTCGTTTACTGTAACAAAAGATTGTTAAATACATTTGGACTGGGTTTTTCATTTTAGAACTTACTTATTAATATTGGCATCCCTTGAACAATTAATTTACAAGCGTAACCAATGTTAATAGCGGTCTCCTGTTTATCCCCCGTTAAAATCCAAATATGGATATTAGCTTCTAACAACCTCGCAATCGTTTCTGGCACACCATCCTGTAATTTATCTTCAATAGCTGTAGCGCCAATTAAACGTAAATTCGTTTCAATTAGATCCGCAGCATTTTCAATATTACTTTCACGATTTTCCATTGATGTGGTCGCTGTATGATGAATTGCTTTCCACTGTTCATAATATTCTGGTGCAATTTCTGTGTAGGCCAAACAAAGGGTTCTTAAACCTTCCGTAGCAAATTCTTCCAAAACTCTCAATAGATCATCCTTCGAGTAATTGTTTGTTGGTGAAAGTCTTTCATATATCACTGTGTCGGCTCCTTTGCACAATAAAATGATTTTACCATGAGGATCTTGAACAATTACGGACATCCGTTTTCTCGCCGACGTAAATTCAATCACAGTTAGAATATTGTAAACCCGTTTTTCCCCTAGCGCATTAATTGTAACAGAATTTGGCGTTCTTGATTCGAACACATAACCGAATTTTTTGGCACCTTCTACAAGTGCTCGTTCATCTGGTGATGCTGCGTGATAAACTATTTGCCCATTAATCATTTCGGGAATAACTGTGTGACATACTGATAATAAAACTAAAAATATTTCGATTAACTCTGCATTTTTATGACCTGATTTTAAATTTTGTATTAACAGAGAATTTTCCGGAATGTCTGCGGGTTCATACTGATCGCTACCCACGGCACATCGCTTAAAAACCATCACATTTTGTGTAAGTGTGCCAGTTTTATCCGAAAATATGTATTTGATTTGACCTAATTCCTCATTTAAATTGGACGTTCTGGCCATTGCTGGCGTATCAGTTGGTTCATAGTACATTTGCAAATCCGTATTTATAAAAATAGCTTGTATAAATCGTACAATTTCTAAGGTGACTTGAAGAGATATTGGTACTAAGTTGTTGTATAAAATGATAAAGGTTAAAAGATTATATCCAAAATTTCTTGTTATAATTTCTGAAAAGAATCAAAAAGGAAAATTTTAAGCATTGTACTTAAAGTTAAGACACAAAAAAATAGTCGTTTACCTTCTAAACCAATATACCAGTCTGTACTATTATGTTGTCTTGACCAAAGTTCATTGAAGCCAGCACTTACAAAAGCCAAAACAAGCAATATTCCAAAAAGCATAATAACTTGAGTGTTGGTTAAGCGATCAACAGTCGATCGTTTCAGTGGTGCTTTCGTAGAGTTCTTCATCAATTTTGTATCATTTCCAGTATAGACCACAATTCCAAATATCCATGAGGTATTACGAAGCATAGCACCTCGAAGTAACATTTGATCAGGTCCTAATGGTAACGATCTAAAACAATAATAATATTTTAAATTATATCTTTCTACCGTAATCCTATCAATTTTTCAAGAAATACGAACGGTTTTCTCTTCTCATGCAGTACTCCAATGAATTCATACAAATTTCGATTCGGTGGTTCACATTCGATAAATCCTTCTAAGGCCAGAATGTCTCGCGTATCTACATAAACTGCAGTTTGAGGTAATGCTTGGCGAATTTTTAAGTTAGTTTCTCCGTCTAAATTGGCCGTTTCGATAAAACACATCCCCTGGGGTTCACTAAAAATTGAGAGACAAAGTTGAGACTTTTGGAAAATCAAAAATATTGTTTTTAAATATACCTCGTCGAGAAAACAATTATATCCGCAGGGAAAAACGTATTGTTCACAACTTTGACAATATCTCCCACTTTTACATTAAGCCATTTACACTTAGTCCACGTACCATTTTGTAAGACATCCACTTCCCTATTATTAGTCTCATCATCAGCTCTATGACGTTTCTGGGATTAAGATATAAAAATATTTAATTTTTATCCAAATATTTTTCGTAAGCACGATTTAAGAAAATACTAGCTATTAGGTTTTAACTTAAAATAACTATTCCTAAAGGATTTACGAAGCCCCTAGTTTTTTTTATTATTTCTAAACCTCATAAAACGATCATGATTCAAAGTTTGAAGAAGATCGACTAGACGGTCTAGGCTGAGTATGCTCACAAAAATTCCACAAATCTCTGGGTAAGTCAAATCTACAAATCTACACACAATTAACAAAAACCTTATCGTTTCCTAGCTTCCGCAACACGCTTCTCTGACAATTTAAAAAAAAAAAATTCTACTGGCTTCAAATTTTAATCAAAAAAAGAAAAACACATTTTTGCAATTTCGGGACTAAAATGCATACTTTATTCCTTCTTAATAGGGAGTTAAGTGTTATTTTTATTCCGAAAAGACTAAAAATACTTTTACTCCCGCTTTTAAGTCAATCAGCCACGAGACTGAAGTGTTTCTTTTGATCCCTCGTGTAAATTGTTGCCCCTGGGCCTCTACAAGTCCTCTAACAACAAACTACACTCGAGAACAGAAGTCACGTAGTCTCTTTGTGTATAATATACCATTTTCATCAAATTTTCAAGAATATGGTGGAAACAAATGAAACTATCGTTAAAAAATCTTCCTGAGATTTAAGCGACAATGGACAATAATGAGTTGAATTAATATTTAAGCTCATATACTCACATAATCTTCTAAAATTTCCTTAAGCGCAGATACACTTAAAATAAATATTAATGGTACTAGAGTTGTATAACGACCCGTTGGCGAAACGTCTGGAATTTGTTGTAATAATGCAATAAATAAAAAGAAACAATTCGAGTACTTCCGAAACTGCTCGAACAAAAATAATGGTATAAAGCTCAATACATTATATTTCCCTGTTGATCTTTTGTTCCCACAAAATTTTTGTTGTTGGGCACTATTTATGTATATTATCCTACTCCCCGATCCTCCAGGATTAATGTTGGCACTACGTCGTTGAATATCATCAAGATCTGTCGTTGCCGTTGTCGCGATGTCATCTTCATCTGTAAATAAAAAAAATAAAATAAATAAAATTCAACTTTCCTACAATAATACTAAATTTAAAACTTAATTCAAATGAATACTAAGTACCCTTAGGGTTAACAGCTCAGGATTTTAACCTTTAAACTTGATTGTTGACTTGCATAAAGGGTGCAACAAAAATTAACCCAAATATAAAACTATCTATTTAATTTTCAGGAGCTGTCTGTACAGAGCCGGATTTACATAAGGGCACTTGAGGCACATGCCCCGAGGCTTCCACACGATAGGAGCCTATCAAGTACTCGGAGGCCATCACATGTGAAGTGCCCCGGGGCCTCCGCAGGGATAAATCCGGCTCTGTGTCTATAGGTGAAAGGAATTAAAACTTTATTTTTCAAAAACCATAACCAAACTATGATCTTAAGTGACCTTTTCGGATGAATACTTCGCGCAAGTAATGTTAAGAATTTTTTTGTATTTAATTTAAATTTGTTATGGTTTTAATACAAACACTGTTTAACTGTGAAAAAAAAAAACTCTCAAGGCATCTTTCCCGGTTGGAATTAGTAATGCTGTATTATCTTCCTTTCCTTTTCTTTCAGATATTCGAGTAAAATCCCCACTAAATTATTATTCAGATAATTAAGGTACAATTTAAAATCAACAAAACCCAAATAGTATCAAATATATGTCACAAAATACATCATTTTACAATTTTTTGTTATTGGCTGGGTTTTTTCCCTTTAGGCAAATCTAACTCAAGTTTGTATAGAACAAATATTAATAGGCAGAAAAAATCAAATTTATTCCCTGGAATTTAAAGTATAATTTGGTTTAAAATGCTATTATATTATAGTAGTTTTCAAAATTAAATAATAAATATCTTACATCGTTTAAAATGCAGTCGTATATTGTTGCACAATTCCCTTAAATTCATTTTTCTTAAATTAAATCCCAAACAACAGAAAAATCGACTCAAATTTTAATTAAAAAAATTGTTAAAAAAAAAAATTTTATTAAAAAAAAAAAAAAAACATTGGCCTCATTTGAAACAGGCCGAAAACTCGTTTCCATAAATATTTTTATTTTTAAAATAGAAAAAGAAAAAATACCAAAAAAAAATTAATAATAATATTATTTAAAGAAATGATTTAATTTAAGGTGCGTAACAGTTCTCTGTTGTATTAAAATTTAATTCACAATAAATATTTTAAAAAAATACTTTTTTTGTTTATTTTTAATTCATATAATTGGCATCAATTTTTAAAATTGAATATTTGTTTAGTTATATAAGTTTTTAGCTCATAGTTTAATAAATTATGTTATTAATACTATAATATTATAATTAATTTTTTTTGTAATTAAATATATCTTTGGTTTTGAATAATTGATTTTTTTAAATTAAGAAAAAAATAAATATCACAGAGTTTATGTTGTTTTAAAAATTAGTTTTAAAATATATTAAAAAAATATATAAATTAGTTTTAATTAATTTAAAATAATCTATTTCTTATTATTTATAAACCATATGTTTTAGACGCCGAATACTGGCGTCGAAATTCGCCATATTTTCATTCTCATTCACAATAATATTATATCTATAGATGTATACACGGTATACTCCACTGTGTTGGCTGTGTTGTGATGTTAATGGAAAAAAAAATTTATTCATCATACTGAATTTGCGCATGATCAATATTTATTTATTATTTGTCGTTAAACATTGGTGTTTATTTGTTGAATTACTTTGGGGAATTAATAAATTTTTGATAAATGTACTAAAATAAAATTTAAAAGGAACAAACAATTAAGTATTATAATTATGCATATGTCAAAGGTCAATGCCTTAATGGATACAATTCGTGTTCTTATATTTAGTGGAGTGAAGATAGTAAATCATTTCCAAATCTTAGGAAACAAATTCGATTTTGATGATTTGTTTTTAAATGTTTCTTTTGCAATATCACTGTAAATTAGAAGCATTAAAAGTAGCGTTTCAAAAATTTTGAGCCAAAAATTTGAAAATTATTAAATTATTAAGTTCAACAACACAGGTATTTGAACAACACATTCATTCTCAGAAGGAAAATTTTGGAGAAGCTTTCGGGAAAATTATTCCAAAAACTTCCTTAGGGACAACGTACTTATAATCAAAAAAAAAATCATCAATATCCGAGCTGTTTGCTAAAATTAGAAAGTAATTTTTTGTAAAAATTGACCCGATTAATTATTATGTAAATTTTAGTACGGTAAATATTCTATTTTAAGAAAAAAATATATGTAATGTTTTATAGATGCATAGATATAGATAATGCAATTTTTATGCACGAATTCATATTAAATATACATTGTATTAGTACAGTAAATTACAAAAACAATAAAAATTATTCATACAAACAATACAAAAATGTTAAAAATTAATAAAATATGTATGTTAGTATTTAATAATAAGTATAATGTATAGTTGATGGTAGGAGCGCTGGTGAGAGTACAATACATTATTATGTCGTTAGTAATCTAAACAATCGATAAAGATGATCGTTAGGTGAGATAAACAATTTGTCAACAACGGAAGAAGTTTACCACAATTTTAAAATCATACTAAATTTACTTTTATTACGATTTTACAAACCTAATTCTACATTTTCGTATTTTTATCGGAAGTTAATTGTAATGGGTCCAAAAATTAAAATCATTCGCTTAATTATGTTTCGAAGTCAGTACAATGTTTTTACACTATTTTAAAAAAGTTATACTTGTGTATGTAGACATTTTTTTCCTGCAGCACATCTCACTACGACACAAAAAACGATATCGACTTCGCTGAGGTACCAATCGAAGACTATTATACTAACGTAGATATAGTCTTGAAGAGATTTAATGGAATTTGTTACTAAGAAGTGAATTCTGTGGACCTCTACGTCGCATATCAATTCCAAATCGACTCGAATGGTTTTCTGATATGTTTCAGCAAAAATTCCCAAAAATGTATTAAAAGAAAATTCATTAGAATGCCAAAAAAATTTATCTGTGTGCGTCACAGTTGTCATGAACTAATTATAAGATAAATCATAATTACACAAATATACAATACATTTAAAATTATTTCAATTTAATTCCAATGTAATAATTGTATAGCTATGCAATGGAATCAAGGTTGTATATGAGGTTCTGTGTGAAGGTTATAAACCTTTTGTAATCGTATAAAATTATACATAACATGTTTTCATAAAAATAATCAGAAGAAAGTTGATAAAATAATATATTATTCAACGAGCTGGTAAGGATAGCTATTACTCACGAAGATGAAATTGCGACACGAGCTGAGTTTACGAGGCGAGTATCGTAACGCATCTGAATGAGTAATAGCATTGCAAGCGAGTAGAATACTATATTTTTTCTACGACTTTTTTTCTATTTGATTTAAATAAAATTGAATACAAATTTTAAACCAAATGAATAAAATTTTTAATCTATCTCTAATTTCATTAAATGTTCGTATATGTATCTATGGAAACGATCAAAATAAAACTCAAATTGTTTTGTTTACTTACACGTTACTACGCAACATATATGAAATTAAGACTTATAGATATATTATTCACAAAACAATCGCAAACCCATTGAATAATGGTTAATACGGTGATTTCATTGGTCGAAAGGTATGTATTGAGTAATGATCATTCCTCCACACCTTTCAATAATGCCTAACTTTCTCAACAATTAACGGATATGTAATTAGTGTGTTCTTCAACAGGAGTAGACAAAAATATAATATTGATGCCAAAAAGTATGGTGCGAATGTTGGGAATTAGACGTTATGAATCGTAATCCTAACTAATATTATAAATGTGAAAGTAAGTTTGTTTGTTTGTTTGTCTTGCTTTCACACCTCAACAGCTTAACCAATCAACTGGAAATTTGGCACAGACATAGCTTAGGAGACAGAGACGGTCATAGGCTACCTTTTATCTCGGGAAAGTATTTCATTCCCGAGGAAAAATGTATTAAATTACAACAGTTGGTTATTAAAAAATGGATGACTGATTTCAAATTTTGAATATTGTTAATAGAAGGGACAAAATACAAGATAGACTACTTTTTACCTCGGAAAAACATCTGGATCCCGTAGGAAAACGTGTTTAAAACGAAACAAAGAAATTATGACAATTTGACTGTTAAAAAATGAAAGATTTAAAACTTTACATATTTTTATCAGAGGGGACGAAAGAAAAGCAGATTCATTTCTACCTTGCGAAAACATATCTGTTTCTTATTAAGTCATATCTGACTTAATGCATGTTTAACACGCACTTTATGATTTTTTTAAAATTTTTGACTAGTAATTTCTTAAAGTTTCTGGAAAATTTACTTAAGAGTCGGATCAAAGATTTTTATTGCTTTATTTCAATAAAACAGTTAAATATAACTATGTAAATTAATTTCATCTTGATTATATTCAAATTTGAATCGAAAGCGACGGTAAAATTACATGTTTTTACGGTAATTTTATCACTGAAGGAAAAGTTTGATCGGCCAAGAATAGAAAGGGCGGTATTAAAGGAGCCGAAAGTTAAGAATTGAAACGCAACACTCCCAATGACACCGTTCACAAAATGTACAAGTATGCGTACATTGAGACAACAACTGACGCAACTGAGGTGTGGGGAAAATGTACGATTTCTAATAATGTCATGACATCAGTGCGGAGGTGTTTACGAATATTTGAAAGAATAATTTTTGACAATTAAAAGGTATTTTACATGTTTTTAAAATATTCTTGTACCTATTCTTGTAATATGTATAGATATATTATTAAATTAATAATTATATGTACTTAATTGTATCATTTGAATATTTTTCTGAAGTTGCTATTTTTCAAATACTAAAATTTTCCCTCTGTCTTTGCTGTCTTGACTCCTCCATTCTAAACTGTCACGTGATTTTTAGAATATCATTAATTAAGTAATCATAGAATAAAATCAATCATTTTTGTGTTTTATAAGTCCTCAACATTTAAATAATTGTTTATTATGAATATCATTGACATTTTAATATTTGTTAAATAAAGATAGATGATATCTTAGACAGAAATAAATACAAGTTTAGAAAACTGAAGTCAATTATCTTCATATACCGTAGGATGGCTTGAACCGGGACAGGCGGGTGAATAGGAACGAAACGAAAAATGTGATTCATGAACTTAATTTAAAAATACTAAATGTAAATGTGAACATATATCTTACTTAAATTATAGTATAATCATTACTATAATATTACTATTTCGGGTAACAATAGTGACTAAGCTTGAAGTTGAATAAAAAAAATATTAAAAATTGAGTTTAGATTGACGTCTTGAAACAGTGCTATTTTTTGTTCCTTAAAACTTCATCTTAAAATTATTTATTTCGGTGTTGTTATGAATAAATTGTTGTTGATTGATTGTTGAATGAAGACCGGATAAAGTTTTCAGCAAATTCGGATTAGCGGTTTGTTTTTTGTGGTAAAAAAACGGAATTAACTTTAATTATAACATAACATTATTATATAATCGCCTAAGAACCTTCCTTGATGTTAGAAACGGTAGTATTATCAAACTTTAAAAAAAAAAAAAACGGAAAACGAAATAAGGAACTTTTTGTGAAATATTCTTTGCCTCGCGTATCTTGAGATCAAATGATGTTATCACTTGTTTGATAAGGGTGGAGCCCCCACCCTAAAGTACAGAAGGCGAAGCCCCCGGTGTGGTGCAAGGGGCAAAGCCTCTATCGGCAGGAACCCCTGAATTTAAAAAAAGTTATTCATGTGCAATCGTCTTTAAGGGCATCCAATGGGAAGTTGACAGTGTTGGTAGACCTGTCTCTCCAAATTTTAAACTTTATTTTAGATTCTACGTTTATTTCTACATAAAATCATCAAGTATTATTTCTTTTTTGAATATACAAATGCAAAAAATTCGAAATTATGTTATAGTTAAATTTCAATTTTGGTCGGCCCTACGGGTTGTCCCCATTTACCCTTTTATCGTCTCTTTTGACCCCAATTTTTCATAGAGAGAAAATTATATGATTTTTGTTATTTTTTTAAAAACCACCGATATTTTCACAATTTTTTTGAACACTTGTGATAAAGTGACCATCCTCGCATACATTTTTAATATATATAAAAGATTAAGGACTCGTAAAATAAATACAAAAAAATACGGTGTGAAGTCTAAATTCGTGCCTAAAATAGGAGTTTGATCAACTCAGTGGTGATATTGAGATCAAGTATCAGTGGTGATATTGAGAGAGTAAATCATCATCTCTGAGGAGTGAAATATGTATAAAGCAAAAGTAGGGGAAACTTATTCTGTGGGCGAATTACTTTTTCCTTAGAACATTCCTCGCCATTGCCGCAGCCAATGATATTGTGAGAAAGTACTGTATATAGGCCCTACATATTATGTAGTATAAAGTCCGGCAATATATTCTCAAGTCCAAAAGTCCAGTTCCAGTCCAATACACTCATTATTTCTCATTTAAGAATATTTTACTGGACCCAGACTGGACTGAAAACGAACTGTGATCAGCACTATAGTATGGAGCGGCCCTAAACTTTATTAACTTCCAAAGTCCGTACGTATTTCAAACTTACAAAAATGGAAAAAAAGACATGTTTAGTAATTAATTTGACCCAACTTTTCGTTAAACACTTTGTATGTACATTGTACATAATAATTAGGGTTGCCACCTTATTTTAAGGCAAAAAAAGTATTTTTCGGTTTTTTGGCAAAAATAAAAAGTACAGTTAGTAAAAAAAAGTACGTATTAAATTTTTATATTATTTATTTTTCTATAAGTATTTTTTATTGCTCTTAACTATATTCAGTCCTGGATTTACACTAAGGCCACGCGGGGCACTAACCTCGTGCGGCAAATTTTAAACAGGGCGGAAAAATTCGGAATTTAACGGCTTTTTTTTAGCTCGTCACTTTATGTTTACTAAGAAACTTTTTCGAAAATTCCGTTTTGGGAAAAATTAGGGGGCGGCATAAATCCGGCCCTGACTATCTGAATATTTGTCTTCTTTAAAAACATTTAAGGCATTCTTACAGTCTATATCTAAATTAATATAAATATCTATCAGTAATTCATTTTTTATTAAGTGACGCCTTGTTTCTTTCCTCACGCCATTTAATATTCATTATTGAAAATACTATTTCTATGAATGCTGAAGTAGCAGGAATAGATAAAAGCTGACAAAAGATGGGCAGTTATTGTATGCATTTGGAAAATTATCGCAGCGTTCATTTTTTTGCAGTAGAAATATCTTTAAAATGTATACAGTTAATTAATTTTGCAAGCAATTCATTAATTATGTCTGATTATGTTTACTCCTGAATACAAATCATAATTATGATGTTAATACATGGCGCGCTAGGCTTTTGAATTGTATGACACTAACGACATTAATTAAGCTGTTCAAGCGGTTCAAACTGTACTTGTACAACTAGATGCAACCACATGTTAAGCATCTAAGTTTCGGCGCTAACTTTGAACATCAAATCAAGCGACAACAAAGTACCTAAACATTATAATTTAAAATAAGAGCTAAAAATGAGAAGAATGGATGAAAATTTAACATACATAAAAAAAAGTATTTTAGCGTACTTTTATTCCTTTATAAAGTACAAAGAACGTTTGTCTAAAAAAAAGTACAATACTTTTTAAGAAAGTACGGGTGGCAACCCTAATAATAATATATAATAAAGAACACGTTTTATTATGGTGTTACTACTCCCAGACTGTACTACAATAATTCTTTTTACATGCCGTTAATTATTTAGTTTAACTATTACATGCCGTTAATTATTTAGTTTCTCAACAGATATAAAAATTAATAAACCATTGTTAATACGTATACCCTGTAACTTATTGAAACATTTCGGATCCAGGTTCTGTGCAACGAACAGAGAACTTATATGAAAATAGTGCGCGTGTATGCATCTCCCTAGTTTGTTGCATATTACAGTCGACTCTCGTTAATTCGAAACTCGAGGAACTCTTAAAATGTTACGAATTATCGAGTGTGTGAAATATCAAATGGTTCACAATCAATCAAAATATACTTACAATCTTTCTGTCTCTTTCTCTTTGTAACTGAATTGTCGAGTGTTTGACGCCGATGAGTTCGAATTAACGCGTCGTTTTGTTACGTAGCAATGATTTTTTTGTTCGAATTACCAAGTGTATAAAAATGTATCGATTTAGTTCGAAATATAAAGAGATTTTGTAGGGAACTCGTGATAACTTTGAATTATAGAGAGGTTCGAATTATCGTAGGTTTGAATGAATGAGAGTCGACTGTATTTAACTGAGAATACGTTATAGCTGTTCTCTCTTCGTTGTATTAAACTGTATCCGAAATGCTTTGCTTAACCGCACCGTATACATTACCTATATAATACCTGAACCATGTAAATACAGGGTCATTTCATTTCAAATCATCCAATAAAAACATAAAATGTCACCCATGATCTCAGATTTAGCTGAAAATTTTTTTGTTTGTTTATTTAACCATCCTAATCATCTGTACAAAATTTAAAAAAATTATCTCTAATAGTTTTCAAGTTATGAATTTTTGAAATTTAGCAAAATAGGGTTAAAATGATGTTTCCGTGGTATCACTTTCGGTGACGTTATTATATTAAAAAATCCATAAATTCTGTAATATTTAACATAAAGCAATAACTTTTTCATCAAAATGTTTAGAAAAGTCAGGAGATTAGGTACAGGAAAAATAAATTTGGTTAATTATCACTTCATGTTACTATGTCTAACAAAGCATTGTTAGACTTAAATTTTGAGACATTTTTTAATCGATAAACAAAAAATCTTTAAAAGTGATAATTGACCAAAGGCATAGCAGTAACCGTAGTAATGTTTTTTTTAAATTTACCCTAAAGATGTAAACTAAAATAATTTGGAACAAAAATAATGGTTTTTTACCCGCTAATATTTTTCAGACACGGCCGACTTCTGGAAGCTCAAAAAACGAGCTTTTTGGAATAATTTCCCAAAATTCAAAATTTTTGTTTACACCATTGGAAAGAGGAGAAAAAATTACATCAAAAAGGTCTTTAAATTATTATTCAATGTCAACTAGTTTCCAAGAAAAACTAATTTTAAACTTATTTTGCTAAATTTCAAAAATTCATAACTTGAAAACTATTAGAGATAATTTTTTTAAATTTTGTACAGATGATTAGGATGGTTAAATAAACAAATAAAAAAATTTTCAGCTAAATCTGAGGTCATGGGTGACATGACCTGGATGAAGTGGCGTGTAATGACCCTACAGTTAAAGGTATAAAAATTATTATACTATTGAAGGAAAATTTTCACTTCAAATTCTTTCATAAAAATAAATTATGAAATTAATTTTCTCGTTAGGTAGGTACTGTATTTTTTAGTATTACAAAAAATTATAACGGTAAAATTACCGATAGCGTATTGCATCAAAAAAATGGCATTAACACCTCTAGGTACTAATGGTGTAATGAATGACACATCAATGTATGTACAAAAAAAAAAAATCAATCACTAGGTGGTACCTATTTGACAACTTTATTTATTTCACATTAGTGCTGTAATACATGTAATCATTCTCGGGACTGTTTAGTCACAACTTATAGGTAATAATAATCGCACTGGAAAAAAGTAAAATTAATTATGTACATATACCTATTACCCACATAAAATTTTGTTTGTTTTAATGTAACAGACAAATGGTCTCGTAATTAAGTTGCAAATGAAAAGGGTATAAAATAATTGCTACCGTCGACAGTCCTAACTTTACTATACCACACTTTGTGTTAAGACAATTAAAAGTTCATGATTTAGAATGTTTGTAGCTATTTTTAATAAACTACTATACCCGGGAGAAAATGAACTGAGAAATGCGCAGAAACGCATTTTAAAATGGATCAGTCTAAGTCATTTTGAAGGTAAGGTCAATATCTGTCAAATATATGTGTCTTATAAACCATAGGCCAGTGAGTTGATTTATTTTACCCACTCCAACTGCACAAACGAAGATAGGTCTCTTACTTCAAAATCTTTTGACTATAATTTTCTATAAATTTTTCTGACATTAGCAGTCGCCATTTTTTTAAATCATTAGCTCTTTTTGGTTCCAGGAAAATTCACCGACAACAATTCATCGACTAGAAAATTCACCGCCTCGTATCTATTGGTAAAATGTGACTCGTAATTTTATGAACACTATATACAATAATTTCTGTTGTATCCGGAAATCATAATGGTAGAGCTGGTGAACTTTCCTTCCAACGAATTGCGAGGCAGTGAATTTTCTAGTCGATGAATTGCTGTCGGTCAATTGCAGTCGGTGAACTGTCTGGACACGATACACCATGTATTGCAATAAAATTTAGCACATAAAGTGTGTGACTTTATCGACCCCCCTGAATGAAAGTTTTAGAAGTTAATTGATCGAGTTCAATTTTATATTTTTTTTTTAAAATGTTAAGATGTAAGGTTTTTAAAATATATATTTTCTTACTTTGTGTTATTTTATTGGACTTTTATGAAAATAGTTGCTAAACTTCGCTTGTTTTGCAGAAATACGCTATTTTTGTAGTTTTTGTAACATTTATTTAATTATTTTTCATAGAGCGCAATCGAGTAACAAAAAGATTTTCATATAATATATGGTGCACAAGTGCATTAGCTACAATATATATGAAAATCTTTTTGTTACTCGGTTGCGCTCTATGAAAAATCCTTACTAATATTATAAATGCGAAAGTGAGTTTGTTTGTTTGTTTGTTTGACTGGTTTTCACGCCTCAACAGTTTAACCAATCAACTTGAAACTTTGCGCAGACGTTGCTTGCGGACCAGAGACGGTTATAGGCTACTTTTTATTTCGGAAAAATATTTCATTCCCGAGGGAAAAAGCATTAAATTACAACAGCTGACTATTAAAAAACGGATAAATTATTTCAAACTTTGTATATTGCTAACAGAAGGGATGAGAATGGACACAAACTATGTACTTTATACCCCGGGAAATTTCCCGTGGGAAATTTCATTCCTGTGGAAAAGTATATTTTAAATGAAACAAAAAATGATGACAGACAAATATGACAATATACAGCGATAAACATAGGTTATTTTTTATCTCGATAAAATATCTCATTCCCGCGGGAAACTGTATTTAGAACGAAACAATGAAATAACAACTGACTATTAAAAAAAAGCATGACTGATTTCAAACTTAGCATATTGTTTACAGAGACTATGAGAAAGGACACAGACTACTTTCTATCCCGGGAAAGTATCCAACTCCCGTGGAAAGTCTTATTCCCGTGAGAAAATATATATTTAAAACAGTATAAAAAAGAATCATTGATTTCATTTAAACTTGGCATGTTGTTAAAGGAATGTTATAGTCAATTTTTTGTCCGGGGAAAATATTATATTTCTGTGGGAAAATTCCAAAGAAAAAAGTAATAATACCTACTCGACGCGTAATAGCGACGTGATTAAAGTACACTTTATATGTTTTAACTAGATGTCATAATTTCAGAAGCCACGCGAGCGAAGCCGCGGGTAACAGCTAGTAATTAAATAAATGTTACACAAAATACAAAAATAGCGTATTTTTACAAAACTATCCAAGTTTAGCATTTATTTTCGTAAAAGTCCAATCAAATAACACAGTTTCATAAAAGTACAATCAAGAAAAATATATATTTTTATATATATTTATAATGTTAAAAATATATATTTTTAACAGTATAAAAAATAATATATTTTTAACAGTATAAAAAATATATCAATGAAGTCGATCATAAACTTCAAAAAATTTCATTCAAGGAGGCCAATAAAGGGTCTTATCGAAACTTCTCCTTTGGAAGGGAAAATGTAGAAAAATACACAAACGCATAGCCGGCCGCAGAAATCGCACTCCTAGTTCCCCCACTAGTCAAAATACTAGAGTAGTGTCTTAGTAAATTCAACTTAGTACCAGTATACTTCTGTTCGTACTAGGAAATTTTCTCAATTTTTTTTTATTTATTTTTTTTTTTTCATATTACTTACTGTTACTATAGAAATCGATTTTAATGTATCTTTATATTTTTTATCATATTACTAAAAATTTAAATTTCTAAAAATTCATTTCAAAATAAAATATTGTGTAATTTTGATGGTAATTTTAAACTGTCAACTATTATGTGATAAGTAATAACAAGCAAAACCAAAGCAAAACAATTTTTAAAGAAATCCAATTAGAAAAAAATTGTTAATTTTAGTTTTATTAAAATCAAAAAAAAATATATTTACTAAATAAAATGAAAAATGAAAATGAAATTTATTTACCTTGAAAAATTTGACGTGAATTATTTGTGGAGAATTGTACGCCGTCATTTTGATCATCATTATCGGTTTGATTGATGTGCGTTAATTCAATATTATTGACAGAATTTGACATTGTTTTATAAAACAAAATGTTTTTTTTGTCTGATATGTTGTATAATAAAGTATTTCCATTTACACATGATTATATTGTACGATACATTGTTTGAAAAGTCACTGGGACTGGAACACGTCATTTTTTCAAATTCACTCACGGCCAAAAATCACTCACACAATTCGCGGTAATATCATTATTAAGGAACACATTGTTTGTTTTTTTTTTAAATTTTGTACAACGGGAAACTTTCAAGAAAATTTTTATCACTATAAAAATAAAATCAGATTATTGTTAATTTTTTGATTAAATTTAGCAAAAAAAATAAGTCCCATAACCAAACGCGAAAAACCAAAGGAAAAAAGCAAATTATACAAACAAATTCTAAGTAACAGATATTATTGAGTCATGCATGTTAAGTGTTGTAAAATATTTACAAAAATCAGAGATAACTGAAATAATAAAAATTTACTATTTTATCATATCTACATTCTTTAAAAAAACAAATAGTATTAAGAATATTAAGTATTTACTTTATTAACGTTAGTACAATCACAGTTGTTCAACAGACTGTATGGAATGGGCCAGTCTGTGTAAATGTCATCACCATTAATCAAGAAATTATTTTATGTAAAAAAATTCCTAACGAAAAGGAACACAACAATTAAACTGAAAAACACTCACGTCTCGATAAGACGTAAAAATATCACAAATAAGAGTGTAGTAAGTAAAAATCTCAATAAGCCACTGTGTTAAATGACTGACAGTGGGAAGAATCCTAAACAAATCACTGGAGAGATGAAAACACTAATACCCCTGTCGCAGCATCCTGCATAACATAGCGAATTTCCGTTTATAAAAATTAGTTTTTCTCGGAAACTAGTTGACATAGAATAATAGTTTTAGACCTTTTTTATGTAATTTTTTCTCCTCTTTTAAATAATGTAAAAAAATTTGGCAAAAATTTTTGAATAAGTGGAAATTTTGGCAAAAAACTAATTTTTTGCAAGAACAAAAACCATGTTCCTGGCATCCGACGTGTCTGGCTGAAGAACTCATCCAAGATTTTTGGACTTCCAACGTTGTCACCAAATTTCGTAAACCTAGGACATTTCGTTCGAGAGTTATCGTGCTGATACATATATACATACATACATACATACATACATACATACATATATATATATATATATATATATATATATATATATATATATATATATATATATATATATATATAAATTTTAGTGAATATTATTTTCGGTTTCTAGGGACCTCAAAACAAATTTCTGCCATAGTCCCGGGCTCAAGTCGCGTCATGACACCTACTGTAATAGCTGAATTTCCAGAATTCTTTCTGGAAATTCGCTAAAAACCACCTGAGTAAGCCCCTGGATGATTCATTTTCAAAAAGAATGTAATTCTTGAATTTAATATTTAGCTGTAATCTTAAAGAGATTAAAGAAATAATTCACTGAGCAGTGACCTACCGTGTCACTATCCCAATTATCTTTAGATAATGTTATCCCAATTATCTTTAGATAATTTAGAATCCCAACTATCTTTAGATACAACAATTACGCGTAATAACGTTGAATCAATTCTACTGAATCCCTAGTATGAATAATTCGAGTGATGTCGAGCCGTGAAGCAGTTAGTCGATTAATCGGCTAAAATTATTTCTCAGACAAAATTAGTCATTAGTCGAAAATATCGAGCATAGAGTAATCGACTATCGACTAAATTTTTTGTCGAATTCATAAAAAAGGAAAAGAAAGAAAGTGAAAAATCATACAAATAGATCATTTTTTAGTTTTATTTTTTTGAAGCCCAATCAATAATATAGAAAAAATTAGAAATTAGTCGTTTTTACTCATTTGAAAAAAATTAATCATTTTAGTCATTTAGTCGAAGGTAAAATAGTTGACTAAAAATGACTAAATGCAAACCAAATTAGTCGACTAAATCGATTAATCGATTAATCACTCGATATCATTAATTATAATATCACCTATTTACTGTATTTTAAAAAATCATATTTTTATGCACCGGTGAGTCAACGCTGCAGTGACGGAGGATAAAGGTTAATTCATATTTACAGACACTGAACATCACTGATATGTATCGTGGCAGACACAACAAATATGTATAGTACAGTAGCCGTCCAAGAGAGTCACTTCCGAGATAGTCACATTTCGAGTGAAATAGACATACACATACGTCATCCACATACTATGTTTGCTCTTGTCTATACGCACATGTGCGTCACATGTAATATTTGCTTACTCAGCATATTACATACCCCGTGTACCTGCCGTGTGGTACCTTGTGAGGTAGCTACCGTGTAATGTGTGTCGTGTGTGATTTGTATGTACATATATTAGTCTAGACTTCTAGAGTGAAGACATTGGTCCGTACAAACATGATGACCAATTTTTTATAGTGGGCTCTAACACACACTACGTCTACACACTACAAGGGTCTCGTAGATTAAAAATTTTTAAATTTTATTGCATACATATATGCACATATTCTGCATACGTAATATGCAAAATGCAAATGCAAAATGAGTAACGTAAAATTCTAGAATATTCTAATCGTCAACTAGCAGAGATATCAAAAAACAAACTTCACTATTGAATTGGTCACAAAATGAGATTAAGCAGCACAGTTTGATAAAAATTCTAGAATGTTCTATTTGTTAACTAGCAAAAATATCGAAAAATCAATTACAGCATTTAATTGGTCATTCAAAAAGAGGCCAAACAGCCTATCTTGATAAATGTTCTGGAATATTCTATTCGTAAACAAGCAAAGACATCCAAACACAGACGTCGCCATTGAATTGGTCACCTAAAAAGAGACCAAATAGCACATTTTGGTAAATGTTCTAGAATATATCTAATTGTCAAGTAGCAAAGATATTGAAAAATTGATTGCACCATTGGACTGTCCAACCAAAATTAAACTAATATAAACTAAATGTTCCATTTTGGCCAACATTCTAAAATGATCTATTCGTCCGTCAGAATAGAATATTCTAGAACATTTATCAAAATGTGATATTTCGTCTTTTTTTTGATGACCAATTAAATGTTACAACCGGTTTTTCGATATCTTTGTTAGTTGACGAATAGAACATTCTAGAATTTTTATCAAATTACGCTGCTTAATCTAATTTTTAGTAACCAAATCAAAAGTGAAGTCTGTTTTTTGATATTTCTGCTAGTTGACGAGTAGAATATTCTAGAATTTTTGTCAGCTTCGGCTATTTGGCGTCTTTTACGCTGATGAATCCGATAGTGAAGTTGGTCTTTCGACATCTCTGTTAGTTTTCTAAAAGTCGCACTTATATTCATTAATATAACATTCAATTCCGTTTATCTATAGAACTGAATTTTACGTGTAAGTTGTTTCTTAGAATAGTTTTGTTTTAAATAAATTCAGATAAATAATATTTACCAACCCCCCGCATAAAAGTTAGCCGACGCCCCTGATCTTCCAATTTTACGTACTTTCTCTTAAATTTGCACCGACCACTACGTACCATTGGATTCCTGGTGTAAGCGTTTACCCCACCTGACGGACGTCTATGACTTCCAAGATAGTCACTAGAGGAACATTTGTGTGACTATCTTGGACGGCTACTGTATATACATATAAGTCGCGCGCAAGGTAAGTTTAGCACTCATGAAACACATGTAACTTAAGTTACGTGAACCAATTTACTAGATTTTTATGAAAATTAGCAGTTTAAAAGTTAAAATAATTTATAAGTTGTGAGGTAAACTTTTTTGTAATATTCATTCTTGTGAATATTTAGAGATATATACAAGTTTTAAAATATTATAAATCTAATAATGTCTGAGGTAATCGAGATCATCTAATATTTTTTTCCGAGCCGAGTTCGCTTCCAATGGTTAAGCTAACTGAAACCTAGCACTTGATACTTTCTAGTGGGTACTTTCTTGTAATTTTCTTTCTTTTCTAAATATAAGTATTACATATTTGTTAGTTAAAAATAGATTCGCTCAATTCCATTATCAAGTAAAATATAATATTTTCAAGGTTCTGAGTTAATTATATATTTCTTAATGAATAACATTATGAATAATTGTAATAATGTCGGTAGTTTATGCATGCATCAATATAATTATCATTAAAGTATGTAAATATCTTATATGTACCTATATGAAATATTCATACGAATATCTACAAAAAACACTTGACATAATTATTATTACTATCTTATTTATCTATGAATTGTATATTGCATAATAAAAACGTTAAGTACTATAATGAATCGATATTTAATAATTAACACGAAATGTAATGCCGTAAATGCAATTTACAATACAAGTAAACACTAAAAAGTTCTCAGTAAGGAATAAATATGAAAAAAACGCCGTGAGCAGCGGGGCCCCATAACGGAAGTCGAATTTTTCCCATCATCTTCGGTATTGAATGTCTACAAGCGAAATGAAATTGAAAGTCTACAAGTGATTTGTCATTTTGGTGGTTTCAAAACTGACAATGAATGTCCGGCTGATCGGGGTTTTAAAAAAATGTTTTAAGTTTTTAAGGGCTGAATCTCAGTAAATTTCAATTTTATGCCGGTAGCAGTTAGCAGGAAAAATGCCAACACAATTCGTACGAGGGCATTCCTACCCATGCTTATCCGCCAATTGCCTTTGTGTTTTATTTTTAAATATTAAAAAAGGGTCGTAAATAGTGAACTGGAAGGCCTTTATGAAGATATTTTTTCTTTCCAAAAAAATCCAAAATTTCTATTTTATAAATAAAAAAACGCCGTGAGCAGCGAGGCCCCATCATGGAAGTCGAATTTTTCGCTACATCTTCGGTACTGAATGTCTACAAGCGAAATGTGATTGAAAGTCTACAAGCGATTTGTCATTTTGGTGGTTTCAAAACTGATTATGAGTGTCCGGCTGATCGGGGCTTTAAAAAAAGGTTTTAAGTTTTTAAGGGCTGAATCTCAGAAAATTTCAATTTTGTGCCGACAGCACTTAGCAGGAAAAAAAACAACACAATTCGTATGAGGGCATTCCTACCCATGCTTATCCGCCAATTGCCTTTGTGTTTTATTTTTAAATATTAAAAACGGACCTTAAATATAGTAAACTGGAAGGCATTTATGAAGATATGTTTTCTTTCCAAAAAAATCCAAATTTCTGTTTATAAACAAAAATCCAGAACTCCTACTTTATAAATAAACAGTAACAATAATATTTTTAAATTACTTAATATTTATATATTGCATTTGTTATAAAAGTAAGTTCATTTTTTTTTTAATTTTTAAAATTACTATTCGCCTTATTAGAATACAAATAAAGCATTTAAAACACATTTAACAATACCATTGAATTCCAGTAAAAATGGGAGAAGTGGGGGAAAAAGTAATGTAAAATCCCTAAAAGGTACTAGCTGGATACTAACTCAATAAACGTACAAAATTTCAGCCCTCTAAGTTTCCTTAGAGAGTCTCTAGACGTGTTAGAAAAAAAAGCAAAAAAAAATCAAGGAAATATTGGCGTAAAAATCGTGGGGGTAAGGGTTAAAAGTTGAAACCTCCAAAAAGCAGTGGTTGGCTATTAACTTAACTTGCACAAAAAATTTCAGCCCTCTAGGTTAATTTGAGGAGATTTTGACCCGAGCGAAACTGTTAAAAAACAAGAAAAATCATGTTCTTTTTGGTATAAAAATAGTGGGGGTAAGGGTTAAAAGTTGAGACCCCCAAAAGGCACCCCCTTGATACTAACTCAATCCGAATACAAAATTTCAGCCCTGTAATTTTATTTGGGTGACTTGTGCGAGTGGTACAAATGGTGGGGGTGGGGTAAAATATTAAAACCTCCAAAAAGCACAACCTAGATAAGAGAGAACTTTATCAACACACCAAATTTCAACCCTCTACGTTAATTCTGGGGGGTTGTGGACATGTTAGATCCAGCTAAAATAATTTTTCCCCCCTCTACTCCCTCCAAATCATGCTAGGAAGCTGAATTTTGGATATGTTGTAGATAATTGACCGAAACATTATTTCCAACCGGTTTGGAAAAGTTCTATTGTTTTGTTGCCCCCCACCACCCCCTTAAAGTTTGGGTCGGATCCAAAATTTGACCCCACTTTGATAGTATTGATGTGCATGGGAAATGAGCCCCACTTACGAAATTTCTGCTCCTCCGGTCCATAGGGGGCTCTACACTTTTCAAAAGGTAACAGGAATATATCGTATAGGCGATTCTTATCGTATCCCGTTCTTATCGTATTAAAAAATGCGACTAATAATTTTTTCAGTTGAACAATTTGACTAAAAATACATAACTTTCAAGATATATTCACTTCAATTTGTAGAGGAGACGTGGCAGATTCATGTAGATGAGAAGAGCGATGACAGATTATACGTCTATCGTTCTTTATAGTTGACAACATTTGCGAACAATAAATAAAACAATTTACTTTGAATTTAAATATTGGCATAATAGATTGCCAAGAAAAAATTCAGATTAACACCTTGACGGTCACTGACATCATAAAATATCGAGACAAATCTTACTAACTCACACACCACGTCCTACGACGTCAACAATTCCATATAAAGAGTATTAGCTCTCAAAATAGTGTACCAGTTAGGCGGTTTCTCAGTATATGTAGATTATGACCGTCATGGTATATTAATATTTCTATATGCGTGACAAATATCACATGTTTATAAATTTTATTTCCTGACTTAAATACAGAAACAGATATTTCCCTCTGTCAGCTCATAATATTATCCCAGAGGAGTATCAAAGAAAACATAATTCAGTTTGGTAAAATTTACGATTTATTTTCCTTCGGGCTGCCCACCATGTAATTGAAATACGTATGTACGAATTCAACTGTGTGTGCAATGTTTATTATACAAAGTTACGTAATCGTAGAAATGTGATAAAATTTCATTCTGATAAGAATACGTGTACTAGATATGTATTTCCAAAAAAAAAAAGGGGAAAAAAATTACGTGGTAAAAATAACCACATTTGTATTATCAGAAATGGCTAATTTGTCAAAATTGTTGATAAAAGTATCAAATAGGAAATCATACATTTTGGTATGTGTTCGAATAGATATCTATAACATTCAACAGAAAAAACGTTTCATATTCAAACGTAATTTTTCACAAAAAATGGAAGCTACCGCTGGAAAATAAATTTGGGCTATCATGCATCAATGTTTTCCCTTATTTTTTCTCAGAGTTCCTTCGACTTCATCAAAACTCATAAGCAATATTGATTAAATACCATTTTTAAATCTTTGTTGGAATTCAGAAAAAACTTATACACACCGTGGAGAGAAAAATCATACAATTTTTGTAGATAAAATTTCAGAAAAATTACCATGTTCTCTTATAATGCGTGCGCGATCGACGACCAAAATAAAAAATATGTGCTAGCATGGTAAAATTTAATGTGCTAACACAACTTTTATCACACTCTTATGCATATATGTTATACTTAGTTTAATTCTTGTTGTCGTACTCTTTCATTTGTGCATCTGACCCGCAACCTCATGTTGCTTGGGCTATACCTGTAAAAACTTCGAAGATGCTCGATCTTTTCCGACTTTCGATTCTTTATGATGCATACAAAAATGATTGCCAACAATATATTCTAATACTAAAGATAGTGAAGTAACAAAATGATGAATTAAACGGTGACATCCACGTCCTCTAACACAGTGTAATGAATACTGCTTTCTGCTTGTAAGACAGTCTAATGGATCAAGGTGCTAGGTCCGATCCGTCCTACCAAGTTGGTCGTCCAAACCTGTGGTTGGCTATGTGACTTGCTATGAGTGAGGTACATTTCAACAGCGTTCACAACACACACAACCTTCTTTCTCTTTTTCTTTCTACTATTAGCAGATAGCATTTCAAATATTATAATACAGCATGGTAATTTTTGTAAGAAAAACAATTAAAAAATATTTTTTTGTCGGCAATGGAACTTTTTGCTGTGCTGTTTTACAAATTTTACGGAGCTAATATTACGGAAACAATATTCTATCCTTTAAATTTTCTATGATTAATTATAATTTTTATATTTTTACTGTACAAAATTGAATATGTTCGCCTTTTACACGTCGATTGTAGTGCTGAGCACAGTAATTTTTATATGAATTTTCTCTCCGTGTAGAATTATTTATCAGAAAAGAAGATATTAACTCGTTGTAAAAAAAACTCTGCCAAACGAATATGAAACAAGATTTATTCCTTGAAATTTAGTTCAAGAAATAAGCTACCTTCTATACTTTGAGAAAGTGTCAGAAAAGTCACCCAATGCGTGTAGGACAGGCATTAAATCAGAGTTCCGTAGTCGGGTTCAGCAGCTACAATTTTCAGTATTTATATGTAGTGATATATAAAAATGAATATATTGAAATATACAATGAAAAATGAAATGTGAATATTTTACAAACAAAGCTTAAAAATAAAAGACAGTAGATTAACGGAATCTTAACTTCATTTAAAGAGCCCTTTTTAATAATACCCCACGCCAAACAATACAACAATGTAAAAAAAATTCCTCTCAACTTAAAACACGAGAATCTCAGTAATGACACTCTCAATAATCAGGGGCGTATACAATCGAGCCTCTTGGGGGGGGGGGGCACGCGGAAAATAATAGGACTAAAAAAATTTCTTAAGGAAAACTAACCAAAAAAAAAAATAATAAATTGGAGTTTTTTTTATACCGTTGACGACCAAAAAAAAAAAATGTCAACTGGTAAATTTACCGATATGGTGTTTAAAATTAAATAATGTCTAGTGTATATTTTTTATTCTACCAACTCCGATCGAGATTTTAAATCGTTCCATAAACAATAAATAACTAAGCAACTAAAATTAAACAATTTTTTCAAATGAAACTATTTATGTATGAAGAATAGATAATTAAAATAAAATATACAATGGTGTGTACGTAGTATGTATCTAATGTGTGTGCGTAGAGCATGGATACCGGTATTTCGGTACTACCGAAAAACCGGTAAACCGGAAATTTTTATACGTTTTTTAAAACCGGTATCAAAATTTCAAATACCGGTATTTCGGTTTCGGTATTAGCAAAATCAGATACTTTATATAATTACCTATTTTAAATATTTTTACGTTAGATTTATTATTGGTATTGATTGGTTATAGAGTATTTTGTATATAGCAGTATAAGCATGGATCATAAATTATTACAATATCTTCAATTTTGTTTAATGTTTTCCAGATGTCCAGTTGATCAAATACCTTATATTCATTCATATGTTTTTATACATCGTTTTTACAATTCTGGAATATATATTTTTAAGTATTTTTCTGTCGAAAAAAATACAAAATTACCTATGTTTGGCTAAAATATTTAACTATTGTTGAATATTATTGTTAATTCTAATAGTATTTAAAAAATTCCTTGCTCTGTGTAAATAAAAGGGTGAAATTTAAAAATTGATGTCCATGTATTTTTTTAAAATTATTTTAGAATTGCCACCACGTCTTTGAACTATATTTAAGCTGTGATTTTTCGCCCTTGGAGTTCGTGTGTATATCTTTAAATTAAATGTGCAGTAGAATCGAAGAAAATTTATATTTTATTATTTTTTGTTGTTATTCCGTTTACTTTGTTTTACTATTTTATATTTTGTATTTAGTTTTAGTTAGATTTTTAAAATCTAAAAATGATATAGTTTGTTATTATTGCTGTTATCAATCATTTTCAGTAAAACATATTGCCTACTTATACAAAAACGTTTTCATTAAGAGTGTTTTTTAATATTTTTCTTTTTTTCTACACCATTTTCATTCAATACCGAAAGAATACCGAAATACCAGAATTTCGGTATTTTAAATTTTAATACCGAATAAATACCGGTATTATAAAAAGACACCGGTATTCCAAGCCCTATGTGTGCGCTTGTTATCTATCTCTTATTATTATTAAAAAATATAAGTTTATACATGCATATTTATATACGTACCTATGATAAATACAAGAGACGTGATTTTTTCACTGATATGTTACGTAAACATGAAAATAATTGCAAAAATTAAGCAATCTTGTTCTTTTTAATTGCTGCCATTATTTAGAAGGGGTGAAAGGTTTACGCAATTTCATTCCGAACGAAATTTTGAATAGGAAAATTTTGTCGGAACTTAAATGGAAGTTGAATAAATCAAACATTTTCTTGTCGCTTGAAAAAACGAAATATGGCGGTAAAAATAATAATATTTAATAAAAACAATCAGATTTGGCAATCGTTTCAAACCTCTAGAAAGAAGTCTGCCCTCCCCTACCCCCCTTGGCAACACCCTTGCTTCTACCTATTGCGTATCCATGCAAAATTCCGTCTTTACAGGTCCAAAGATGTGGAAATTATGAGAGTATAACGAACAGACAGAGGAAAGGATTCCGCAGTTTTTACTACGGAACCCTAAGAAACACAACATGGAAATAAAGATAATTTCCGAAAATTGCTTATATTTCATCTAATAAGTTTAACTCCTTCAAGCACACTTTATTAAAAGAGCGCCTTTATTAAAAACTTAATATTGTCAAAAGAATTTTCTAGAATCATAATTAGAGGAGTAGGCGGTTAGGAAGCATGAAATGACTAAACAGAATTGAACAAAGTACATAACGACATCGTGAATTTCACTGTTTTTCACGAAAAACAATATACATATTTATGTATTGTGTTTCTACGTACAATACGATTTAATTTATAGCGTTAACTACAAAACTATAGATATACTGTAGTTAGTTATAAATATGTATTTGCATATATGTAAATGTTTGAATACACAAACTGTACATGTATATGTATATAAAACGCAATGACGTCATAGCCTTGACTATATTTCTCAAGCACACAGTACATTAAAAATTTAAGTACTGTGATTTATAGCTGATTATATAAAAATCTAGATTAGGTCATTTTCTTTTTTACCAATTTTATAACAAAAAAAATTCTGTTGGTTTCTATTCGTTTGTTCTTGTATATTCTGAAAATAGATGAATCGAAAGTTTATGATACATGTATATATCAAATCATCTGCATTATCTAGAGCCTTTCTAATTCACATATACAAACGATGAATAAAAAAAATTCCTTATGGAAGCGCCGGGAAACGAATTAGTACTCATTATTTAAAATTCACGTCCAGAAATAAAAGTAGTTTCTGATTTTTTAACCTTCCGACGAATTCGTTACAATAGAGCGGATTAGTCAAGGGGCCAAACTACTATTATGATAGTTAGCATCCCGACTGTAATCAGAATTTTACGTCATCAGACTTGGCAGGGAGGTGGAAGGTTATATACGTATTTAGAGTTTATGTTGGTATGTGTAAGGCAGTGGATGTTTGTGTGTGTTAATACTCTGTATGTATGCAGCGGTGGTCCGAGGTGGGAATGCATACGTATACTCGAACAACCCTATGCATGTACCTGCTACTAATAATGTAACAATGAACAGCCACCACTGTGGCCACAACTTAACAATGCAAGTGTACGCTTGAAGAGTCGATGGACGACTAACCAGTCAGCAGTATAAATTGCTACTTATTGCAACTTTCGAATCACACTTTTTGGTACGTAGGCTTGATCTGTCTCATCTGTGGGATTAGTAAAAAAAAAAAAAATTCAGGGCAGTTTTTATAAGGAGTTGCAACACAATACTTAAAATGCGCGTATTTTAGGTTTTTTTTTTGAACATAATCTATTTTTTATTTTTAAAACATAATCCTATTTCTTTTTCAAGTATCTACTTCTTTCTCAACAATTAAGGGTAGTTTGGAAACTACTGGGGTGAGCTCAAAAATCGAAATTATACTTGTTTAAAAGCTCAATGATCAAAAGTACAAAGATTGGCCTGAATTTTTTATTTTTAAGTGGTGGAAGGCTGAGTCGAATTCCACTCATTGTCAGCGCCCCAAATTAAACTCTTGCTCAGTCTGTCGAGCTCAAAATTTTTAATTCACGGAATTTGAAAGCTTGTGGATAGTTCCTAATTGTGTGCTATTTGTTTTTTAAATTCTAAAAGGTGGGAGGGAGAACAAGTCGAGAGGGTTCTCTTAAAGTTATCGAACAGTTTATAGTTTTTAACAAGCATTGCTATGTGCACTTTTTTTTAATCCAGTGTTGAAAAGTTGGAGAAAATCCAAGTATCCCAATAAGATTACCACATCCGAAAGTATCAAATGACTAACAAAGAAGACGCCAAAATCAAATATACATTTGTACATTTTTTTAACAGTTTTATTCCGTAATTGTTTTAAACATGGCAGCACGGTTATACATCCATTTCATCATCCCAAACGACGTGGTACTAGAAAAAAATTTAAAATATTTTCCTAAAATTTTATTTCCAAAAAATGAAAAATCAAAAAGTTATGGGCATTTTAGTGCACGCACTTTACTATAATTCAACTTAAAAAAAAATTAACTATTTCCTCGTAGGTACGTTTTTTGACATGGTTCCTCGTATATCTCAACAACTATTTGAGATATCGACATAAATCAAAGTGCATATTATTCCTTAATACCGTCATTTTGGCAGGAACTAGGATCTTTTGATTGTGTAATATATTTTCAAAATGGCGGCTGTTTATAGTCGAGAAAAAGCGGTGATTTTTGAAAATTTATTTTCAAAATGCGATTTCTGACTGGTTTTTTTTTCCTTAGATCCTGGTTAGTGCCATAACTATATATATATATATATATATATATATATATATATATATATATATATATATATATATATATATATATATATATATATGTATATATTTTCAGGAAACCTTGATTTTTTGATTTTGGTTATCTGGGGATTTCAGAACGCGAAGAACCATCAAGGTGGAAAAATTTTTGAATATTTATTTGTATAACAAAAAAAAAAAAAAAACGCCGTGAGCAGCGGGGCCCCATCACGGAAGTCGAATGTCTACAAGCGAAATGTGATTGAATGTCTACAAGCGATTTGTCATTTTGATGGTTTCAAAACTGATGATGAGTGTCCGTCTAACCGGGGCTTTAAAAAAAGGTGTTAAGTTTTTAAGGGCTGAATCGCAGTAAATTTCAATTTGGTGCCGATAGCAGTTAACAGGAAAAAAGCCAACACAATTCGTACCTTAAATAGTAAACTGAAAGGCCTTTATGAAGATATTTTTTCTTTCCAAAAAAATCCAAAATTTCTATTTTATAAATAAAAATCCAAAATTCCTACTTTATAAATAAACATTAACTTGAATAACATTTTTAATTTACTTAATATGTATGTATTGGATTTGTTATAAAAGTAAGTTCATTTTTTTTTAAATTTTTAAATTTACTATTTGCCTACTTGTCTTATAGTATAAATATAAAGCATTTTAAACATATTTAACAATACCATTGAATTTCGACGTAAAAATGGGCGAAGTGGGGGGGGGGATATTAACTCAATACATGTACAAAATTTCAGCCCTCTAAGTTTCCTTAGAGAGTCTCTAAACGTGTTAGAAAAGCGGTAAAAAAATCAAGGAAATATTGGCATAAAAATCATGGGGGTAACGGTTAAAAGTTGAAACCTCCAAAAAGTAGTGGCTGGCTATTAACTTAAGTTGCACACAAAATTTCAGCCCTCTAGGTTTATTTGGGGAGATTTTGACCCGAACGAAACTGTTAAAAAACAAGAAAAATCATGTTCTTTTTGGTATAAAAATGGAAAGGGTTAAAAGTTGAGACCCCCAAAAGGCACACCCTTGATACTAACTCAATCCGAATACAAAATTTCAACCCTCTAGGTTTATTTGGGTGACCTGTGCGAGTGGTACAAACTTCGAAAACGTCGAGAAAGCATGAAATTGTAGCTTAAAAATAGTGGGGGTAGGGGTAAAATATTAAAACTTCCAAAAAGCACAACCTAGGTACGAAGTTTATCAACACACCAAATTTCAACCCTCTACGTTAATTCTGGGAGGCTGTGGGCGTGTTAGATTCAGCCAAAATAATTTTTCCCCCCTCTACTCCCTCCAAATCATCCTAGGAAGCTGAATTTGGATATGTTGTAGATAATTCAAGATAAAAAAATCATGTTCTTTTTGGTATAAAAATGGAAAGGGTTAAAAGTTGAAACTCCCAAGAGGCACCCCTTTGATACTAACTCAATCCGAATACAAAATTCCAGCTCTCTAGGTTTATTTGGGTGACCTGTGCGAGTGGTACAAATTTCGAAAACGTCAAAAAAGCATGAAATTGTAGCTTAAAAATGGTGGGGGTGGAAGTAAAATATTAAAACCTCCAAAAAGCAGACCGTAGGTACGAACTCTATCAACATCCCAAATTTCAACCCTCTAAGTTAATTCTGGGAGACTGTAGGCGCGTTAGATCCAGCAAAAATCATTTCTTCCCCCTCTACTCCCTCCAAATCATCCTAGGAAGCTGAAATATGTTGTAGGTAACTGACCGAAACATTATTTCCAACCGGTTTGGAAAAGTTATATATATATATATATATATATATATATATATATATATATATATATATATATATATATATATATATCAGACATTTTTTCCTACATAATCGTATTCTACGGGTCCGAAAACGGATAGCGCCCCTACTCTCGCCTCTCGCCGTTCTTATCGTATAGGCTATATAAGTCTAATTTTTTGTAAGGAAAAATTCGACTAAAACTATAATAAAGATGGTCGTTTTTTTTGAGCGAATCTCCCCTTAAGAAAATTAAAATCTACACCTCTATCATATACATACAAAATTTGATCTTCATAGACCGAATGATGTAGGAATTCTAAAAGCAAATATAATGAGTATTATTTTAAGAACCTGAGTAAATAAATGCTCCATTTAATTTCAACCGTGGTTTAGTTAAAAAGTTCTGCCTATATACAAAAATCAATAGACAAAATTTATACGCATTTTTTATACCATACACTTGTTATACACTAACGTAATTAAATATTCAAAAGTTGTTTTGAAACATTTTATTATAGTTGGAAAATGTTATTAAAAACAAACATTCTGAAAAAAGACACAGAATTACAATACATAATGTCACCCTTAAACTAAACTAACCACTAATGTTGTGAACACAAAAAAAAATATGTATATTCAATACTAATAATAGAAGAAACAACCGACCAATTTGGAGTAGTAAATATAATATACATACGTAAATGATTTACATACCTAATACCTATATGTATGTAACGATCAAGAAATCTGGACAATATATTATATTACAACTCCCAGAAAAAAGTTAAGGTAATAAAATTTTGAAAAAAATATGATTGGTTAAATAAGATGACAAGGATAAAAAAGCAGCTTGTACAGTGACAGTTCAATTTACTTATCTCTCTCACACAAAAATCTGTCAAACTAAGTCGGATTTACATAGCTAAAAAAAACTAGCATACGGTATTTTTAATGTGTCTCTCCATGGAGATATGGAGTCTTCACCTGATGGCAGATTTGTGGTAACTGATAACTCTTACTGATTATACCGTGTCACCCTGGAGTTAAATATCTACAATTTCAATTCATTTTAGAAAACTATTAAGAAATTATTCTATTTAATGGAAAACTAAAGTAGAAATACATGTAAGAAAACATTAAAAAGTTACTAGCATTATTTATAAGTAAAAATTAATAACAAACTTAGTTAAAATAAAAAAAAAAAAAAACAACAAACACCACTCGAAAATTATAATTGAGAGGACAAATGCATGAAGAAGTTATGTGACATTTTTGTAATTTTACAGTACAACCATTTGAAAGTTTTTATTTACTTGTACTCCCTATGAAATAGCACATGTTTATTATTGAATTTGTTTGAAACTATTGGAAGTAATGAAACCAAATTTTTCTAGATGATATTTCAGGATAAAATATTTCTAAATTCTACAAAATCAAAAAAAGTAAACGAACAGTCAAAAATAAATATACTAAATTTTAAGAAAAGTTAAGTTTTGAAAAAATATTAATACCACGACGATCATAACCTTTAATGACACAACGTCCAGTGGTACACTATTTTGACGTTTATACACTTCATGTGGATTTATTGACGTCGTGCAACGTGATATGTGAGTTAGTAAAGTTTCAGTTGACGTCTTATGACGTCAGCGACCGTCAAGGTGTTACTTTAAATACATAATTTTAATTTTTAATATTTAACATTACATTTGACATATACATTTTTTTTAACATCTACATTTGAAATCATAAAACAATTCGATAAAATTTAAATGGACAAAATCGTTAAAAGTGATGATATTAAAAATTGAAAATTAAACTTAATAAAATTAAAATTAATAAAAAAAATAATAATAAAACTAAGAAAACAGTGTTACACAAAATTTAGAAAAATGTTACAAAAGAATCAAAATTAATAACAATTAAAAATGAATCACGAGGTGCTCGAAACAAAATAAATATATAAACAAAATGGCTTTAGTCTAATGGAAACAAAGTAGTGACTGTGGCGCTGTAGTCAAGTTGGGTAACCATTTTAATCTTTTAAGCGGCTTGTTAAACTGGATGGTTGCTGTTTTACATGCCAGCATCAAAAGTGTTGTGCAAATTAAATTGGAATCTGTGTCACAAACAGAAGCTATATGGAGTTTACCCCATTTAAAATTTTGATATATGACAAGCACGATAGATAAAATGGCGGCACAATCGACAAATGTCATCAACCTGAGTTAATTCGGGTTAACCGCTTAAGTGGCTAAAATTTTTGATCTTAACTCCCTGACGATTATAGGAATAATTCCGAAAAACTAATTGATATAAGTTAAAAAATCAAGAATACACTATTTTGACAACTAGTACACTTTATATGGAACTGTTGACGCCGTTGACGCTGTTTACCGTTATGTATACATTAGTTTTTTTTATAATGTAAAGTGCAATTCTTTTTTTTTTTTTTATTTATAATATCCTGTGTATGTTTTAAGAACTGAATTATGTATTTTAATAATAAATGAAATTCTTAATTTAATTACGCATTATAATTTAAAAAGTTAAATGAATGTATATAATTTTTAAAACTATAGTTTTAAATTATAATTTAATATTTCTAAATCGTGTTTTGTATTACTATTTTCTATTTTTAATTGAAAAATAATATTTATGAATGTTGCTGCAAGAGGGCAGTTTCGTATTGAAAATAATTTATTTCATTTTTTGCTATAGTGTAAATCCAACTTGTAAAATTTTATTACGTTTACTTTTTTCTTAGAGTTGTAATACTATATCTATATAGTCGCCATTATAGCTCAAAACATATTTTCAATTATTCTGGAACATTTAATAAAATCGACTGATATATGTAGATATAAGCCTTGAACTGAAAAGATAAGAATGACTAGAACTTTTTCTTTCAATCTTTGATATGACTGTAACAAAAAACCGAAAGATTATATTCAATTTAACAAAAAAATATATTTATATATCAATCTCGTTTCCTTCCTTTTAGCGAAAGCTTTTATTTTAGTATGTTCATACTCGTGAATGTACAGCAAGTTTAAGGGTTGCCAAAATGTCAGTAAATATGCCAATATTATATCTCCGAGTACCAATTTTTATCTACGACTACTATGAAATCGCTTATTTACTGTACAATATACTATCTAAGTTTCTAAGTAAGTAAACTATGTTTTACATACAGCTGTGAGAAATTTTGTACTTTACACACGACTGTGAGAAAAGAACCATAACTTACCATGGGCCGGTTCGTATCGGCGGAAGCCCAAGCCGTTTGCGCTCATTTTGAATTAATTTGTGCTTGTTTTGAATCACATTTGGCTTGCTTTTGATATGTTTGTATATTCCTGTCTCACTTTCTATGTTCTAGAGAGAAGGGTCAAGTATTAGCGTTCGGTATACATCGTATACATACATTGATTGAAAATGGGCGCAAGCGGCTTTAAAATCTATACGAAATTTTTACCTAACGACTGAAGGTTAGCATTTGTTTTTAATACATTTAAGTTCAACACAGTTTTAACATAATTTCTGTTCATACTAAATTTATATTAATTAATGAGAATTTCATACTAGTCGTAGATAAAGTATATAACGTAACGTATTTTTAGTTAGACTAACTGTCAGCAAACATCCCATTAAATTATAATAAAAGTAAAGAAAAAAATTAAAGTACATTCATCATATTTTCAAATATATTGTGATATAATAATGAGGTTTAACATCCATTTTTAGGACATCTTATCATCTTGTCTATAGTTGGCACCACTCACATCATTATTTTATAGTTTATTTATACATAGTATTAATTTAATTACATTATGACGTGAATAAAGAATGAAGGAAGTAGTGGTAGCCTAGGATTTGGAAAGTATGCATCTGCAGAAAAGGAGGGGAAAATACAGAAAATTTTCACAAGCATAACCGACAGGGTCGGCTTATCCAATAGACACAATAGGCACTCTGCCTAGAGCCTACAAAAACCTAAAGGAGCCGATGAAGGTTAAAAATTGTAAAATTGTAAAAGTACTGAAAAATTAGTAATTGTATATTTTAATTTCAAAAGTAGTACACTAATTTGACTTGGATTGTTTGACTACAGACCAATTTTTCCCGACAGTGTACATAGTTTTAACAAACGAGAAAAATTTCTGAATCCTTCCTGAGAATATTAAATTTTTTTATAAATAATACATTTGGTTTTTTCCTCTTTATTTCAGCTTTATCCTTTAAATTGATCCAAAAATTGATTCCATACAGTTTATATGCTTTTTTAGAATTTCGTAGTCATAACCAGGGTTGTGATAACCAGTGCTTATCTAGATTAGTGATGTCGGATAATTAATCGATTAATCGGTTTAGTGGACTAATTTTGTTTGAATTTAGTCATTTTTTAGTCCGCTATTTTACTTTCGACTAAATGACTAAAATGATTAATATTTTTTTAAATGACTAAAAACGACTAGTTTAATAATTTTTCTGTATTATTTATTGGACTTCTAGAAATGAAAACTAGAAAATTATCTATTTGTATGATTTTTCACTTTTATGTGATTAAAATATTGTAATATGCCATATCTTTCTTTTTTAAAATTAAAAAAAAATATATTAAAAATCAATAATTAAATTCAAAAGGAAACATCGTTTTTGAAAAAGTTAGATAGGTTACCCTACTCATGAATTTGACTAAAAATTTAGTCGATTAGTCGATCATTGTATGCTCGATATTTTCGACTAATGACTAATTTTGTCGAAATGACAACTTTAATCGATTAATCAACTAACTGCTTCCCGGCTCGACATCACTAATCTAGATAACGTTATCTGAAATTTTGTCTAGGTAACGTTTAGGTTATCTTTTATATTTTATCCAGATATTATTAAAAGAAGTTATCTTTTATCTTATCTTTCTACTATCCGAAGGAAAAAGATAAAATAACAAAAAATATTTTTGATTTTTTCTGAAAAAATAAGATTAAAACTAAATTCATTATTTCTCTATATTCACTAATTAATATGATAGAATTGTCTACAAAGTTCCTCATAGTAGTATTGTTATATTTCTAGGAATATATTTAGAAATAGAAAGCTAACCATGGAAAATATCAAGAATTGGATATAATTATTAAAATAGTAAAGTAAACCTATACCGTATTATTTCTGTAAATATTATTTTATCTGTTATCTGAATTTTTATCCAGATAATATTATGTATTATCTTTAGATTTTTTAAATTAAATTAAATCACCTAATTATCTTGTCCAACACTGATCATAACCACAAAATCCTTATATATTCGTCATATCCTCATATCTGTCACATTAGTCTAGCTATAAGGCTGTCTACATAGTCAGTGAAATAAGAAATAAGAAATAAGAAATAAGGAATAAGAAGTATGGCATCTAGTGACGTTGAATGGAACTTTAATGAAATAAGAAATAAGGTATAAGGAATAAGAAATAAGAAATAAGGAGTATGCCATCTAGTGACGTTGAATGAAACTTTAACTTAACTGCTCATAGGTAAATGTATTTAGGTATTTTTGTACATCAAAATTCATGAAAAAGTAACGTTCGTGATGACTTTTTTGTCACTAAGTGAAAAAAATCACGAATTTTGACGTAAAAAAATACCTACATACTTATATCTATGACCAGTTACGTTAAAGTTCCATTCAACATCACTAGATGGCATACTCCTTATTTCTTATTTCTTATTTCATTAAAGTTCTATTCAACGTCACTAGATAGCACACTTCTTATTCCTTATTTCTTATTTCTTATTCCTTATTTCATTGGTTGTGTAGACCGCATAATTGATACTTTTTAATAGTCAGTGTTGGATCTTACCTAATCGGGAAAAACAATGATTTGAAGAACAATTAGCAACAATTAATTTGAGGTGTAAACTGATAGTCTTGTATGTAGATATTTAAAGACATGAGTGGATGAAGGTGTTATGTAACATTTTTTTATAATTTTACAGTAGAAGCGTTTGAAAGTTTTTATTTACATAATACTTCCCATGCAGTAGCACACGTTTATTATTGAATTTTTACAAAACTATTGGATCTAATGAAACCAAATTTGAATATACGATACTTCAGCATAGATTATTTCAAAATTAGGCAAAAAATGAATTTTTGAAAAAATGTTACATAAGACCTTCATCCACTAATGTCTTCATTTGTGTTGAATAGAGAATTTTCTCTAAGAAAAAATATACCATTATTAAATTTTATTTAACGTGGGTATGGAAAATATTAAAAATTTGTTTGTATTATTTCAATAAATAAACTTTTTTTACTAATTTATAAACGATCGATTTATTAATAACTGAACTAATAGTGTATCGGTAAAAAAATTGAAATTAAAATTGTTATTATAGTTCGCCGATCATGCAAGAAACGTATTTATTTATATATTATTGTTTATTATGGCCACATATGTAATGTTAAAAACAAATTTACCAAGTAGGGGAGAGATGTGTCAATAGTAATAGTAAAAAAAAAAATTAGTGTCTATAACACATAACTCTCTAACACAGTGGTGGACGGACTTACTAGCAGGCTGAGTAGGCTGGAGCCTAGAGCGGCAAATTTTAGGGGCGGCAAATTTGAGCTAAAAGGATGGCAAAATTTAGAATTCTTTTTTTTTCGCTCGTCACTTGCTCGACGAAGTGTTAAAAATTTATGGAATTTTAGCTTTCTGGGATAAAGCAGGGGCGGCATTTTTCACGGAGCCTAGAGCGGCACTTAGGGAAAATTCGCCACTACTCTAACATAATTGTATTTACAAAGGATTTTTGGTGATGTTGTATATTAACCCTAGAATCATACGTACTCGTCAAAACGACGAACAAACTTCTCTACCTGCTCCAATACTGTGACTTGTCGGTACCTGCTCGTTGTGAAACTTCTGTTATCTAATTTATTTGTTATTATAACACATAAGACATATAAATTTTGTTTATAGCTATTGTCGTTTTTTTTTTATACTGAAATAGTGTGCGTCAAAAGGACGACGATGTATGATTAACCTATATTTTTTTTTAAAGATTTTGTACTCCACATATAAAAGTTTTCCTAATTTTTCTAAAATTTATTAAAGATATGGATGTTATAATTAATTTATTCAATGATTATGATAATGTGAAAGATGATTACAGCTGTTTGACTTATAGAGACGACATAATACTGAAGTTTGAATATATTGAATCGAAAACTAAAGAATGCGTTTCGAATGACTAAATAAAAGATTAACAATTTATTTTGTGGAAAACATTTTAATTTTTATTATTTTTTGAGATCCTATTCGAAAAATTACTAACAAATTTTAGAAAATTTACAAATGTGCCTAATGGGGAAATAACTACATATCTATAGGAATATTTATGACTGAGAAAATTCACATTCTGTAAAGTCACACATGTCCACTGATTCAGAATAGTTAATAAATTAATTATTACAATTGATGTATTTATATATTTTTTAATTTTTATAATGAAAATATGCTTTGATAAAAAGATTAAAAAAATTAATAAATATTTACATTAAGAAATTTTTCCAAATCCAATTTTTTTAAATATTTTGTTCGTTTTTGTAGTATTGTTATGTAAAAAAAATGTTTTTTGCAAATAAACTCTAAAACTCCCCGTAAAAAGTCCATTCGTCGAAACGACGCCGATGTATGATTAACTTGACTCGTAGACCAACGTATGATTCTAGGGTTAAGGAAAGGATTTTTGGAAAGTAATCACCAGTTGTAATTTGAAAAATTATTTTTATTTAATGCGACCTACGTTTTGGGGTTTTTGAAACATCCCCTTCATCAGGCCTTATCAATAAAATAAAATAAAATAAAAATTAACAATGTAGGTTATTATAGAAACAGCAAAAAGAAAAATGTTTTAAAATACTTACAAATAATTTTTTTTTTAAATATCCTTTAACACGTCAATTTTAAGATAAAAGAAATAAAATAGAATTAAAAACTGCACATAATTAGATCAAGACAATAAAATATTCTATAAAAACATGAAAACGAAGTAAAAATTAGTAATTAAAAACAATCAAAATAAAAAATCCTTCTACTAATGACAAATGCAATGTAATTGTGTATGTTTTTAATCTAACATAATTGTGAACTCTAATTGTTACGCAATTTTAGCCTGCCTGACAATATTAGAAACTGATATCTAAATAAAAACTGAGATGAAATGTGAACATTTTTATTGACTTAAATGATGTATTTAAGGTGAATCGATTACAAGAAATTTTCCAAGTTTAGAATTTGAAATTTTAGTATATTATACAGAAAGACATGATGCATTCACTGACACCATTTGAATAATTTTTAACGGCTAGTTTAGAAGAAGTAAATTTTCCAAGTTAGAATTTTTAATGTAGGAGTAAATGCAAAAGTATGATCAGAGGTGGATCAGAGGTATATATTTAAGTAAGTTGTGTCATTAAAAACTAACTTTAAGATTTAAAAAACTGAAAATTATTTTCTTTTATGTTTTCGAATCATTAAAAACTATTTTGTTTAATATTGGACGTTTAGTTATTGTAATAAATGGAAAAACAAAAACTATAAAAATGTCGTTACTTTTAAAATTATTAAAATTAGAAAACTGGATAATAATCAAATAATAATACTGTTACATGTATTATAAAATTTAACTTATTTTTCTACACATAAATTATATTTATTTATAGAGAAAAAAATAGACATTGTAATTCATTTGTCAGTAGTAATCGATTCACCTTAACATCTCTAGAATGATACTCGGAAATTTTTATGCTGTCCATCATGAACCTTTTCGAAAAAAGCGTTTACGTTAAGCCTGCGCCTGCGCCGCCATTTTGTTTTTTAAATTGGAAAAAGCTTTTTTTATGTACCCAAGATCACGTATTATAATACTCTAAAAAGGTTTATGTTTATTGCAATAAAACTTTTTCTGAAATTTCAGATTATAACATCTCGTCAACATTGTGACCACCTGCCTCGTTAAAAAAGTACCCCCCCCCCCATTCCCTCGAACATAGTGTGAACGACACATACTTATAAAACAGACAAAGTGGGGACATTACTTCTTTGGCCAGTATAGTTTGGCTATATATTTGTATCAAATAATAGAATGAAAATTTTTATTGAGAATATCATATTATTGTAACTATTACACATTTAATAGACTATAAGACGTTTTATACTGACACACCTCTCCTCTACAATAATTATTAGTACGCTGATAGCTGACTACTGCCACCTAATGTACCAATCATGTGTATTTATTTTTCAATTTTATGGAAAAAAATAGAGAATAGGATAATTTACATTTATAATGATTTGTAAACAAAACATTTAAAAAAATTACTAATTAAAAAAACAACATGCGATAATATAGTTTATATATTGAAATTGTTTTTAATTCTATGGGTCATAAATTAATTGTATGATTTTTATTTTTTTACAAATATCGTAAATGCACACAATAATGGTGGCGTTCGGGACGAAAATTTTGTTAGCCTAACGTTAGCTAACGGAGCTTTCACCGTTACAAATCAGAGGGCACGCATTCCAAAAATTAACATACATTATATATTAAAACAACAATTTCTAACATGGTGACTCATTATTTTTATTCCATAATTTTTAAATGTGGCTGTACTTCAGAAATTAAGTATTTATACCGTGAAAAACCATTAAAAAATATTTAATGTACATTAATTTTTTGAATCAGAGCCCTCTGCTTTGTAACGGTGAAAGCTCCGTTAGCTAACAAAATCCCGAACGCCACCATTGATATTTGATATCCCAGCTACAGAAAATGATGGCAATTTTATAGCGGTTAAGTGCGCTTTCTATTAGAAATGGTCGCACTCAGAAGAATTTTGGGAGTACCTGAGTAGACCAGTATTAACTATATTATTAACTATAGCCTGACTTACTATTTTCTTTTTTTCACTTTCGCAAAGAAATTGTGCATTATTATTTGCTATTTTTAAACAAAAATTTATATCATTAAAACCGTCGATTAGACTGGAAATACTGTTTTACTGTTTTTCTAAACACATTTAAAAATCTGTTTTAAATGACAGGTCAAAAATCTGTTAAGTGAAACCGGGCTAATTACGACACAACGCTGTACTGCGTCAATAATTCCGAATAAAGTTTACACTATAAAGTATACAAAAATAGCTCGTTCTCTGCCTAGGCACCGTAGGTATCGGAACGGTGCGATGTGCTCTATAATACATAACGTACTGTGCAGCAAACACGTGCTAGTTATGGTACCTATCATACCTACTGCGCCTAGACAAAGAGCGCGCTACGATTGTTTATATACTGGTGTATTCACAGAATATTCAGAAACAAACTTCGTATCTCTATACTAGCTTTCTCAATGTGGACAATAGCTTACGTCACAAATGACCTAATTTCTGTCCCACTCCAAACGTACAACATGTTGCAACATAAATCTCGTATCAACGTATGCGTGATGTACGCGTGTGTTTGTATCAACGTCACACTCTGTTTGTTGAAAGAGGGGACTACACTGCATATGTATGCTTGTGTTTCGGTAACTGCATATTACTATATATGTATTCGCTTATTGTTGAAACTGGTTGATAACAATCGATCTGAACACGGCTATAGTTGTTGTGTGACTGACACACTTAAGCGGTATCGAACCACTCACTGGCACACTGCTATCCACAATTTTTTACACATACGCTTACGCTCCTTTCACATTGTACGGTTTTCGCCGTACGGTAAAAAACCGCACGACTTTTTGCCGTGATATTGTTGTTTTCACATTGCACGGTTTTTTGCCGTTGTAAACTGAATATCTTCATTTGATTTACAACATCATACAAGTAGCAAGTGTGATTAAAGTTAATTATATAAATCAGAATAATTAGAAAGTAGGATTATTTATTATCAGACTCTTTGAAGACTTGAAAAATGACGAAAATAAATTTTTCAACTATTTTCGGATGTCTACAGGCTCCTTTAATTAATTTATTGGCGAACTTAACATCAAAACACACAATTTCGAAATTTCATACAATCTATTAAAATACTGGTTATCACATTCAATATTAGTTTCATCCATTTCACAAATAAAATTAATAATTAACATGAAATTCAACAAAATATTGTTAATGCCGTACCTTAAAAAACCGTCTAATGTGAAAGCATCCATTTACTCGTAATTACATACACTAACGCTCCTTTCACATTATACGGTTTTTGCCGTACGGCAAAAAACCGTACGGTCGCATTTTTTTAGTGTAGTGAAGAAGAGCATTGGACCTTTCACATTACACGGTCACGGCAAAATGCCGTTGCCGTGCCGTGTAGCAGCCGTCTCTTGCCACTGGACTTGACGGTTGCCGTACGGCGTTTTTAGCTCAGTAGTGTATGTAATTAAATGGATGCTTTCACATTAGACGGCTTTTTAACGTACGGCATTAACAATATTTTGTTGAATTTCATGTTAATTATTAATTTTATTTGTGAAATGGATGAAACTAATGTTGAATGTGATAACCAATATTTTAATAGATTGTATGTAATTTCGAAATTGTGTGTTTTGATGTTAAGTTCGTTAAGAAATTAATCAAATGAGTCTGTAAACATCCGAAAATAGTTGAAAAACTTATTTTCGTAATTTTTCAGGTCTTCAAAGAGTGTGATAATAAATAATCCTACTTTCTATTTCCTCTTATTTATAAAATTAACTTTAATGACACTTATTATTTGTATAATGTTGCAAGTCGAATAAAGATATTCAGTTTACAACGGCAAAAAACCGTGCAATGTGAAAGTAACAATATCACGGTAAAAAGCCGTACGGTTTTTTACCGTACGGCGAAAACCGTACAATGTGAAAGGAGCGTAATAGTAAACTAAAAACGCCGTACGGCAACCGTCAAGTCCAGTGACAAGAGATGGCTGCTACATGGCACGGCAACGGCATTTTGCCGTGACCGTGTAATGTGAAAGGTCCTATGCTCTTCTTCACTCCACTGAAAAAATTCGACTGTACGGTTTTTTTGCCGTACTGCAAAAACCGTATAATGTGAAAGGAGCGTTAGGCTTGGGTGTATTAGCTTTCAAACAACGTACCAATTGGCCTTTTCATCAAAATATGGACCTCAAGCCTATACTGACGTGTTAACTGACGTCCGAACAATTAATATTTTCATCCAACTTTTAAACATTAACATAAAAATTTCCTACAGTGACGCCAATGTTTATTTATTTTCAATATCATCCGATTCACAATAAATATCGAACTAAAATCGATACCAACTGTTTTGAACTAAACTACTATAATTAGTAATTATCTACTAATTGGAAAAAATAAATACTTTCCTTACATACTATAATTCACAATATGTTATTAATAACTACAAGTAGGGTAAAAGCCCCCTTTGTGGAACGGTATCTAATTATGAACATTTACATATTAATGAAGTTATTTCTGAAAGAAACGTTTGATAACAAAAATTATTATTAATATAATGATTGTTTTTCAATTTAAAATCACCTCGCATTTAAAGTTTCCTTACTTAATTAAAGAAATAAATATGTAAATGTCAAAACTGTTCCAGTATTAGATACCGTTCCACAAAGGGGGCTTTTACCCTATATCAATTTGAGACATACCAAGCTAATAATTGATGAACAATCTACCCACGGTCCATGATATATATGCGAATACAAGATGATACAAAAAATATTTATGAATGAATGTATCACCGTGTACAAAGTGACGTGAACATATCTTATTGGTTTTCAATCTACTTACGTATTTACAGTCTGATAATAACCACGCTCGTCACTCGTCTATTTTCTGATTTTCAATAATAAATAATTCATACAACATGTTCCAACAATAAAATTTGTGATTGCTCATTACGAAATTATCGTCGAAGTCGGACAGATGCCGGATGAAGTGTTCGTTTTATTACCTGTCCTAAAAAATTCTCTAAACAATTACGTATGAATTATATATGTATATGTACAGTATGTCCTATTCTCATTGGCTTTGCACAAAAATTTTGTCGTTCACGGAACTAGTATAAAATTTTCGAATGATTTTAAGAAGAATTTAACGATTAGCAATTTAAACTAAGAATTATAAGTACTTGCGTCGAGACAAAATAGCAAAATTTTAAAAATATGAAAACGTTTATCATCAGGTGATTAAAGGTTCTTTATTTGAATAACAATTCCCTTATAGCATAAAACAGAAATGTATAATACCTATCAATTAGTGAGGATCATAAGTAATACGTAAGATCAAAAGTCGGTATCCACATAAAGAAAGTCGGCTCGTGGTTATATATATTTTTTGGCGAAAATTAACAACGCAAATATTTTCATATTTTTAATATACCTACATTTTCACAAAGTAAACCTTTCAAAAGCAGAATTTTAGTATTTTTTTCTCCATTATAATTAAAATTTATTCAAATAAAACTTACAGGTAACGTAAAAGCCCCCATTATGGAACGGTATCAAATGCTGGAACAGTTTTGACATTTACATATTAATGAAGTTATTTCTGAAAGAAACGTCTGATAACAAAAATTATTATTAATAGAATGATTGTTTTTCAATTTAAATTCACCTCGCATTTAATGTTTCCTTACTTAATTAAAGAAATAAATATGTAAATGTCAAAACTGTTCCAGTATTAAATACCGTTCCATAATGGGGGCTTTTACATTACCATCTTTTTTTAGAGTACTAATTTTTGTTTAAGTTACGAAAAACAAAAATTTTACACCCAAAGTCCCAAAAAATCTTTTTCGGATGATTTGTGGTGAGCATGTTTTCTCAAAAACTACTTTCATCATGTAAATTCCACGTAAAAAAAGTGCTATAAGAATGTACAGATAAAAATAACATAACTACATAGTTCTTACTAGCTCCTACACTAAATGGAATTTGGGAAATTTAAGGACAGCAGTGCCAAGACGTGGACTGCTTCTACATAATTCATCTGATTTAACCGAAACTGTACCTCTCACCGTTTACGAAATTCAAATGCGGCAATTTTATTAGGAATATCCTGTCCTAATTCACCCTAACCTTGTCTTAAAGTTATTCTTGTTTCAAACATCATGTTAATAATATGATAAAACACGAAATTTAAGATAAGATACAGTAAGCACAGAATCAGTTTCAGAATTTAATAAAAATCTGTTGCGAGTACGAGAAAACTGTGTGCCCCCCTCATTGGCACTATTTTTGTATCTGTACTGTGTTTCATTGTTACGCTCTGTATTGAAATAAAAATTTATTCTACGACCATTTAATTTATGAAATAAATTATTACTCATTGTTTTATTAAATTAATCAAACATTACTTAAATTAATTAAATATTCCGAATACGTTCAGCCAAAAAAAATATCAATATAATAATATACATGGATGTTATTATGGCCAGGCCCGGCGCGTGGGGTCATCTGGAATTGTAAGCCCGGGGCCCAGATTTAAAAAGAGGACCCGGAGAAAAATTTTTAAAAAATGGCTGTGAAACTGTTTCTTCTTAGTTATTTATATATTAGGGAGAAATTCAAATTTTTAAAAAATTTGGATTATCTTCGGAGTTCATAATTTTTTTTCCCGGCTCTGATTATGGCATACATACATACTTACATAACTGTACTAATGCTTTAATTCTAAATTTTTTAACACTGAACTCATTGTAATCCCATTTACATATTTTACAAGATGATTTACAAATTAATATGCTTATAGCTATGTCTGAACTTAATTTAAATTTTTTCCAAACTGTACTTTTTGAGAAAATCAAAAATAAGATTTTGGATTTGACAAAAGATGTATCTTTCTACGAATAAATCTTCATCGTTCCCCCTTCCGCAACCATAAAGAAAAAAAAAAACATTTTTAAATATTTAGAATTGAAACGTTCCTCTCATCATGACATTAATATAAAGTGGTCCTCCAAAAAATTTTATCCGGAACCATTGCTATACAATAATTGAATTGTTACTCAAAAATAAATACAGATATTCCCTAAAATGTAAATATTAAGAATCTGAAAACGCATTAACGTAGATTCAATTGAGAAAAAAAAATATAATAAAACATTAATCAGCATTTCCCAAACTTTTCTCGTCGCGAAACACTTTTCAAGTTTTAAAATTTTTAAGTAACATTCGAGTAAATTTAGATTTTTACAGAATTTATTATGCGAGCGATTTAAACTAATTTATTTTATCATAATAATAGGGCTTTTTATTTTCGTTTTTGAGACTTGTTGTCAACAACAGACTCCACCCACATCTCTATTTTTTACACTTTATTTATTTATAGAAATTATGTGCATTACAATAACATTACATAATACATTTTATATAAGTTGTTATTTTTAAAGTGATAAAATTTTTAATACAGATATTTGTAACATTGGGAATAACAGGTGACCATTGGTTTAGTATTTTTTTTTCAATAATAATCTGGGGAAAATATCAGGGAAAACTGGAAATTTATAAGAATGTATGTACTAAAATTTATTAAAATAGAAACGTAAATAACATTATTTCAAGAAATGTTCCAGTGAATTGATTTTTGAAGATATGTAAAATTTCCAACATACTTCTTTTCATTGCCGAAATAAGACTTCAGTAAGTGTCTTAATAATGTGATTTGAAAGAGGGGTGACAAAATACGGTTTATAAAAAACAGTTGTGATGAAGTAACATATCGTCGACTTAAAAAGAAAAGTGCCTAAGTCCATTTTTAACAAAGTTGAAATTAACCTCTAAATATATTATATCTAGTGGCTAATTTCAACTTTCTTAAAAATGGACTTAGGCACTTTTCTTTTTAAGCCGACGATATATCGAAAATTACTTTCAAACTGTAAAATCAATTTTCAAGTAAAAAAAAGTTTCATAGTTACATGTTTTTTTCTTTCAATTTTTTCACAGAAGGAGACACTCTAACCTCAATTTTATATCTTTTTTTCGCGGAACACTTAGTGACTGTTTCGTGGAAGACAGTTTGAGGAACGCTGCATTAGATAAATGTGAAGTTGTTGATAAGAAGCAATCCACTATCAATTAAATAAATGTACATTTCATTACTGCTTCGAAGAATACTGTCATTTCCCTTTTGTGGAAATATCCGTTTCCTGGAGACGACTGACGATCAAATAACGATCAAATCCATATATCAAATGTATTTCACGACACGATAAGATAAGTATCTTTATATGTCATTTTTGTAACACTTAATGGTTATTATGTCTACACAAACAGGTGATTAAAAAGTCATTTTATACTTAGACTACCGTATCACACGGATCTCAAGTATCTTTATATATAACAATATTATAAGTAACAACGTTTAAACAATTCTATTGCATTCTTCTGCCGTGTCAGACGAATATCATGTATCTTGAGATACAACAATCGCGCGTAACAACGTTTAAAGGATTGTCCTCAATCCCTAGTATATATATAGACAAATTTTTATTTTTATTGTATCACATTCCCTATTTCCTATATTTTCAAATAGTATATTTATACGTTATTAAGGTGAGGTTTACTTGAGCGTCGTTAAAAAAAATCGATTTCTTTTTTACAGAAATTGGTAGCTAATTAAATGTAGAATAATTTCCCAAAGTGATTTTGCTGAAAGTAATTTAAGGGAAGATTTACTTGAGATTTGATCAAAAAATAGATTCTTTTGCCGAAATTGATAGCAAATTATGTGTAGAATATGTTCCCAAAGTGATTTTGCTGAAAATAATTTAAAAAAAAGATTCTTGCACATTAACCGAATCCAGCTTTCTATAAAAAAAAAAAAAAAAAAAATACGTAGTTCACGCAATAATGAGTATTAAATATAAAATTTTGAAAATAAGTTTCTTTATATTTTTATTTTTTTTTATTTATTTATTTATTAATTGACATAAAGTCAAGTTACAAATATTTACAATGAAAATTCTGTACAATTTCTATGTGTTATAACAATTTAACTGTTAAAATTTGAGTTAACTCTAATTAAAATTGTGATTAATAAATAGTACTAGTTTAATTAACAGAAATATTATATATTTATCATATAGACAAGAATAATTTTGTAATAATAGGAGAGTAAACATTCAGGGCGTTATATTTTATGTTTCCTAATTAATAATACTTCAGCAATAAACGAACTAAGTTGATTCAAATCATGTGCAACTTTATTATTAAATAGCTCATATACTTCTGAGTTTGTTTCACACTTTCTAATTTCATGTTTTTGCCTAATGAAATCGCATCCGTTACAATCGATAAAAAAGTGTTCGGGGGTTTCAATCTCATTACATAGCACACAAAGTCTAATGTCTCCTCTTTTGTTTTTTGTTCCAATTTCCCATATCCATGATCCGAGTCGAAAATTAGCCAAAGTTCTTCGGTGATCTTTATTTTCAATTAGTTTCTTTATATATGTATATTTTATAATATCTCGGAACCACATTTTTGGAACTGGTTGACACGTGTGAAAAGTTCACACATCCGCCATTTTTTTTTCTTTCAGCAATTTATTGATATTATAGGTATAGGTGCCGGTACTCTTCATATATTTTATAAATCTTTATTGTTTTTGGATTTCGGTGGTTTATTATTACCGATGCTATGATGTCAACCAACAAAGCATCGGATTTTCGGATTGTCACACTGCACTATCTATAAAATGAACAATTTTTTATATTTTTCCTTGAAAAATTATTTTTTGTATAGTTTAATACTTAATAAATATGTGTACAAAATTTGAAATTGATATTTACTTCCTTTCTTGAGAAAAAAATTCCAGAAAAATACATAATTTTTAAGGACTCTTAAGTAAACCTCCCCTTAAATCAATGCTCCAACGTTGAATCAATAACGCATTAACGCAATATAAAAATCAATTATCTTAGATATTTAATAATGTCTAAGATAATTAAGATCATCTTATATTTTATTCAAATAAAGTTTTCTCAAAACTATCATTTCTAAGATACGTGAAATTGGTGTGACACGATAGCCATAGTGATTATAGTTACAATAAAATTGATGTATTTTAAGAGGGGAGTTCACGCCAGAAACGGCTAATAAACTAATTTTTTTCGAATCTTGTTTTTTGTTTTTATTTTGTTCTGTGGTTCTTTACAAACACGGTGATATATAAAACATGGCCAAAAAAATTTTTTTTCAAGGAGAAAAATATTTATTTTTGAGCCGCTGCACAGCCAAGTTGCTGCTCCTTTGCAGACAACGCTCGCCCTCCCTCGCGATTTGATCAGTAATATTTAGTTTTGGTGTGTACATGAGTTATAGTATGCACTGAGATAATATTCTTTTATTTGTATGCCTTTGTAGACGTTTTAATAAACAGTGAGTAAACCGCTTCTTCTGTTATTATTTTTGTTTTTTACCGTTTCCCGAAAGTTGTGTTTCTTACGACAAAGAAAATCATATCTCTAATTCTAGAAAAGATAGAGACTTATTTTTTTTTATTTTGTTCATAAACATATTGCGCATAAAGTGGAGTATGCTTTTTCCATTTGAACAATTGTAACTATTTTTAAACATTTTTTTTTAAATAAAAAATTGGGTTTTATAATTTTTAGAAGTTTGGGATTACAATTTTTAGTTAATTTTTAAAATTATCTGAAACCCATACTCAGCTTTATGGACAAGTCCTTTAGGAATAAAATAATGAAAAAATATTTAAAAAATATTCATTATTTTTTGAGATATGGTGTTCCTTGTAAACGCTTAAAAACTTTTGAAAAAGGACCCCCTTCCCCCACAGGGAAGAGTAATAAATGTTTCAAAAACAAAATTTTCTATTTGAAACCCTCCCTAATTTGAAAAAAAATTTCAAAAAGCAAAATAATCATAAATAAAAAAGTTGCTTTTTTATTTGAACTCCCCCCTTAACTAATTAGTTACAAGAGATGTACCTTATAATTCGATTGTTGCTGTTTTATTTTCCATATTTTAAAATACCATATATTTATGGTTTAATCCATGGTGGGAGCGCAAAGATTTAAATAATTCAAAAATTTTATCCTCAATTTTAACATCACTTATTCAAACACGAATTTTTTTTTAATTACTGCTTGAAACAATGTGCCCATTAAGAGTGGATGTTGGAATGTACAGACTTCTACTTCGAAAGCTCAGAAATTAAATCACAGATGGATCAACATAAAGATGCGAAAAGTTCAAGAGAGAAAATTAAACCACTAAAATAATTAAAAGATACGTAAAAATTTATTTCAAATTCAAATACACACAAATCTCTTAATTTCAAACACTTTTAAAGTAATTCATAATAGAAATGATAAAAAATGCATTTTAAACCTTTAAAATATAGTCTGTTTCAGAGAAGTAACAACATACAAAAATTTAACATGGGAAAAAATTGTTGGGATTAAAGGAACAATAAATGTAAAAGCTTTTGCTAAATATTACCTGCGTTATTAGATAGTAAGGTTTTTTAAGTATAATTATTCCTTTCAATCGATATATCATGTCACCATGTGTCATGAGTCATGACTGATCTTAAAAACAACCTCAAAAATTTAAACAATGTAAATTTGGATAGAAAAATAGGTAAATAAATTATGCAATAAGCATCTAGTCAAATATAAAATCTGATGTCATAATTTACTGAGAGAAAATTGCGGTTATTCCCACCCGTATGGAAATAATCTCTGGCGAAGCTCTGGAAAAACTCTGACAATTGGAACATTCCCAGATTTGATTGTACTTAAGTATTGAATTTTACGACAATTTGAACAATGTTATTTAACGTTTGGTCCAATAAATGAGTTGACAAAAGTATCCTTTTCTTGTTTTAATTATAATAAACCTAAACTCAATAATATGAAAAACCCTTTTAAGGTTTGAATATTTTTAAACCCGTTACAATGTTTATGAGGAAAAAAAATCTGGGAATGTTCCAATTGTCAGAGTTTTTCCAGAGCTTCGCCAGAGACTATTTCCATACGGGCATTTAAAAATCAAAGTTCGAAAACAAATTCACACCACATGGCGTCAACTTTTGACTCACAAAACTAAGCGAAATTTAGAAAATTTCAGTCAGTTTGTAAAGCGCAATTTCCTTTTAGTAAATTATTGTATGACATTAAATTTCATACTTAATTAGATACTTATTCCGTAATTTATTTCTCCGCACAAACTTTTAAAAATACAATTTAACCTTTCGCTTGAATAATCGCTCCAAAACGCAACATTTGTAGCTACGCCTCTGGATGTAGCTGTAAGTCTAACGAAAATTTTGTAAAGACTACTTTGTGAAAAATAAACAATCAATATTAACTAAATCATGAGTCAAAAGAGAAAAGAAAATAAAGGGATAATAAAGGTCAAATAACATAAAAAACAACAAACTTCGTTTATATTACTTTGAATGCGTGGTCGCATATAACTCAAGGTTCGAAGAACTATTCAGTTCATGTACTTAAAAAGTCAATTTTCCATTGACTTTTTTGCGTCCAGATTTTGCTTCAACAAAATATGGACACCTTTTAACCAAATCTGTATCATTTACCATTTCTGAGATACTGGAAACTTTTTAAGGACAACTGTGTATATTTTGTCGAAAATTATAATTAAAGAGAAATATTAACACTTAAATGTCGAGTAGTTTTACCAGACAAATTATAGTACCACAAATCAGACCTTTTACTACACAATTTGTTAATATACATATTACAAATGTATAGGTACATTTTCCTATTTGCAATTATAAATACACCAAAAGTCCGAAATCGGAATTCTGCCTGATTTTTAGCTCATGAACAAAATTCCCGAATATACTTAATCTAGGATTAAAATGAGAAAAGTAGGTGCTATCAAAGATAAGTTCCAAATTTTTGCACAACTAAATATTGAAAAAAGTGTTTTTAAATTTTTATTTTATACACAAATTTGTATTTCATAAAATATCGGAATAATTTTGAAACATATTCTACGCTAATTTGAGCAAACAATTCCCAACTTTTAAGTGTTAAGATAACATTTTATAGCAACAACTGAAAATTATTTTGCCACCCTGTACATAGCAAACAGAGATTTATGACACCTGTATTAGGTAATAATCACAGCATTGCGATTCTATCACTACTCTAACAATCAAACTTCATACTATGTTATTTCCCTTTAAAAAAAAAATTAAATTGCCTATTTACATGCAAAACTTGGACATAACACTCTAACTGCTTACTACTTACAATCAAAAACAAAAGCTACCAAAAAATTAATTTCACGAAAATTTAAAAAACAGAACAAAAACAGTTTTTAGAAACAAAGACAAATCGAATACATACAAACATTTAAAACAAAACCAAAAATTTGAAAAAATATTCTACAAATTTTGTTAAAAAACAACAATCACATTTTGTTTCGAGTAAAAAAAGTTATCTAACGAAAACAAGATTTAATACTGACGATGTTACTTTTTTACTGGCTACACATTCACCTTCGATAGCGTCAAAACGTCCCCGTGTAGTTCAGCAAAAAGCTGTAAGTACTACACAGCCACTACAGACAGCGACCGTTACACTACACTAGATGGAATACTACCACGATATCTATGCGTTCAGATACATATAGTATGGAAGCAAGGCGCGCGCCGGGACGCTATGATGATTATACCTCTTGCTGTGACTATGTTGTTCATTTACTCCAGCAGTTTGTATTAAAAATTTTTCACTTATATGTTTGTACATACATATATATAGCGCAAACACTCCCAAAATCTGCTTTTAGCGAATTTTCGAATCGAAAATTCAGCTATCATAGCCACTGTCATGTGCAACTTGAGCCCAGGACTATGATAGAAATTTGTTTTGAGGTCCCTACACGGAGAGAAAATTCTTATAAAAATTACTGTGCTCATACTACAATCGACGTGTAACAAGCGAACATATCCAATTTTTGTACGGTAAAATTATAAAAATTATAGTTATATTATTGTAATTTTTATAATTTTACCATACAAAAATTGGATATGTTCGCATGTTACACGTCGATTGTAGTATGAGTACAGTAATTTTTATAGGAATTTTCTCTCCGTGTAGAAACCGAAAATGACATTCGCTAAAATTTATATATGTGTGTACACATATGTATTCGCACGATAACTCTCGAACAAAATATCCTATTATTACAAAATTAAGTGAAAACATTGGAAGTCCAAAAATCTTGAATGAGTGCTTCAACCAGACACGTCCTATACCCAAAACCTCAAAAAATTAAACTTTTTGCAAAAATTTGTTAAAATTTAAATTTTTTGTTCCATGGCAAAGAGCGAGAAAAAATCACATAAGATACGTTTTGAACCATTGTCCTATGTAAATGAGTTTTCGAGAAAAAATGATTTTTGTGAATAGTTTTTGTAAATTCGTAATGTTATGCAAGATACTGCGACAGGGGTTCTATATAATAATATGTATATTCAGGGCCAGATTTACCCTAAGTGCCACTCTGAGGCTCCGTGAAAAATGACGTCCAATCCATGAAAAATATCGAACTAATATAAGTCACATTTTTAAATTTTTTCTTTAAAAAACTAACTGACGAGCAAAAAAAGCTTTTTTCTGACCTCTTACCGACAACTATGGCTCTTAATTGAAGTTGAAATTCCTTGGACGTTGGAAGTCCAACAATTTTCGACGATTTCGTTAGCCGAACACGTCCAATGCCAGGATCCTCAAAAAAATTAAGTTTAATTTAGTGTAAAAAATTTTCTTACACCCTGGCAAAAAATAAAAACATGAATAACATAAAATACGTTTTAGAACCATTATCCCATGTGAGCGGGTTTAACCGAAAATTCGCTATGTTATGCAGAATGCTGCGACAGGGGTATTTTTATCTATATACACATTGTATTATATCTATGTTGGTAAAGATTGGTTTAGCAGCGGCTATCTATGTAGTGTTGACAATCACACTAACACTAGTGTATGTAATTTCCGATTTTTCTCATATGTATTATATTATTATCCTAGGGTGTTTTAAGGATATCGATAGAAGTGAAAATGTTTACCGATAAAATAGAAAATGCTATAATTGTGGTGGCTGTTTAAAGATGAGGAAGGAGTCGGACCCACCTAAATGCCAAAATAATTATCTTTACTAAATTGATTAACAATAAAAATTCTGAAAGTACGTACTTCTTATTAAAAATTAAATAAAAATTGACCAAGAACAAATCGGGCTCGCACAATTAAGGTTCCATATAATGAAGAGTCAATACACCAAATTAAACTTTTTTTTTATTTATGTATAATTGTATATATTTAAATCTTATATCTAAAGGATATAGCCGGATAAGTATAGGTGAATCCGGAAGCGAATTATTTTAATAAGTATATTAGCGGTATGGTAAGGCTGTAAGTAATTGATATCTACAATTTTGGCGGCCAAATCTAAATAGTTATGGAGATAACTAAAGAAATTTAAAAAAATACAAAAATTTTTTTCTTGGTAACTACTCAACATAGGAAAATAATTCCAAATCCACATGACGGCAAACACTCTCAAGAATATTAGATATATTTATTACCCTATCAGTCCTCGTTATTAAGGATAATAACAAGGATAATATGCGATCCAATGTTATTTTTATAGGGTTACAATTGAGCGACCACTTCAAAAAAAATTCAGCAACTGTGCCCTAATGCACATAATTACTGCACCAAATCAAAATTCAAGGAGTAAAACATGATAAAAAAAAATATTTTTCATTTCAAATCTGCTGAGCCGCTAAGGTTTTAAAAGCGAAAAAAAGGCATATTTTCATGATTTTTTTTTTTTTTTTTGGAGATATGAATAATGTTGGCTTATTTATTTCATATACACGTTATAGTATAACATCTGAAGTATCTTTGAAAAAATTATCAATTACAAATATCGATAAATAAGTCCGTGACAGCGAATTTCCGGAGGCGCCTCGAGAAAAAGTTGTTTTGCGGTGAACATCATAACTTGGTACCGGATCATCCGAGACAAAAAAATCGAAATGCGTTTAAAATGCGATATGTTTCCCTAAGGAGTCAGGAAGAGTTTTTTGTATTTTTTCGATTTTTTAATTTTGGCAGCATTTTGAAGTGAAAAACGCAATTTTTGCTAAAAATTTCGGTTAATTTGTTATTATAAACTGGAAAAAAATAGCAAAAAAAAAAAAAACTCGACCTGATTACCTGTTGATTTATGTGTAGAAACAGTGTACAAAATTTCAACAAAATTGGTGAAGTAGATTTTGAGTTATGATGTTCACGAACTTCAAAAATGTTGTTTGCGGGAAAATGGATTTAAAGTTTTTTATACTCAAAAATCCAAAACTAGGCACCAATAAAATGATATAATTTTTTATACTTACGCGGGTAATTATAGTAAGTATTTGTTTTGTATAAGATTTCTAAGTATAAAATTAAAGTAATTTTTATACTTACCAGGTAGGCGCGTCGCGCAGCTACCAGGCAGGTATAAAAATCGAGCATGAGGGCCGGTCGCTTGAAACGCTGTATCTTCATTAATTTTGCTCGGATTTACTTGAAATTTTGACACAACACGCTCGACATGTTGTTCATTCAGAAAAAAATTTTAAAAAAAAATGCAAAAAAAAAGTTTAAAAACCTTACCCCCCTTAAAATTGTGAGGTTTTGAGCGTTTTGAGTTATGTATTTTCGATGAAACTTTTTTTATGCGGTTCCGATCTACCGCAAAAGTTTTTTTACAATCTGGACCGAACTAATTTTTTTATAGCTATTTATGATATTTTTAAATATAGTTTTTTGTACGATTTTTTTATGCGGTCCCTATCCACCGTATAAAAAAAGGATCAACTGTATTAGTCTGCAGTTACTCTTTTTTTTAATAAGTCCTTCAATCCTGAAAACATCGTTCTAGGAATAAATAGCAATGATGGAAGAGACATTATCAATGTATTCACCCTTGAAAGAGTGTATACGAATAACCGAAGACCAATCAATCCCGAGAACTCATTAATATTCTAGTATTTAAAATTATTTTCATTTTTAACAAAGAGTTAGCTGTTTTCAGTACGCACGTTTTTATCAAAATTTGTTTGAGAACCCCATTCTATGTGTTATGAGCTTACTGCCAACAAGTGACCAACCACAAAATTTACTTGAAAAAAAAAAATTTTCTGAAAATTTGTTATACAAATTTTGTTAGTACTATTATTCCTATTATAGGTGAACTCACGAACGCATAGTGGTCAATTCGCTAGTAAAGCTATTTGAGGTAGGCTATTCAGTTGTTTACAGTTAGTTATTGATTAAAAATAGATGGTTTGGTTTCAACAATTATCCTTGGAGATTTAATTAAATGCAACACCACACTCTAGTAAACACCTAGTAAAGCACTGAAGGATGGAATTAACTAAAATAAATATTTTGTAGCTCTGTGATACCATCTACAAGTAATTTTGTTTGTAAAGATTAAACTTTCCATGTAAAATTAATTAAACCTGCAAAGAACAAAATAATAATATTTTCTTTGTTATTTTTAAATCAATTTCCAAAAATTTGAGCTCTTTCGATTTTCTTACATGGGTTTATACTTAAATTCTTAATTACATAATTTACCGATTAAAAAAATATGAAAAGCGTAGAGACTGGTTGTAGCATTATAAATACACTAGTAACCAGAGGCGAATCTAAAAGGGGGCGATAGGGGATATCGTCCCTCCCCTAAGACTTTCAAAAATTCAATCGTCCTTGAAGTCAATGGGAGAACAGATTATTACCTTTTTTGATGGAAACCGCAAAAGTTTAGATGTAAGAGTGTTTAGATTTATAGTTTTGGAAAAATACAACTCGGGTAAAATTTGAATTCGTATAATGAACTGGCCAAATACAATTTTTTTGCCAATAAATCATTTCATGTTGTTTTAATCGTCATATTTACATATCATCGCCCCCTGGATAATAAGTTTCTGGATCCATCCCTGCTTGCGACATGGTAAGAAAGGGGTTAAGTACACTCGAATGAGGAACAAATATACCTAAAAATAAAACTGTTCCTCGTTCATTTGCCCTTGTAATATTTTTCTATGAAACATATTCATTGCATGTATCCATTTGCACTACGTTTGCCCATCCCAATCAACTTGATATTTTCCTCTAACATGACATTTTCACACATAAACGATTTTCACATAAAAATGTTAACAACATAGCTCACATACACACATATACATACAGGATGATTTCATCAAATCTAACCTCAATTCATTGTCACATAATATTACATAGCTTTTGGTACCTGTGGAAGTGTCGATGTTTGACATTTTCATTTTTATGAAAAGGTTACAATTTTACTTTTCAAAGAATACAAAGAGGTATCGATACATTTTTACGATGCTATAAAAAATGTTTTAATGGAACCGATTTAAACGACATAAATAATTAAATGTTTATGTCAAGATTATAAAATTTAATTAATTAGTAAAAGATATAAAATGTAACATTTTCAAACTTTCTCTATCCTTTATAACAACTGTTTAACCAGTTACTTATTGTAAATGACAAGACAGAATCTTTATCCCCCAAAGAATCTTAAAAATTTTCAACACTATGGCTGACGAGCATCAGCCAGGATATTTTGTAACTAACTTAGTATTATACTAAAAGAGTGAAAAATTGACGACTTCAATTACTTTCTATACTAATGTAGTATTTTCAGTTGTGGAGTATTTTACTAAAGAAGTATTTTCTCTTGAGAGTAAACGATTGCTGGTGTGCACCACTCTGGAGTATTATACTAAAGTAGTAAGTAAGAGAGTAAACAAAGCCAAAATATACTCCTACCCACTAGCAGGAGTACATGTAAAAGAGTATCTTTAAAAAACATTGGTGACCTGCATTTTTGTGCCTTCCTTTCGGCTTATTTTCGTAATTGAACATTTTTAGGGGTTTTTAATTAGATATTGTTAATATGGTAATAAAATGATATTAAATCAGTTTCCGATTATTAGGGGGCAAATTAATTAGGCTGAATGTGAAAACCCAGCCGCTGCATTCGTACCTATATATTTCTTCTTCTAAATAATTTTTAAACACAATAAAGTCAAGTAGAAAAAAAAAATGATTAAAAAGTAAAGCAGTCAGAGGCATCAGACATTTCTGTTTAACTTGGTACAATTATTATTTATTCATTTTTATTTTTCTCTATTTCATCTTGTTTCCATCTTTTTAGTTTGCTTTTTACGCAGTCTGGTTTTTTGATTCATTTAATTAACTTTTTTATGACTAAATTATTTTTCAGTTTAATTTTTGGATTAACCATGATTTTAATTTGTCCGTCCTTGTTCTCTCCACTACTGTACCGAGTTATCGGTGTTGACTGTATTTTGACAATATGGATGGTGTTTTTAATGAAGATAATAAGTCTGAGTCTATAGTACGAACTGCTCAAAATAGAAAAGACAGGCGCATATATAAACAAGCTTTTTTATTTGGGGGGAGGGGGGATGCGTACCATATTGAAAAATGAAAGAGTTAAAAATTTTTTATTAATTGTCAAAGTTTTTAGAAAAAAAGAAACTAAGAAACTAAAAATTTGTTCTCTGAAGATTTTTGCTTATAGTGGATGCCACCCAAATCATTATTTTTATCTTTTTCTGATAAAATTTTTATGTTACATCACACATTTCTAATAACTAAAAGCGTATTTGGAGAAAACTAAAGTAGTTGAAGCTAAAGAAGTATTTTGTGAATGAGCTCTCGGAGCAAAACTAATGTAGTAAAATACTAAAGTAGTATAATACTTCTTTAGTTCTAACTAAAGTAGTTTACAAAACTAAAGTAGTAAATTTCTCTGATTTAGTGCTTATCAGCCTATATGTACCTATTTACTGAGGGAAGTACCTATCATATATTCTTGTACACACAACTATCTTCAATTTAGGTAAGTAATTGAACTTTCTAGAGTAACTAAGGAATATCTATAGACAATGTATAATTGTCCGGAAGAGGAACATTCGACTACACACCTCCTCAGTCACTATTTGAGGTAGTGATGAGCAAAATCAGTTTTGATTTTTCAATTTTGTCTCGATCTTGCATTCTTTGCAAAACCAAGCTCAAGCCCCACAATGCATAATCTAGCAAAATCAGTACCAAGATTATAAATATTGTTACAAGACTCAAGTGAACAACATCAAAGAAAAAATGGGAGAGGCCAAGACTGAACTTTATAAGACTATGCACGTACGTGTACCAACAAATCCAGCACTAATATTCTTCAAGGGCCTTTTATACGGTCATAATAGTTCTCAGTTCAGTTTCAGTTTTGTTACAGCCGACTGTAACAAGTGTTAATACCATGGACGGCGGGGATGAAAATCAGGAAGAAATAGGAGATACATATCCTTATTCATTCGTAAATAATTCAACCAATCATGGTTCTAAGCGAAGTTCCTTCATTAAATTTATTTGCGACAGTGAACTTCTTTTAAGAAGCCAAGCTTTACTCCACTAACTTCTTTCTTCCGCTCTTTCTTCAGCACCAAAGCTAACGCTATTGCAGTGAAATAGTCTTCATCCATGAGTTATTATTATATTAGCACTTTTAAACTAGTATAAGAATATAAGTTGAAGACTTTTAAAGCGAAACACTTTGTTTAGGGCAACTCAGATTATACAAAGAACTGAAACGACTGAGAACAGTGCGAACTGAACGGACCGTGTAAAAACAAACCTTCTTCCGAACTGAAACGAAACGAGAACGGAAACTGAAACTGAACTGAGAACTGATATGACCGTCTAAAAGGCGCCTAAAACAAGAACAAATTCAAACTAATCTCTATCAAATTTGAAAAAAAAAAAAACTGAGATCACTAAATTAGAGAAAATACTTCATGACTTATAACTCATTTACCCCGAAATGATAAGCAGTAAGATAGATTGCCTAAATAGGTTACTTTACGTACTTACCACGCTATTGTATTTTTCTGTCCTGCTTATGTATTCTACTTACTCTACCTTACCGCCTCGATTTGAACAAACGATATTAGAATTATCTCCTAGGACAGACAACAACCGAATCATCCACCGTTATAATAAAGACATAAATCAATGAAATAATTCAGTTAAACTTGTTATCAGTTTCAAAAACGTACATTAAATAATTTTCTCAAATTATAAAAAAATACTCATAGGCCCTAAGTGAGCGCTATGATCAGCCAGGGAAGAAACAGAAAAGGGCTTTAAGAATGTTCCGTTACATAAGATACAATTTAAACGGATTCTGTATTGAATTATAAATGAAGAACTGTGTCCCACCTATTTTAGAAATACAATAAACCGGAGATTCCCAAAAAGTGCGCCGCGACGCCCAAGGGAACCGCAGTTATCTCACTAAAGCACGAAAAATGAGGTTCATAGCATAGGTTTGTGGCATAAAATGTATTCTAACATATCTGGATTGAGTCTCATATTGGTTCGTATTAAGAGCGCCACAGGAAATGATCTGTACATTAAAGGAACCGTAGGTCTAAAAAGTTTGGGAACCCCTGCTATAAACGATATCAGAACAAACTCGTCGTATGCGAGCCTGCAATAAAATAAATTGAAATGATTGAAATGTAGTCTTGAAACGATACGCAGCTGTTTTCATTAGTTATCTAATACTTACCTACATACTGAATGATTAAATTTTATTTCCGGCCTTTTATTTACATAGATTCACTTTTTATTACTTTTTTAATGAAACAATTTCAATAAAAAAAAATGCAAATTATTGTTCAATTTCAAATTATTTTTTGCATGGAATAGATTTTTCTCCCCTATTAACCTAATTTTTACTACATAAAAATTTAACTTGTCGAAAAACGGTAAACTAACGATAAGTTTATTTTAAAAGATTCCCGTCGAAAATTTTTCCTCGTCTTGAATTATCACCACATGTGATTGATTTTTCATGAAAACATCTGTTACCCAGATATGATATAATATTTTATTAATAGTAAAAATATGAAAACAAAATTTACTAATATTTTATGTGTTGTGTAAGTAATGTAAGCATGTAGTGTAGGTCAAACCGTAACTAAACATAGAATAAAACTAAAAATAGAGGCCACGATTATTTTATTTTCCCTTTGATAACATAAAAAATTGACGACATTATTGACAGTGAGAGAAACAAAATCGGTCTTTTATAAGATCAATATACAACATTTGGCTTTTCCACAGTGGCGTAGCGTGCCTTGGAGGGGCCCTGTATCAAAATTAGTTGGGGGCCCAAATGAAGGGTAAAGATTTCTCACAAAAGAAACAAAAATGCTTGCATTAAATTAAAATAAATATTTATTGATTATAAGTTATCGCTTCCTCCTAGAAATTGAGCTAGCCAAACAATTCAAATTAAATATACACTTTTCTTGCCTTTTTTCGGCAAATTGATTTATTAAATCATCTATAGCTGAAGACGGTTTCAGTTTTTTTTTTTTTAAATTTCTGCCTCTATAGACAATAGTGACAAGTCTGATAGCCGTTCCCGCCCCCATCGAAGTCCTTAGGTAATTTTTTATCAGTTTTAATTTTGAAAAACTTCTTTCAGCTGTTGCGGTTGTAAGTGGAAGGGTCAAGAATAAAAAGCATGCTGTTATTACCTCCGGAAAACTGGATGCAAGGCTATTGAATTTTATCAGCAATAATTCCATGAGCTCCTTAATGGAATGAATTTTTTGAATTTCAGATTTTAAGCATGTTTTCAGAGCAATTAATTGTTCATAAAGATTATTAACTGAGATGTCTTTACTGTATTTAGCCGACAGTTTTCCGGAAGCGTTTTTATCACTTCGTTTGAAGAAGATAGGAGTTTCTCCGGTTGTAATACTTCGAACATATTACTCAGGTCACAAAGGCTCTGAAATCTGTTTAGTTTGAGAAATTAATATATCTCAACAGCAATAGTATACATTGACTTTGAAATATGATTAGGGGTCTGAAATTCTCTCGTACGACAGTTTTTTTGTATGTTTTTTTCCCGAGAAGCACGAGATTAAGTGACATTGTGGATAACATTTTACTAATTTTTGTTTTGTTAGGGGCCTCGGTAGCCTCTAGCTACGCCCCTGATTTTCCACTACATGCATAATATATACAACCTGTGACCAGAATACCTAATTTTAAGTAAGTATGGTCAAATATTGTCAAAACTATATTTAAAAAGTTTGAATAGTAATTGAAAAATTATCTGTAGGTTATTAGTATTCTACCGTAAACAAGAATTCGTCTTTGTGACGTCACCGAGTACATTCAAACGACTTTAGGTCTACAAAATTGCTAATAAAATTGATAAAAATTTGATGGTTGATGGTACTTATGTTTTTAACTCCTTAAATAATTAAGACAAGTTAACTCGTCCAGAAATATGGCGGTTCAAAATGCTTTGATATGTACCTATTAACTAACTTATTATCTGTGACAAATTTTTCGAAATAGTGTATAAGTAAGTAATGTCCGGTTGTTGTAACGTAGTTTTTATTATAATTTATGTTACTGATTTATACTGATTTATCTTTTGCAAACTGCTAAATTATTTTTTAATGTCTGATTTTTGCTTTATAAAATTTGCTATCTGCTTTTTAATCTTATTTATGGTATGTATCACTGGCAGCAAAAAGTCCGACATTTTAAGACAAAATTTTTTTTTCTATATATTTTGTTAAAGGAATTAACACAGACTACTAAATATTAACGCGTAACGGCTTTTCTGAAATTAGTATTAATCAACCAAAATAGTAAGTAGAATAACCTTGACAGTTCTTATCAGCTTTTTACTAATATAATATTTTGAATTACTCCAAAACATTCAGAAAAAAAATGTGTTAACATTTAAATATTTGAATAATTAAACTAAATTCTTTATTCACTAATAAATTTTTATTTATACTTAAAAGGTGAAGAAATTTAACCCCGTTTAATCAAAGTAAAGGTCATTTAAAAAGTTGATTACCACTTACATTATGAACTGAAGAAACTGATTTTGTACACAAAAACAAAATAACATTTTTTTTTTATACTTTGTACGAACATAATTAAGCAATTAAAAGAAAGTAAACTATAAACTTTCTACAAAAACACATCTTCAAAGATATTTTTCTTTTATCTAGTAAAAGCAGATAATCTTACAGGAAAACTTAAGGTGTGTCAAAAGATTTGAAGACAATAAAGCAGATAAAGGAACTGATAAATGCAAATTGGATGAAAAATTTCGTGTCATTTCCCCATTTACTATAGATAAAATATAAAAGACCAATAAAAAAAACTTGGCGATAATAAGCATCTCATCACGCTATACACAGGTGTGGTGTCTCTTAATAATTTGTGTTGGCACAGTTTTCACAAAACATTAATTTTCATTCTGTCAGAAAAACATACAATTAGATATATACATATATATGTATACACTAAGACGTCAAAAATGTTGGAACATTATAATACAGTGGAACTCGAAAAATGCAACAAAATGTTCCCTTCCTGCTGAGTTGCAGTTCTTGGAGTTCTTGTGAAGGTCCAAAGAAAATATATTTTGACGTAACTTGTTATAATACAATTTTCAAGGTTAATTGCACTATGATGCTGAATATCTGAATTAATAATTATCCCAAGCTACTTACTAAATAAAATTACATCTAAAAATTATAAAATAAGTATTATAAAGTTTTTTTTAAAAAAAAAAGTAATAATAATACCACTAATACGTCGTAATATTATATTATTTTAATAATTATGAATATTAACGTAATAAATTGCAATAAAATACTTCAACAATGTATAGCAATGACAACAGTCCGACTAAAACATGTAATTATAACAATATATAGGTGAATTACATATACACATAAGTCATAACTAAGTGTGAGGGCAGACCGGTACAGCCTACCGGAACGGTAATTAAGAAATTATATTGCATACTTAACATAAGAGTTAAAACTTGACAAACTGACCCAAACACGTATTACATTTTCTTTGTCGAAATTTAAATCAACTTGACTTTAATTGTGTTCAGAAATTATTACTTACTTGAATGTTTGCGTATAAGTCAAGTAGTGCAATATAATTATATGACATCCACTTAGACCGTAAGATGACCGTCTTGATCTGACCCGTCCTTAACTTAAAGATACACCAACCGTCACTGACGAGTAAAGATCCATTTATATCTACAAACACTGAACGTCACAGACACGTGTCGTAACAGACACGACAAATATTGTTTAATGCTTTTCTTATGGGTGTATTCGTATATACCGCACAGACACGGATTGTCTGTATGTATGAATGTGTTCATAAGAAAGGCATTAAAGAATGTTTGTCGTGTCGGCCACGATACGTGTCTGTGACGTTCAGTGTCTGTACAACTTGTCTATGAGACGATGATCTCTGACGCCGTCGTTGCCTTGGTTGCCTTCATTGTGATCTGTCTCTATTTAGCATAATATGTATTCCGTCTGTCTCTTTTTAGCATAACAGTTCGTGTCAATTCTCCTCTTCCCTTCGTCTTGCTATTAGAGATCGTCGTCTCATAGACAAGTAGTAGATATGAATGGGCCTTAAGGGATCTGAGCACACACACATATCTAAGAACGTAGTTCTACGTGTGTCCGCGATGGATAAAGATGCTGCGCAACAATAATAACTTTTATAAATTAATTTAGGCTAGTTCAAACAATAGACATTATAGATGACAATAGGAAAAACGAAATTTGTAAACAATTAAAGTGGTATATCGTCGCTTAAGTTCTAACACCACGTATGTCGAAAATAGCAACTTTTCAGGAAAGTGAAAAAATTGCATAATTTTACATTGACACCATTATAATACCACTTTATTTGTGTATACTTGATAATAGATTTTTAAATATAGAACCTGCTTGTTTCTGATTGACTGAAACAACACGTCTTCCGATTCTCTAGCAAATGGCATCAAAATGTCAAAACCGCCAAAAAATGACCTACATGGTGTTAGAACTTAAGCGACGATATGGTACTGCACAACAATTTTTGCGGAACCTACAGACGTTACAATAGTCACTCATTGCACAATATATATTCACCAAAAATTAAGAAAAAGCGAAAAATTTTGAACATTGTAACTCTCTTTTCAAGAGGCTGCCTTTCAGCCAAGACAATCCGACAATTATTTTGAGAAGGCCATTTGAAAACTTAAAGTGTCTACTTTTTGATGCTGGAGTTCAAAAAATATTTCCCCTACAGAATATTTTATTTGAAGGACACTTGCCGAAAAAAGTTGAATTTTTTCCACTTCGAAGCCGTGCACGTGATGCAAAATTTTTTTTAGAATGAAGTATGCGTAATACCTTTATAGAGCGCAATTTTAGTTTTAATTTCCCTTCTACGCTCAATACTATAGGACTTATTCGTGATCAAATAAAAAATCGTACTTTTGACTTTATTCCTTAATATCTCTGAAAAAGATGATGCTATAACAAATAAAAACAGGGTTATAACTAACACACAAACTATCCTTTTTAAGGATAGTTTGGATAACCATGTCATCACATCAAAATTTTTAAATATACTGTTATTTACAAAAGGAACAGTTGGAGTTCGACATTAAAAAGATAAAATTTTCTGTATCTCTGAAGGCTTGTAGGTACATATATGTTGTGAATTAGCATCTTTGTGTGAGTAAATAAGTTAGTTCTCAAAAGATGATACTTCAAAACTTTTTTTTTTTTAATTAAAAAAATTTAATTAACAAATCAAAGTTAATTAAACATCCAACTGTGTTTACTTTTAATTAATATTACAGGATTAGCCGTTTGTTGGAAGCTATTCATTCTATTCAAAATTGTAGTCAATTATTAATAATCTTTAACGGCATATCACGCGACAATAGATTGGTAATAGATATACCTCAACATAACTACCTCGCGGAACAATAAATGTCATTTTTCATTTTAAATGAAAAAGTAAAATATTAAAAGTATCGATTGAACACAGCTAATCGATTCAAGAAAACAATTTTAACTTCCTATATAAAGAATACATTTTATATACTAATGGAATTCTTTTATTTTAAATTCACCGATAATTGTAACATATAACTATTTAAAATAAAAAATACTAAGAACAAATCCCTTAAAAAGAAAAAAAATTTACTCGTTTGCCGTTCGTCTCTTATATCCTTAAATAATCATTTAAATCGAATTAAAATGATAATAATAATAATTAATTAATTAAATAATTAATTAATTAAAAATATGATCTAAAATGTAATACACTTTTTCCAACTGTTTTCGTTTTTATAACTGAATATATAAATGTAGAACAATATAACGGGTACTTTTTAACAAATTTTTGAGACATTTGGTTTTAGTAACGCTACACCAACATAACTCTCCTGTAAGAAACGAACAGACTAATAACTGAACACTAATTAACTGAACACGCTGAACCGTAATAGACTTAAAATAGACAATAATTTTAATTATTATCAGATTATTAAAATTATACGTTTAACTTATAGTTCAACTGAACCCTATTAGAAAAGAAACAATTTCCACGTACTGGGAAATGTATAACTATGGGAACCGGTGAATTCAAAAAAATAAATACTGCGAGTAAGTTATGGTTTGTCTATTTTCTATTAGACCTTCAACCCCATAAAATTTTTGCTGTTCGATCTACAAAATTCAAATTGACATATTTCTTGAGTCATCCCCATCTTCTTATATCTTGTTTTAATTAAAATTTGACAACTCTAAATTACAAATATTACTACCATTCAACTTTAGCCTACTCGCGGTAGTTCCTCCAGTGGTCACCACGGGGTAGGAACTTAGATAGGCAAAGGTGGAGACACATGTATATGCATGTATCAAAGAATCCCCTTACTCCACCAGGGTAAAATTTGCAACCTCTAGCAGCCTACAAACTGGTACAGTGGGTTTCAGAATAATTATAAATATTTTTATTTATATTACCTACCATTGTTGAATAACAAAGCGCCAAAAAGTAAAATGTCGTTGTAGATATTTAAACAAAATAACCTCAGTAAGAGTTATTCATAGGAAAATTTGTTATTTCTTTTATTTTTTACACAATATGAATAACATTATAGGTCATATTATTGAAGAATCATCAGAGTAAACAACAATATGGCAGAATTTTTTAATTTATCGCTGTAAAATTTAAATTTGGTGTAAGACAGAACTACGTGTCACTTGATTTTTGTCCTGGCAGAAAATTAGTCAGCAATATGAAGCGGCTTGAAGCGCTTAAAGAATTTTTTTCTGCTCGAACAGAGCCATTGTATCATGTATTTAGTATACGAAATTAAAATATTTACTAATGTTTCTGGAACACATTATCTTGTTTTCTACTTGACAGCGTTACGAAAAACGAATTACAACGAATTACGTGGTAAAATTGTTTGACAACATAAGTAATTAAAATATATTCTACAATAATTTTGAAAAAACATCATATTTTTACTAAAAATATTCTAATTTAAATTTAAAACAGATTGATCTCCGATCCCGTAAATTTTTCACGATCTCCGTATCGATTTAGTCTCCAAAGAATCGATTGAAAAAATCGAAGGTCGACTTTCCAAAAATCGATTTTCGATAAAATCTAATCGAGATCGGAAATTGGGAAACCCTAATTTAAATCTTTGCACTCAAGCAAAAAAAAAGTGAGTTGTAAATAGGCTCGTAAGACATGTAAGTAGTACATGACATTTGACAACGACCGACGTTCTTTTTTTGACGGATTCTTTTGACGTTCTAACCTTGTTTCCCCAAAGTTGAATACTAAATGCGCTAAATACGTCCTCAATGCTGTTTTTATTAGTTTTTAATTTTAAAAAGATAATTCAACGTGATTTTGTATTATTTTATTTACAATTTTTCTAATAAATGAATGTGTTTGCAGTTATTAAATAAAATATTCATGTAATGTGAAGTACAAGCAGTCATTACAGTTCAACATTCAGTGTGTCATGCGGTACATGTCTTATGATCCAAGAGACAAAACACCTTTAAATATGGTAGAGTTAATGGACAAACCACCTTGTCATGCTGTACATGTCTTATAAGCGCAAAGAGTTAAATATACTCGTAATATTGTAAGTCCATACACATTTCTAATTACTATCCTTTATTTTTAGGGCAACAAACAGGATTGTTTATCCTAGAATAAGAAAGATTGTTAGTCGGAAACATACGATGACCATTTTTTCGGAGCATTTTTTGTCAAGAAAATAAGTTTTAGTCAGAATTCAACAAATTTTCAACTTTTTTCTACATCTATAGAACGGCGAAAAAATCATATATGGTAAATTTTTTTAATTAGTGCTCGATGTAAACTCGTTTTAGACTTAGAGGGATGTGAAAATATTTAGCTGAACTGCCAGTAGTTTTTTCATCCATCATGAGATGGCAAAAACTAAGATCTATGGAAATGGTTGCAATTTGGAATTGACCGTTTTTATTTGGATAAAGTAAATTATTGTGAAAAAATAAGGATTATATTCAAATAAATATGCCAGTTTGTATCCTGCAGACTAAAACAGCACAAATTTTGTAAATTGTCAAAATCTAATAAACAAACCTTCCTTACTGGCAGTAGTTAATTTTTTTACCAGTAGTTCGCGTATCTAAGGGTGCATTCCTAACGCACCTAGCCAAAGTGTCTTGATCTTACTTTTAAGAACATTTCACTTGTTTTGAAGTGGTTTTGCCTTACTTTTGAAATATTTGTATATTCCTGTCTCACTTTCCATGTTCTTGAGAGAAGGGTGAAGGTATGTATACGATGTATACCGAATAACGTTCGGTGTACATCGTATACATACCTTCACCCTTCTTTCAAGAACATGGATAGTGAGACAGGAATATACAAATATCTCCAAAGTAAGACAAAAGCACTCCAAACAAGTGTAATGTTCTTAAAAGTAAGATCAAGACACTTTGGCTAGGTGCGTTAGGAATGCGCCCTAAGTGATTTTTAACTGATATTGCACAAATAGATCCAAGAGCTTTTTAACGCTTTAAATGATTAAGACGAGTTAACTCGTCCTGCAATATGGCGGCTCAAAATGCTGTTATATGTATATAATCACTGTAGAGTGCCTATAATAAATAGAGTGGTGACATGTGTGCTGAACGCTGATTGATTTCGTCATTTTCTATCCAAAGTTTGCGTAAAATACATTGGAAATAAATTAAATGTTAATAAAAACCATTTAGTTTAACTTAGAAAGAATAAGTAAATTAAAAATTTTTAATTGTTCATTAATTCATAACTTATTAACAATAATTATGTACTCAAAAATATTTACTCAAACATGTAATAATTAATTTTGAAGCTTCCCGCTCTGTTTTGAATAGAAAATGGATGACATGTCACGACTCTATTTATTATAGGGACTCTAATTCACTGGCACAGATGCCGCCATCTGTGACAGATTTTTCGAAATACGGTATAATTCTAAATAATGTTTAATTTTGTCAACATAGTTTAGTATAATTTATATTTTGTAAATTCCTAGGGTTCACTTTTTTGATGTTGCAATCTTTGATTGTTTTTTCTTTTTCTTTTTTTGTAACCTTATCTATTGTACTATTTACCGGCAATAAAAAGTCCGGCATTTTGAGATAAAAAAGTTTTTCCATATGGTTTGTTTAAAAGCGTTAAAAAAATAAATTTAGAAACAGGAATTTATTGATAATATTTTAAGATGTAGAAGATAGGGAATTTGAATTAGAAAAAGTGAAAAAGCATTCATTAAGCTATATTCTTAACAATTAAAATTATTTTTTTTTTTTTTTTTTTAGGAGTCGACAAAGTATAAAAATATTCAAATTGCCGAAAATGTATCGTATTGCCCTACCTATGCAACAAAAGCTATTCGCTTTTTCATCTATACTTGGACGATCCCATGTATAAATTGTAAAAAAAATTATGCAAAGCCGGATTTACATAAGCGCACTTGGGCCACGTGCCCCGGAGTACAATAGGGGCCTCCACAAAATTGAATGAAATCTTAAAATTAAGGAATAAAAGAATCTTTTTTGTTTGCCAACCCAATTTTGGGGGAAAATTTGAAAAATTTCGGAAATTTTCCAAGAGGGCCTCCACAAAAGTACTCAGAGGCCTCCACATGAAAAGGGTTCAGGGGCCACCACATTAAAAATCCCCGGGGCCTTCACAGAGATAAATCCGGCTCTGAATCTATGTATATATTGTAAAAAAGCATTCTTAAATAAGTCGTTTAATTTATCGATATGAAGACGATAATCTTCAGTTTTTATATATTCTTATTGTAAAATAAATTTGTAGTTTAATAAAATTAGGATTACTTCTTTTATAAAGTTTAAAAATGAAAACAAAAGGTTAAAAATTTTTAAAATGGAATAGAGATTATCAAACGATTTTTAAGGTTTCGAACTATTTTTATTATCAATAGTAAGATTTTTTTTATTCGAGAAAATATTTTTAAAAATCGCTATATATTAAAGATATAAATATTAGGGATGTTATGGATATGAAATTTCGGATACGGATATTTAAAAACATTTTTTTCGGTTTCGGTTACGGATATATCATAATATCGGATAATGTTTCAGATACGGTTACGGTTACGGATAATTGCTTTTAGTTAACATTTTTTTTTTAAGAAAACGGGGAGAATTGTACCGAAAAAAGTGAACGCCAAACACGAATAAAAAAAAATCTATCAAAAGAAGTGCAGGTAACCAAAATTTTCTTAGATTTAACTCAGTTTTCCAATGGTAGTTGCCTGTTATTATCCGAAACAAATCCGAAACTTTCATTTTCGAATACGGTTTCGGTTACGGATAATTAATAATTTCGGATATCCGGTAGTTTCGGTTACGATTACGGATATCCATAACATCCCTAATAAAGATACATTTTAAATCAAATTAATTTTTATGGAAAGAATCCATAAATCATTTATTTCGTTGTCATATTTTTGTTATTAAAATGAACAATTTTTGTTTTTAAAATACATTTGTAATTTATTTTCTGCACAGTAATTATGAATTATATGTAATATAAATTTAATCGATTTGAGCGTTACTTTATGGTATTCCATATTTGTTATTATTAGTAAATAAAAACACTTTACCAAATACCACTTTTATTGAATATAAAAACTTTTATGACATGTTTCGGTCAATATAGTCAATCTTTACACGTTTGACAATGGTCGTATTGACCGAAACATGTCATAAGAGTTTTTATATTCAATAAAAGTGGTATTTTGTAAAGTGTTTTATTTACTAATATCATATATGTAATACGTATGTTAGGATTACGTGTTTTAATATTAAAGAATAAAAATGTGTACTCATTTTAAAGAACATGCATATATATCTATATTTTTCAAATAACTTAAAAAAAAATCTATGTAAATTGTAAAACAAAAATGAAACTTAAAAAAAAATGGAAAATGAAACAAAACATAAAAAAAAAGAATAATTTTTCCAAGGACGTTTTCTCAAATATACAAATCGTACAAATTATACAATTTAATTATTGCAATGTTTATATACCATAATTAATGTATTTATTAGAGATGTGCTCGTGAGTACATTTTTACTCACGATCACGCACAGTCACGAATTAGCTTTTGTACTCACGCCCGATCACGAACGAGAAAATTTATTTCTTTTCACACTCACGCACGATCACGAACAAAAAATTTTATGCTTTCACACTCACGCACGATCACGAACAAAAAAAATTTATGCTTTCACACTCACGCACGATCACGAACAAAAAAATTTTATGCTTTCACACTCACGCACGCTTACGAATGAAACATAAAAATCTTTGAAACTAATCGTTGGAATTTTGAATAAAAATCGCTATCGCTTTAACAATCAGTTAAAATTATGGGATAAAATCAGAATACGGTTAATAGGGCTAACATTATTACTGAGATTAATACTGATGCAAATTATATACTATTTAATTTTTTCTGGAAAGTGAGAAAATTTTCAAAATTTTTCATCTAATGATTTATTGTTTAATTTTTGTTCTTATTGTATTTGTATATAAACATGTACATGACATTTCGCACAACCAAACCAAATATGTAGTTTTTTAACAAAATTGTGACAAAATATTTTTTAGTACCTATAAATACATAGAAAATAAATTTTTTTTTAAAATAATGATAATAATAAAACAACTTAAAATATTGAAAAAGATAATATTCCTTTAAGTAACCCCTCTTTATATTATGTCTTCATGACCATATTGTTCAAAACTGACCTTGTTATTTACAATTATACTCAGTGACTGAGACCGTATATCCACACCTCGTGAGAGATGCAGGCTAATTTTAAGAATTTGTTAAAAATTTAAGAAATTATTTAAAAACGGAAGAATTAAAACAACATCATAAACACTGTTGGATATTTCTAATTTGTAAATTATTTTGTATAGTATCTCGGTAAAGAACTGGAATTTGTTAGTAAGGGTTATTGAATTTCTACCTACTTGTGCTTGTAAAAACCAATACATAAAAAAAAAGATTTTTTTATAGTTAAAATATCAAATTGGTTTAGTTAATATTCCCTAAAATTGAAAATAATAAATTATTTAAAAATTTTTTATTCATGGTCTTTAACTTTTCGTGACTCACGAATTATTCACGACAAGAAATTAAATGTCACGATCACGCCCACTCACGCACGATCGTAGAAAATTATTCACGATCACGATGGGTCACGTGTGACCCACCGGGTCACGCGTGAATTCACGATTTTGGCACATCTCTAGTATTTATGGTTTAAAAAGAAAAATGAGTCCAAATGCTTCCATATAATAAATTTCTTTCTTTCTATATAATAAATTGTAATTTTTTCCCTAATATTTTGTGAAATATAAATAATTCTTCAAATTATTTCTGCTCAAATATAAAAAATTATATTTTAAAATTTACTTATTATAATATTTATATAATTATTTAATTATTAGTGATTTATAATGTAATCTGATTATTTTTAAATAAAACTAACATTTAAAAAAAATTGTTTTTTATTTGTTACATTTCATTTGAATCCTATATATTCATAATAAATATATAAAAATATATTTAAATTTCGCGGGCAAAATAAACGTCCTGGCCTGCCGGGAAGTTTATAATTTAGACACTTTAAATGCTTACGTAACGCAATATCAGTACTTAGCACGTAGTCACACACGTAACACCAAGGTAAAAGTCTTACAGATAGGCATCCAACTTTATACCCTGCCTCCTCCGTACCAGGTACAACAAATATACCCTAGTTCTTGTGAGCGCCATATGAATACATGGGAGTTTCCGTAGGCTGGTGGTCACCATGTGGCTAAACAGTAAGCCACGCCTCTGTTTAATTTTACAATACAATCTTGTTATTAAACCTTGTATTGTTATTAGATTTTAAACCTATTAGTACTTGGCTACAAATTATATGACAAGTGACTATTTTAATTTAATCCATAAATTCAGCCGTTAACTTCAAATCTAAAAATAAGTAGAAAATAAATCTAGAAAACTTTTATCCTCTGGCACTACCTACTAAAGCCTACTTTTTTCTAATTTTATATGCACATTGGAAGAAAACAAATGAACCTAAAATATTAAGATGCTTTAATTGTTTTAGATGAAAAGTTTATTTTAGGTTTATTTTAAAAATCGATTATTAGACGACTAATTTTAGAAATACGTGTATATTTAGAAATATTGATACCTATAATCAATAAATCAAAAATTTCATTGGAACTAAACAAAATTTCGTCAATTAATATTCTGATGTTAAAAAATTAGTTATAAAAATGATTAATTGGATCGATTAAAACTAAAATTTAAAAATCTTAAGAAAGTAATCAAATCTACCAATTAGATTCGGTTAATTCGATAATAGGTATAAATCTGTTACTAAAATCAGGTAATTTTATTATTTTTATAATAAGTGTTGAAATAGCTGTTACCTACCCCAGATTAGACCAAACAAAATTTTTATATAAGTATTTATGAAGCAAAAAGCAATTTTAGCAATACCGAAAACCTATATTACAAACCCAAGCAATAAATTTACATTTAAATACAGCAATTTTATAACAATATTTAATTTAATATTAAATATACAAATTAAATATACAATATAAAAGACCTATAACCTAAAAGAAAATTTTACATACCAACTGAAATGAGTAAATTTTCATCATCGGTGCGCGTTTTAAATATCATTAATTTTCACATTAAGTAAAATCACAGAAAAATAATTTAATTTTCTTAAGAAAAATTTAAAATTTTAACATTTTTTTGAAAATCGATTAATTCTAATATAATATGTTGCATGTAGAGGTACATATACGTATAGCTCTTTTTCATGATTATGTAGTCCATAAGAATAGAAAGTTATGTCCTTATGTCTTTACGTCTATTATTAAATTTATGACGATAGAGAAAAATAGGTAATTTAATTAGAAAATATTTTTATGTGGCTTTTTCTTTCATTTTTTAAATACTAATTTTATATCTAATCTGGTTAATATGGTTAATATTGTGCATAGTTGGTAATACTCCAAATTGGTTTTATTTAAAAATAATTAATAAGAGTCGTAACAAACAAAAATTAAAATCAAATTTTTCTTCTCTTATGAACTATTTATGAAATAGCGCATATTATTTTATATTTGTACCAACATGCTTACCTGAAATTGATTTTTTTATGCAGTGTTAAAAAGTAGTAAAACTTAATTAGACCCATTAGACCAATGACTAAATCGGTTTAGTTCTAACTTACTAAATCAATACAATTTACCTTTAAAATGTTTTATTCAATCAAAGTGATTAGGCGTTACAAAGCATATTTTTATGCTTAATTAAATGAAAAACAATATCTTATATTAGCTTATTATACATTCTCCTACCAAAAAATTATAAACGGAATTGAATTATCTTCTATATAACCAACTGTACGCCAAGTCCTGCATCCCAAGCAAAAGATTTTAAACGATGGAAAGCTCTATGATTTAAGGGCAAAAAAAAATTGTCATATCAAATCCGCATGTATCCTAACTCGACGGTATTACATGTTTTTTATATCGATTTTTTTTTAGTTGCCTATTTTAAATTACCGTTCCACCTTCCAATTTTCGGTAAAACCACTTCCCTTCGATAACCAAAATGAATCATCTGTCAGTCAATTCACACATGGTATATTTCAATATTTCTATCAATTCGGCGATTATCCGACCTTCTCAACGAGGTAATCCGGACAGAAAATATAAAGTATACATATTTTGCCTTGGTGGACCCTTCCCAAAATTATAATAGTATAAAGCAGAGATTAAAAGCTTACTTAGATTTATTCTAATGACTAGGTATTTAATGACTTCAGCAATTACATTTTTTTAAAATATCAGTTAAAATAGGGAACACTGAACCAAACAGCTTATCGATTAATAATTAGTTTTAAATGATTGACCATTATTAATTACGTAATTTAATAAGCTGTATTCTGATTAAAATTCAATTAATTTATACACTTAAACAATTTTTGATTAGATTATTTAAAAAAATTAAACCATAAGATTAGATTTCAATTCAACTAATTTGATTCGTAACTGTCTACAATGGAACCTCTGCTAACCGAACAGCAATTTCACGTGAATTTTCTTTTTTAAATCACAATTCCGAAATTTTATACAAAGTTAGTTATTTATAATGCTCCACTTCGATCATTAAAGGACTCAAAATTAGCGATTTTCATATTTCAATGGTAATTTTCGCGTAAAAATGCTGTCCGGTTAACAGAGATCCGACTGTATATATGTATAGCTTTAATATTTTTCAAATAAAAATAAATTTCAGGAAATTTCAATAAAAAAAACTGCAAATTCAACTTTTAAAAATATTTTGTTTATTTTAATTTATTATTGTTTTAAAGAATTTAAAAAAATCAATGTGATCGTTTTAATTAAGGTAATTATAAAAATTGATAGAAAAAAGTGCCCTTTTGCAAGTTAAATGCAATTTTTCATCAATACAAAAAATTATATGTATTCAAAAAATTATATCACACATTTGCAAAATCAACTACTACGAAAAATTACAGTGCTAAAAATTACAATTATTTGGATTTGATTTTCCAAGCTCCTAATTTATACCGTAGCCAAATAAGTGCTAAATCACGTCCCATTTGTATCCAACTCAAAACTGGTGTCACCTTTGATCCTTCAATTTCCGTCCAATTCACAGCTACTTCGGCGATTGGAATATTTAATCGTTGTGCAATATATAGCAGTTCCACATCAAATGCCCTAATAGTATTTTTTTTATTAATAAAAATATTTTTTTTAATTAATATTTCAAATTACCATCTTTCAACGTGCATACTGCGGAAGCAAACGCGAGCAGCTTCGCGAGTCAACAGTTTGAAGCCACACTGTGTATCACGTATACCCTGTACAGCGAAAAACCAAACTAGAAAATGGAATCCATACATAAGGAATGTTCGGAAAATACTACGAGTTGCTATTGCTTCTTCCTCTAGATGAGCTCGTGAACCGATTACAATTGCTTTTTGTGACGCAACTGCTTGGAGATCATCCAAATAGTTTTCTAAAAGTTTCAATTTGCAAATCATATTTTTAGTTTAAGCTGCTACTTAAATTTTTACCATTCACTAATTGTTTTAAATTTTCTTCTAATTTACAAAGATCGGAAAATTTTGTTGCGCCATCGGCATCAGCAAACAATAAAACAGCCCCCCGAGCTGAATACATCCCCTAAACGAATAAAATAAATAAATAAATAAATAAATATGTACATATTTAGTCATAAGCAATAAAAGGTATTTCGATTCTCTCTGTCCTTTTTCATCCATACAGAAAAGAACAAAGGAAACCGAAATGTCGGCAAGACTACGATTAGTACGGCGCTAAGATTTGATGACAGTTCCTTATAAAACTCGACAAAATAAAACGAAAAGCAAGAATAAAATTTTTCAATATCTCGTTTCGTTTTCGAGATATTGAACGTTAAATGGGTCTTTAAATTCGGATATAATATTGTATGTATAGTAAGAGAATATTTATGTAATATTTTGACAATGAGCGTATTCTATTTAGAAAATACAAACGACATTGTGTAACCTAGTTTTTATATCAAAGTCGAAATATACTGTCAGAACTAATTAATAACTAATAAACAAATATGGAATACCATAAAGTAACGCTCAAATCTATTAAAACTAATTAAACTCACCTCACCTTAACTAACCTCGCCACCTAGTTTTTATATCAAAGTCGAAGTATATCGTAAAAACTAAGTTAACCTTTGAATAATTAAGACGAGTTAGCTCGTCCTACAATATGGCGGCTCAAAATGCTGTCGTATGTATATATTCATTAGTACACGTGCCGCCATCTCTGACAATACGATATAATTCTAAATAATGTTCAATTTTATCAACATAGTTTAGTATAATCTATTTTTTTGTAAATTCCTAGGGTTCACTTTTTTAATGTTGAGATCTTTGATTTTTTTCTTTTTCTTTTTTTGTAGCCTTATCTATTGTACTTATCACTTGGCAGTAAAAAGTCCGGCATTTTGAGACAAAAAAATTTTATCATATGGTTTGTTTAAAAGGGTTAACATAACCTTACCAAACCTCACCACCTAGTTTTTGTATTAAAGTTGAAGTATACCATATAATTGTCAAAACTAACTAGTTGTAACTAATATTGTCGAGTGTCTGGTAAAAATTTCAAGTGATTCTGAGCATTCTCATTTTCCCAAAAAATATTAGCTTTTTGTGAAAAAAGAAAGTACAAAAATTAGTGAAATTTGGTTGGCATTACTTTTTCCCTTTGCACTATACACAGTGTCGTTTGTGTTAAATGGAACACGCTCATTGTCAAAATATTACACATACTATAAGTACATACAATATACCTGAATTTAAAGACAAGTTTAATATTCAATATCTCGAAAACGCAGCAAGATATCAAAAAATTTTATTCTTGTTTTTCGTTTTACTTTGTCGAGTTCTATAAGGAACTGTCATCAAATCTTGGTGCCGTACTAATCGTAGTATCCCCGAAATGTCTTGCACTGATCATCAACGCAAATAAAATCAATTTGTTTTTACCAATCTTACAGCTCCTCCCTTTCCACGATTTTTAGTCAATTCCAAAACTCGAACAACATTTGATCCATACTTTTCAACATACTTTTGAGCAACCTCTACTGTTTTATCGCGACTTCCATCGCTCACAATTATCACTTCATAGTTAAAACTTACACCCCGTGTTCCCAAAAATAGTAAACATTCATCAAGCATCGGTGGTACTGTAAAATGGTAATATTACAGTAAAAATACAGTTTTAAATCGCCAAAAATCTTACGTCGATCCTCTTCATTGTATGCCGGTACAATTACACTCAAATGTATCGTCGCTGGATCTTCCAGAGATGGAAATGGTATTCGTTTTTTAGAAACCGGGTCATAGAATGAATCCTCATTTTGTCTTCTTTTAATAACAGGATATGGTTTCGTGATTACAATTATAATAAAACATAGCTAGAGGAATACAATTAGTCTTTTCTTTAAATTAAACTTTTAAAATAAATTTGTTTTCTACTTACTATTATAAAGCTTATTAATACAGATATGGATCCATATAAAAATATGGATAATATTGGTAGATTCATTGTAATTGAATAATTTTAACTAATTCTATAACTAATGCCACGTTCATTGTTTTAAATAAAAATGTTAAAATTGCAAATTATGCGAAAATATACCGATAACCCTACTTGAAGATTATAAAAGTACACATCGTGTAAGTTTATTTGTGGAATAAATTTCGTTTTAAAAAAATTAATTTTTATTTATATTATTACTGAATTAGCGGAATTAGCTAATCGAAAATATTTAATAATAAATGTGTATAATTTCGGTGACGTAAAAATTTAACCTTGTCTTGTCGAATACAAAATTACAAAAGTTTCACGTCTTTCACGCTATGATAACGTAACCTATTTAACCAAAAAATACACTTTTAACTTAATTTTAAGCTAGACTAAATTATTTTAGTATCAATTATAGAGATGATGAAATTCGCCGAAGTAAGAACTAAAACAAATATTCCTGGTTAAATGCAAATTTCATTGTTTTTTCTGATTTTAGTTAACCGGTGACGAACAAACTGGAGAGAAATCAAGAACGTTTATTTTTGAAAATGAGGGACACACTTTAGGAAATATATTACGATGTATTATTTCAAGCTAGTAAGTTACATTAACAACCTAAATTTTTAGTTTAGTACCTATAAATGTATTTGATTATCTTTTAGTCCCGAGGTCCAATTTTGTGGATACACAGTGCCACATCCAGCTGAAACCAAAATGCATTTTCGAATTCAGACTTACAATTCAAGAGCGGTGGATATTTTGAAAAGGGGATTGGAGGATTTGATTCAGTTATGTGATCATACGATGGAAGTAGTGCAAAATGAAGTAGATCAATATAAAGAGACGCATCAGTAAAATTGTTGTTATATATTTTCGAAATTTTTTGTAATATATTTATTTATTTTTATAAGAAAGCGAGTTTATTATTCTTTAGCCTAGTCGCACAAGTCCCGATTAATCAATTTTTTAAATCGTAAGCTTAGAGAAAATTTGTATTTTGTAAACTAATTAACAACATAAATTTTGTGAATAAATTGTCAAAATTTAATAAACAAACCTTGCCTACTGGCAATAGTTATTTTTTTGACCACTAGTTCGCATATCCGAGTTTTACGATTCATTCCCAACTGACGACGCTAAAATTCTCACTCGCGCCTCTGGTGGTAAAATTAGGATTAGTATCAAGTAAAAATATACGTAATACCTGGTAATACGTATGCGTTTAATTGGTGATATTAATTTCTAGTAATTCGCACATAACTTCTATCATGTGTATAATACATATTTCTATCGAAAATTAAACGTATATAAAAATTTTTACTTGATATAGCTTCTAATTTAAAAAACCAAGAGCGCTCGTGTAATCTTTGCGTCGCCAACAAAACAAGTTGAAATAATACGAAAAAACTTTTTAAAGAGTAACTTTTAATATTCTAAAACTATTTACATACGAAACAAAATACAGTAAAAATACTAAATTCGATACAAAAACAAATTAGAAAATTCTATCATCTTCTTCGACTCTTTTCGAACTACTTACTTCCCCAACAATATCGATAGAATTAATTCGTAACATTGTTTGCTGGACTCGATAAACTAAAAAATATACATTTTTGTGAGAACATTGGTGCATTAAAACAATTTATAAAAATACTTACAGTTTATACGCATATACTGTTTCCTTTTCTTTTTACGAAAGTGTGTTTTAGTGTGCGATATGGTTTTTTCGATTACCGTAGCTGAAATCTGAACTAAATTCGGTTTTAAAATTGGTCGACCAATTAATGTAAAATCAGCTGCACCGACAAGTAATATTTTATCTAAACTGATCTCATCACCAACGTTTGGTGGCCAATATCCTTCGATAATTATGATATCGCCGGTGGTGATTTTGAACTGCTTCCCGGCAATTTGGACGACAGCGAACAAACGGCCTTCTTGATGTTTTACTAGTTGTTCGTTTATGTTGTTTATAACTTCTAAAAAATAGATTGTGATTGTTAAACAAAAATATTAATTTAATTATACTTTTTCTGTAATCAATCCGTAAGTAAACAACTAAACTGTCACACAAATAATTTTATCTACGACTACCATGAAATTGCTTGTTTATTGTACAAAATATTATCTAGGTAAGCTATGTTTTACATACAGCTCTATAAAAAATGGCTCTTTACACACACGTATGCGTAAAATACCACAGCTTACTACACTTTTATTCATACCATATGTTGTATAATATATTAAAATCTGTACAAAAATTTTACATAGCAACTGAATGTTTATATTTGTTTTTAATAAGTTTATTGTGAATTTCATGTTAGTCGTAGATAAAGTATAGTATGTAACTCGATTGTAAGGCATATTCCACACTCGTGCAATTATCCACTCGCCGCTACCCGGCTCTTGCGTAACTTTTTCACTCAAGTGTAATATGCAACTTACAACCTCAATCACGTAATATACTATTTTCTGATACTATTCAATGAAACAGTCCTAAAAGTAGGTAAACCTTCCGACTAATTTCGAAAATGTTTATTCATTTCTGTAGAACCGAATAAATACAGAATTGATACCGGATAACTGGACTATTATTTTTGTATGGTGTTTTCCATTTTCAAATGGCGAAAATAACTGTTAAGTTGGGTACATTAATCTTTTAATATAAATAAATAAATAAAATATTATCAATTATTTCAGCATCTTATGACTCCAGAAAAAATATTGCACGCAACACATCCTGAAGTCGTTTTACTGGAGGCGCAGACTTTTACAACGGACTTGTAAATTCTGTTTATTCGTCCAGTAAAACATCCCAGACTTTTACGTACTTAGTCATTTTACAAACCTTTCGTAATTTTTTCATCTTCGGTTACATTTTGCAAAGTTGGTTGAGTAGACTTGGTCAAGTTATACAATTGTTTATTAAAATGTATATTACGAGATTGAAAACGATTATTGTCTCTCAACAAAGTCAAGAAGGATTTTTGAACTTGGACACTGGGTTGCTTTATACATAATCTTGAAAAATTAATTATCAGTTGACGAGTTAGCGAAAGCGACATTGTAAAAGAATCCACACTATTTTTTGAAACCTAATTTTTCTTTTGTCTTATATTTTTTGAATTTTTAATTGAGGATCATTTTTAATCTGCTACATCTAAACTTTTACTTAAATATTATTTTATTTATTATCCAACACAAATTTTATTTCAAAATTTAAAAAATGAAAAATAGGTTAAATTTTAGAAAGATACAAAATACATCTCTATGATACAAAATAATGAGTCTGTTCCCATACTAAAAAAAAAAAGTATTGTTGAAAAAATAAATAAATAAAACAGGAAATCGTTGCTGGACATTTTTCAAATTTCAATTAGATTATTGTATTAAAATAGATAAATGAAGGAATTTCCAGTAATTTATGCATTTATAATTTCTTTTGGTACAAGAACAAACCTAGTTTTTCTTAAAATAGAGTTCAGTGGCATCGACATGAGAACGTATCGGAGGTAATCGATCTTGGACAATTGCCAATTGGACAACCCTGAAAATTATAAACAAAAATAACCTAATCACTCAAAATGTTAAGTTTTAAAAATTTACTTAAAGTTAGTACTAATTTAACAAATTTAGTTAATAATCTACATTTATCAGAAAGTTTATGTGCGTTTGCAAATAACAGAAATTACCCAAAGAAATTTATAAAGCATAATCAAAAAATTTACCCACCACAGAAGCCTGATGAAGAACCCAGACCAGCGGTAATACTAATTTTCTAAAATTTTCCTTTGAAAGTGTAACATAATTTGTTCATTATTTTAGTATGTGTGCCACATCAAACCAAATATTAAATACAGCCCAAAAAAAATGTGGTACCTAGCCAGCTTCGTCCGAGGTATGCCCGTTGATGAAGCAATTAAACAACTGAAGTTTATTTTAAAGAAAGGAGCTGTTCCAATGATCGAAGCTTTAGAAGAAGCTAAACACATGGCCGTTACTGAGCATAATGTTGAATTTCCCTCAAATATGTGGGTTGGTAAGTACAGAAAAGCTATCAAAACTGGAAATTTCTTAAATCTTGGTCTTCAATTTTCAGCGGAATCATTTGTTGGCAAAGGTCCAGTATTTAAAGGTATTCGGAGGCATGCTCGAGCACGATTTGGTCGCGTAGAATATAAACATGTGCATTATTTCCTCCGATTAGAAGAAGGTATCCCGCCTGAACATTATTATCTCCCGGCACCACTGACTCCCGAACAACAACTTGACAATTGGTTACAGTCAATGCGGAAAAGAAAAGTTGTGTCATCTTTGTAAATATTATAATTTATATTTTTATTGTATTATATTTGATTTAGATAAAATTTATTAAAAATATAAATTTTTTATTTCAATCAGAAATAAGTATTTCACTTGATATCGTTAGTTAGTTTTGGCAGGTAAAACTTCCATCATCAGTAATTATTTTGGAATAACATCAAAATGTACCAATTTTTAAAGAATTTACTGCAGTTGTAGTAACTAAGGTAACTGATCTATCATAATCACAGACCAATGAACATATACATATATTATATAGATGAATTATATAAATGTATAATTGAGGCAACCAGATACAACCGGATAGTATTCTGTAATATAGTAATCAATACAATAACTGGTGGTATCCGTAGTAACGTTTTCAAATAATTATTGTCAAAATATAATATTGATAATAAAATTTTACTTTTTTGAGAAGAAATTGGCAATTGCAAAATTTTGAAAGAAAGAAAGTGGTATTCGCTTTATTTTCAAAATACGTACGTATACAAATTATGTCCTGCAATAATTATAGTCGCATTTGTTCAAAAATTTACATTATTGATAATAATATTTTACTTTTTTTGGGGGAAAAATAACGCAAAATTTTGAAAGGATTGACGACGCAAAGATTATGCGAGCGCTCCTGGTTTTTAAATTAGAAGCTGTATCAAGTAAAAATTTTTGTATACGTTTAATTGTCGATAAATATGTATTATAGTATTATACAAATTATGTGCGGATTACTAGATTTTATATCCCCAATCAAACGTATATTTTTACTTGATACTAATTCTAATTTTAGTACCAGAGGCGCGAGTGAGAATTTTGCCTCGCCAATAAGCGGTATTCGTTTTGGATTTTGATTTTTCCTAAAAATAATTTCAATTTAATTGTAATTCTACAAAGAAACATGAGTTAAAATGAAACACCAAAAACGTTATTGTTAATTGTCACTTTTTACTCGTTCTTATCAACGAACCCCTCACATGGCTATAAAACTATATATATATCTTATCCAGTAAGGCGTTTTTTTATGTCATCGAAGATGACATATTAATATCGTTGTGTGACTGAATAATTACTGAGTTATACATCCACATTGAATAAACACAAGAGGGTTGTAGAGTTAACAAAAAATCATAAATTAATACTTTCACTGAGGTCTGAGATGACATTACTTAGTGCGTGTCAAAAACACGCATTTGACGAATTTTTTACACGATACTATCCATGTGCTATCAATTAAGTCCCTTAACAAAAATTATCAGCTAATTTTATTAAACTTTTCAAAATTTCGATTTTTTAGATCGATCTCACTGTATCGATGTTTTTTAGCCGATTTTTTTAATTTCGATTTAAATGGATGTTTTTTTTTTTTTTTTTTGAAGAATAAACATCTCTACAGTATATAGAAAATTCTTAATAAATAAAACAAAAATGTTAATTTTTAGTAAATTTTATTAGAAGGAAATAAATGATACATGAGTAGATAATTTACAACTTCAATTTTGTTCTACGCCAGTGACGCCTTTTAGCGTTGTATCTGAAAAAATTATCACAATAAGTATTTTCTTAATTCAAATAAATTAATAATAAGTACATTACCTAATAGTATTTCCAGTTCTCATACGAATCCATTGTGGAATCGGTCTATTTTGTTTAAGTTTTTTAGCTAACTTTCGTTTTATGATAAATGTCTTGTGTGCAGACTGAAATAATAGATATTAAATATATTAATAAATAACATTAAAATTTAGCTTAACTTTTAATTATATAGATAGAAATACTTACCATTTTGGATTAAATGCTTAACACGTGTTGACAATTTAATTTGGGAACATGAAAGAAGAAATTAGTAACTTGAATGAATAGCATCGAATCAACTTTACATCTAATTATTCAGTAAGTATCGCCAACTTTTAAAAAATGAATATTCTAATTATAGTTTTCTACCCAGAGTACAGAGGTAATGCAACTATCTCTATCATGAAATCTACAGTGTGCAGTTCTGTGCAAGTTAGGCTGGTCGTCCTTTCGATACGGAAACGTGCGATATTTAATTCGGACGAATACGCATGAAAACGGACGAACGATCCAAACAGCTGTGAAGCTATACATCCTCGTCCATTGAAAGCGTCTCGTTCGTCCGTTTCCGTGCGTATAATTGCGACGTGCGAACAGATCCAATTTTGTTTATATTTTGTATCCGTTCCATGAGATTTTTATTTTTATTGAAATGAAACTGAAGGTAAATTACAATTATAACAGTGTACCTTTGCATATTACGTGCCATAAATTGTTTTTTACGTATTTTTATAGCATCTGTTGCTTGAGAAAAAGAAAATTAAAAAGAAAAATACTGACGAACATTGGGCTAGTGGACGAACAGTAGACATATCATTTCGGACGAACGACAAACGTGCGTAATCGTCTGAATCAAATATCGCAGTTGTCCGTAACCAATGGACGACCAGCCTTAGCCTACTTAGTAGTTAGTAGTCACTCTCTCCGTAGCAGTGAATGAGTGTAGGTCAATCACAAGTCAGTACGGTACTTGTCTGTATTTAAAATTTGTGTCAAATGTTAAATAATTTTATGCATTATCATTACATATGTCCAATTTTAATGATGAAACATAAAAAGATTTGAAAACTATTTAGAAATTTTATTTTGAAAATCCCCATTTTTCAACAAATATTCAAATTAGTGAAAACGTGCCATTTCTTGAAAATGATATAACATTTTGTAGCTAGATATGTCGATTTTTATAATTTTCATCGGTGAGATGAAATTGTGTTTTCTTTTGAATATTTCTATTAGCTTATATATATAGTAATAATAATCGACTTGAAATCAAATAAATACTTGCTTTTACTTTGACATTTTATGAATATAATCAAAGTTTTGAGGTTATAAATATTGACATTGACGTTTAGTTGCTTCAAACTGTGACGTCACTATAGTGAGGTGTTTTTCCCGCCTTTTTCTCATTTAAAATTGTAGGGTTATTTTTTTTTGATGATTTTTTACAGAATCTGTCGAAAATAAAAAAATCACTTAACTGATATGGAAAATCAATGCTTTTAGAATATTTTCGTAACTTTAGTCAAGAACCCTATTGTGTTGATTGTTGTTGGCATTATTGAACCCCCACACGAAGCCACATACACGCGTTGTAGTATCATACATATGTATGCGATAACACCTCCGATCACTTACACAAAGACAGATCACCGCACAAATACAAAGTAAACCCAGTGCACGTATATAACATATTTTCTATCCTCTACTGGTTACACTGGTTTCAGTCGTATAGAGATTAGAGATAGATATGTTGTCTCTGGTACTCTGGGGTTTTCTATATTTCCTGTTATTTCTTTATACCTATGTACGTTAAAAAGATTTTAAATTATCTTGTAATTTAGTAATTTTAATTGAAAAACTCAAAAATTTTCTTAAAAAATACTTTGAAACATAAAAAATTAATTTTTACTAACAGTGTAAAATGAAAAAGAGCTAAATTTGATCAATAATCGGAATAATGCGTAGTCGTAGTAATATTCGTATCGTAGCTATTTAAGTTTTTATTTATTTCCGTATCCGTAACTACTCGTCATATTCCATGATGTAATTCAAATTTCAGAACGATCCGCCATTTGCGGATTTGTCTTCATTCCGTTAACATCATAATCTGACCACATGTAAGTACTTTAAAAAATTTTATTGAAAAAATTTTATTGAATAATTATTTCAGATTTTTATTTACTGTAGTTAGAAACAATATTTTAATATATTTCATTTTTGAAATTAAGTTATACGGTAATTTTAACTTCACAAATAATTTTTAAATTTCATTATTTAATTTTTTTAGTTTTTATTTTTTGTAAAATTGTTGATGTTTAGGTATTTATTAATTAAATATTTTATTTAGAATGGCGGACGCAGCTCCAGCCGGTGGACGAGGAGGTTTTCGCGGTGGATTTGGTGGTGCACGTGCAGCCGGAGCACGAGGCGGGCCTCGTGGTCGTGGTAGAGGTCGTGGACGCGGTCGCGGCCGTGGTAAAGAAGATCAAAAAGAATGGATTCCTGTGACGAAACTAGGACGATTAGTCCGTGATGGAAAAATTCGTAGTTTGGAAGAAATCTACCTTTTCTCACTGCCTATCAAAGAATACGAAATTATTGACTTCTTTATTGGTTCATCTTTAAAAGACGAGGTAATTAAACCTAACAGTATTTTCAATTTTTGTAATATATTATGATGAATTTATATTTTTCTTTCGCGGTTTCCACCAGAAGATTATGGCTTAATCTAATGATGGCCAAAGATGTCTGATTTTTTACTTACAATAGCTTAATTAAGTTTGATTGATAAAATTGATTTTACAATCCAATATTTTGGTTTACAGGTTCTTAAAATTATGCCCGTTCAGAAACAAACACGAGCCGGTCAAAGAACACGTTTCAAGGCGTTTGTCGCTATTGGTGACAGTAACGGCCATATTGGTCTCGGTGTAAAATGTAGCAAAGAAGTCGCTACAGCTATTCGTGGGGCAATTATTCTCGCTAAACTTTCGGTTGTTCCAGTTCGACGTGGTTATTGGGGTAACAAGATCGGTAAACCCCATACTGTACCTTGCAAAGTGAGTATACTGTAATTTTTTTAAATTTATTTAAGTACTGATTATTTTTTTTTATGATGAATCAATCTGTTTCTTTCGCGGTTTCCACCAGAAAAACTTCGGTTTTAAAGATGGCTCGAAAATGTCTGAAACACCTTTCCAGTTCTTATTAGTTTTTTCAAAAAGTTACTTGTTTAATAATAAAATACCTTTTTTTTTGCAGGTTACTGGTAAATGTGGATCGGTAGCTGTACGATTGATTCCAGCTCCACGTGGTACTGGTATTGTATCAGCTCCAGTTCCAAAGAAACTATTGCAGATGGCTGGTATTGAAGATTGTTATACATCAGCTCGTGGTTCAACTGGAACTCTTGGCAATTTTGCTAAAGCTACGTACGCTGCGATTGCTAAAACGTATGCTTATCTTACTCCCGATTTATGGAAGGAATTCCCACTTTTGAAAACACCTTATCAGGAGTATGCTGACCACTTGGCCAAAAACCATCGCCCCGTTGGAGGACCTCGTGTAGGAACTGATGTTATTTAATTTAGTATTTTGTAATTCAGTTCAATAAAACTTTTTGAACATCATTTTTTTTGTTATTTGTCTTAATAACAGTCCTTTATTTAGAATTAAATAATACGAATCAACTTTGTATTTTGTTTGCTATTTTATTCATAACAGATTGGCTGTGTTCAAGCAGAAAAAAATTCTTTAAGCGCTCGAATTTTTTCTGCTCGAACGTAGCCATTTATTGATTCAGTATTCTAGTAAAAATTGATTTGATTTTTTGTTATAAGCTAAGAGCTTTCGCTAAATCTTAGGTTTCTAGAAAACTCAAGGAATTTCTTAGTCCATATTTATATTTATAGAATAATAGAAGCAAACTAAGTTAGGTACAAAATTATGTGGTACGTACTGGACCATTGTGTACCCTGTTACACAAGTTATTCCAGTGATGAAAATGTAGGTAATTAACGCTTTTAAGCAAACTATTTGGAAAAATTTTTGCGTCTCAAAATTCCGGATCTATTGCTGCTGGCGTTCCAGACGAAAATTTTGTTAGCCAACGGAGCTTTCACAGTTACAAACCAGAGGGCGCGCATTCAAAAAATTAATATACATTATATATTAAACAACAATTTCTAACATGGTGACTGATTATTTTTATTCCATAATTTTTAAATGTGGCTGTACTTCAGAAATTAAGTATTTATACCGTGAAAAAATATTTAACGTGCATTAATTTTTGAATCAGAGCCCTCTGGTTTGTAACGGTGAAAGCTCCGTTAGCTGTTAGGATAAAGCAGCCTCCACATTCTCGCCAAGGTTGGACGAGTCGAGAATGTAGAGGGTCATTTCGTTGTGCTTCGCGGTTGGTGTTTCAATGCTATTCTTATGCCTCGGCCAACCTCAGCGAGGAACTACTTCGTCCAACTTCGGCGAGAATGTGGAGGCGCTTTAACAAAATTTTCGTCTGGATTGCCAGCACCATAGAGAATAACACACACACACACACATATATATATATATATATATATATATATAAAATATATATACATATATATATATATATATATATACATATATATATATATATATATATATATATATATATATATATATATATATATATATATATATATATAGAAGAGCACTCACTTAAATTATAGGATTTTTCTTAGCAGGTGGTTATTTTGGTACTGAGTTCAGAGGGCAGCGCAGAAGCATTGCACAACATATTTAAAAAATTGGTAATTGTAGACGGTGCTACTAGCTGATATCTGTCGAATTTACTGTTCATAGAACTTATTCTATTATTTTAGAAATTTATAATTTGTAACATTTCTATTCGCCACGGGAACTGATTCTAGTGTCATCTGGTGGTTAAAAATAAAATCTCTCTATGACAAGTCAATTTTAAAAAGAAATAGGAAAGTACAAACGTAACCAACTTTTTTTAACATAATTGATAATAAACAATTTGAAATAAATATCAATGATATTATTAAGTATTTGGGTAATTCTAAAAGACCCTTAGTTGAAGGAGAACAGGTTTATAAAGCAAACCACATTATTGCATGTGATTTGAAAGAAACAACAAGCTCAGAATGCATACAAGTAGCTGCTCTTTGTCAATCATCGTCTCAGGTGCAACAAGTGCATCAAATTGAAATGAAGCTAGAACTTATCAGTAATGAGATAAATATTTGTGCAAAATGTTCTTGTATTGCCGGTGCAGGTGGAAAATGCAAGCACATTTTTGCAGCATTAGTTTTTCTTTATCGGTTGGTTCTCTTGTTTTCTGTTTATATGTACTTACATAAACTAATTTTTCGTTTCTTTTTTTTCTGCTAAATAATGATAAAATTTTTCTTCATAACGATACAAACTTCTTAATTGTTATTATGAAATTCTTTCTAGACTGAGTTTAATCCTACATTTCTATCTTTTCTTTTAAAATTTATTTCTAGCAATGATATGACTGAGTTAGAAAATGGGGGAAATATACAAAAAAAAAAATGTGATGAATATGCTGCTGGTATCCCTCCTACTGAAATGTTCCATTTTCAGGACAATAATGATGAAAGTTGTAAAGATTTAGATGACGATGAACGTAAACTTTACTCCAAAATGATAATCCAAGGTACTTCCTTTATTATAATTAATACAAATAACAATAAAATATTGTATACATAGAAAGGTAAATATTCTTTTCGAGTACATTTAAATCTATAAAAATAATTACTAGTAGGAAACAAATCAGATTTTAAAGTGTCGATGACAGATTCGCATTCCTGATAACATACTACATTTTTAATGCTTTTAACCATTTTTTCTTTAATTTTTCATCACTGGGAAATTTATGAAGTCTTTTTTTACATTGTGATACATTACATAATTTAAGTAAATTCTTTTTATTTATTTCACTCATCATTACAAATCACAATAAATAATTGTCACAGGCCATGTATAAATACGACTTGTCATAGATAGCTTTTATTTTTAACCACCAGACGACACTAGAATCAGTTCCCGTGGCGAATAGTAACAATTATAAAAAATTCTTTTCGAATTATTTATGAGTAATTCGTCTATTTTTTTGAGTTCAATATTAAATTTAATAATTTTATTTAATTCTTATTGGAGGTATGTATAATTAACATTTATTACTTTATTTTTATTTGAAAATAATTACTTATTTTATTATCACAGTAAATTAATTAGAAAATTAGAACACATTTTATCTGTTGCAAAAAAATGGGAGCACACTTGTCAGAAATTAGAATCAGTGATAGTGATATTTTACGAAATATTTGATTAATGTATGATTTCGAATAAAAATAAATTTACTTGAGTTTTTAAACAAATATATGAGTTTATAATTATTGTATGGGTTTTAAACTTGAAAAACTGATTAAAATAAAATGCAATTAGGAGAATTTTAGTGGATTACCTTACTAGTAGTAAGCTACATTATCGGCAAAAGCTAAAGATAATTTAAAGTTATTATTGGCTGGGTGCGTGATGCCAACGACATCTATAATATACATTTTTCAGGCTATTAAATAATGGTAACCGTGGAAATAAATTTAAAATATTTTCAAAAAAATCGTAAAATCTGAATACAAATATTTGTTATTTACAATTTTTTTTTTTTTTATAAATAAATTTGAACAATTTGAGGTATAAAATACTGGATGAAGTATAATAATTGTATTAATAAAGTATTTAAACAATTTTCGACGTTAACATGGATACAATTATCAAGACAGTATTTCCTTCCAACCCCGGACTATGCAGAGGAAAAAGTTGCTGGTGATAGTGAAGCACGTCAGGGAAATTCGAAAATTAAGAAATGCTGGCATAAGTCATTTAGTTGAATGTACAGTCATACATAAAGCAAACATCAATAACTTCTTATGAAACATCATTGCATGTGAGTTTGAAATACCTCAAATATTTTTAATTCTGTATTTATGGATTGACGTGTAGACGTTAATACGTTGACAGATAAAGAAGGAACGACATATTAGTGGCAATTGCGTTTATAATCAAAGTGGATCAATGTATTATATTTTTATTTAATATTTTTTATTACACTATTAACACATATGAGCATGTATTATTGCCTATTTTCTCCACTACTCACGCTGCAATCGATTTAATTATCCCCACCATATATTACGCACCCTGCCAATAGTGACATCTCTGTTCTTCTCAAGTGTACTACGCATGATGATTACGACAACGGTGACATCTATACCCTGTGCCCCCGTTCTCAGTGTCATAGAGAGGTAATAGACCAGTACACCAGAATTTTATTTCTGCATAAAGCCCGGTTCAGACGCAGCCAGTAGTTTAGTCGAGTGGTCGAGTAATTTAGTACTCGCCCATTTTGAACACATTCATTTTAGTCAAGTAAACTGGCTTGGTCGAGCGGACGGTCGAGTTTAGTAAATAGAACTCTATTCTATTTTTATAGTCGAGTAGCATTCCCCCACTCTATTTTCAGTGAACTCGTATGCCAACTAAACACGTGTGGACAGAAATACACAAGTTGTTTATACATAATTATTGCAGTTATTGTTTTTTTTTTTTTTTTTTTTTTTTTTTCTATTGGTTTTTGGTACGCAACAGCTTAGGTCATATGTACCCTTGTAATGTGCTATTGAATTTTTGAGGTTTAAATGGTTATTGATGTATAATGCGGTATGGTAGTGTAGATGACGTATCTCCCCCCGTTGGTACCGAACTCACGATCTTATCAACCAAGAGCGGAGTTGCTAGACACTAGACCAGCTCGGGGTCAGTTATTGTTGTTTTTTAGTTATTTGGGTTATTGTTTTATTTGTCAGTTTCGGTTTTTCGTAAAAAAAAAATTTAAAATATTTTATAGAAATAAACATAATTGTATTTAATAATTTTAATTTTATTTTTTATAGATTTCTTATTGAAATAATAACAAATTAATTAACTAATTAAAATAGCAAGATGGTCAAAAGGCACCACTCTTAAACAGGGCCGGACCTACCCTAAGTGGCGCCCGATGCACGGTGCAAAAATCAGCGCCCCTGTCTTTCCACAAAATAACAAAAGAAATATTTCTTTTTAACTTTTTTCCCTACAAAAAGCAAGTGGCGAGCAAAAAAAAAAACGTCAAATTCAACAATTTGGCGGCCTTGAATTTGCAGTTTTGATGCCCGGGGTACGTTCTCCTGCTGCCCCCTAGATCCAGCCCTGCTCTTAAATTCGTTACCGAATATGTTAAATACAAATAAATACGGGATGTGAGAAATGAAAATTACAAAAATAAACAAATTTAGCAGCGTACTTGAAATTGCAAAAAACAATGGGAATAGAAGGTTTTGTTCAAAAAAAAAAAAAAAAAATCGTAAAAAAATTAAAAATATAAAATCGACATATTCTCAGGAAAGAAAGAAAAAAAGACTCAAGCACTCGACTTTATACTAATCGACTAAACTAAATACTAGCTGTATGTGAACGATTGTTTTGACTGGCAGTATTTCAACAAACTCTACTAAATTACTTGCCCTGTATGAACAGTATGTCCATTTGACTAAATTACTATACTCTACTAAACTACTGGCTGCGTCTGAACCATGTCCCTGCCACTTGTTTTCAAGGACGGACCTTTTCATGTCACAGTTTGCTACGTTTGCTACGTGGCGCTAATGGTATAGGGGGTAAACTAAATAGAGTTGGGACATGTGAGCATTTTTCATCAAATAGATGTCAAAATTAATTACCATATGATTGAGCACAAAAGTATCGTCACCAAGTTCTGTGTTAACGAAGAATTAAAATTTTTTAATTTAATTAATCTTTCTAGGTTGAATTAAAGTATTTTTTAAATATTTAATTTATTTCCAATTTATTTTAGATGAAAAAGAGCGAACTATTAAACCTCATGTCTCGACTCTAATTTTATCCCCTAGTAAATCAACGCCATCTGGTATATTAGTTACAGCGACGTCAAAAAACGGTCCATTTTTTTTATAATAGACTAAATGGAGAGTGACAGGGACATGGTCTGAACCGGGCTTAATAGCTAACTTCAATACATTTTTTTGACCCTCTATTACCTCTCTATGGTACTGAGAACGCGGGCCCTGGGTATAGATGTCACTGTTTCGTAATCATCATGCGTAGTACACTTGAAAAGAACAGAGATGTCACTATAATAACTTTAATTATCTTTAGCCTTATTCGATAATGTAGATTACTACTAGTAAGATAATCCACTACAATTCTCCTAATTGCATTTTATTTTGATCAGTTTTTCAAGTTTAAAACTAATACAATAATTATATATTCATGTATTTGTTTAAAAATACTAAAGTAAATTTATTTTTATTCAAAATTATACATTAATCAAATACTTCGTAAAAGAATATCAATATCACTGATCCTAATTTCTGACAAGCGTGCTCCCATTTTTTTGCAACAGATAAAATGTGTTCTAATTTTCTAATTAATTTACTCTGATAATAAAGTAAGCAATTATTTTCAAATAAAAATAAAGTAATAAATGTTAATTATACATACCTCCAATCAAGGGGTCAAACTAGATTGTCTTTGTCTCTGTTCCACTTGTAATGAGTTTATGACGTAAATCTCCCCACTCTGTTTGTGAAAATACACACTGTTTGCAGTGTATTAGTTTGGTGTTTTTTAGTAGTGTGCGTATTTACGCACACTACTGCAACACACGTATTACCAGAGAGAGCTGTTCAACGTGTTCAACTAACAATGGTAACAATGTACATACAATGCATTGTGCGTTCGACGACGGGCACGGACTGACTAATGCCTTAAGCTGTGAGACGTCTCCAAATGACTCCAAGCCAATTACACTTTTTTGATATTAGTTGGCTTCTAGTGTTCTATGCCTCCAATAATAATTAAGTAAAAATTTACTTTAAAGAGCGAAAATTAAGACAAAAATCGTAATCAAAAGTTCACACATGCGCCTTTTTTTTTCTTTCAGCAATTTATTGATATTATAGGTAGAGGTGCCGGTACTCTTCATATATCTTATAAATCTTTTTTGTTTTTGGATTTCGGTGGTTTATTACCGGCGCTAGGATGTCCACCAACAAGGCATCGGATTTTCGGATCGTCACATTGCACTATCTATAAAATGGACAATTTTTTATATTTTTCCTTGAAAATTTTTTTTGTATAGTTTAATACTTAATAAATATGTGTACAAAATTTGAAATTGATATTTAGTTCCGTTCTTGAGAAAAAAATTCTAGAAAAATACATAATTTTTAAGGACTCTCAAGTAAACCTTCCCTTAATTAAAAACAGACAAAAATTAGTTCTGCAATAAAATTTAAAAAAAAAATGAGTTTTTTTGTGAAAAAAGAGAGTACAAAAATCACGAAAATTTGGTTGGCATTACTTTTCCCCTAAATGCACTGTGTTACACAGTGTCATTTGTGTTTTCCTAATAGAACGCGATCATTATTAATATTATTTATTATTAATCACGAAGAATTTTTTCAACCTTCTCCCAAATTGTGTGGACTAGCTTTATAGAAGGATGGACATAATGAAACCAATATCTTCTATTTCATAGCTTTTCTTTATTAAAATTGCCAAAATATTTTCGATATGTTTAATATCATCTTCAGTGGCAGAAATTATCTAAATTTCAGATTGTCATTCTTGGATAACAACCAACCATACCAACAATCCATTAGAACAATTTAACTAGTTTTTTTGCATTTCACATGGAAATTTGTCAATCGAAAAAATTTTTTATAAAATAATTACTTTAATTTAAAACAATTAAAAAAGTCAAACATATTTAAAATGTAAAATCAAAAAAAAATTTTTTTTTTGATTTTACATTTTAAATATGTTTGACTTTTTTAATTGTTTTAAATTAAAGTAATTATTTTATAAAAAATTTTTTCGATTGACAAATTTCCATGTGAAATGCAAAAAAACTAGTTAAATTGTTCTAATGGATTGTTGGTATGGTTGGTTGTTATCCAAGAATGACAATCTGAAATTTAGATAATTTCTGCCACTGAAGATGATATTAAACATATCGAAAATATTTTGGCAATTTTAATAAAGAAAAGCTATGAAATAGAAGATATTGGTTTCATTATGTCCATCCTTCTATAAAGCTAGTCCACACAATTTGGGAGAAGGTTGAAAAAATTCTTCGTGAAATTTATATATCCCAAAAAAAATATTGTTGTAATTTATTATTAATGTTAGTATATAAAAATGTTTACATAAGTCAGGAAATAAAATAACAATTAAAAAACAATTTAAGCTGAGCGTCCATTAGTTCAGAAACGCGGCGCGGTGCGGTTCTTACATCAATAAGATCTCCGGGACGGTACCGCGCCGCTCTGTCAACCTAGTGGACGCACTTGCATTTATTCAGACGTATTTATCTCCGAGAGCGGAACTGCGCCGCGCCGCGTTTCCGAACTAATGGACGCTCAGCTTTACCCAGAATTAAAATTAAAATAATCATCAATATTATCGATGCAACTTCTGACCAAAAAGCGTTTTATCCTACATTTAAAAGAAGAGGGGTATACTGTATACTGTAAATTGCAATATTCATTAACTCATTCGTGCATTTTTTCATATTTTTACCACATTTTAAGTGTTTTACAGATGTATCTCACAGTACCTCATAATATGGAGTCAAGTGTCACTTTTAGTCCCAAGGGACTAATAACACAATTTAACTTAAATTAAATAGCGTTTCTAGGTAATTAAAAATAATAAACAAATTCAAACTTGTAGATAAAGACAAACAGTTATATTGTAATTTAATTTTATAATATTATGTACTTAATATTTTATTATTATTTATTAAATATTACATAATTATATATAAATATAAAAATAAATATATAAATAATTAATATTCAATGCACATATAAATAACAAAGGGTAAAGTAATAAAGGGAGTTTTCACTGTTTGCACAGTTGCCTGCTTGGACCACTGTGAAGTCTTTCATGGGTTTTTAATTTTTTTGCAGTATTATTTTGGAGATATATTTTTGGCGTATTTTTTTTTTTTTTTTTTGGAGATTTATTGTATTGAAAGCTGGGAGCAATGTGGCTTCTATCGTTTATAAATTCGAAATTAGTTCACTTTTTTTGTAGCTACTTTATTTCATATAAAAAGTTTTGATTTTACAAACATTCTAAATTTATTAACTGACAAATTATTTTCTTTTATATCTCAAAACGACAAAAGTGCATTCGTGCCCTCTCGTACACTTCTAGTTAATTTATAAAAAAAAGATCAGTTAGCAGAAAGTTTAGTCACAGTCTTAATCTTTATTCTTTATGTTTTCTGGGTCACTGAACACGTATTTCAGGTTTGCTGACAGATATTTTGCCCAGAATATTGATTATTTTGCGAAAAAAGGCAAGTTTTTGTTTATTAGGTTTTTAATCTTAATCTTGGTAAATATGCATTTTATCGAAAAAAGTTTTTTAAAACAAGTGAAAAATTGGTTGAAGTTTTATATCCCTAAATAAGCAAAATTATTAAAATAAAATCTTTCCACTCTTGCATTCTTGGTAAAATTCGCTGACGTTTCCCTGTCTTTTCCAGTAAGTTTAGAATTCCCTGACATTTCCGGGTTTTCCAGTAATGTGGACACCATGAGTTAGTTAAGGTTTGGTTAGTTTTTTTTTTTTTTTTTATTCAATATACTTCGACTTTGATATAAAAACAGGTTAAGTTAAGGTTATAGGGCTTTTTTCGAATTTTTACACTCAATTCAGTTGTTTTCTTGTATATTCTATCAATAAATAATACAATTAGCTATTTTTAAAAATGTGCTATACACAGGCTGATTCATTATAAATGTATACTGTGAATACTGACAAAGTAATGTGATTTTTTTTTTTTAAAGTAGTTTTCCCAGATTTAATTTTCCAAATACAATAATTTCTACCCATATTTGTTGGTTTTTTCGTATAAATTTCGAAGATCTCGTTTCTAGCACATACTACAAATTTGGCGGCTATTTTCCTGTATGTATTTTTTCATGTCTTTTTAAATTATTTGAAGCAGTATATGTTTTAGTACATATATTACACTTGTATAGTTTTTTACCACTGTGAATTATTTCATGTGTTTTTAAAGCACTGGATTGGTTAAATGTTTTAGCACACACATTACATTTGTATGGTTTTTCACCACTGTGGACTCTTTCATGTGCTTTTAAAATACTTAACCGAGTAAATGTTTTAGAACAAATATTACACTGATAAGGTTTTTCACCACTGTGAGTTCTTTCATGTGTTTTTAAATCATCAGAACGAGTAAATGTTTTAGTACATATATTACACTGATATGGTTTTTCACCACTATGAATTCTTTCGTGTATTTTTAAATTACCTAAATAATTAAATGCTTTAAAACATACATTACACTTGTGTGGTTTTTCACCACTGTGTATTCTTTCATGTCTTTTTAAATGACTTAACTGAGTAAATGTTTTAGTACATATGTTACATTTATACGGTCTTTCACCACTATGAATTATTTCATGTCTTTTTAAATTATCCTTTCGAGTAAATGCTTTCTTACACGTATTACAGTGAAATAGTTTTTGGTCAACACTTGCAATCTGATGTTCTGTTAAATCTGTTGAATGATCTTCATCTACTTCATCTACTTCATCTTTTTCAATTTTTATTTCCGTATGTAAACTGTTTAAATCCAGCAAAGATTCATTCAACTCCTAAAATATTATATATTGTATTCTGATTAATTTGCATAATTTTATTCTTCTTTTTTTTTTTTAAATCCAAATCGAATACTTACTAGTTTTATATTTTGCTCTTGTAAGTCTGTAAGGCTATTTTTATCTGTCAAACTATTATTTTCTTGGGCCAATTTAATTGGTTCAAAAACTTTTGTTTCTGTTGATAACACTAAATGCTTTTCAAACACTTCATCTTTAACCACTTTAATTTTAAATTTACAATCAATTTCATGGCCTGATTCATTCATTTCATCTTTTTCCACTTTAATTTCAAATGTGTGAAAATTTTCATGGCTCGGTCTAATCACTTCATCTTTCTCCATTTTAACTCTTTGCACTCAAGCAAAAAAAAAAGTGAGTTGTAAATAATGGTAAATAGGCTGGTAAGACATGTAGCACATGACACCGACCGACGTTCTTCTTTTGACGTTCTAACCTTGTTTCCCCAAAGTTGAATACTAAATGCGCTAAATACGTGCTCAATGCTGTTTTTATTAGTTTTTAATTTTAAAAAGATAATTCAACGTGATTTTGTATTATTTTATTTATTATTTTTCTAATAAATGAATGTGTTTGCAGTTATTAAATAAAATATTCATGTAATGTAAAGTATGAGCCTATGAGCAGTCATTACAGTTCAACATTCAGTGTGTCAGATGGTACATGTCTTATAACAGACAAAACACCTTTAAATATGGTGGAGTTAATGGACAAACCACCTTGTCATGCTGTACATGTCTTATAATCGCAAAGGGTTAATTTTATTTGTATGGTCAGTTTCATGGACCGGTTCATTCACTTCATCTTTCTCCATTTTAATTAAAACTGTATGAAAATCGAATTCACTGACCGAATTCTCCATTTCAGATTTCTGTTTTTACATATTTTAATTATTTATACAATACAAAAATTTGAAATTACACAATTTTTAAAATGTCTGCTAACGTAACGTGAAATCTGTCATCGTGTCTGTCACACTGGACATATGAAGATTATTAGACAAGGAGTCGAAACTCAATGTACCAAAAAAATGTTCAAATCAAAGATGGCACTCGTGTTCGTACGATACGAAAGCGGTACAGTACTTATTCTCAAATGGGACACTCTCAAATGGAAACGCGAGCTTCTATATTATCTTTGTTAGCTTTTGAATAGAATCTTCTGGAATATTTTTAAATTTTCAACTCAGTTATAAAGTGGGTTTTTCGATCGTTTTTAAAATAAACTTAACAATTTTTATTTTGCGTCGCGTCATTTATATTGTATATTATATAATTCGCTGACGTCACTACCGTCGAATGTAAAATCGGAGTCAGTACCGTCAGTACCATTGGATATCCGCCGTCGCCGATATCCGATAAACTTTAGAACCACTTATTGTGACATTATTACCCACTGTCAGTGTGTTAATAGCAAAATTAGTGTATGTAAACTAGTATGTAATTTAAGAGGGTGACTCACCCCCCCTCCAATGTTGCTCAAACTGAATTTTGAATTCGAGAATTTCATTTCTACGTTATTCTAATTGTCTTAAACTATTTTGCGTGAAGAAGAACTTCTTGAACTACCCAAGTAGTACGACTATTCGACACAGACACCCCCTAGTTAACTACCCCTAGACTTAATATTAGGACATTGAGCAAAAACAGGTCAATTAGATTTTTTGACGTAGATTTCAAATCTGTAAACAAATTTTTTATATTGTTTAGTTTTCACCCCTTTTTTACAAAATTAAGCCCCAATTTTTAACCCCCAACCACCTCTGTTGATTTAATTTGAACAAATTGCATATCAATAGATAGCTCTTTAAAAAAGAGCAATATCGCCAATTTAAACTTTTGCTCTATTTCTTACTGTTTTCGAGATATTTTAAAAATTAAATTTTTACTCCAATTTTTGAAGGGCGATTTCAGTCCTTCAAACCGTTTTTCCGCCGATAGAAAAAAATACGTGTCTCTTAGATTTCGACGTAGAATAACATATTTCAGCGGCATTGAAATCGGAGGCGGACACCTGGGAACCTTTCCTTGTTAGGCAATTCCGTTACTTGAATGTTTCGTAACTAGCAGATATGGAAATAAATTTCCTAACACAGTTTTTCAATAAAAAATTTTAATTATTATTAAAAAATCAAATAATAATAACTAAGCTTTATCTAAAATTTTAATAAAATTGATTCTAAATATATTACAGTTATTTGTTAATTAACCGCAGTATATATTTCGACAACCATGATTTGTTTATATTTGATTAGATTTATAATAAAATATGTAATTAACTTTGTTTAAATACATATTCTGTTTTACTAAGGAATAAATAAAAGAATAACTAAAACTTTTATTAAAATTAAAGTTAAGAATTTTTTATGATTTTACTTTTCTTTAAGTCATAATTTTGTTAATTAGAATTAAATTCCAATTTTAATTGTTTACTAAAATATCAGTGTGTATATTTAAATATAAATTTCTTATCATTAACAATAATAATAATAATATTTACTCTGTTCATTTTACGCTGGCGTAATACCCACATAAATGGTTTGCAGTTTTCACTACAGTCGTTTCCTCGGGAAACGACCAATAATGTTATCATTTTTGTGATATTTAGTGTATAAAAATTAAATAAATAATCAGTTTATTTCCTTTTTTGTTTTAGGTAAGTCAATTAATTTCATTAAATATTTTGAAATATAATATTTTTAATAATTTATGTTGTTAAATGCACAAAAATATGCCGAAAATTTTTTGCTCATATATAATTTATAAATATTGGAAAAATCAATACTCCATTTGCTCTATCTAGGAATTATATGGGTATTATGTATAGCTAAATTGGTGAAGAGATTTAAAAGAGATTATTATGCATAAAATTATTTGATATATTATTTAAATTATCTACTTTTTACTATTGGATAATTCGTTTGTTAATAAAAGAAATTTTTTGCTGAATTCTTAGTTATAATGTTAATAACTTCCAATAAGTTGTTTGAATTTAATCTGACATAAATAATTAACTTTTTACAAGAAAATATTAAAAATTAAATTTATAAATTTAAAAAAAAGTTATAGGGTACATATTTATAAAATTTTTATTTTTTATATACAAATCATGAATCAGAAAAGGGAAAAATATGTCTACTGTTAAATATTCATTGAGAAATTGACTCGAATTTTTATCTCTATAGATAGTTTTTCTAAGGACAAAAGTTGTTTATTATGTCGTGACAAAATTTTATCGTAAAACTTTTTCTCTAAACCAGTAGCTTGGTAATTATATAGAAATAAACACTTCAATTGCTTATAACAATAAATTGATCGCGATAGAATTTTTTAATTCAAAATAATTTTGGCTGTCTACATTTCATTCTCAATATTCGTAATTTTTTCAAATTTCTTTTAGCGATACTTTTGGTGATAAGGGTGGGAAGGATAAATTTTATAAAAAATACATAAGAAAATACATTCCATTCCTTACCAAGTTTTCCTTTGATACCCTCCCTACACAACACCTTTGAAAAGTTTATTTTTCCGTTTCCCAATTTACCTCCTGATATTAAGTCTCAGAATAAAAATTCAACTTTTTATGCTTCTATAACTGGGTCACCACACTGTATCCCTGTGCTAAATTTTTACGTTGAATAGTTTGAAAACAAATCACCTGTAACAGATGGACGGACGGATATCGAAGTGATTCCATATAATTATGTTCCGTTTGGTCAATTTTGGTATGGAGTACTAATTAGTAATTATCTTTAAAAGTGGTTTTTGTTGAAGCAATAATAATTTGTTATTGTTCTTAAATAAATCAAGTATCTTCCACTTTTACAAAAAGTATCTTTTGATTTTGATTATTTTTTTTTACGATCTCTTGTGAGGAGGTAACGACCCAATGGGTTTTATGGGAAATTCGGCATTGGGTACAAATAACGATTTTTTTCTAATTCTTTCTAAAATTAAGAGAGATTCTATTATATTTTTTCTGTTTTGAAGTTCCGCCTAACTTAGAGTGCCTATGGAAATCCATCGGTTTAACAATGGAGTATTTAACTAGCAGGGTCGGCTTGACCAAAAGTGGGGTACGGTACAAAGTTGACTTGCGAAGCCTTGAATCAAATTTAACAATATAATAATTTATTGCATTTTGTCGCTTTTACATTGCACAACTTCGTGTAGTTAGGGGTAGGATGACCTACATGGAAACATTTGGCAATTCTGAACAAATCGTAGATCTTTACGAGACTGCGATTGTTCGGCAAAGTTACCGGCTTGTATATGTTTCCAGCATATATAAAATTCCTATATAAAAAATTTCAGTTGAAACAAACTCTTTAAATGAAATTCACGGCTGTTCTTTTTTTTACATTATGAAGTTACAATTGTAATCGAAAAACGCAAATGGTATAGGACTACTGCACTCTTACCATTTTTAGTATAGAACAGCCGTGACCTTACTGCTTCTGGTATAGAACTGCTGGGATATTACTACTTTTGGTATAGAATCACTGTGATCTTACTACTTTTGTATAGATAGATTCATTCTAACCTTACTACTTTCGGTACAGAACCGCTGTAACTTTACAATTTTTGCTATGGAACGGCTGTAACCCTACTACTTTTGGTATAGAACTGTTGTAATCTTACTACTATTGGTATTAGAGATGATCGATATATCGATAACTGTTATTTTGTAACTAGTATAGAAAGATAACAGTTATCGTCAATAACTGGAATACCCAGTAACTGGTTACTTAAATAACTCCTTTCGAAATATCGATAACATTGGTCAATATTAATATATTCGAAAGCAAGGATCACAGTAATTTATTTTAACCACCTATGGAGAATTTAAAAATAATAACGCCCCAGGCAAGTTACACATTTTCTATTGTAGCACATTTAAAAAACCCTTAAAAATGAACTATTGTCTATTGTACAGTTATCTATTTGTATTTGTAATTTTGTATCCATAAAATTGTTAAAATTGTGTATATAAAGCATAAATCCTTGTATAGACAAGTATTTGAACAGATATTGCAGATTATTTAATATCCGTCAGTATTATAGATCTGTGCATATTTCACTAACAGAACCGTTTATACGCATATCAAATATCTTACAATATGTTAAAATATCCAAATACCATACCAGTTATTATAATAACTGTTATAAATAACAGTTATTTTTCAGTAACTGTTATTGCAATAACAGTTATTAGAAAATAACCGTTTAGTTCATCTCTAATTGGTATAGAACCGCTGTAACCTTACTACTTTTGGTATAGAACTATTATACCTTACTGTTTTCGGTATAGAACAGCTATTAATAATATTGATATATTATTTCTTATCCTTTTTTTAAAATAAAAGTAAGTTCATTCGACTATATGGAAAATTTTCTGGAAAACATTAAATATCCGATATTTATTATAGATATTATTTATATATTTTATTTCTAATCCTTTTTTTTTAATATATAGTAGATATATTATTAGTACATACGTATATAAAATTTATGTAATAGCAGAATAGTAAGCCGCCAGGAAAACTGTTAGAAAAATTACCGGAAGTATTTTTATTACATCTATTTTCAGAGGTAGAAAAATTACAGGAAATATTGTTTTTACATTTACCTTGGATAATCCAATAGCCATCTCCTTTACGTCGAGGGTTAAGAGGTATTAAAAAGATTTATTGATTTATAAATTTATATAAGATTAAATTGTGTATTAGTTTTTTCCTTTTATTAGCAATATATTTTATTCTGTAACGTTAAATATGTTCTTATTTTATAAACAAGAGAGTAATTTACCCGTAGAAGTATTTTAAATTATTTTATTTTGTTTCACGTTAATAGGCCTTGATTCTATAAGATATTATTAATTTTATCAAAGTAGATACAGATATTAATTTAATAAAATATTGATTTTATTTATAAGTAAAAACAAAATCGGTCAACTGTAAATTTATTTCACGCAGCAAAAATTTTGTCCATTTTTTAATTTTTAATTAAATCTTTTCTGAATATAGTCAAAAATAAATAAATAAACAAATAAATAAATAAAATAAATAAAAAAATAATGAATTAGGTAATTTTATTTTTTGTGTCCACTGTCCAAACATTTGAAACTTCAGTTAGCAAACCACACTTATAAAATAAAAATATACAATATACAATACTTCATATAAATAAATGGTAGAAGCGCTGGAGAGTGACAGATTTTGTATAGCATTTTATTACTGCTATTACAATTTTAGGTATTTTTATTAGAATGTACTTAAATTATACTAATTGAAACTAGAAAAAAACAATTTGTTCTGTAAGACTCTATTTAATTTTAGCGAATTTCCATTCTGGAATTTCAGTTATTACAGGGGCCATTTTTGATGGTTTCTAGTAAAAAGTGGTCAAAATTCAAAAATTCAACTTTTACACTATCGAAAAAAGCGTAAAAAAAGAAAGATAACAATATGTAATGTCATTTTCCAATCATTTGGTCGGCCATGTAATTCAAATAAATATTGACATTTTCTTAAGAATTAACAAATTGTCTAAAAGTAATTCTTTAATTTTAGATAGAATTATTGTAGTCTCGAATTATTTCCGCCATTACTCAGAATATAATTTGGTCGTGTAATATGAAATGTCGTTTTCCGACCACTTCGTCTACCAGGTAATTCAGATAAATATCGACACTTTTTATCTGAATTACATGGTAGACGAAGTGGTCGGAAAACGACATTTCATATTACACGACAAAATGTTATTTCAACTAATGGCGGAAATGGTTCCAGGATGAATAATTCCTTTTTAAAATTGAAGAACGGCTTTTAAACATCTCTCTAATGCTTAAAATATCGACACTTTTTTAAGCATCAGAGAGATGTTTAAAAGTCGTTCTTCAATTTTAAAAAGGAATTATTCATCCTGGAATCATTTCCGCCATTAGTTGAAATAACATTTTGTCGTGTAATATGAAATGTCGTTTTCTGACCACTTGATCGGCTATGTAATTCAGATAAAATTCGATACTTTTTTAAGCATGGGTCGTAAATAAATAACTAAAGTCTTAAAAATGCGATTATTATTGCCAAAAAATTTTTATATGTAGTTAGCCTCGTCATTTTTCTTTCTTTTTAGCGAATTTCCATTCTGGAAAGTCAGCTATTACAGCAGTTCTTATGTAAGACCTAAGTGCGGGACTGGTAGAAATTTGTTTTTGAGCCTCAAGAACCCGAAAATCTACTTCACAATACATACATATGTGTATATATATATATATATATATATATATATATATATATATATATATATATATATATATATATATATATATATATATATGTATTTATGTGTGTACACGATAACTCTCGAACGAAACATTTAATGCTTATGAAATTTGGTATGCGTGCTGGAATCTGGACTGGCTCGGCTAAGTTCGTTAGCCAGACACGTCGGATGCCCAGAAGTAGGTTTTTTGGCCATTTTTAGTGTTTTTTTTTTGTAAAATTTGGCTAGAATTCAAAATTTGTTTTAAATTTTTTTTGACACTATCGAAAAGGTCGTAAAAAATTGCATAAGATAAGCTTTTAAAACATTGTACTAAGTGAACTAGCTTTTACGAAAAATTAAGAAATTTGCTGAATTTTTTTACAATAAATGTTTCATCGTTTTAACAATTCTTTTCTAGATAAAACAAGTGCTAGTTAGTTATTCAATACATTCAATATGTACGTATGTGTTATAATAACAAAAGCTCTGTCTCATCTCTTTAAATTAAAATTAGTCAGATTTATGGAAAGGAAATTTTTGTATGATGTCCTCCTTTAGAGAGAAAATATAATTTATATATATATTTGCATACCTAGAAAAGAAATCGAAAACTATAGTTATGTAATGTAATAATATGTTGTTAAATGGAAATATGCTACACTATATGAGATTCGTTAGGGTCCTGAGGACCTAAAAGCGCCAAAAATTAACTACTGAACTGATTTTGAAAATTGTTTCACTGTTAGAAAGCTAAACTATTTTAAATGGATACAGGTCTTAGATGAGATCCGCCAGTGTCCAATATTTGGAAATTCGCTATGTTACGCAGATGTTGCGAGAGGGGTATTTTTTTTTAAAGCAAAAAATAAAAATTATAAACATTTTTGATAATTAAATTAATTCACTCATCTTTCTGCGGATCAATGAGATACTTTCGCGGCCCGGCACCGGCCTGCGGACCAGTGATTGGGAAACACTGGTATATATGATGCATAGACGGGCAAATGACGTTCCATTTAAAAGTTGTTGAAAAATATTTATTAAAAAAATTTTCTATGTACATATTGGACAGGCATTAATTTTTATTAATTTTCTAGAAGTTGGCCTAATGGTCTAGATCAGTGGTTCCCAAAGTGTGTCCCTCGAAAAAATTTTTGAAAATGGCGTCTGCGGAAATTTTTTTTTTAAGGTCATAAGGTCTCAAAATGAAGTAAAGTTACTAAATTTTTTTTTGCTCGTCAACTCTGTGGTAGTGTTTGGTATGGTAAAGACTGAGCTAGACATTATTATTTAGGAATGTTTTTAATACCAAAACATATCTTCATATAAAATTTCGTCTATTGGAAACCACTTTGTCACTTTATTTTTTTTTTACTTGACTGACGAAAATTTGATTGCTTATGTCTTCGAAAATTGTCGACACAATTTAGCTGAAATAATTTTAATTGAGTCTCTAATCAAATTACACTCATGGTTGAAAAGTTACATTTTACTTCGAAGATCATTTGCAAACGGGGAAGTTTTCCACTTTTCAATACAGAGTCAAGTGAAACCTTACTTATTTTTTCAGAACCCTAAAAAGAAAATGTATTTTTATACAATGAAATCACACAATTTTATAAAGAGAATGGGTCTGATAACAAGAGCATATAATCATATGTAATTAAAATGTGTATTGTTTGTATAATTATCACTTTACTGAACATAAATCTAAATTATTTTCCCTCATTTTCTATATTATTCTATATTATCTTAGAAATTCCGTACTGATAATAATTATATATTTTATTTTGAAATAACTATATGTACACGCATCCCAGTGAACATAGAATGTAAATGTGATGTAACAAGGAAATAACAAGTTACGTAACTTTTTTGACTTATGGGTGACATAATTATATAAAATTAGAGTTTTATGTTATATACTTAATTGTTACCTGTATGTTACGTAACAGTCACATGCCATTGTGACTGTAATAAAATGTCACATTTGTGACTGCTATGTTACGTTTAGATAATGTATCAAGGTTGCTTTGATAAAACGTCACAGTGTGACTTTTATGTTATGTCTTCCTCTTCGCAACCTCACAATGTTACTTTGATAAAACCTCACAGAACTGACTCTTATGTTATGTTTTTGTGACGTAACAACGTTACTTTATTGAAATGTCACAATCATGACTCTTTTGTTATGTCCTGATGACCTAACAATGTTACTTTGAACAAAACGTCACAACAGTACTCTTATGTTTTTGTGACGCATTAACGTTGTTTTAATGAAATGTCACAATCATGACTCTTTTGTTATGTTTTTGTGACATTAATAAAACATTTCACTTGTCACTTTTGTGAAATATTAATTTTAAATATACCAATTCTCCAGGAATTATCAATTTAAAGATTCCTGCAGTTTTTTTTCAATCTATCCTCTGTTGGCGTCTGATGTAACTAAATTTCATCCATCCATTTTTGTATAAGTCGATTTATGTTATTTGTTATATGGGTTATGGGGTTATATTATATAATATAACCCCATAACCCATATAACAAATAACATAAATCGACTTATACAAAAATGGATGGACGAATGTTTTATTAATATTGATACGTCACAAAAACATAACAAAAGAGTTATGATTGTGACAGTTCATTAAAACAACGTTAATACGTCGTTAAAACAACGTTAATTTTGTTATTAATTTAAAATTGAAACTGTTATGAAAATTCTTGTAAGACTTTATTTACTATTTTGTGATATATATTAATATATAACGATATATATTAAAATATATATTATTATTAAAAAAAAATAATAATAATAATTTAGGTGTATATATATAACAATAAGTTGGTAATATGTGTATGTAATGTTAATAAGAAACAAAAAAAGGGAATTTTAAATTTGCTTTTTGCAAAAGAAGGCGTAGGGCATATTTTTATCTATAAGGTAACATCAGAGTTATATTATTTTCCTAAAACGTAACAAGAACATAACAATGTTACGTCACATTGTTACGTTTATAAGTGGGAAATTGTAAGTTACATTTGAGTCATATGTGACTCACATTTTATGTAATACGTGACTTTCAGTTCTGTCACTGTGACATAAAATTTACAGAAAAATGTTCACTGGGTATATGTACACGCATGTTGAAAGGCAGTGGATTTTGTTTAGACAAGACGTAAAAATGATAAAGTAAATTTTAATTTTGCTAATTATTTACTGACTTTTTACCCGAAGGGTTGATATAAATTTCATATTTATGTTCAGTTCGAAAATGGGAAGTTAATGTTAAACAAAAGTATTTATTCTGAAATGTCAAAAAGCTATTTCAAACATGGTGGGGCAATTTTTTTTTTTAAATTTTGAAATTGTTAATAAATTTACTTCTGCTTTTGCTTTAATAATAAGCGAATAAGTGGTGTATTAAGTAGTGTTGTGGACTATAAAGCAATACACTTCAAGTCTGAATTCCAATGCTGTCAATTATAATTATAGTTAATTCAATTTATTTAATTAGCTAGAATTGATTATTCGAACTTTCTTGAGTTATTCTGTTCTAATGAGTACCTATCTAATTAAAGTTGGCAACTTTGAAACTCTTGCGTAGCTTTGTCTCCATTAAAAGTTTAGATTGATAAGAAAACACTACTTTAAGGTTAGTAGGTAGTAAATAATATAAGGGTTAAGATTTTGTTATGATGTGATTACTAAAATGTATTTAATATTCCCGAGATTATCATTCTTTTTCATTTTTGTCCAGCGATGACAGAACTGGATCAAGTCTCAAGTGAACAATAGACAGAAGTTAAATTGGGGCCCCATTTATAGAATAGAACATTAATACTATGAACCAGTCAAGACCGTGGAGGGAAATGGAAGGCCCCGGGAGCTTTTTTAAAAATTTCTCCACAAAAAAATAAGTGACAAACAAAAAAAGAAACTCGTTTTACTTTCTCCCAGGCCCCTATCAACCGCTACGGGCCCCTCTTTTCTAGTCCAGATCATGGGGATGCAACCTTGACTACCTCACTCTTTCGTCGGGCCTGGAATCAGTCAACAAGGGATAATGGAACTAACCAAATTTAATTGAGAGCATTGTCCAACTCGGACTTTAAAAAGTTTTTAATTTTTATTTTATTTTATTTTATTTATTTATTTATTTATTTTTTTATTTTTTGACTTCTTCAAGGGAGTCAAATTTGTTTTGGAATACTTCAAGGAATGAGTAATTAAATACTTCAGAGGAATTTTTTTATTTTTCAAAATTTGTATCTTTTTGTCCTGCATTCGCCTCTCTTCGGATAATTCGATTACGAGCCCTTGACATTAAATTTGACTTTTTTTTAAAAAATATTAGTAAATTTGGCCTCGATCCAAGATACTGAGAAACTGAACTGTTTGGGTGGTAACTGGACACGTAGGAATGCCGGTGGATGGTAGAAAGCAGTATCAGCCATAAAAATAACTTTCATTATCTATGTGGCAAATTTATTGATTTAGATAATTACTCTTTACTTTTTGAATTCTATTTTGAAAACAAACCGTGGAGTGGGTTTTACACAGGAGGCCACATGCAACGCTTATTGAGGGTCATACCAACAACTTTCCAATAATGTGAGAAAAAAATCAGACATGACCATATAAACTTAAATTCTAAAATCTACTTTTTGTAGTTTTTAAATTTTTTTCAGATCACATTAACGTTAAGCTGCTTCAATTACTCACTTCAATCCGTATCCCAACGACGTCGATATCATTTCTTATTTACAAGATGTCGTAAAAAATATCTAAATATGTGCCAAATAACAGTGTATAAACACTGTTGATTATGACTTTTGAACCCATTATAATTTAAAAGGGGAGAAATTTGAAGAAAAACTCAAAAAATTCTTCTTTCTTTGAAAATGTTTTAAAAATTGAAAATAAAAAGCAAAAACACTCTTTATTATTTTCGTATAGATACTATATAATTGACAGGGCCGTCTTAACGTATGTGGGGGCCCCTGGGCACAGTAAGTTTGGGGGCCCCTTTTAAAAGCTGAAAACCAGAAAAACAAAAAAAAGAAAACATCAGGAACTAAAAAAAAAATTAGTTGACAATTATTTAATGACTTTATTGATACAACTCTATAGAAACGTTTCATCGCACACATTTAGGGTAAAGGCCTATACTTTTTTATATAAATATGAAAAGTGCTGTAAATATATAAAACGTAAAAATAAATTATTTTGACTTAAATTTTATAAATTTATACATAAAAAAAATTATTTTACTTAAGAATTTATTATCACAAATAAATAACTAAATCATTAAAAAAATTAATGTTTGTTACTTTGTAATAGGTATATCTTATATTATTTATATAATAACGTTCAAAACAGTTTCCAATGTATAGGAAAACTTCACAATATTTGGACATATAGCATATTTTTAAGTATAATTAAGTTAATCACTTTAGCACTGCACTGATATTAATGGTTTTTTTCTTGACTTCTGGAAAGCAAAATCTTCAATTACGTCATCGAATTCCAGTTCTTGTAGAATATCACTTTCGATACACATAATTGATAAATTGTTAAGTCTTTCTTGTAACATTGTCGTCCTTAATTCGTTCTTTATTCTTCTCAGCCTTGAAAATGAACGCTCTCCACTGCAGTTGGTGATCATTAGACATAAGAATATTCTTGTGGCAATTTCCACATTTGGAAATATCTCTTCTAATTTGTCTGTTTTTATTAGTTTATGTAAGGCAGATATACTTAAATTACTGTTTACTTGATTTTTCAAATACTGCTTTAAATGATCACATTCAGATTTGAGTTCATCAGCGTTAATGTCCTCATGATAAAATTCTGCAAATTCTTTGCATTTGCTTTTCAACTGACTCGGTTCGATTGTATTCAACTGAGAAAGAAATTCAAAACGTTGGTTAACTCCCTTGTATGATTCCGATCGTTGCTTTAACTGAATACTTAGTGTATCGATCATAGGAATAAACGTTTCTACTTTAAATTTTTCCTTGCCAAATAAGTGTACACTTTCTGACGACTCGTCAAAAAATGTGATACGCGTGCTACGATTTCTTTTTCTTTGACAATTATCTTTGTATTCGGCATCTGGATTCTTTTCTTTGGCTGCCGATTCGTAAAGGTCGAAATTATTTCGTGCGTTACTGATGAAATCAGCAAGAGATCCAAAAATTTTCGTTGCAGTGTCCATTGTGAGGGTGTTTTTTTGCAAGCTTACGCTTGCTTTGTTAATAATTTGAAGTAGGTCATTCCATATCTCCGTTAGGATAATCATCTCTAGTTTTTCCATTTTTTTGCTGAGACTTTGGGCCTCGTTTCTAATTTCTGCTGGTTGATCTGTGTTTTTGGAAATTGATGTTAAAGCCTCCAAAATATGTTCGTAACCATTGCGTAAAGCATTAACCGCATCGGCACGTGCAGACCACCTGGTTTCACAGAGACATTTTAAAACTTTATTTGTACCCAAAGATTCTGTTAGTATATTCCATCGATAAGTCGAAGCAGAGAAAAAGCTATATAATTTTTGGACAAACTGGAAGTATGCTACCGCTTCTAAAACAGACCCCACAGCCTGAACGCCAACCAAATTTAGTGAATGTGCCGCACATGGGACAAAAAGAGCAAATTCACATTTTTCTTTTATTCTTTTTTGTAAGCCTGAATATATTCCAGCCATATTTGGTGCATTATCGTAACTCTGCCCTCGGCAATCCTTTATCGAAATATTATGGCTTTCTAAAAAATTCAAAACCGTTTTTTCTAGATATTGAGCCTTATGTTCTTTAATAGGTAAAAACTGCAAAAATCTTTCAACAGGCACTTCGTCTTTTACATATCGGACGATGAAGGTCAACTGATCGACATGCGAGAGATCGGGTGTGGAATCCACGCTTATTGAATAATATTTTGTTGTCTTTAGTTCATTGACAATCGTAGCCAGTACTTTCTTTCCCATTATATTAATAAATTCGTTGCAAACATTAGCAGACAAATAGGAAGTATTTCCTTTTCCGCGATTTCCGCAATTTTTTATATGATCAGCAAGGAACGGATCAAATTCGCTAAGTAATTCTAAGCATCCCAAGTAATTTCCATTGTTTTGCGATCCCAAAATTTCGTTGTCACCACGAAATCCTAATCCTCTTGAAGCTAAAAATTTTACAACCGCCACAATCCTTTTCAGTACATTCTTCCAATAATTTACTTGTGTATTGTATTGCGATAGTAAGTCACAATCCACTCGACCAGCCGTTTTGCTTCGCGCGACATAAGTCATCATAAATTGTCTATGCAGTGAACTATTTTCATGCTCCGTTAATTGGTTGCTTATATGCTTCCAGTCTTTGTATCCACTGGAAGAGCTCAAACTGTTACTGTTCGTAGTATTATTAAAAAGACGGCAGCAATAACAGTACACACATTTCTTCGAAGGTGAATATAGAAGCCATTTCCGTTCTACGGATTCACCATTCGTCAGTTTGCGAGTAAAAACGTTCCTAGTCAAATTTCTAGTTTTTATTTTACCGCGCACATCACAGAAACTTGAAGAGGTTCCCGAGAATTCACAGTCTTTATTTTGAAAAAACTCTGGTCCTTTATGAATCCATATTTCGCGCACTTTTTCCGTAAAAATATCGTCACAATAAGTACCAGGATCATTTGAAATTTCATCTAAATTATTCGTGAATGTATACTGTGCTTGTGATTGTGACTTTGAAGAATTTGCTGTTGTTAATAAGTCGCAATTTTCTGAGTTAGAAGATGTAGACCTCGATGTGTTTGCGACTATTTCTTGAACTGCTGAACTTGATTTCGAAGTCTCTGATCTAGGAGCATTTTGATACGTTGAAGTCGAAAAGTCAGACTGTTGACTAATTTCTTCCGGAATAAAAAACGAAGTTAATTTAGGTAATTTGCTGCTATTTTCTTTTTGCATAGCAAGTCTTTTTCTTTTTTCTGAACCACTTAGATATGTTCGTTTCGACATAATTGCACAAAATTATAAATGCAGCTTAATACACAACAGTTTAGGAACACTAATAACGTTGTAATATACGTTTTACAAGAAAAATTTATTTATATATATTTTTGTACCTAAAAAATTTTAATGGTTCCAGATGCAATAATTTAAAAAAAAAGAAAAAGAAAACTAGTCTAGCTCTAAGAAGGGTCACAAAAGGGTCACATATGTTTCACATAAAATTTTAGAAAGTCCAGATCTAAGTAAAAATAAATCTACTTATTAAAAACACAAATATACTTTTCAAAATAAATTGAAATAAAAGATTTAAAAAAAGAAACTAAATTGTTAGGTCCTTTTATCTACATATTTTTTATTTATATGTAATAAACTAATATAAACTAAAAAGGAAGAACCATTTTAAATTGTTTTCTGAAGAAGGGTAAATATTGTATTTTGCTAAAATATTTATAGCAGCTCAGGGTGATTGTAGTCCTGATGTTTGTATATACTTTGCATAGATCATAAATATAACTATAAATTATTTACAAGTAGTTAAAAAAGAGGAATTGACAGATGAAAAAAATCTCAAAAAGTCATAAAGTTATCTTGTTTTTCGGGAAATTTTTTATTGTAGGAGTTCTTTAGCTTATTTTTAAAAAGTTGTCAATCAATGTAATTTATGGCTTTTTATTATAAATTTACAAACTATATTATGTGAAATATCACTAATATCAGTTACATATTATATTATATCGTCTTCATAAATACTAATTATGTATATATCATTTATACAATTTTTATTATGTTAATTATTTATACAGCAGCACTTAATATATTGTATAACTTGTTTCCTTAAGTTTTATATGAGCATGGGCTCGGGGGCCCCCTCAGCTTGGGGGCCCTGGGCTCGTGCCCTGTGTGCCCCTGGGGTAAAGACGGCACTGATAATTGAGTAGAATGGAAAATCTAATAATTAATTTCCTAGGAAAACCGTTCAGTCTTTAATTAAATGTTACTGGCATTATTGGCAACAAAAGAGATATATTTTTCTAATAATTATGGGGTAAAGAGAAAATTAAAAAATGACTGTCCCAACGTACAATATTATACGGGTTCGGGTATACATATAACAACAATACAGAGTACTATGTGTCGTGCATCTATATGACGTAAAGGGATTTGCGCAAGTATCTACACAGGCGTACGTTCGTTTTACGAAAACGTAAAGTGAACGTCGATGGTAAAACTCGTAGAATCGATGTGATGGATTTCACAGTAATTTCTAGTTCTAAGTGTGAATCACATACACAAGACCGTTATTTATATATTATTTTATTAGATTAGTACATATGAAAAAAGTGTAAATAGAGTAACAGACATTATATAAAATATAAAATGTAAGAATTTCATTTTTTTTTATATTAAAACAATTTTGATAAAAAGGAAATTAGGTACGTAGAGAAAAAGAATTCATACAAATATGTTTTTGAATTAAATTTTTTTTTTTAATATTTTTATAAGCGTCTTACATATTTTATATTTTTAGAATAGAATGTTATTTAAATGGCTTCGTATTGTTTACTTTTTCTTTTTTGTAAGAAATTTTCCTTGAAGTTGTGGATTATAATTTTTTGTTAGATTATACAATGATATTATGTAATCTTTAATGAGTATATTTATTAATGTTGAAAACGTTTATGGGAACTTATTTCAAATTTCAGATGTAATCATATATTGTTAGAGCACTTCTATTAGTGCTAGAAATCTGAAATTTTGTATGACCGTAGGTCTTGACCTAAAAGATTTTTAAGATCTTTGACTAAAATATTCTCATTGTTTGTGTCTTTTTTATGCAATTTTCTAAAAATGAAAAATAAAAATAAAACAAATCTACGTACTGTCTATATTAATTTTGAAGAGAGATATGTTTACTTCAATAATTTTTTTTTTAAAATTTAGATTAATTTTTTAAAAAGTGTAAACATTAACTGTCACTTTTGAACTAGGAAAATTTCAACAAAAAAGCTGATATCTCTATCGAGATTATTGTTTTTATTATAAATTCAAAGGTATATCATGTTTTAATTGTAAAACGTATCAAATATTTTGAAAGCAAACAAGTCGTAGTGTAAAATATTAAGTCTATATATTTATGATTGTCGGTGGTAGCGCCGGGCATTATTAAATAACTGTGTTTTTTAATGTGATTTATGACTTAGATGTGCAATTAAATTTTGTTAACAGTTTACTATCTCGACTTTTGACTGGCATAAACATCTAGAGCTTTAAGTTGACAACGAAACAGGAATTTTTTAACATCAAAGACTGACGATCAATCACAGGTTGCTTGATTGAATTGGTTGCGAAATATTTGATAAAAATAATTAATTTTATATCCGAAAAAAATAAGATTTTTAATATTCAAAATTCGTCCAGTGCGTGTTAAACACACATTAAATCAGGATTTTATAGTCTGTAGCTATAGAATTTTTCACAATTACAGGGATAACATATTTCTTGCTTTTATTAAATGTTAAAATTAGTCTTGATTTTGTAAAAAATATGATTATATGAATCTTTTATTTTCTATATGAGATAAAAAAAATCAATAACAGTTTTCAAAAAACCACCCTGTGTATTAAATTGTGTGAGATTCAACACTGAAGATTCAACACTGATTATTTAAAAGTGGCCAAGTGCGGGTGAGCCATCTAGTGCGATGATAGACATGAAATTATAAGGATTTCGGAAGGAAGGAAGTATATAATTAAAGCCGCGTGTTTTGTAAATAATCAAAAGGATATCTTCCAAAAATATAAATATTTTATTAGGGTTCCGAAGGAATCCTTATAGTTTGGTCAAGTTTGTCTGTCCGTCCGTCCGTCCATCTATGTTGGACACACCTCCACAATTCCTATATCTTTTGTCTATAAACATGAATTTTTGCATGTAAATGCTACAGGTGTAGATCTCAATTAGTACATACCAAAAAAAACTTTATTATTTTTTGAAAATACTTTTCCGTATCGAAAATTGGGCATGAAAAAAAATTCTTTAACGTACCATATCTTGTGGGATATGCTTAGAAGGAGTGCAAGTTGCTTTTACCATTTTTCAATTTTAAGCACCATTTATAAAACATTGAGTTACAAAGTGAGATTTTTGTTCCCCTACGCAATTCCAAACAATTTGAAAAAGTTAAAGATACTAGCACTTGTTAAAAATACTCAATTAAAATTATTTTGGCTGTTACTATATTACTATTAACTTCTATAGGTAACTTTTGATGGTATAAGAAATTGAAAAAATAAAGTAGAGAAAATGGTTTCTAGTAAATACAATTTTGTATCGAAATAGAAAACGTCCTCCGAAAACTCAAGTCCAAATCATTAAGGGAAATGCTGAGAAATGGACAAATTTGTATTTTTTCTAAGTAACTTCCGAAGTAATTGTATGTACCCTGTCGTGTGATATATAGTTAGAATCTTTTAAAGTTGAAATTTTTTTAAGCACTTTTATTTTTATAACTCTTTCACGAAACATTGAACCTCAAAGTTTTTATGTTTCTACGTTTAGGGGGTAATTTTTCATATTTTCAGGAAAGTACTCCTTTTTTATTTTGAAATATTATTAATATTTTTTTTTTTGATTCCGGAGTTTAAAATATACTTTGTATAGGATTTTCTACGAACGAAATAAACTTTTTCTTGGTGCAATGAAATTTTTTCGGGGCATAAAAAAAGGAATAAAAATGAGTGGGTAAAATATTGTTTCTTTTTTTTGCAAAATATGTAAGTATATTTTAGAATAAGGTTCGAAAGAGTACATTCAACTGTCGATTAACATATTTATTTTCTAAGAAAAATCAATTTTGAAAATTTTGAATTTGCATTTGATTTCAAATCCCTGCAGCAGAAACGTTGGCGTCGATAGAATCTGATATAAACGACTAAACGACTAGACATAAATATCAAACGTCAAAAAGATTTGAGTTGATAACCAAAGATAAAAGATAAATAATTATATTAGACACTACATGTAAATATAGATATTTGTAAATTACACAATATCTATTATGTATTTTTGTTTGTTTTTCGCATTGTTATTTGTTTGGCAAAACATTATTTTGCAAACTTCAAAGTTATGTCAAATACATTTCACCGATGTATTATACATATGTTATACATTTGTGGTTTATCTGTTTAGGGTTCCAAAGAAACATCACGGATCCCTTATAATTTTGTCCAGAGAGCACATTTTTAAGTTTTTACCAGGATCGTAATAATCGTCACATGAAATTTGATGTCTGAAAAATATCAGGATTATAATAATTGCCATATGGCTGACGTTTAAAAAATATCTGTATTTAGTGTATTTATTCATATTACTTACAAATTAGAAGTACAAGTTGTAATACAAAATACCCCTGTCGCAGCATCCTACATAATCTAGCGAATTTCTAAAAATTAGTTTTTCTCGGAAACTAGTTGATATAGAATAATAGTTTAAAGACCTTTTTTATTAAACTTTTTTCCCTCTTTTAAATGGTGTAAAAATTTTTTTGAATAAGTGGAAATTTTGGCAAAAAACTAATTTTTTGCAAGAACAAAAACCATGTTCCTGGCATCCGATATGTCTGGCTGAAGAACTCATCCAAGAGTTTGGGACTTCCAACATTTCCACCAAATTTCGTAAACCTAGGATATCTCGTTCGAGAGTTATCGTGCGGACACATATACATATATATATATATATATATATATATATATATATATATATATATATATATATATATATATATATATATATACTGGATATCCCGGCCGTATGTATACATAGGATTTACATATTCATTTTTAACATTGGATTCCCATAAAGAAAAAGTTATGTCATAAGAGTGCTTTGGATAAACATATTCCTATTTTTGGTAATTTTCTTTTATAAAATAATTTTTTTCCACCAAATTATCTGTACTATTTCTTCAACAGAATATTTTTTTGGTATTCTTATTATTTTAATATTTATTTTAGAGAAAATAAAAAAAAATGCCTTTTTGAATTTACAGCAGATGACACAAATATTTATTATGTAAAAATGTTTCGTATTCGTTTCTTTATTTTACTGCATTATTATTGTTAAAGCTATAGTAACAGTAGTTATAATATTAAATTAGTATTATTAGTTTGTTCAAAGCCCTCTTGTGACATAACTTTTTAAAAATTAACATGTAAATCGTATGTATACATCTAAATGGAACACCTGATATATATAAATTTTTTTGAATATTATTTTTGGTTTATAGGGCCTTTAATCAAATTTCTGCCATAGTCCCGGACTCAAGTCGTGTCATGACAGTGGCTGTAATAGCTGAATTCCATTCTGGAAATTCGCTAAAAAAAGTAAATATTTCTTTAAGATAATGATTCTACTATACTAATACCTACAACTAAAATGATAGTATGTAAATGACAGGATAATCTTACAAATACTTAAAACCATAATCTGACCACAACAGAGGTACCGGAAAATGAACAAACGGCTAGCTCTGGTCATTCTGTATTATATTATGTACTATGAGATTCTTTCAAATCCGTCCATTTGTCCGTTCATCACATTCCCTATAATTCTTCAAAGGCGTTGTCAGTCAACTGAAAAGTGGACAAAATTTTCCTTTATCTTTGAATTTTTTCTATTTGAAAATTAAATTTATTAAAACTGACAAAGTCTTTCAAAAATATACTACGCTTATATGTATTTGCAAGATAATACAAAAGGTGATCCCGAATAAAAAATTCATGCACGTGTAAGACTGACTGACTTTTAAAATACAGTAGACATTCTATTTTTATTTCTTGAGACATCAAATCCCAGAAGTACAGAGAAAGAACTAAACAATATTCTACCTTCAGTCGCACCTCAACTTATAGCAGGGGTTCCCAAAGTGTGGCCCGCAATGTTGTATCGTCTGCATTCTCAAATTCGTAAGGGTTACCTATTTACTTAGATTTTGTCAAAAAACCCTATAAATTTGACTTGATTACATTTTTTCCACTGGAAAATATTACATTTTATATGGAATATATCTTATTATTATATAGATTTTATATCATACATAAATATACCAGTGGTGTTCAACCTTTTTTACTATGCGTGATACTTTTCTACTATAATTTATTCGGTGATCTACTTTTACCTAAATCAGGTTCTTAGGTTAAAATAACCAAATTCGTGATATAATTTCCGCATCTGATTTAGAAAAAGTAGTATGGAGAACGCATGAGCAGCTCCAAATTTTGTTTCTAGTATCAAAATTACAGTTTTTGGAGTGTTTAAAAATGTTTGGTGTACGTGATGACGTCATCAGGTTCAATTTTTTACTTTTTAAATTAATAGCTACAAAAATAATATGAACAAGATCTGCTGATGACTTTTGGGTAATCTGAGTGCCAAATCTTCATTATTCCAGAAAAAGTAGCAAAATTTGTTTAGAAAATATGACTTAATTTTCGGTTGCGATGTTTCTATTAGGCTATATCCACGTTTTTAATTTGCAGTTTAGAATAGGAGATCGACGAAAAGGCTCTCTGCAATCGACCGGGCCATCACGTTCAATGGATTAAATACCACCTGTTGTATTAATTCATTCAAACTTGACCAACTGTTTTTATAATCATTTTATTACAATTGATAGCAACAGAATCTTAATTAATACTAATTCTGTAAGTACTCTCCTTCTGTTTCTACCACACGGGTCCAGCATTCCTTAAGCTTTTGTAGATAGCTGTATACTCTCCTCTATTTCTCCCCTCTCTAACCCACTGATGCTCCAACTCTGCCCTCTCTAACACCCACTGATTTTCACGAAAACGCTTCACCCAAAATTTTACTGTAGACAGAGAGTACGCAGTCTTGTCAATACTCTTCTGCAGCAGCCGATGAATTTCGGAAGCAGTAGCCCCACCACAAACACATGAATTTTAATGAACCCTCGCTGTTCAGTATCAGTAATAGATGATATGCCTTTTTGTCTATCCATAACTAAATGATACAGAATATTTTTATTCATCTATCAAACATCAGTTGCAACGTTGCAACTTATTGACAAACTTAACTAAATTTTTTTTAGCCCGCCAAATATTTTGATATTTACAGTTTGGTCCGGCGACGCAAAACTTTTGGAACCCCTGACGTATAGACATACTTAAATTATATACTATACACTACTGGCTCGCGACTGAACTCAGGCTATTGTCACTATATAATGACTAATGACTTTTCCCGCCAGACAGGGCGAGCGTTTTTTTTTTGTTCGTCAATTTTTTTTCGGCAAAAAGCGAAGAATGAAGATCGATGTTCGGCTACTTTTTATTACAAATTGGTGACTTTTTAATCAACATGGGGCGAATTTTGAAAAATTCACCTGGCAACTCTATGTTTTTACACGTGTATACTTTTATAAATTTTAATGAAACTGAATATTTTTTCAAAAAAATATTATCTACATATTTGTATGATGATATGATGGTAGAAAATTTCTAAAGAATTTCCATTTATTTTTCAGGCATATCTAATTATTTTTTTATTTTATTTTGTTCTTCATACGTAAATAGGGGAAGGCTCGCTATAGTGGCCCAGGCAGGTAAAGTGGTCACCACTAGTTTGCAAATGAACTAATGAACTCTTGTTATTTAGTTTAAATTATAGATTGACAGTTTACATAGTGTCACGGTGCATATCAACTCGTTAGGTGTTACTTAGAAAATTTTATTTAAAAAAAAGTGTTTCTTGTGCCCTCTGATCTAAGGTAAGTACTTACAAATATTGTATAAAATATATTGTATTATGAATACTTGGTTTTTGTGAATATTCCCTGTGTCTGTTGTAGTTCTGAAGTAATTAATTTTATAATAAACAATTATGAATCATACGTTGGGGCGGAACTTATTTCAGTTTTCCTATTTTACTTAGTTTCGGGTAATGTGGCCCACTATGTATAAAGGTAAAGTGGCCCAGTGGATCTAATGGTGGTACCAGAATTGTGGCCGGAATCAATAGCAGAAGATGGCTGAGTACGATGTACGATATGCAAAAGATGTGTCTATGAAGTCTGCTCTGGTTGCAATGAGGAAGATGGCGATTTTACTTGTGAGTTTTGTTTTAAAAATAAATAGTTACCATCTGAGTACCTTGGATAATTAAAAATTGTTTTTATGATTGCTAACTAGTAGCAAATTGTAATATTTTTGATTAAAAATTGTAATTTCATCTAAAAATTAAAAAGTCAGTTTTAATCTATGTTAACTTTTAATATTAATAATACTATGCCACTTTACCTACCCAAGGTGGGTAATGTGGTCATTTTGTCACTTACGAAATAATTGATAATTTTTTATTACTGTGAATATGTAAACCGTATGTATATTATAAAATAAAGACTTTATTAAATTTGCAATTGTATTATATCAAGAAATATCAATTAATTAAAACCGTTTAGAAAATATATCAATTCAAACCTTAGGGTGGCCACATTGCCCTACCTTCCCCTATTTTATATCAAACGAAATAAGTACAATTTTATTTTTAAAAAATGTATAAAAATATGTCGGAAAATAGCTTTAGGTTATTTTATTATAGTCGTATATTATGGAATATATCGTCGTATAAGTAAATAAATCTGTAAGTTTTATGCTGACAAATTTTATATTGGAATTCTGTAAATAATAACTGAAATTTTATAGATTTTAATTAAAAATGTTTTATATGAGCTACAGTGCCAAGACATTGAAGCCGTTAAATTTCATTATTAAATGAAAAATATGATATATATCTTCGATCATTTTAATTTAATTTTGTTATCTAATAGATATTAGATATATGGCTGGCATCGGAAATGTCAGAAAGTTACGGTGAAAATGTCTTAAAATAACGTAATCTATTTAGTTTTGAGATTATGTAACAGTTGTTTTTGTCACTTTCATTGTAATTTTAATTTGTTACTTACGTAAGTTATTGAATTTAGTTAGATGCGATATAATTACTCGGTATCTAAGTATTTTCCTTTAATAAAATAATTGGTTCCTTTTTAAATTTTCATTGTACATTTTCATTTTAAGTTTTACTACAGTCTCATTAGAAAAATTCATCAGGCTGTCAAGCTATGTAACATAAGTATTTCCTCAGTTAAATGGTCGAGTGCATTAAGTAGGTAGAAGCAGGCTCGACGAGAGGGTGGAGTAGCCGAGGTTGCAACCCCGGGGCCCGGGCTTGAGGAAGGGGCTCGTAGTTGTCGGTAGAGGGACTGGGAAAAAGGTTAAGAAATTTTTTTTGTTCATCACTTATTTTTTGGAAGGAAATTTTTAGAAAATGCCGTTTATTCCCGGGGTCCGTTATTTCCTTCCACGGCCTTGGGTAGAAGATTCGAATCCTATAGCCGATGTTCACTATTTCAGTTGAATATTGACACGGGTTATTTAAGATGAAACTTTCCAAAATACCCATCTTTCTCATCCTCTACCCAAATTATAAGGTAATGTAACTGATAACATGCCCAAATAATGTATAAAAGATGAAAAGTTTAACAAACAGACCTTAAACTTCATTATTATTTGAAAATTTTAGTTTCAGTGTTTGTTAACATTACAGATAAGCTTTTAATTCAAACAGTAATAAAAACTTTTTGAAACCTGATAAGCGAAGTGGTGTGGGGGATAAGGATTTAATAAATATATGTCTGCAGCCGCCAAACTGTAGAGAAAGTTTCACAGGCATAGCCAGCCGTGTGAATTTTCTTCTGCTTGGAAGAGAATTTTAGGTTTTTGAAGTCGTTCTTTTAATTTTTTTTAAAAATGGAACATGACCACTAGGAAGACTAATTTTTTTAATTAAGTGATATCAATAAATTTACTAAAATTCTTCAATGTTTTAAGAATCGAAAATGAAATGATTGAATGATGAAACTAATCGCAGTTTTCATTTAAAAAAAAAAATAAATTAGGCATGTAAGACGACTAGAAAAAAGACTCTGTCGAATCAATCGCATTCCTAAAAGCATTTTCGTCATTTTGATAGTAAAAATGAAAAGTGTACATCTTAATTACTCTAACTCAACTAATTAGTCTAGTTTAAATCACTGTCATAGAGCTTTATTTGAGAAACAATAAATTTTTTTAATTTGGCGTGGCGTTAGGAAGTTTATTAAACTTTTCAGGGTCTTAAAAACCGAAAATAAAATGATTTTGGAAGCCAGTTATAAATTTTCGGTCGTTATTTGTATTTCTACCAAAATTAAGTATGTATAGAATCCAAGCGTCATGGTTCATGATAGGGATGATCGATATTAGAAAAACATCGATGTTGACATCGATGTTAACATCGATTCAAGAGTATCGATATACGATATATATCGAAAGAAAAACATCGATGTTTATTTACAAAATAAACAACCATGTTATAATCTATTATTTTATTTATTAAAAATTAACATTGCCATTATTTATTTGGTACACTTCGCAAAATAAGTAAGTAACTTTGTTAGAAGTTTCCCTTTTAATCTGTTCCTTTGTTGACACAAATGCTGCCCAGCTTTTGAAAAAAGTCTCTCTGAAGCTGTTGAAGTTGTTGTGCAACACAAATATTTAATGGCAATTTTTTTTAAGTTTGGATAAGTGGATCCTAGAACTTGCTATAAAAGTAATGCATCTTGTTTTAAATCAGCTACAGGACTTTTTAAATACTGGATAGCTTAGAGTAATATCGATGTTTCGATATTATTCTCGTAACATCGATGTGTCGATGTTATCGAGGACATAACATCGATGTTTTTACATCGATATTTTCCCCCTAAACATCGATGTTTTTCTACCATCGATGAATATCGATCATCCCTAGTTCATGAAGACAATTTCAATGCAAATTTTTTAATACTAGTTCAGGTACATTTTTTAAAAATTTGTAATGCGAAAAAAGTATTATGAACACATTAAAGAATATTTTCTATAAAATTGAGTGTTATATGTACCTATTTGGTGCTGGAAATGTACCTGAAAAATAAGATTTTTCTGAAGAACAAAAAGTATTATGCACTGTAATTTATGCTAAACAAATATTTATCAGACAACATAAAATTGAAAACAAGACGTTATTCGACGCCGATGAATCTGATATAGTAGTATGTTTCTGGGATACTTGTGATACTTGTGAATTTATTATATATATATATATATATATATATATATATATATATATATATATATATATATATATATATATATATATATATATTATATATTATATATATATAGATATATATATATATATATATATATATATATATATATATATATATATATATATATATATATATATATATATATATATATACAGGGTATCAGAGAAATAAGTGACCACCTTTTGAGGGGTTACTCATAGCACCCTTATTCGCGTCACCCCTCAAGGATAAGAGTTATTTCCCTTACACCCTGTATATAATAGGTTTGTTCGTGCAACCAATTTCAAACTAATTGGTGATTTTTCAAACTATGACTACTGCGCATGTTCAACAACAAACTAGTTTCAAATTATTTTGAGGCTCGAACGGTGAATTCGAGATTTAGGTTTAATTAAGAACCACCAGATGTCACTCTAATCGTGTCCGGCATGTCTTGGACTCACGGGTCTCATGGATGTCATACATATTTTATAGTGGTTATAGACTAATAAGTAATAAGGTTATAAAAGATTGACATTTTACGTAACTTAACAATTATGCTTTTGGTTATTAACATATTTGCAAAATATCCAAAGAAATATTAAAACATTTAATTGCATTTAATTTTCCATTTCCACCCAATTAATGTTTTAAATATTTACTAAGCTAATAGTAAATCATCATCGCTCGAATTAGACAAGTCACTGGAACTAAACGTACTGGAGCTGGATGATCTTTTATTCATTTTGTACAATAAGAGAAAGAAAAACTAATGAAAAATATTATGGTGAATTAATTTCTTCTCTCTAAACGATAAAATATATATAAAAGGGCATATTAAAACTGTATTTAAATATGAATATTTCTTTTTAAAATTTATTTATCTGTACCTAGTAAAAAAATATTTCAAAAAAATTTCACAAGAAAAAATAACTGAAATAAAAGTTCCCTAACAATACATCTAACTTAACAGACAATAAAATATTTAAATTTTAAACAGTAATATATTTGAGATCTACTGCGCAAGTACAATCCGACAAATTTGTTAAAAGTTGGTGAATTTTTCTTGCTGTCGTGTATTAGTTTGAAATTTAATTTTTAAGCTGCTAGAACATTAGATTTGCAATCAAATCACAAATTTAGTTTTGCTCGAACGCTCATTTAACAAATACGCATGCTCCGTACAGTTTTGTACTTTCAAAACTGTTGCACGAACAAAGCTAATATAAATATACACACATATATATATATATATATATATATATATATATATATATATATATATATATATATATATATATATATATATATGTATATATATATATATAGGGGGTAAGGGAGATAACTCTTATTCTTTTGAGGTGTGACGTGACTATATATATATATATACATATATATATATATATATATATATATATATATATATATATATATATATATATATATATATATATATATATATATATATATATATATTTATATATATTGGTCAAATCATTAGACCAATTTTTTAGATTAGATATTCGGAAATTTTGTACATCAATTATTTATAATGCCTGGTTCCGCTCGTCAAACGACTCTAAAGTAGCAATGTTCATATTTCAATAGCATGGTTAATTTCCGCACCTTTACGTACCTAAATACCCGTATCAATAGGTAGTTCTAGGAGTATTGCCATTTTAGGCTTTGTTTGGGGCACCAAGACAGTAGGGGACAATTTTAATATCACAATTAATTTGGGGCTTATTTGATGGCCTTGACGGACAATTCTGACTCCCAGGTTCATTCAAATTTGATATTCTAAAATTCTGAGCATAATTCTCGCCTAATAACCCTAAATTAACCATATTTATATTTCCATAACATATTTAATTTTCATAAAATATTGGCAAAATCCAACCGTTTAATCTTAATCCTATTAGATAGTGAAAACTTCTAAAGCAATCTCGTAATCAATTCGAAGTAACATAAATATATTTTGTAAACAGGACTTTATTGAATGTGAGTCGCAGTTGTGGATGGGCGTGCGAAGCCAATAACAAAAATACAGGAAACAAAAAAAAAATATTATTTTCAAAGTGAGTATACAATAATAAGTGCCATCAGGTTAGAACCAGAATCCATAAGAAGTATGTCTCAGTTTAAAAATTTGGTTGAAGTACCGATAAATATTTATTTATTTTTTACCATTTTTTTCGAGTATATCGGACACGCCAGTCATTCTAATTCAGATCACATCTATAAAGTTTCATTGGAAAAAAAATAATTTTTTTAATTTAATGACGTCCTCAAGATAACTAAAATTTTTCAATGTCTTAAAAACCGTAAATAAAATGAAAGAATGATGAAATTGGATGCCAATTATAGGTTTTTGTGGTGGTTTTTTTTCTCTATCCAATCAGGATCGGTCAGACTTCTAAAAGGGCTTTCCTCATTTTGATAACAAAAATGAAAAGTTCGTAATCTCGTTCGTTGAATATGTTTTTTAAGCTTAAGTGTATCTTTTTACAATAAAATTTGCAATATCAAAAAAACATTACGAAATCGCTGAAAAAATATGTCCACCTCTTAATTTAGGAGCTGAATCCATCTCTGATCAGTCCAACATACTTGTATGTGTGTGTGATTTGATTTTTAACAATCGATTATACATAATTTATTAATTATGTAAATTGAGTGTCGTGATAATTAATGGTGAATGTGACATCTATTGTTTAATGACAGTATTGTATCATGTATGTTTACTGTAGATGTATACATAATTATTACACTCTTTAAAATCGCTTTTTAATTAAAAATGGATTAATAAACTGCGCGTGAACGTATTACAGAGACTATCCATATTTTTAGGGTTCCGAAAAAAATATCGACACTTTTATAGGAGGTTTCTAACTCGGAACCTTTCTCTGTTAGTCTGCCCATTTGTCATACCTTCCGCATAATTTCTACATTTTTTGGCCTCTTAATTCTTTGAGATTCTTTTCCCTATTCCTCATTTAGGTAGGGGAGAGGTGTGCCAGTAGTAACAAAAAAAATATACAGGCTAGTAACTTTGTATTTATTAGTCACAGGGAATTAAATTTTGGGTACAAGATACGGACATCTTTCAGGTTTTGAATGAGCTGCACAAAAATATTCTATGTTGGTTCATAACTGAATTAACTGCATTTATGTGGACCAAAGTGTAATGTTACAATCGTCAACGTCAAAGGACCAATTGTTACAGGGTTTAGGTTCAATTGTAACACTCATTATTTAGTGGAATTTACATGTTAGTTATTATATTATAATTAATTTGGTTTCCAAAATTATTCCTTACATATTGAGTGAGTAAGGTGACAAATACCACAGTCTCTGGCAATAGGTCTGATTTTTTTTTCCTTCTATTACTCTTCTAACGACATTCAGGTATACATTATCAAATACAGTTCCTATACTAGTTTATGTTTTGCTTTATGTAGCATTTTTTTTATTTGTAAAACAGCGTGAATTAGATTAAGGACTGATCCAACAAGCAAAACTAATCGTGGTAGCTTTGAATCTAACGATAACCGTAACCGAAAATCGATATAAAAAAGGAACGGATTTTGCCAAAGTATAACCATTGATGGAAGGTATTTTTCTTTTCTTTTTTAAATTATTAATCGAAACCGTTTGTTTTTGTTTAATATAAATTTTTAACACAATACAAAACATTATTTAGAAAAATAATAATGTAAACTAAAAAATATTTTATTAGCCATAAAATTTAAAATTAATCCTCAAAAATTAGGATTCTGAAAAACTGTAGAGTTTTTAAACTTTATTCAAAACCCTGTACTTACTCTTTGCTCTATGTGCTCAGTTCCTTAAATTTAAAATACTAAAAAGAAAAATTGTGGATATATAAGACTACTGGAATATCAGTTGTAACATGTTATAATTGACACTACTGAATTTGTTACAATTGTTGCAGTGCTGTTTAATTTTATAAAAAAATTCGTAAAATTTTAACTATGATTAAAAAAGCGAAATTACCTATTTGATAACATTATTTGTTTGCTTGTGTTTCGAATAAAATAATTTTACTTCCAAGTGATAAGGTATTTACTGTAAAAATCAAAAAAATTGTCAACCAATTCAAATTTTACAATCAGCTTATATAAACACATTTGGCATTGTTGAGAGAGAACCGCCACATGGTATTAACTGAAAGTTTTGTCAGTAAAGCACAACTTCAGGAGCCACCTTATGATACGCAATACTCCTCAATAGGATTGACAGATGTCTCGCAAATATCAAAGTTATAATTGACCCACTGTTACTACTGACACACCTTCCCTTACTCTATCGGGCGAGATATAAGTTTAAACAGACATGGAATTGGGGGCTTCACGGGGGGCTTCATAAGACAGAAAAGGTCACTTCAAAGTTTATGTGTTTTTTAAGAGATGTGGGAACCGGTTCACCGTGGGAACCAAATAATCACGCAACTGACTCCTAGATAACATAATATGTGCAAGTAGCATTATCAAATATATTTACCTAGTTTAATAATAAATCATAAAAAATGTAATTAAATACCGTATATTTTATTCCAAAAGTTGTGGGGAGCCCTAATTTAATGTGTGCCCAACACGTACTTGGTAAATTTTCAAATTATTTTGTACATCAATATTTTAGACTGGGAGATAATAACAGAAAACCTTCTCCGATTTTCGCACTTATGCCTCGGGGAGTATTGAAAAATATGAAAATTTTAAGAAATTTAAGGATAAATTTGAGTACCGCTCGCGTGGCTTTCATATCGAAAATTAAGTTTTTTTTTGCAAAAAAAAGATGCGTTTTGGCGTGATTTTCGCACTTATGCCATACGCAAGTTGCACGCAAAAAGGCATAAATGCAAAAATTATGTCAGTTTACCTATGTTTTTCTGCAACTTTATGACTTATGCCTTCTTCTCTGCCACGTTTGCACCTTATGCCAATTTGGTATAGTATGCAATTTATCATAAACTCCATATAGTTTCAGTGGCATAAGTGCGAAAATCATGGCAAACCGTCTGAAATTTCTGCAAAATTTTCCATCACGTAATCACACTTAGCCATGCCGGCGACTTATGCCAATTCTTTTAATAAGCGTTTCATGATAATAACTTTCTGACATTCAATTGGCATAAGTGCGAAAATCATAAATCAAATTCCCTTTTTTCTATGCAAGTTTACGCTAACGTTTCAACCCTTTAGCCAATTGCAGGACTTATGCTACCATTATCCACAGCTAGATTTTAACTTAACATTATGTTAGTACATACGGCATAAGTGCGAAAATCACGCCAAAACGCATCATTTTTTTGCGAAAAGAAACTTAATTTTCGATATAAAAGCCACGCGAGCGGTACTCAAATTTATCCTTAAATTTCTTAAAATTTTCATATCTTTCAATACAGCCCGAGGCATAAGTGCGAAAATCGGAGAAGGTTTTCTGTTATTATCTCCCGGTCTATTTGAGGTGCTAGTGATTTTGTTTCGATGTCTATTGTTGATTAGATCAAACAAAGAGGGCCTTGAATTTTTTAAATTTGAATTTTTCTTTGATGTAAATAAGCTTTGATTTGCGTCACATAAAATCTATCTAATCCTATAGGATATCTTTTACGTAATACATTTTTATGCGTGGGATTGAGTAATAGTTTAATAATAAAGTTATTCTTGTGATGCCTCTGTCAAAAGCATCGATTTGTATTTACATACGTTTTTGAAAACACGTAAATAATGATATACTTTCTCTCTTTTCTTTAAAAAAAAGGAAACGAAAAACAATAATAAAAAAAAAAAAACGGATTTGTTAAGCTATTTTCCAACGCCCAGAACAACAAATAAAATTACAGAAACTTTACTGACATTTTTGTAGAGCAACAACATATACCAAAGACTGATAGTCGAAAAAGTTGACAGTTATTATCAAAAATGATGGATTAAAACCAATAAAATTTTAAAAAGTTTACACAGAATAATGAATGGTTCAAAAACCTTTTTAATGCAATTTTTCTTCTTCTTTCCAATTTTGTAACAAAATTTCGAAAAAACTTTTAAGCTTTGCGAAATGCTCAAATAACGATGTTCTGGGTATCAGACGTGCTTGGCTAAAGAACTCATCCAAGATTTTTGGACTTGCAACGTTTTCACGAAATTTCGTAAAAATAAGATGTTTCGTTCTTGAGTTATTCTGCGGACACATAAATCCATATATAAATTTTAGTGACTTTCATTTTTGGTTTTTAGGTACGTTAAAAAAATTTCTGCCATATTCCCGGACTCAAGTCGCGTTATGAGAATTGGCTGTAGGGGAAAGTATCATAAATCGTACCGTCGCCTTAATCGTACCATGGCAAAATTTCGTATTAGAATGTATTTTTTTGACATCTATCTGTTGTCATTTAAGTTATTTTATAAAATAATTGTCATAAAAATTAACAGCTAGCAGTGTAAACACCGAAACACAAATTTATAACAATTTTAAGTTTTGACCAGTGTTTCATGTAAATTTTGAGTCATTTTTATAAGACTTTGTTGAAGAATATGGTAGATATTAACAACTATTTTGAAATTTATTCAGTAAAGTAATACATTAGTTTTATTTTCAACTAATTTTTATTTTCCTAACCTTATTAGTTAATGTAATATACTCTTTTTTTCAAAAAGTAACATAGTTGCCTATATTGTACTAGTACTGGTACGATACAGAAAACTGATAATACGTAATTACCTAAATCGTACCCTTAAAAAGTATTAACAAAAAATTGCGAAAGTAAAATAACTAAAATTATTTCGTTTGCATTTGTAACCTCTATTATATTTTTAGAATATATTATAATACCTATAAAAATTTTTCTTTTTTTTAGAATAAATATGTGTGAGAAAAGAAAATATTACAATTGGTCAGAAGCAGATATAGAGATTGCTTTAAAATTATACTGAAATAAGATGTATGGCTCTAATGAATATTATGTTATTTATATAAAATTCTAAAACCTATATTTAGAAGGCACTTAAAATGTTTAAATTTTGGAGTTAAGGACCATAAATATTAACAGGACGCCCGATAATTTTCAATAAATAAATAGAAGGCTACATACTGAAATTTGAAGAACGCTTCTTTGGCCTTAACATATTTGATGTACGAAGATTAACATATTAAGTAGTAAAACGAAACAAAATTCCTCATAATTCTAACAAAAGTAACGTAATGGTTGAGAAAAAGTGGGTCTACTGTTTTATGAGTCGATATCCCAATTCGCATTTGATGATTTTTTTGTTTTTAATAAAACAATGATTTTTTAAAAAATATGAGGATATTTTCTTTGTCACTTTATGTTTAAAACAAATTCTGTTTTTAAAATTTAATTGCATTTATTTAAGTAACATTTGTTGGTACGACTTAAGAATCTCGTGGTACGAATTATGAATCTAGTTTCCTAAATTGATACCAATTGCACTAACCTTAATTTTTATATTTTTTAAGCATTTTTGATTTAGTTTTCTTATTAAAACATGACAGGATGGATAGAAAAAACTTCAAAATTTCATTCTAACATAAAATTTTTGCCAAATTTTTAAAAATATTTCCATAAAATCAGAAAATGTACAAAGTGGTTTCAAATTAGGCAACTTTCCCCTAATACTTGAAATTCCAATTCGGAAATTCGCTAAAAAGTATAAGAACGGTTTTCAATATCTTTTGTAAAAAATAGAAGTACGTATCAGCAATTTACGTATATATATATATATATATATATATATATATATATATATATATATATATATATATATATATATATATATATATATATATATATATATATATATATATATATTACAAAGCAATGATTTTTGTAAAAAAATAAAAAAACTATTAAACTAAAAAAAAAAATTATTAAAGTGGGAACGCTGGAAGTAAGATACTTTACTTATTAACCAATAAAATGATTTTTTTTAACAGACCTTTATACTACTGATTTTTACTCTACGCCAATGAATTTTTATTTAGTTATGTAGGATGCATTACTATGTGTTGTTTACCCGTCATAATTCAGGATTGTTCGAAAGTGTTAGCCTTCTGTTATAATTATAGTCAATTAGAAATATTTAAAACATTGTAATACTTACTAGTCGCTACTAGTCTGGATTAGAATGTGATTTTATATTTTCATTTCGCAACAATCGCAACATCTCTAGAACATTGAGTAGATTTATCGTTAATTGTATCTGTTCTTTAATCTGTTCTGTCGTCGAATTTTCATAAGAGTACGTGTAAAGTTACAATTTTTTTTCAATAACTTTTTAACCGCTTAGTGAATCGATTTGAAATTTTCATAGGGGCCTCAGTATTTATGGGAAACATTCTACTAAATTTTCAATCGTCTCGTACCATTTTAAAATTCCTCCCAAAAATCCTCAGAATGTACTCAGCTGAGAGCTATAGTTTTATGTATTGTACAAGTGATAGCTATTATTTAGCAAAGATAACTATTTATTTCCCTCATAGGATGTTATACAACGGAATTATTCACGAATTTCTAATTTTATGTACTTTTATCTCCGATTGTACCTCTCAAACGTCTTTAACTAATTTTTTGATTTAGGTTTCTTCGATATCTTTAATTTCATACAGTATTCACTAATAACATACGACATTTTATAATAGTTAAAATATTTTACAAAGCAAGTTGAGCAAACAAGTTTGAAAAGTTTCCATAATAGTATATTGTACAATAAGTGGGAAAAGAGGCTTATTTCTCACGAATATGAGTTTGTTGCGCGAGCCCGCAGGGCGAGTTCAACAATTCATATGAGTGAGAAATAAGCTTTTCCTACGTATTTTACACTATACTTTTTCTACGAGCACATTTTTTCTCGTAAAATTTAACATAAATAATTAAAATAGAATTTAAATAAGTAGTAAAAATTTTTTAAATTTATAATGGCAATGATAAGATCTTCAAATTTTTGCAAACGCATACTTTCAAACTATGGAAACAATAATAAATAATCAACTTAAACATATGTATATTTTTAGTATTAATTATATAGATTATATTTTAAATCAAAGACAGAGCCTACTTTTTTATTATATTAAGCCGTGGGAAATAATTTCCCACGGCTATTTCCGCATTGTGTGGGCAATTGTTAATTTTTACATATAGTTAGCCGTGCACAAAATGTTACTTTTAATAGTAGGAGTAGAAAAAATGAATTTTCTAATACTTATTGAAATATAATAATTATACATATGCATACTTTTATTGCAAGGCACCTGTTTTGCAACAATTGCTATTATATAAGTTGCACAATATTCAAGGCTTCCTACTTATTTGCTTTATTACCTTTCCTCAACCGCCACTAGCTTGTTCATTTATACATAGGTACTAAGCCTTACTTACAATTTAATTAAAATAAAAAAGAAAAATAAGAACGTTTGCGTTTGACAATAAATATAGCAACAACGTCAGAGTAAGAAGATGAAGAATTTTATTAAATGTTTTATAACACTTGGTCGTCTGCTTTCCGTTCCTCGGGTCCGGAATGAGTTAGGAAATGTACACACACACACACTCACATTCTAGGTACATATGTACTAAACATTCGAGTTTCGAGTACACGAATATATTGATCGATAACGTACCGCATGGCAGGCAGGCATAGCGTGGAGCTACGCGCCCGTTGGGTTTACTGGCAATTCAAACCATATTAAGGTGTTTTAAAAATGGAACGAACTGTCATTCGTTTGTTCACTTCGGTTCAGTTAGTATCTATTGCTGTATCAGGGCTGCTAGTATTGTATCACATTGTTGGCACTAGCATATTTTAATGACATATCGACAGAGAGATTTGGATAAAATGGTTACTATTTTATAAATGACACTGGCTCGAAAAGAGTTGAATCGTATTTAGGAAATTAGGTTAGTTTTTTACTCAGATACGTAATTTTAAAAATGTAAAATGGAAAGAATTACCATATATTCAATTTGATTGATACTGTCAGGTGCTAAAAGAGACGATATTTCATGAGAACATTAACGCATGGGTCGACATTTGTTCTTCAGGTTAAACTTCCAACTAAAGATGTCCCCAGAAGTAATTTTTTTGTCCCGTTTCTGCCTGCTCGCGAAATCGATTTACCATTCTCGCCCAATTCTTAATCCCAAGCAAAATTCTCAATACCTGCGTAATCACAACCCCGTCCGTTTTTAAAAAATGGTCCGGGCGGGATTCATTTTCTTCGTCTTAACGACATCTCTATTTTGAACAAATACTTAATTTATTTGATAGATTTGGGCATTACTTTATGGTATTCCATTTTAAAAATAAAAAGACAATTTTTGCTTTACTAATATGTATATTTTTTTAGTTTAGAAATGACGTCATTATCATTTCTTTTCAATTTATGACGCTAACTGTCCTTTAAAAAAAATTATACGATACTGATCCTTAAAATAGTACTTAAATTAAGTTTATTTTCATTTTTCTTTTTCTCACTTATTTCAATTTCCAAATTATATAAGATTTCACTTACGGATTTGTGTATACTGAATAAAAGTTACAAAGAGATAACATACCATTAAATTAGGTATTATTAAATAATTTTTACCAACAATTTTTTATTTGACCCACCCATTTCAATTCATATTTTTATGATACCTTACTGTCGTACCTTACTATCTAGGTATCATAAAAATATGAATTGAAATGGGTCGGTCAAATAAAAAATTATTAGTAAAAATTACTTAATAATACCTAATTTAATGGTATGTTATCTTTTTCTAACTTTCATGCAGTATACACAAATCCGTAAGTGAAATCTTATATAATTTGGTAATTGAAATAAGTAAGAAAAAGAAAAAATGAAAATAAACTTAATTTATGTACTATTTTAAGGACCAGTATCGTATAAATTTTTTAAAGGACAGCTAGCGTTATAAATTAAAAAAGATGATAATGACGTCATTTCTAAACTAAAAAAAATATACTATACCACTTTATTTAAAGTTTCAAATGTCTGTTACACGTTTCGGCCCGTATGGCCATTGACGAACTGTTCGTCATGTTAAAAACCTGCCTCCGCAAGTCTTTAATCGCCAATACTTCGATTCAAATGAGGACTACTTCTTAAATTATCTCTAAACTAGGCTCTATCTTTAGCCATTTTTGTGTTATTCTGTATATCATGATCATACTCCATTTGCTTCTAGGATTGTTTATGACCATAGAATGTTTTTTTCTAAAGTAGGCGTGTTTTTCGTTAGCGCTTTTACAACAGTGTTGCATGCTGTTGACCTTTTTATGTCCAGAGGAACTAACCCCCAACTTTTTTCATAAAAAAAAGTTTACTGGACACGCAATCTTGTGTTAATATTGCCCAGAGGAACAACTTTTTTTTGTAAAAACCATATAATAGATACCCTTATAATACCCATATTAATTAATTTACTAAATATTTAATAACCGCCGTAAGGTCAACGGAAAGTACATATTAACCCATGTATATACCCAGTTTAATGAGCATACACACATTACGTGAATAATGGAAGGGAAAGTAAAATAATTCGATAATATGTTTTACGCGGAGAAAGCTCACTGAAAGCATAAAATATTTTTATATGCTATTTGCGTTTGTATACTATGAATATTACACAGAATTAAATTAATTTCTAGTGGTTAAATTTCTCAAATACGAAGTTTAGGCGTATCCTTAACGTTCGTTGAATAAATTTAACGAAACTCCAACTGGAAATTTAATAACTTATTTTAATATGTGCACATATCTTTATGTTGAAAATTATAAATAACACACGTAGACAGATTGTTTGGTGTAATAACATAGAAAACTTCCGCCCCATACTGAGTAGTTTCCCTCGTTTATTTTGATCAAACTTTCTACATATACGAGCAAGCTATGGGTAAAATTTTTTTTTGTTTTGTTTTGTTTTGAAAACAATATTAAACTCGTAAGACATGATACTGTGTTGCTGTGCTACCCACTCGCTCTTCCTTACCACATTTATGTCATTTAAAGTAGTTTAAATTTTTTAAATACTTGTCTGTATACTGTACAAATATACTATCAAAAAAATTAAAGGAACGTCAAAAATTTTGAAAGCTTTTGCTCTTTGATCGTGCAGTGATTTTAAAAAGAACACTTTAAAGCTTGAATCGTTTAGTTTCGATGTTAGATAAAGTGTCCACGAAGTGCAGGAAACTTATTTGAATAAAATATGTGCCATACTTCTTCAGAGCATACTTCTAGTTTTAATCTCTATTTGAAAATGTTTCTACGATCATAACTTCAGAAGTTATTTTGTAGTGAAATAAAAAAAGCTGATTTTAACTATGATTCCAGATATCTCTAAAAGTAATGATGCAACGACAATTGAAATAAGGATTTCAGAAAGCTTAAACTATCCTCTTTTATGTAAAAAATATTGGTTATGTGAAAAAATTATTTTAAAGATCTAAGTTTTCGAAAATCCTACTACTAGTTGTTACAAGATCATCATTTTAAGAATAAAATATACTGCAAATATCAACAAGTGCGTGTTAGACAGGCAGTAAGTCAGGATTTAGTAGTTATTAGCTACGGCTTTCCACAATTTTCGGGATAAAATATTTTTGCCTTTACTTTATGTTAAAATTATTCTTTAATTTGTTTATAATATCACTATCTGAACTTTTTGCTTTCTATCCTGAGGCCTGTATACCCTGTATATTGGCCTGTACACCCTGTATATTCTTGTCTCACTTTCCATATTCTAGAGAGAAGGGTCAAGTATTAACGTTCGGTATACATCGTATACGGTATACGATGTATATCGAAGGTTAATATTTGACCCTTCTTTCTAGAACATGGAAAGTGAGACAGGAATATACAAATATCTCAAAAGCAAGCCAAGTGATCCTCAAAACAAGTGTAATGTGATTTAAAATAAGAGCAAGCGACTTTGGCTTACACCGATACGAATTGGCCCATTGTTTTTATATTAAATTTTATATATGAAATATTTCATTATTGTCAATACACGATCAATAATAATGGAAGTATTTCAAAATACTGACAGTATTACTGATCGTGTACCGGCCGCCTAATATTGAATCCCAACCTAAAAAATTAGACGACCTATATTCTAAAAATTTCGGGGTTCCTTTAACGTTCTTAAGTATATTATCTGAGAATTAGAAAGGAATTTTATGTATTTTTATCGAAACTACATTTTTAGAGATGGTCGTCGCAAATTTTTATTTCAGTTTAATTTTCTTATTTTCTTCTCTTTTTTATTCGTGTGATTCTGGTCTTACGTAAAAATTCTAATTTAAATGATACTCTTAAATGAATGATTTTCTTCTTTGATTCATGATTTGAAAATTAATGAAAATCCTCGTACAAAAAAAACAGTAGATATTCTTTAAAATAATTATAAAATCTACAGTATTCATCCTGTAATTATAAATCTGCAGTATTTATCCAGAATTAGTAATTCGTATAACTTTTCCATTTGTAATGAGTTATACTTAAAAAACATAACAGAGTAAATGATAGTCGTTAAGGAAGATATAAAGCTTTGCCTTTGTTTGAGTAGTTAATTAACCTGCAATACCTGAGTGGCCTCATTACGCAGCGAAAGAAGTGATAAAAGTGTATTTTTAACATTTTATTTGTGGTTATTTAAAATGCTGAGAAATAAAAAAAATAGTGTGTTGTCTTCTGTAAGTACAATTAAGTTAACAAGTTTGTGTGTTGTAACGAGATAAAACTGATTAACTTTTTAAAATTAAATTAGTACGGATAGTACAGTGACTGGAATTTAAAATTGAAATTTTGTTTTAATGTATTTTGTGACTCTTAAAATGTTTGTCTTTGTTCTTAGTTAATGTTATTTGTTATTTGCTAAAATTACACTCTTGTTCAATTAACTTTAGGACCGTCAGTGTAAATATAACATTATTGTTTAATTTAAAAAAATGAAAATTTATCTCTATTACCTTAGAAATTTAACATAATTTTTAAATTATGGTCGTTTTCGCGTTGGGGCTACCGTAGCGAGGAGCGACGCTACTTTGTGATCGTGTACTCGCAACCATTGATTCCGGTGGTCATTAGAGCTATGTTTCAAAATATTTTGAAATGGCTAACGCAATATGGCTTCCGTTGACACATAACCGTGCACATAACTTAAAAAAAATTTAAATTTTTCAAACTGTTTATGTTTTAATAATTTTTGTATTGTGCCACGTTAATTTTAATAATTCAAACATAAAATTTTTCTTCATTACATTAAAAATTGTAACCATTTTAAGAGATTGTCAAAAAAATTTTTGAATGACATTTGTATGCTACGCGAACAACTATAGCGTCTATCCATGGGAGCAATGCTTATGCAACGCGAACATGAATGCTACGTCGATCCGAAGTGATGCCCACGGAAGCGATGAAAGCCACAACGCGAATACGCCCTATGTAATTTTTAAGACAAAAGACTAACGATCGCTGCCATTTGTAGGTTTTTGCTATTACTCTGATAATTTTTGAGGAAAATAAAGCAGTAGGAAACTAGTTTTCTAGAGGGTCATTTATATTTTAACATCGAATTTTGACGCTTTAATAGTAAATACCTCTGTAGCAGCATTCTGCGTAACATAACGAATTTCCGGGTACAAAAATTACTTTTTCTCGAAAATTCGCTTACGCAGAATAATGGCTCAAAGTCTATCTTAGGTGATTTTTTCGCTTTGATATAAAGTTGAAAATTCTAACAAAAAACTCATTTTTTTATACAGGCTAATCAGTGGCGGCGATAACGGGCCCGTGGCGCGGGAGGGCCCCGGCGGCCAGGGGACCCCCGGCCGGCAGTGGTAAACTTATTAATTCCTATGATTTTTTTAAACACTCAAATGGTTTTTGAGTAGAGAAGACGTAAATAATACAAATGCATTTGTCATTTGTTTCAATAATTGTTTCTAATTTTTGACTAACTGTTCTGCTCTGCGGTAGAAAAGGAAAACTATCGATAGCACTGTCGAAACTATCGATGATTTTTTACCGTCGAGGAATTATCGACAGTACTATCGATATTTTATCGATGGTTTACAAAAAACCATCGGCTATTATCGATAGCGCAGATTACTGATAGTTTTCCTTCTCTACTCTGCGGTGCGTTGTGAGCGACTGACCTTGACAGACAGCTTTTATCTGTGCGCGTGCTACTTGCCAGCCAGTCTCTAGTACAACAGTAAACACAGTCTCGTTATCACACTCATCACTCTGCAGGGCCCGTTCCAAGGGGGGAGGCAACCCAGAAATTTCCCTGGGGCGGCAAATTTTAAGGGCCGCATTTCTGTAAAAAGAGGGAGCCATTTTTACAACTGACGAGCAAAAAGAAAAGGTCACCGGTTTCACACCGGGGCGGAAGGGGGCCCCGAAAACGATTCTCACGGGAGGGCCTCTCATTGCTTATCGCCGCCACTGAGGATAATGACTCAAAGGCTTGCGTGATTTTTTTCTCTCTTTTATATACCTTGAAGTAAAAAAAAATGAGGGAAGACTTTTAAAATTTTAGCGTAAAACTCATTTTCGCTTGAAACAATAATGTTCGAAATACCCAGTTCCGTGCATCAGACATGTCTAATGAACGAACTCGTCTACGAACTTGCAATGTTTTCCCCAAATTTCATAAAACTAGGATGTTTTGTTCGAGAGTTATCGTGCGTACACATTAGGCTAAGATATTTATTATTTATTTAAGTAAGAGAGGTTTGATGTTTCGTTCTAGTTCTATGTTTTCTCTTGCGCTCTCTTAATTTCCGATAAAACTGACATTGTGCAACGCTCATATTTAGCTACAAGGTATCGGGAAATATTTAAGTTCATAATAATATGTGAGCCGTGGACGCATGAGAGAATTTTTCGCCATTCTATACGTAGGTTGTGAGCTTACTAAAATTCTACCTGAGAATCTATTAAAAGTTAGGTTTCGTACAAGTTAAAAGCTTATAATCGAATTTTTAAAACTGATGGTGGAGACGCAGGATGTATTTATAAAATTACATATAATAATATTTTGTTTTTGTTTTATTGCTATTTTAACCTTAGAATCATTCGTTGGTCTACGAGAAACGTTAATCATACATCGACGTCGTTTTGACGGATGGACTTTTTACGGAGAGTTTTAGAGTTTATTTGCAAAAAACATTTTTTTTTTACATAACAATACTACAAAAGCGAACAAAATATTTAAAAAAATTGGATTTGGAAAAATTTCTTAATGTAAATATTTATTAATTTTTTTAATCTTTTTATCAAAGCATATTTTCATTATAAAAATTAAAAAATAGATAAATACATCAATTGTAATAATTAATTGATGAACTATTATGAGTCAGTGGACATGTGGAAGACATAGAATTAAAGGCTGAAAATAATTCTATATGTTGGGCATTAAAAGAAGTGAAATTTGGATACATTTTGTATAGAAGTTCTGGAGTCATCGACATTTTTAACTCTTTGGAAAATCGGATATTTTGATTTTGATATTAGATTGGTAAAAGATTCCCATTATTTTAAAGACAATTTTTAAAATTTTTCAGCAAGAAACGAATTCTGGTATACCTTGGAATCGACCATCGAATTTTTCAAAATGACATCACTTGGGAGGAACCGGGAATAAAATTTCAAAAAATCTTGTAAAATATAATTCTTAGAAATTTTAATTTACAACAACTTTGTTCCTGACAATTTCCCTTAAAAGTGTCCCCAAATTATTTCTGAAAAGGAAAAATAATTTTTTATTCTTTGTAACCTTTAAATGGAATGAAATGGCCTTTTTCCCCCCAGCAGGTTTCAAATAAAAACAAGACGGGAAATTCCAACTGTGTAGTTAACTTTTTGAAAAATATTGCGGTAATAAATACCAATGTTGGTTACTAATTAGAAATTAAACTATCTACCTTGATATTATAGCAGCTTAAATTCAAAAGTAGCTCACTAAATAGTTCCGGGAACCATTTTAATACAAAATTTATATAATATTATAATTCGAATCAACTAAAATAGTTTCGTTAACCAAGTTAAATAACTTCAATTATTATGTGGTGTACGTAAATAGCATTCTATAATAAACGCATCGTACCTATCGTACCCACATACCGCTATGCCACCAGCAGATTTAATTCAATAACATTATGATTACACAATATACAGTAACGTACAAAATCTAGGTTAAAATACATAACAAAAAACGTCGTGAGCAGTGGGGCCCCATCACGGAAGTCGAATTTTTCCTTTCACCTTCGGTATGGAGTGTCTACAAGCGAAATGTAATGGAAAGTCTAAAGAAAATTTTTTTTTCATTTTGTTGAAGATTATGAAAGTTTAAGACCAAAAAAATGATCCTTTAATTTTTTCAAAAATTTAATCGAATGAAACAAAAAAAGACGGCTGGATAGATTAAATTGAAACTCGGTGGAGTTTTTGTGGGTATATTGAACTGTAAAAGGCACACTTAACATTCATGGTTTTCTCGAAATTTTTAATTCAGCGCTTGATTTTCCAAAAAGCCACCAAAAGCTCTTTTTTTCTTGATTTTTCAAATTCATGTAGAGTATGCAAAAAAATTTTTTTCTGAAAAAAATGGCTAATCCTTGTAGAGAATTTATTCGAGATTTTAAAACCCATCTTCAATTTTCTGTGTGATCATTGGTTGCTGAGATATCGATGGTCAAAGACGATATTTTCCATTCAAAGTCCGATATCTCAGCGAGATGTGGTTGTATAAAGGTCTAAAAAAAAAGAAAATTAAAGCTGAATGAACAAGTTATCCGGTCCATATGGTGGTTAAATCGGAAAATTTTTTTCCAAGCCGTGGACCAAAAAAAATAAAACCGAAAAAATTACGAAATTTTTTTTTTTCAGTGTACTTATGAGGATTGAGCGATACACGTCGCTTTGTTAATTTTTTTATCGCAAGATCTCAAAACTAGAAACTTCCAGCTTTAAATTGCTTTGCTTACGACTCCGATACGACCATTTTTCACAAAGATACAACCATTCGAAAAATCACTAAAAATTTGGATCCTTTGATCCTTTAATTTTTCCGCTAGTATATATATATATATATATATATATATATATATATATATATATATATATATATATATATATATATATATATATATATATATGAATACACTCATTGTTTCTTCCGTAAGAATATTTTATTGAACTGAGAGCGTATCGAAAGGGGCAATGGGCCTAACAAAAATGTCAGGTCTATAAACCAAAAAATAGTTCGCGTTTCCTCAAAAGTTTCCGAACAAAATTAATCATAACGAAAAGTTTTTTGATTTGTCAATACAAGTAAATGCGATACATTTAAACACTCTATCATAAAAGTGTCCAAATAAATTCAGATCTTTTAGTCGAATTTTTCCTTGAAAAAATTAGACTTATACAGCCCATACGATAAGAGGCGAGAGTAGGGGCGCTATCCGTTTTCGGACCCATAGAACACGATTCTATCGCGATATGTCAGAATCGTGTTCTATGGGTCCGAAAACGGATAGCGCCCCTACTCTCGCCTCTTATCGTATGGGCTGTATAAGTCTAACTTTTTCACGGAAAAATTCGACTAAAAGATCTGAATTTATTTGGACACTTTTATGATAGAGTGTTTAAATGTATCGCATTTACTTGTATTGACAAATCAAAAAACTTTTCGTTATGATGAATTTTGTTCGGAAACTTTTGAGGAAACTACTTTTTGGTTTACAGACCTGACATTTTTGTTAGGCCCATTGCCTCTTTCGATACGCTCCAAGTTCAATAATATATTCTTACGGAAGAAACAATGAGTGTATTCATACCGATGTTATGATTTAAGTACGGTTCCGATCGCCATTTAATACCGATACATCTCGGACTTTTTTAGCCACCATCATTCAATAAGAGAAGATTTTATTGTAATGTGACAGAAATTATGTGTAGGTATAAGTTCTTAATAATGTTTTCTGTTGGCAAACTCATGACTCAATTATTGATTCCAGAAAAGATTTTGTTGAATTGATAGATATAGATAGGACTATATTAGTAAATAAAAACACTTTACTTTGCAAAATACCACTTTTATTAAATATAAAAACTCTTTTGACATGTTTCGATCAATATGACCATTCCCAAACGTGTTTATATTTAATAAAAGTGTCATTTTGCAAAGTAAAGTGTTTCTATTTACTAATATCAAATATGGAATACCATAAAGTAACTCTCAAATCTATTAAATTTAGATAGGACTATAATTCCAATACTCACGGACGCAACAACCGGGGGGGTCCAAGGGGTCTGGAACCCCCTAAAATTACGCGGACTCCTCATAAAATTACGTAAATTTTACTTCAATTTATGTTATTTTTATTAAAAGGTAAAATTTTTAGTGGTCTGCTGATATTTTTTATTTGAAAATCGAATTTTCGGAGAAAAAATTTCCAATGACATTGGAAAATGTATCGAAAAATTGCGTAATAAAAAAATTTGGCTATTTAAATTTTTTTTGGAACCCCCCCTCCCTGCAGATTTGTAGTTCTTGCGCCCTTGTCCAATAGTATTACGCTTTGAAAGATCTATTGTACTTTCATAATGTCTACAACTTCCTCCTGCACTCGAAGATATACCTATACTTGCACTTCTTCTGTACTAAGATTAACTAATCTAGATATAGTAGGGATGTTATGGATATCCGTAACCGTAAGGGTGTGTTCACACTACACCAAATCGGTATTTTTTTCCGTGTAGTTTTCGTTATCGAAAATTATCGATATTGAAAGTAAGGATACTTTCAAAATGGGTAATATAAGAAAAGGAAGTACTTTTTCAGAATTTAGCATCCGAAACACTTATTGTGACATTATTATCTACCGCTAGTGTGTTAACAGTAAAAACGATTGTATGAAAACTAGTATGTAATTTAAGGTGGTGATTCCCCCCCCCCAATGTTTCTCAAACTGAATTTTAACTTTCAACTACCCCTGTTGATGTAATTTGAACAAATTGCGTATCAATAGAAAGCTATTTAGAAAAGAGCAATATCGCCCGAGACATTTGAAAAATTAAATTTTTATCCAAATTTTTGAAGGACGATTTCACCTCTAAAAAACGTTTTTAGCAGCAACATATTTTTTGTTATTAGGTAGTCACCCTCCACACTGACAAAGTTTGAGATTTTTTTGAATTTTCGTTTTCTTGCCCTTTCCTTGTTAGTAAACTAAATATTTTCTTAAATATATTTTACTGATTCCTAAAAAAAAAAAAAATTGGGTTTTAAACCACCACTAGGGAAATATTGTAACCGTAAATTATTATCTTACGTGTATCTCTTCGAGACTCCTATATTATTTTTCGAAGTACAAAATCTCAAAATGTTACACGTATTATAGAATTGTAGTTTATTGACATAAAAAGAAATTGTTCCCACTGATTTACTTATTGATTCGACTATGTAGGCTACGATGGTTGTATACATAAGAAGTATGCATGCACAAGTATTCTCATGTTGCCTGCTGCTTCGTGGACGAGAATAATTGTTTAGGGAAATTAGGTCATTATTTTATCATACTCGAAATGACCTAGAATAAGATAATTGTTTTATATTATACACAACGTCGGCTTTTTTTGCTCCCATGCTAGTTATTATTATATTTACTTGCGTATGTTTTACTTGTCTCTTAATTTATTTTCTTTGTTAAAAAAAATATCAGGAAAAAAATATTTTTATTTTGTGCTAAAAATAAATTTTCATAATTCACATGTACGAATCGAATTTAGTTTCTTTGTTTACTGAAAGCTCGTGTAGGTTGCTTTTTAGTAACGTTATACTTTTTCTTGACACTTGTGGAATCAATTCAACTTGTTATTCTATATTTTTGTGAGAAAAATATCATTCAGCCATTCTTTTGTTACGGACATGACATTTTCTCGCACTTTACACGCCTTCTCATAAGAAAAAAAAATTGAAGTTATTTTTTTCTTATAAATTCTCAATACTAAGCAGATAGACAAATGTGTACACAATATTTGTACTGAATGTAAAATACACAACATTATTAGTTTTAATGCTACAGCTAATAAAGTTTGTGTTACGAACGTGACAAAAAAGAACCTTTTGTCGCGTCCGTAGCATATCTCCAGCATTAAAACTAATAATGTTATGTATTTTATATTCAGTACAAACTGAGAAGTCCCAATGCCAAATCACAATATGACACAACTTTTTTTGTCTGAAAAAAGAAAATACCGGGCCTCGCTTGATGGGATCATATGGTTAACCAAATGGTCAGAAAACGACAAATCATAGACACGACCCAATGTTATACAAACTAATGACGGAAATTATTCCATGCTACAAGAATTCGGTCTCGTTAAGGAATTGCCTTTAATGTTTAAAAAAGTGTCGATATTTATCTGAATTACATTGTAGGCAAAATGATCGGAAAACGACATTTCATATTATATGACCAAATGTTATTCCAACTAATGGCGGAAATGATTTCAGGGTACAATACGATTCAAAATTAAAGAACGGTTTTTAAATATTTCTTTAATGCTTAACAAAGTGTCGATATGTATCTGAATTACATGGTAAATCAAGTGGTCGGAAAAACACATTTCATATTAAGTATAATGGTGGTTCGCACAAAATTATCCGACATTTTGTAACTGAACTTCGACATGGTAGGGTTCGCCCTTGCACATGTATTCCATAGCTACAATATTAGGTCAAGGTTGCTTTGCGTTTTTGAGTTGTACCAAAATGTTCAATTTTGGACTTTTCCCGATTTTTCACTTTCCTTTCCCCCAAGTGCATAAGTATTGTAAATATGCATGTAGGGTTCTAAGAGCTCCATATAAGACAGTGCATGCAGCTCTCCAAAACGCGGTGTTTAGAAGAAGATATTTGCAAAAATTTCGAAATGACCTATAAAAACACACAAAACGCGATCTTGGACCAAAATGAGACATCGATTTTTGAAATCTACGCCTTTGAATTAGTAAATATATGTCTAAAAATATTTCGCAAAATTGGACCAAGTAAGGCTAATTTAAGGATTTAAATATAAGGGACTCCAGTGACACTCGGTGTTGCAGCCGCCTTAGTAGACTTGTCTAGCCATAAAATATGGCGACGTCTTCCTCTCACCCTTAAAAAAAGCAAGCGTGTGCGATTAACGCTCATTACCAATGTTTTCATCAGTATGGAAAGGTCTTACAAAATATCATAAATCAAAAAATATGACTTCCGTCACAAAAAGGTAAACTGAAATGTTAAACACAAGTTATCCTTGAATTTTTATTGCAGTTATTAAACAGTTTTGTGAAGGCCACATGCTTCTTAAGGTTCCTTACCTCCAACTTATCTTTATCCACACTTAACGAGCCATACCATTGTTCCGGAGGTATATCTTTACACTGATATGATGAGAACCCTATCAAAAACCCCTAAACGAGTGTATTAATGTGTTTTTAGTTGAACTGTTACTGAAGTAGTCGCTTATAACAAATTACTCAACATTTTTGTGCTGACTGGTCAAAATCGACCCCTTGTTAGGTGATAGATGGCAGCAACTCTACATGTGAGCCGATTTAAATAAATGTCTATTGTATCATAAGAATCCTTACGTTACTCTGAGTAATATAGGCTAGGTGACGTCGTAGAAAAACCAGTGGGATAGACAGACAAGCACTGGAACTAAAAAGCATGGAAAAGCGTCTGAAACAATTTAGATGGGGGTGATATTGTTAAACTTTAAATGTAAGTCTAACATCTAGAAACGTGAAATTTTGAAGAAGGATTTCTTATATAACGTAGGTAAGCACTAAGAAGAGATTTTTGGAAATTCATACCCTAAGGGGGTAAAATAGGGGATGAAAATTTTCATAGAAATTTGTAATTTTTTGAGTTAGAAATATGGAAACTGGTGTTAGGTTACTGGTTTGAACACAAAAGTTTCAGTGCTTTCAAAAATTCACCCCTTAGGGGGTTGAAACAGGAGAAGAAACTATAAATGGAAGTTTGACACCTAGAAACGTGAAATTTTGAACAGGCATTTCTTATATAACGTAGGTAAGCACTAAGAAGTGATTTTTGGAAAATCACTCCCTAAGGGAGTAAAATAGGGGATGAAAATTTTCATAGAAATTTGTAATTTTTTGAGTTAGAAATATGGAAATTGGTGTTAGGTTACTGGTTTGAACACAAAAGTTTCAGCGCTTTTAAAAATTCATCTCTTAGGGGGTAGCAACAGGGGAAGAAACTTTAAATGGAAGTCCGTCGTTTTTACAATTAAAAATATGGAAACTGATATGGTACGGTATGCTGGTGATTTTAAAATTGTTAAAATATCATTGTTTAACGTGTAAATCCTAATCCTTATCATAACTAATATTATAAATGCGAAATTGAGTGTTTGTTTGTTTGATTTGCTTTTAAGCTTCAACGACTTAACCAGTCAACTTGAAACTTTGCACAGACATAGCTTGGGAGACGGAGATGGTTATAGGCCATCTTTTAACCCGGGAAAATACTTCATTCCCGTAGGAAAATCTATTACAATTATGGCAGTTGACTATTTAGAAGCGGGTTATTGGTTTCAAACTTCGAATATTGTTAACAGAGGAGTTGGAAAAGAACATGGGCAACTTTTTACCCTGGAAAAACATCGCATTCCTGTGGCAAATCTCATTTCTGTGGAAAAATATATTTTAAATGAAACAAAAAAAGATTCTTAGAGTTTGTTAGAACTCTGTTTGTTAGTAGATAGAACGGTATACAGCGATAAACATAGGTTTTCACACCGAGAAAGTATCTCATTCCCAAGGGAAAATGTATTTAAAATGAAACAAGTTAATAATGACAACTGACTATTAAAAAATGGAAGATTGATTTTAAGCATTTCATATTGTTTACAGCGGGGATAGAAAGGGACACAGACTACTCTCTACTCCGAGAAAATATCTGAATCCTGTGAGAAGTTTTATTCCCGTGGGAAAATATGTATATTTAAAACGATAAAAAAAGGATCACTGACTTCATTCGAACTTTGCATATTGTTAAAACAATATTGTCTACTTTTTACCCGGAGAAAACATTTTATTTCTGTGGGAAAATTCCTGTGGGAAAATGAAAGTAAATTTAGACGTTCGAACTAGATGTCATAATTTTAAAAGCCACGAGTGGAAGGGCTGAGCAGGTTCCAGCACACACTACGTCGTCAAAAGTATAGGTACACCTTGAGTCAAGGTGTGTCCATACTTTTGACGCGGTAATGTACTTAATGTTGTGGTACACAGCCGTTGCAAAAGTAGGGGCACCCCTTGGGTCAAGATATGCCCATACTTCTGAGGACGTAGTGTGTACTAAAACCCGCTTAGTCCTTCTGCCACGCGGCCAAAGCCGCGGGTAAATGCTAGTATATAATACTTATGCACTTGGGGGGAAGGAAAGTGGAAAATCGGGAAAAGTCCAAAATTGAACATTTTGGTACAACTCGAAAACGCAAAGCAACCTTCACCTAATATTGCAGATATGGAATACATGTGTAAGAGCGAACCTTATCATGGCACCCCCGACCCAGGTTGGACCTTAGGCAGATTCACCTATCTTATCCGGAAGGCTCCTTTCATCAAAATCGATAGGTTCGGCCTCGGGACCTTTACTTGTTAATTCAATTTTTTGATTGTTTTCAATCTTCTGAATGCGGAACTTCCGGGACGCAGTAAACTCATTCCGGGGCTATTTTAACAAAAGTTTCAATGCGGGACAGCAGCTGTTTTTCCGCGACTGTCCCGCAGAATCCGGGACGGTTGGTCGCCTTACCGTAGTCTCGACTCTCGACTATTAACAATAAGTTGTACACGCTTGATTTAAATAATAATTTTGTATTCTAGATTTTCCGCAGATAACCAATATTATTGTAGGTACCTAAAAATAAAAGAGAAAAATCTTTTCAATTAATAAGTAAAAATAAAAAACTGTGTGGTGTACATATTTTATAAAATTAACTCAAATTTAATTGTTGCATTTTTTGTTTGTTTTCGCTTATTAATTTATTATGTATATTATTATACGCAGTTTACGCAGTATTATGTAATTAGGTAAATTGGAACCTCATATATTAATTTTTGATGAAGGTTAACTTTTAAAATAAACCATAAAGTTGAAACTTTCAATTAAAGTATCATATTTAAAATTGGTTACAACCTGGTTACTTTAACGATAAGCTGCTGGGTATCAAATATAATACCATAAATATGTATACGTATGTATTGCAATGTGGGCCATATAGAGCTTTATTATTGAGGTGACCTAAATAAGGAACGTGCCTGTGCTCATCTGTTGAGATAACGGCTGTTGACGATGTTAGTTGACATAAAGCCATTGCCAATATCACCATATTTTCTGCAGATAAAACAGGGTATTAATATAATTTCTCTTTTTTTGCAGTTTGTAAATGGATCAAAAATGATGTTGAATTTAAATACGAAATTGTATAAATTATGTATTTTATCTGTAAATTCCAATAAAGTAACCGACATTTCTTCAATGAGAAGGTGACGCTTCTCATTGTTATTATGTGTGATGTTCAAAAGACATATTTATGTCCCCGACTTATAGATTACCTGGCTATAGTCGGGGTACGAAACATAAACGCAGCCAGGGCCCCAAGTCATCCTATTCAGGTAAAAAAATAATCACTTTTATACGTTTAAATGAATAAATTAAATAATCCACACTATTTTTCCTAGTATCCAGAACTTTTACGTCGTTATCCTCCGCAAGATCATAAGGATTTTCCACTTCCAACCGATATGGTGTATTTTTGTCAACCGGAAGGATGCGTTTCGGTGGGACCACGAAGACAAGCGATGAGGGATGCCACATCTTTTGTATTTGCATTGACTGATAAAGATTCAGGGAAAACGCGTTACGGAGTTTGTGTAAATTTTTATCGACCCGTGGAACGACTGCCAGGTTCGTGTCCGAACACAGGTGCTAATAGACGGGATCGAAGTTCCACATTTCGACGTGAATCATGGAGAAAGAGCATGGAAAAAAGCTCAGATTCAGCTTTTTCCAGGTAATTTTATTATTAAAGATGAAATTTTCGTTTTTCGTTTACTTTAATTTTTGCTAGAAAACTGTAGTTGAAATTATTTTTCAGTGACTATAGGAGTAGTAATATAGGACCAAGTGATTCTGAAAAAGATTGTCCGAGTCGAAGGGATTCCGAGATATTAGCAATACGTGAATTAAGCGTCCAACGTGATCCAATTGTGCCACCACGGTTAGGTATAACAGTGCCTAGTAATGATTCGGAAAGTGGAGGGAGCCATTCTCCATCACCGAGAGCGAGTAGGAAACGACAGGTATTATCTCTTTTTCAGTTCGAGCTAGGCACTTCAAGTTAGTTTGTAACTTATTTTGATATTTTCAGAGAGTTCGAAATCATTCATTGACATCATTATGCTTGTTGTCTCATCATCCGTTTTTTTCTATTTTTCGTGAATGTTTATATATTTTAAAACGACTGATCGACGCTTGTAACGAATCATCAAGTCCTAGACGAGTAGGTGCCTCACGACAGATCGGCAGGTAAAATTATTAGTTTTGTAAGGAGAAACTCTCCCAATCAGATTCTACTTTACAGATTTCTTACATGTTATATTTTTAACGCAGGGATACAGTATGGAGTGTTTTAACTGGGCAAGCTAGTGAAGGAACACCGTCAATAGTTCTGCATGATGTTCGAGAAATTGAAACCTGGATATTAAGATTACTGTCGGCACCAGTTCCAGTACCTGGAAAAACCAGGTAAGAAAACTTTCGTCCTCATCACGTTATTTATTGAACTTGACATTATTTTTTTAGAGTGGAAATTGAAGTGCTATCACCTAGCGTTCATGAGCCAATGATGTTTGCACTTCCAGACCACACTCGTTTTTCACTGGTTGATTTTCCATTACACTTACCGTTAGAATTATTAGGTACATATTATTTTTGGAAAATATTGACATTTTGTATTTTTTTGGAAGATATATGACATTTTTACATTTCCACGAATTTTTACAGGTGTTGAAACATGTTTAAAAGTTATATCATTAATACTGTTAGAATGTAAAGTTATACTACAGTCACGTGACTACAATGCACTTTCGTTGTCCGTAATGGCATTCGTGACTATGATATATCCGTTAGAATATATGTTTCCTGTGATTCCGCTGTTACCTACGTGTATGAATTGTGCTGAACAGGTATATTTTACTACAATTCCGAAATAAATTTGGGATAATTTCTATTTTTATTTTTATTCTAGCTTTTACTAGCTCCGACACCATTTGTTATTGGATTGCCAACAAGTTTTTTAATGTACAAAAAAAATTTTAAGTAAGTCTTTCTATATTTTAGATTTGAATTTATATTTATATTTTACGTTTTATTTAATGGTTGATTTTGTAAAATTTAGATTGCCGGATGATATATGGCTCGTAGATTTAGATTCAACAAAAGTACTGCCGCCTTCGAGTGGCAGTGAGGATTCACTTCCTACATTACCTGAACCAGAAGGCACTATACTGAAAAATCATCTGAAACAGGTTCGTACGATTGAAAGTTTTTCTTCTTATATTTGGCTGGCTTTTAATGTTTTCGCTGCAGTGTTAATTAATTTAATTTTAAAAGTAATGAAATAAACTTGTACTAAAACGGACGTATAAAAGTATTCTTGCATTGTACAGGCCATGCAACTAATGATTCAAGGACCTGACGTAAATATCGTTTCAGAGTTTATCAAATATTCTGCATGACATTTTTTTTTATCTAGATTCGCACATAAATAGCAATAGACAAAATAGATACTTAAATAATATTTTGCATTATAATTTTTATTGTAGTTGGTATGACGTAGTGACAACTTTGATAGATTTTTGAAATCTCAGTTTGCTAAAGAAATCTTTTTTACCTACTCGAAAAGTTCAGAAAAACTTATGTATTTTGCTTAAGCTTATTGGCCATTATGCATTTTTATTTTCGAAAACTTATTGAAATTTTTTTTTCTTATCCTAGAGGATTTTAAGAATTTCTCTGGTGAAGAAGTTGCCACTGCTTAGCCTCTTAGATTGCTTAAAGCTAATTTTTTTTAAGGGATATCTAACAGTTTCGTGAACAATTTTTAAGTGATGTGATATTTAACAAGATAGGACAAAAAAGTAATTTAAAGATTTTGTAAGCTAGAAAAACCATCAAAGCCTGCAATGATTTTCATGGTAGTTCTGAAGCAAACAGAAAACAAGTTATTTTAAATTAACAACAGAGAGATATAACATCTCTGTTCCATTCAAAATATTAGTAGTTGTACAGCTTACCTAAATTAACTTGGCTGGTGACGCGTACAAACGAGAGATTGCAATAGTAAAATTACAATACGTTCCCTGGGGCCTCCACAAAATTAATAATGAATCTCTCAAAAGATGAGTAGTATTAAAAGGATAAGGGTTTTTTTTTGTTCGTCAACTCTGTTTTTAAGGAAAATTTAAAATATTTTGGAAATTCCTTATCGCTTTCACGGAAGCCTTTACAAAAGTATTCATGGGCTTCCAAATGTAAAGTACCTACTCAGAGGCCTCCACAAAGGTAAATCTGGCCCTGCTTTTACTATAATTGAAAAGTTAAATTTGCAATATTTTTCAGAAAATAGCCTAATGGTAAAATTGTTTGCATGTAACCAAAAGATGTTCACGCGTCTTGAGTTAAAATAAAAGCACAGAGTATAACGTTTATATACAAAAATATTTTTTAAAACAATTAGTAGTTGGCTTTAAGTTATATCATTATTATAGCAATTATATGTAGTTAGCTTAATAAGCCCCAGCTCGAATAAATTATAATTAAAAATTTTAAAATTTATATTTTACATTTCAAAACAGGCTATCAGTAGTATGACATCAAATGCAACAGGTCCTTCGACTCCAGTTCTTTTGCCGTCTAGGCGAGAAAGTATTCCGACACCGTATAATGTAAAGTAAGCGAAATGAATTTCTTTAACTGCTGGTATCATATCTTTACACGTATATGAAATTTTTGAATTCAGTATTACACCTGGTAGAAAGCAATCTGAAGCTGGTATACAGCAAATGCCACAGACTTTTACGGGACCTCATGGACAACGAATGTCTATTTCACAACAAGGTGGAGCTAGTATACCCGGTGGACCAACTGGACAAAGACCCTCCGTCACTTCTCAGCCGACGCCATCAGCTATGTACAATCCATTTATTTATGGGAATGATGTGGATTCCGTTGATATTGCTACGCGTGTTGCGATGGTTCGATTTTTTAATTCACAGAATATTTTAGCTAATTTTTCTGAGCATACAAGAACTTTACGATTATATCCAAGACCGGTTGTTGCATTTCAAATAAATAGCTTTTTAAGATCAAGACCTCGAACATCACCATTTTTAAACCGTTTTGCAAGAACACAGGTGAGTTATAACTATAAAAAAAAAATTGCCGAATTTCAAACGATGCCAATACCCTCTACCAAAAATTTGTTTTAGGCTGTAGAATTTCTTGCAGAATGGTCTTTAACTCCGTCGAATGTGGCTTTTCTACGTGTTCAGACTGGAATTTTTGATCCAGCTCAGATTGGTGATAAGCCAAAATGGTACGCTCATACTTTAGAACCAATTAGATTTGTAGTCTGGGATGATGGGAGTTCTCTAAACGGTGCCTTACGATCTTTACAACACCATGAAAATCAACCTACTGATGAAAGTGGGTCTGATTCAGAAGGTGCAGAAAGTACAAGTTCTAGTTATTCGTCATTAAGTGATTTTGTTTCGGAAATGGTGTCTTCCGATTTATCACCGGGATATGCATCGCATCATGACAGTGGAAGTTCAGGACACAATCAAGCAAATACATTATCATCCAATTTAGATCCTAGTTTAGTTTATGATCCACCTCAAACCTTGCAATATCCAGGCGTTGAAGAAAATCTAGATCGACCAGATTCTCCTCAATCTTCTTCAAGTAGCCATTCAGATCTAAGTTCGCCTTCTTTCAATCGAGACTCTGAGATGGAGTTTGTAGAAAAAAATAAGACTGAAGAAAATCAAAGTGACAAGAAAATAAAAAAGGGAGATGGTGCAGGTAGTTTTGAAAATGAATCGGATTCAAATTCTACTACCACCCCTAAAACTATTGTAAGCGGACAAACATTAAAACAGGATTCATCTACGGCAAGTATGGGTAGTGATAGTATAACCGAGCGCCCTATCACACCAAGAACACGTCTAGGACGGCCAGTTACCCCGGTAATTGCTTATTCATGCACATTAAAATAATTTTATAGTCAAATATCATTAATGCATTTATCCTATAATAAAGGTTCCACCTATTACTCCCATATTGCAAAAACAACCAAGTGTTGGAAATGTCTTAGCTCGCACTTCTAGTTTTGGATCAGCAGCTAGCGCTTCTAGTCCATTGTCAGTTTCATCATTAGGATCTAGTCAAGGCAGTGTACAAAGACAAGGTTCTCAGAGTTCACTATTTGAGCAATTTGCCTCTCAAGCTAAAGAACTAGTACGAGAAACGACTCGTCAAAGTAGTCAGGATGGTCTTTTAGCACAAATGGATAAGGTAAATACTTCAAATAGTAAACAAATCAATGTTTTTGATGTTGTAACCAATGTAACTTGGTGTGCAATTATTTGGAATGATTGTATTGTTTTCTTTTGTGCTTTTCTCTATGTCTGTATTCATTCTCCATAGTTAAAATTACAAGCGCGTGACAAATTAGGTGAAGATGAGGGAAGTATATTCGCCCCACTGGATAAGGTAATATGACTGGTTTTTGTTTAATTACATATTTTGATGTTAATAAAAATTGTATATTTCCATTACTGTAAAAAATTTCAAATTTGTATGTCATATTCCCTTTAGTTCACAAGTCAAGCGAAAAAAGCTGCTGAAGATGCTTCAAAAAGTATGCAAGAAGCAAGTAAAACAGCCTTAGAAGCCAGTAAAGCTGCAGCAGGTGTAAGTAAAAATACAATTGAGGACTTAACATACGTTGGAAAAAGTACAATAGGAGATCTAACAAAAAGCGCGAAAGCTGTCGTTGAAAAGAAAGGACTACTTAAGGTAGCAATAACTATAATTTCTGAAATTTTATTACCTTAATTGTCGATCTCAATTTATTTTAACAGGATTCTAGACAATCCGAACCTCGCAGAGATTCACTGAGTACGTCGTTAGTCCAGACAGGTGGAGGAGGTCTAATTGCAAGCACAGGTCGTGATTTTTTTTCGAATATTGGATCAGACTTAAATGGAATTGCTGCGACTACCTCCAGCATGTTTTCTGATTTGTTTGGAAGTATGACTTTTTTTATTTTTCTTTTTTCAAAATAGATAATTTGGAATTGTATAATTATTATGATTATACAGCAAAAAATCAAAAAACATCGGCTCAAGCACAACAAACTCAACAACAGCAAGCCGCAGCTGCCAAACAAAAAGATGCAAGAGCTGCGTCTGGTGGTATGTTTGGTCCATTTCCTCGAGGCCCTAAAGGCCTTGTCGAAAGAAGTCCTCTAATCAAACACACACCGAGGAAACAAGATGAAGTTCAGCGCATACAATCTGCTGAAAGATCAGCAAATAATGCGGAAAATCAAGCGTTTTTAAAGGATGTATGTTTAAAAACAGCTAAGAAATACCAGTACATATATGTATATTTGAAACGTCTTCCTTTTGTAGGTCGTAACTCAAGTGTTAGCTGGAGAGGGAGTCGGCTGGTTGAAATTAAATCGCCTTAAGAAGCTCATGGAAGATGAATCTTACAGAAATTTCATTTTAAGTAAACTGAATCGCACTTTGGATAAGAAAATTTCCCCAGATGATCATATAGATGATGTGGTAAGTTACTCAGTTAATTATAATTTGACAATCTTAGAATTTTCTAATATCCAACCATCTAAATGATATTCTGTTTTTAGTGCATTTCAAAACCAGTGTGGAAAGGTATGCTCAAAGTACTTTTGGCTGTTGTTCACGGTTTAGAAGTCACATACAGTAATTTCGGTCTTGGTGGAATGGCGTCGGCATTTCAATTACACGAAATAGCTCACACACATTACTGGAGTAAAGAAATTACAGATACAGTTGGATTGGATCCTAATAATCAGCTGACATCACAGTCTTCAAGCCCGTATGGTAGTCGGGAAAACTTAAGATCGCCATTAAGCCCCCGAGGTTCGGTTGATTGGGATTCATCAAGGAAACCGTCACAAGTAGAACCACCTTCAGTTCGATTAATGCAAGATACTGATGTTGAGTCATCAGATAGTCAATCGACTACCGAAATGTTTAAAGACTTACTCAGTCAAAAACGAAATATGTTACTAAGTAAACTTACCTCATTTGATTCAGATGTAAGTTTCTACTTTGATATCCACTCTTTTTCAACAAGCTTTGCATGTAATGTAGATAAGAAATACGTAAATGCGTATCCACATAGACTTGACCATTTAGAAGCCGTAATATATAAATCTCATAAGAAGCTCTTAACTAATAACATGCGTATAATATGGATTAATGTATCATTTTGCTTCAATAATAATTTTGTCAAAACAACAGGAGTAACATTAATAATAATTACAACAATATTTTTTTTGGGATATATAAATTTCACGAAGAATTTTTTGGGGAGAAGGTTGAAAAAATTCTTCGTGAAATTAATAATAATTTATAGGAAGAATTCACTACTTTGTAATTTAATGTTGTCGCCTAGTAGTTTAAATATTTGTGTTGTACTAAATATAGGGTGGCGGTGGGTCAGGTTCGCCTTCCTTAGCCGGATCTATTACGCCAGGTCCAGCATGTCCTGCCCTGCATCGTTCTGGCCCACATTCATCCTCATTCCGTTCAACCGTATCCGATACTGAGCTTGAAACTGTCAATGTGAGTGACCATTGCATGTTTAACAAATATATGATTTTATTTTCGACTTAAACAGCTTTCTTTGTTCAATATTCTTAAATGCTCAGTGAGAAGTTTTAATGTTTAAACAGGGTGGCCACTTTTTGGAAAACTTGGAACACCGGGAAAAGTCAGGAAATTTAACTAGTCAGGAAAATATCAAAACTCATTTCTTAAATACTGAAGTTTCCATTATATTCCACATCCATTGTATTCCATTTTTTCTATAATACTATAAAACTAAAAAAAATATATTAAAAACTAAAAAAAATTAGTCCTGCCAAAATAATTAAATTCACGCCTGACGAGAGGGTAGAGTACTTGGCATTGCAACCCCGGGGCCCGGGCTTGAGGAAGGGCCTTGTAGTTATCGGTAGAGGGCCCGGGAAAAAAGTTAAGAGTTTTTTTTTGCTCGCCACTATATGATTTTGGGTGGCATTGATAGTCTCGGTTCTGGTGATTCGATTACCCTTCCGGTTTTGTCTTAAAAAAAATAACAAAAAATTTGAATTTTGAATTGGAAATATTCTTTCAGTAAGGGGAAAACTTAAATATTGTCTGGAAAATCGGAAAAGTCAGGGAAACTTGAACTTGAAAAAAAGGGGACACCCTGTTAAAAAGAATTCAAAGTTGTTTGTCATTAAAGAATAACTGTCTGGGTGTATTAGCTTAACAGTAGAAAACCTTGTCTCCAGACATAAAGTATTAGCTAAGGTTGATTGTTGCTTAAAGGCTTTCTTTTGAAAGCTCGATTTATCTGCTTCAAGTTAGAGATTCTTTTATAACCAATTGTTATTCTCCATTTCATTATAATTGCGACTTCTACGGAAGCACTAAGCATCTTATACATACACTTAGTTTGACTAAAAGTTTTTAACGAATTAACATAATGAAATTAAACAATTTGCTCGAAAAATTTTTACTTTGGCTGAAACTAAAGCTTATCTAGTTTGTTCTTGGTTTTACATAAAAATGTATATAACAAACAATGTACTTGCTTGTAACAAATTTTTAATTTATCGTTAGATTATGAAATATTTTCAAGACAATAAATTTCATTAAGTATTACTCACGCTTTGAAATCAAGTAACAAATTTTATACTAGCGAAACCATACACAGTAGTTATTAGTAAAATAATTTAAACGTTTTAATTGTTACTTTTGTTAGATGCTTGTCTGAAGTGCAGATAAAAACTGAATTTACTTACAAAGCACGTTATTTTAGTTTTAGAAATAACAAACTTAAATATTGCTTAGGCTGGAATACAGCTCAAAAAATTTTAAGAGTTAAATAGATCTATTTTTCTGAATCTTATGCTTTCATTTCAAGTTATTCTAGCTTTGTAAACGTAATTGAAGTTACTACAGCTTTCATGTTTTAAATTTTGTAAAAATTATTTTTTCTCATTTTCAAATCTAAACATTGTGGTTGTATTTAGCATACCATGTCAAAATTCTTCTTCAATAAAATGTAATTTTTAGTTTCCAAGAGCCAATAAACAAAGAACGTCCAGTGTTTGGTCAAGTAAATCGTCTTTAAGTACCGGTTTTCGTTACCATGGAGGGCATATGTTGGCCACATCCACATCCCCCTCACCTGATGCTGTGCGAACGTATCTTTTCGAAGGTTTACTCGGTAAAGAACGTTCCACGTTGTGGGATCAAATGCAGTTTTGGGAAGATGCATTTTTGGATGCAGTGTCCCAAGAACGTGACATGGTAGGAATGGATCAGGTAAGGATGATAATTTTTTTACATATGCCTTAATCCTTCGGCAAAATTCACTATGTTTGGTTTTCAGGGACCAAGAGAAATGATGGAACGGTATAAATCTTTAAGTGAAACAGAACGAAAACGTTTAGAGCATGAAGAAGATCGCCTATTATCGACGATGTTATATAATCTTACGGCCATTTTAGTTATGCTTAATTGTAACAAGAATGAAATTAAACGAAAAATTCGAAGACTTCTAGGAAAATGTCATATCGGATTTGTATATAGTCAAGAAGTTAATTTACTTTTAGATCAAATTCATAATTTGGTAAGAACTATGTTCGTTTAAATTTCGTTTGAAAGTTAAGGACATTTTTAATAGAACTATTCAATGTTTTAGCATGGAAATGACATCGATTTAAAGCCTTTAGGGTCTCGTTTAGTTCATCGACATACATTTACTGTACATCAAGGTTCTGATGGTACAGGGGAACTTCGATTTCTTGAAGTTCGTGATGACGGTTTAGTGTTACGCTCTGTATCCGGTGTAATTATTGAACGATGGTGGTTTGAACGACTTGTAAATATGACTTATAGCCCTAAAAATAAAGTAATTTGTTTGTGGCGAAGAAGTGGTTCACAAACGCAACTTCACAAATATTATACCAAAAAGGTAAAACTCGTAATAAAAATGTTAACTACAATTTTTTCACGAAATGAAATCTTTTTAGTGTAAAGAATTATACTACTGTATAAAAGAAGCAATGGAACGAGGTGGTCGTGGGGGAGTTGCTCCGGAGTTAGGTGGCGAATTCCCAGTGCAAGATATGTCATCGGGTGAAGGTGGTCTTCTGCAAGTCTGTATGGACGGTGTAGGACTTTTATTCGCAAATAGCAAGGTATTACAATTTTTTCAATTTTACTTTCAATGTATGTGTAAAAATACTTTTTTTCTCTATTTAAAATAAAATTTAAAAATAAAAAAAAAGAAAAACATCGAAAAATAAAATTTTAAAAAATTGAAAAATATTTCTTTGAATAATATATTTCATTGCATGACAATAATTTTAATGTAAGTAATTACTGTATTAATCCTAGTCAACTTAAAGGTGAGTATTACAATAAAAAAATATATTTTATCCTTAGGTACTCATCAGAATTGAGTGGACTCATAATTACACTACACATTTAAACGTATTATTAGCCTACAATTAACTAATTACTTCCTCTATTAGATACAAAGTACAAATTACAGATTGATGGGCTAATAAATATTGGTTAATAATTTACAAAACTCATTCTAAATTTCAAGTAACTTTCATTTTTTAACTTAATTCCCCTTAAAATATATTTGAGTGTCATGGATCAGAAATATTAATCAATAATACTTGTAATATATATTTAAAAATTATATACATATTATATTAAATTTAAATTTTTTATTATAATACTCACTGAATCAATCGAATTTTTAGACTGTCCATTATTTTGCAGTTAAATTGTTCATATGCCTTGTTTTGCAAAATATTTATGGTTTTATTTTTAAATTTTGGTAGTAAAAAACAAAATATTTATTTTGCTGCTGCTAATACGCATACGTCGTGTACGCTAACAACCAAATGTATGTTCACTTCCACGCATGGATTTCAATGAAATTTTATAAATAAAAAAAACAAATAATCCCTTGTTTAAATTATTTAACATACGAGCCTGTATGTTAAAATAATTTTGTGTGATCCATCACGCACTTAACGAATAACAGACATGGCGGATACCATAGTTTTGACTACAGAACTCTTAAAAGTTATTGCTATAAGTGTACAAGTTCTGGTTCAGTTTAGTCAATTGGTTAGAGAATCTTATAAATTTTAAAACACATTATCAATAATTATTAATAATGCAGAAGTAACTATCTCCTTATTTAATGAATAATGAATTACCTGGTCACACTAGTTTAATATCCATATTTTATTTTAAACGTATCACTTGTTCTATGGTATCACTTATCAGATTTAAGGCAAGGCGCACATTGAACTGCGTCATGCAGTAAACGCAGGGCAGGGCGGAGCAGAGCAGAGCAGGGCAGAGCAAGAAAGCACGTGTGGTCGGGCGCATATTGAGATGCAGTTAACGCAGACAGGGCAACGCAGTTTCTGTGACTCTTGTTGTAGAACGAGATAGCACGAATTTAAAAACAGAGTAGAGCAGAGAAGCACTATTTTTCTTCAATTTCTCCAGTTGTTTTCATTTCGACGCAATAAAACCAACTAAAACTCGAGAACGAGTTACAATGTCGCGCAGCATTGCGCAGTTTCTGTCATATTCACAAGTGCCACATTGGTCTCGTGCGACGCAGTGCTGCTCTGCTCTGCGTTTCAATTCGCGCTGTCCCGTCCTACAACACAAGCCACAGAAACTGCGCTTCCCTGCCTGCGTTAACTGCGTCTCAATGTGCGCCCGGCCTAATGGTGCAAGCTTAGCCTTGTTGGAGTTTTTCTAACAAAGAGATTTGAGTGTGATTATTAACGTAATAAGTATTTTATATAACATTCAGGAGCTTTAACAAATTTTTTCAAGTTTTGGTATAAATAAAATAAAATAACTTAAGTATATTGGCTTGATATTTTATTTAAAAATTGAGCTGTAGGACAAGTCTAAAAATTTGATATTGTTTTCTTTTTTTATAAACAATAACTTCGTATTCCAAATTTCTGAAGAGCATGTAATTGTTTATAGTTATATACAAAGATGAAATTTTCATAGATAAAATTAATTTAATTTTTTAAATGTTGACAAATGTGCAGAATAAAATATGTCTATGGTATCATACTTTGGTTACTAGTGATTGTATAACAGACATAAACCACTATTATATAATTTAACAATAATCCAACTTACTCATTCAATTAATGTCGCCTCTCCTAAAACAAATTGTTCATTGTTCTAAGGAAACTTGTAAACACGTTCACCTTTTCACTCACACAACATTTCGAAGTTTGTTATACAAATTTTCTAGCTTAAAAATACACTTGGCTCAGTCGTAACTACAGTGGCAACGATACAGTTACTTACTTGTCTCTCATTCTACTCGTCTCAATACAAATATAACTCACCTATGGAGAATAGATTTTCTCATTGCTAGATTATGTTCACAATCCAGCCATAACCGAATCAAATCAATTATTTATAATTATGGCCACTTAAAGAACCACCGGTAATTTTTGTCCTCAAAATCAAAATAAAAATTAAAAGAAAAAATGCCGGTAAAAATTAAAAGCGAATGCTTTTGACTCGTTATATGTTGTATAACAATTTCTATTTTATTTATATATTTATTTTGTACATTTGTTGTAAATTTTCCAATGATACAAAATAATCAAAATTTTTTATTTCAGCTATTATTAATTATTGTCAAATTTTACATTGCTTTATTAGTAAGAAACCAAACACTTACATGCAAACAAATAATAAAACAGAAATATACAATATCAATGAAACAAAGATTAATGAAAAGTAAAATAATCTTTGTTTCATGTACTTACGCTACAATGTTTTCTTTCAAAACGCAAACGTGACAACAATGAATGATTGAAAGGCAACCATTTTGAAATACATTCTTTCCTTTAAATTTCAAATGGTTCATTTTCAGTCATCAACAAAAAAGCTATTTTTTTCATTCGTTTATTTGAATTTGATCGATGTTCTGTTTTAAATGTATGCTTGTGTGAGTAAGGACCACTCAAACTAGTTTCTTTGAAAGTTTAGTCCACTCTCGATTTTAAAAAATCAGAAAATTTGAATGCCGCCGTCTCTATATCTGCTTTAATAAATATCTACTTTTTATTTTATTTTATTGTTAAATTATGGTTTAAATTGGTAACGAATTTAGTTATTAGAGTCGCGAAACTTCAAGAATTATGTAGTTTACATCGAAAATAACTATCAAATTCAGTTCGCAACAAGTTTTACAAGAAGGTAGTAATTAAATTAATTAATTATTTATCTTTCTCTTTCCTACTGTCTATTGTCTTTGTTTCATTTATTTTTCTTATTTTCCTCTTAATACAATCTGTTTATTCTTTTAAAGTTTTTGATGTTTATTTTTTTCAAAATAAGATAAAATTGCATGCATGCTAAATGTGCAAATATATATTTTTTTTTGACACAAATAAAAACAATTCGTTTCTAAATTTTCCTGTTGCTGTATTTTTTACTTTTTCTTAAGAACCATTTTAATTAACTTGAATGTTGAATGCCTCTTTCATTTAATTTATAAAAATTCTATTTTTTATAAAAGAAAAGAAAAAAAAGATGAGTGGTCATGGACAAATTTGCATTTTTTCTTTTTAAAAATTGTTCATATTTATTTAAGAATAAAACTTTTTCAATTGAATTTTATTCTTGGAAAAGTTTTATTTAGAAGCTTAGGAACTTTTGAGATGGTCCTTAAATGTATTCGTATATTTTTTGTGTTTCCGTATATTTTGAGATTTTTATTTTTCTCTAAAAGTTCGTCATCTATGCTAAAGTAATAAACAATTAAATATAGTTGTTTTAAAAAAAATCGTGGCGTTTAGAAATGTACTGTGAAACTAATATTTTTGTTAATTTTTTCTTTTTCCGTGTCAACCACAAACATTCCTACGACACACAATTGGATCTGAAAATTCGCCGGCCCAAACAAAAGGATTTTGAGGTATCTACAACATCATAAAAATCTGGTCGTTAGTTTTAGTAATATATATTTTAGTCTTTGTTTAGTTTCTTAGAGCTTTCTTAGTAGTTTGAGTATTAGATATTCATAGAAAAATACAACTGCCTATATATTTATCCATTCCAAAAATTATCCCGTTTACCTAAATGTCATCTGTCTACTTTGCTGAAATGTACAGTACTTTATATAATGTAATTTTGGAATAATGTAGAATTTACGTTTTTATTTTTATTTATTTATTTATTTACTTTTATTTTATTTTTTCATTTTTTATTTTTTAATACAATTACGCTTACATAAGAGCTTTTTAACAAATACATAGATTAATTTTATTTATTTGAAGACAAGAATTCACAGCTGTTTTCAGGGAGCATGGCACAAAATCTATTTAGAAGTGTATATAATATAATAATAATATAAAATAACGCACAAAATTTGTTAGATTTCTTTAACTAAAAACATATTCACTAAGAGCTGTTATCAGTTAATTTACTAATATTAATATTTTTTTAATAGAATTAAGAGCTAAATTAACTAACCATCTCTTAAGATTCCTATCGCTTCAAAATTAACAATTTATAAGCATGTATTTTTAATCTGTTTACCTATTATGCAATTCTCTTAAGTCTTGCATGCTTTTTTTATTTGCTTTACTTTAATTTCTTTTTTGTTTCTCTTTTATTGATCAGCTTTTGAATATTACCGCAAACAAAATACAAAAGAGAAAAGGAAAAACGGGAGCTAGAGCTAAATGTTTGTGATCAAATTGCTGCTAAATTTCCAATTCTTTTTTATTTAATATTACAATTAGTATTATGATTTAGAGTCAAAAAACAATGTGCACCATAAGTAAATAGCTTAGATAATCATCAGTATTACTCACGTCAAAGATACTCTAAAATGTTTGTAATGGTTGGCTTCAATTAATAATTTAAGTGAAAAAATAATAATTTGCGTATTTTAAACCTTTATAACACTTTGTTTTTCTTAAATTTTCAGTTCTTTGTAAGGCTGGATCATATAAGAAAATGTTTTACACAGAAAGGTGGCATATTCGTATTAGAGGAATACAGTAAGTATTTATTCTATTAGAGTAAATGGTAGAAGAGGAAGACTTATTTGGTTAATTCACAAATATTTTATTAATTAAAAGCCATGATATTAGATTTTAGATTTTCTAGCGGAATAATTTAGAGAAAACCTACCTATCTATGAAATCCGTCTGTCAATTAAAACTCATTATGATATTAAAAAGTAAATATATCATGCTTTTTCAGCGCTGCCACCATAATTATGTATTTGTTCCATTATATTAGTGAAATGTGTAAATTCAAAATGTACGACAACCTGCATGAAAATAATAGAAAATTAATAAAATGTTCTACATGTTTCAATCATTTAAATGATCATCTTCAGGAAAATTCGAGTTCAGTTGTGAAAACAACAGAAAAGACCTCAACAAAGGACATGACCTCAAAATCAAAGTAGCTGTCAATTTGACAGGAGGAAAACAAAATTAAAAACCAACTAACCCCATAATAAATAGGGAAGTCCGCAAAAAATAAAACTTAGAGGAATTTCAGGAAAATATGCGAGAACCAATTACTTATCATATCAGGAACCAACAAGTTAGACTAGTAAAATTGAAAAATATAAAATTTACTGGAAAGATGTAGAAAAAACATTGATAGATAGCACAAAGAGGTTATGTAAGAGAAACCACTATTTTTACAAAATTTGAATAGTTTTAAAAACAAAGACCAATAAATTATTACACTTAACACACTCATAATTAAAGGTAAAACATTAAGTAAGATTTAATTGTTACAGATTAAAGCAAAAAATTAAAACACAATTGTTAAGATAATTGGTGTGCCGTGTTCAATGATTTATTATGAAATGGGGATTCGAATTGCTGAGCTATTTTTTCCATTATAGAGCGGCAATGTTCATAAGAACTCAATTGCGCAGTCTCATTCAGAATCATACTATTAGAATTGTTAAAATGTGCAATGTACAGTGTTTCTAAAAAGTCAAGTACGGACCCCTTTTTTGCAAAATGTAGAGGCATGAAATTGTCGGAGATTACAAAATTATGATTACTTTCCAATATGTGTTCAGCTATCGCAGAATAGTTCTTTAAATTCGATGCTTTAATGGCTGCCAAATTTATTAGATTCGTCGAACAACTGGCAGCCATTAAAGCATCGAATTTAAAGAACTATTCTGCGATAGCTGAACACATATTGGAAAGTAATCATAATTTTGTAATCTCCGACAATTTCATGCCTCTACATTTTGCAAAAAAGGGGTCCGTACTTGACTTTTTAGAAACACTGTACATTGCACATTTTAACAGTTCTAATAGTATGATTCTGAATGAGACTGCGCAATTGAGTTCTTATGAACATTGCCGCTCTATAATGGAAAAAATAGCTCAGCAATTCGAATCCCCATTTCATAATAAATCATTGAACACGGCACACCAATTATCTTAACAATTGTGTTTTAATTTTTTGCTTTAATCTGTAACAATTAAATCTTACTTAATGTTTTACCTTTAATTATGAGTGTGTTAAGTGTAATAATTTATTGGTCTTTGTTTTTAAAACTATTCAAATTTTGTAAAAATAGTGGTTTCTCTTACATAACCTCTTTGTGCTATCTATCAATGTTTTTTCTACATCTTTCCAGTAAATTTTATATTTTTCAATTTTACTAGTCTAACTTGTTGGTTCCTGATATGATAAGTAATTGGTTCTCGCATATTTTCCTGAAATTCCTCTAAGTTTTATTTTTTGCGGACTTCCCTATTTATTATGGGGTTAGTTGGTTTTTAATTTTGTTTTCCTCCTGTCAAGTTGACAGCTACTTTGATTTTGAGGTCATGTCCTTTGTTGAGGTCTTTTCGGTTGTTTTCACAACTGAACTCGAATTTTCCTGAAGATGATCATTTAAATGATTGAAACATGTAGAACATTTTATTAATTTTCTATTATTTTCATCCAGGTTGTCGTACATTTTGAATTTACACATTTAATTTTACCTGCAGTTGGTTTTGATAATATAATATTAGTGAAATTTCAAATTAAATGATTGTAAAAATATTACTTTAAATAAATTTATTTCCAGATCCAAAAACACGACAAATTATTCAACGAAAATACAAGTCGTCAATGGTAAGTAACGCCAACGGTCACAAATTTTGTTATACCTATTGTGTAAAAAATTTTATTTATTTTTAAAAAAAATTATTTTCTTGTTTATTTTACTCACTTTATTATTTATAAAAAATGTATTCACTACTTTTTTTTAAATATATAATTGCAAATTTTCATTTATTCTTTTTCTGTTATTATTTATTTATTAGTTTTTATATAAAATTTATACTGTTTTTATAATTTATTATGTATTTTTTTTAAATGTATCTCTTCTCTTCATCAACAAATTTCATTAAATTCTTGCATGTATTTTTAGGCTAGCGAAATGACATTATCCTTACACAGAATTTTCAGTATTTGGTTCACACATCATATTCGTGATTTTGATGTTCCTGCCTCAGCATGATATCTGTCTTTGTAAGATTTTTTTATTGCATTATTTTTATTATTTTATTCTTTATTTTTTTGCTCTTGTTGCGTAATTTTTCAATATTTTTCTAGTTTTATTTTAACAGTAAATTTTGATTTTTTCTTTTTATTTTCAATACCTGTATATCCACTTAAAATTTAATAATACTACTTACAATAAGATTAGTTTAAGGTACCATCACAGTGTGATCAGCCGAAAAATAGTCAATTTTCGCGATTTTTTTTTTCGGATACATAGAATGGAGGAATGGGATTGATTTTTTTTTTCGATCAATACCACTATTTAAGAATACAAAAATATTTTTTTTATTCATTTTTATTTATTTTTTATAATTATTATAATTTTTTGAAAAAAAATATCTTAAAAAAAGAGGGAAAATCGGTCCCCACGATTGCGGCCGCAGTTTTCATTCGAAAAAAAAAATCAAATAGATTATAAATCTGTAGGTAAGCCACTATGTATCTATGGGAGCTTTTTTTTCTTGAAATTTGAAAAAATGGCGGCGATTTAAATAAAAAGTACAAAATTTTGTATAGTGTTTCTGTGTGGAAAAATGAAAAGATTTCAAAAGAAAAAAAGCGGCTTACCTACAGATTTATAATCTATTTGATTTTTTTCCGATGAAAACTGCGGCCGCAATCGTGGGGACCGATTTTCACCCTATTTTAAAGACACTTTTTAAAAAAATTATAATTATAAAAAATAAATAAAAATGAATAAAAAAAATATTTTTGTATTGTTAAATAGTGATATTAATCGTAAAAAAAATTCAATCCCATTCCTCCATCCTATCCATCCGAAAAAAAAGCGAAAGTTGACTATTTTTCGGCTGATTACACTGTGATGGTATCTTAAAGTCTGAATTTTCTTAATTTTTCATAACTTTATCATTCATTTAATGCCATGACTGACTTAAGGTTTGTTCATATCTACAGACACTGAACGTAACAGACACGTACCGTGGCTAATACGACAAATATTGTTTAATGCTTTTCTTATGAGTTTATTTCTATGAGTGTATTCATATATAGAGTGACGTAATCGCACAGACACAGGTCGTCTGTATTTATGACTATGCTCATAAGAAACGCATTAAACAATATTTGTTGTGTCTGCCACGATATGTGTCTGTGACGTTCAGTGTCTGTAGATATGAATGGACTTTTATTCGTTAAATTTTGTTTTATTAATTTTGAAAGAAGTTTAATTAAGTAACCCAACTGAAAACTATATTAGAAGACTATTAAAAATATATTTGTATCGATGTCTTGACAGTTATAATCAGGAATAAGCAACTTATCGGAAATTTATTTGAAAAAAATATTTTAAATATAAATTTTTCACACTTTTTAAGATTAGTTGTAAATATTTATTTTAATGTCATGAAAAGTTTTGCTTTGTTTTATAAATAATTGTGTACATTTTATTGTAAGCTTTCCATTTTTCACTTCTATTATGTATTTTTTTAAAACTGACTTTATTTTTAGCTTTTGCTATTTTATTATGACACAATCATCTTGTATTTATATATATATATATATATATATATATATATATATATATATATATATATATATATATATATATATATATATATATTTAAAAAAATATATATTCTAGTATAAAACTAAAAATTAATCTGGATAAGAGATATACGTACACAACTCCATTTTCATAGGCTGACCAAATTTGTTATGCCGTGTTATGTGTCTTCTCCTACTTGGCTGCCGGTCAAGAGAAAAGGGGTCAACAGTCACTTCCGCCTTCATCAACTGGTTCTTCCAGTACAACTACTCAACAACATCAACAGCAAAGTCAATCTCATTATCAGCAACAACAGCAACATCATCAACATCAACATCAACACCAACACCAACATCAATCTCAACCACAGCAACCGCAAGTTCAGCAACCACAAATGCAACAACCACCATCCCCACAACCACAACATGGATCACCAACAACAAAAATTCCCGCGCCAGTTCCTACATCATCTGCTCAAACGCCAGCGTCAACGCCCGCCTCACCGAAACCAATGCCTTCGTATCCTCCACCACCGGCGCCAATATTATCTGGGCCACCCCCATTACCTCCAAGACCTCGTCCAGAATCACAGCCACCACCACCCCCTCGACAAAATATACGGTCACCACAACTTCAAAAGCGTGCTCATTGACAAAAAGGTAGATATTCTCTACCGTTTATTTACGGAAATGATGTTTGTGTCAGTTCTTGCATACCTTGGGCTTAGATAAAATTTTGTTTTTACTAAATGTGTTTTTGAAGAAAAAATTATTCGCAACAAAAATTGTGATAGAAAAGTAATAATTACTACTGTGTGCTGTTTTCGTATTTGATTAAAATAAAACTATTATAAAATGTAGGTATAATATTATTTCTTTGAAGATAATAAAAAGTATTTATAAAATTATAATAATGCAAAAATTAATATTTTTAGTTTTAATATTTTAAACAATCCAAGTAAAATTCAAGATTATAATAAAGAAATTATAAAATGTAAAATAGAGAAAAATTCACAAATTTAATTTTTGTTTGGTGTTATGGAATAGGTATATTATAAATATGCAAGGATTAATTTTTATAAAAATCGTGTTTACATGTCTGTTTTAAATATTTTTATAGTGTTTTCATATGTTTAAAATTCAAAAATGTTGTAAAAATTTGTATCTGATACACTTTTAAATCAGTATTGAAAATATTTGCCCTTGTGGCTTAATGAAAATCAGCCTTAATTCAAATATAATTTTCATTTCTTGAATTTTTCTAATTATATGGGTACTTTTAAGAACCATCAATTGCTAAATAGCTTTAACGGCAAATGTACTTAACTTGTATATATAACACATTGTATATTCATTATTAGATATGGTTTTAGACATAATATATAAAAAATTCAAAAATATAGACAATACTGCGTAGATAATACATTACATATAATCTTGGGCAGACGGTTATAATAATAAAAGTAGCTGGGTAATTTAATTTTTCAAAAAACTTTCAAAGCAGCGCGGCGTTGATGGCTCAAAAGAAACCCATCTTATCGATCTATTCTTTCTTTTACCGACGTTTTTTCCACTTTCACCGCATTAGCGTAATTACTAAATTTAGATCAGGGAAGTTTAATCGGCGTGTTCGTTGCGGAGTTTTTCTGCTCAAAGTGAGCTGCTAGCCCATGCGCAAGAACTTTTTTTTATGGAATACACAAGTATTTTGTACTTCATAAAAATGTTTTTCCGCATGCTAACAGCTCACTTTGAACAGAAAAACTCAGCAACGAACACGCCGAATATCGTCACATTTATGACATACACATAACTTACATATTTTATATTGTAAATATACAGTAGTAGACAAAAATATTTCAACACAACAGAATAAAAATTATTAAAATTATCTGTATATATGTGTACAATGTATATTTGTTTGAATATTTTTGATAGGTACTGTATAAAAATTTTCTCCAACCGGGAACAGTTACCACTAAATAAATTTAATATTGTTTTTTGTAGAAAATAATGCTCATACAAATTTATATGTATACATAATAAATACTAATAAATATACGTAAGCATAATAATGGAATCACTCTGTATAAAAAAAAAAATAGATACTTTGAAAAAAATAATGCAGAATAGAATAAAGAACAGAAATTAAATATTTTATGAAATACATGTAATAAACGCGGATATCATTGAATAATGACTAATATTTTATTAACAAATGCTAAACAACAGCAGATTTTGAAATCAACTTTCAGTTTATAATTTAAGGAGCAACAGAACAAAACCGGATAAATCAATTTTTACAAGTATTACAGTAGAGGTAAGAATGTAACTACTAGTGATATCGAGTCGTGGAGTAATTAGTCGCTTAATTGACTAAAGTGATTTTTCAGACAAAATTAGTCATTAGTCGAAAATATTGAACATATAGTAGTCGACTAAGCGACTAAATTTTTAACGAATTAATTGTTGTAAGCTTTACTTTGTGGAAATTCATTGTTCAGTGGCCGTAATGGTTGAATACGTGTTTTTAGTCGAATTCATAAATAGGATAACCTATTTCACCCTTTTGAAAAAGATGCTTTCTTTTGAATTTACCAACTTCTCTTGAGTCAATTTTACCAACTTCTTTTAGAAAGAGAAAGATGCGTCAGTCAACATCTTTTAGAAAGGGAAAGATGATACGGCATGTCACATTGTGTTAATACAATAAAAGAAAAAAATCGTACAAGTAGATAATTTTTTAGTTTCTATTCTTTAGAATTTTATGAATATTTAATGCAAAAAAATACTAAGTTAGTCGTTTTTAGTCATTCAGAAAAAAATTAATCATTTTAGTCATTTAGTCGAGGGTAAAATAATCGACTAAAAATGACTAAATTTAAACAAAATTAGTCGATTAAATCCATTAATCATCCGACATCCTTAGAAAATGGTCTATTTTCATATACTATTTTAGACGTTTGAGTATGGTTATAGTGGTTACAGGTAGGTACAGTGGAGATTTCTTAATAACCAAGTTTTGAACTAGCGGCTTTACACAAGTTAGAAGATGAACAACGATGGTGACGTTGGACTTATCCGATCTTGTTCCATTACAAGTTCGATTTATTCACATTTGAACCATAGAGACATCATAAAAAAAGAAACATGAAAGAAAATAATAATTAATAACATTTTAATCAATAAAACACACTTCATTGGCATAGAAATTTTAACGTAATAATTAAAACAAATTATGGCAGGTTTAAATTTAAAAAAAATTATATGTCCAGCGAAATGTCCACCTCACAACAGTTATATGCGTCGGGGTCATAGTAGCCATCTTCCTCTTTGTTTTCAACGGGCTTCGTTTTCATTATCATCATTGCTAACTCCCTGATTATCAAAATTTTCGGGTACCTATATTTATTTCGAATATCTTTACGAGAGAGTACACTATATACTTCTCCATTGGTATGACATCACTTCCGTCTCGTCTTGATCGGTTTCTTTATGTTGCTTTCCCATTCCAAAGCATGCGATAAGAAGTATCGCTTTAAAAAAATTGAAATTTGTAGCGTGGATACTAATTGAAAGTACATAATTTAGTATTCACAGTATTATTTTGGCCAACATAATAAAGAAATGTTATTAGTCCTAAAACTTAAAAAATATTTAGCCAGTTTTGATTCACAATATTGTCATCAGTTAATTTCCTCAAAGGATTTGTCCACCCATGACCCAAGGAAATCGCATACGAACTTTTTCTCTCTTTTTATACTGGATTTGTTATCCTTTGTTTCGAAACACGTTTTTAAAGCCATTTTTAAAGACGTGTTAATCGAAAAAAATCGTGGATTTATCAAGTTTTGTTCTGCTACTCGTTACTTGTTAAAGGTGGTTAAAAACATTGTACAGAATTTTCAAATTGTTTCAACAGATTTTTTTTTATTCACAGACTACTTAAACGCCTTTAAATGCACTAACTAGTCATTACAAGTACTTGGTTCCTAAATTTCAGAAGAACTCTCAAGCAACCAAATATCACTGAGCTTCTTCTGAAACTTTCTTTGTAATTAATTGCTATGTATGTGTGTTAATTATTATTAGATATCGGACATTTTTCGGATCAAACAGCATTCGTGTTTTGTAAATGCAGGTATATCGCACTTGATGTGATTAATGTTAATAAGAACGAATAGGTATTTTGATAAAACATACATATATACAACTCACACCTATTATCTGCCTGCATATACAAAACACGATGTTGTTTGATCCGAAAAATGTCCGATAGCTAATTATTATATTTAATTTCAAAATTATTTTAAAGCTAATGCCCTGAATTAAAAAAGAAAGGAAATTGAAGTTCTAACTCTTTGTCAGTATCGACAGTACCTAATTCGTAATAAAAAAAGAATTTTATGAGTGATTCATTTGTTTTGGCTATTATAAAATTTCCCTTTTGATTTTAATTTCAATTCAGTGCAGAAATTGTGCCACTCCTTTTGTGATGTCCCAGTTTATGTTATATTTTACGTAGTACAATACAAAAATACAACAAATTGCTTAACTCTGGAAGCTTACTAAAAAGAAAAAGAAACACAAAAGTTTCAAAATATTGAGAAAAGCTTTCGTATTTACAAAATATTATACACTTATCAGTTTTATTGTGACAACAATAAAATTGAACAAATAATTCAAAATATATTACCAAACTTTCTAATTTCATTTATGTGAAATTTTTTTATTTCAAAATTTCTCTGAAAAGAAAAATTAAAATTTGATGTAATTACAAGTTAAATGACTTTAATATCACTGTTGTACCCTAAACTAAAAAAAACAAAAATGTTAATTATTAGCAATATTCTTAACTAAATTAACCATTAACAAAAATTAGTTACTGTGTAAGTATATTAAAATGCTAATTTAAATTAAAGAATTGTAGATTATTGATAACAAATGTGTATAATGTGTAAAATTTAAAAAAAAATTATTTTATACAAAACTAACAGGATAAAAAAATTCTAATAAATTATTTATTATTATTATTTAAATAAAAATGTTGTTTCATAAAATGAAAATTATATGTTTTATTTTCATAAAATGCTTTAATTAGCAAGACAGATTAGTGGAGTAAGGTGGCGTGGGGATGTGGATATTAAAGATTACTCTCATAATATGGACAAAACTTTACAATCAGGAGATTATTGTAACTTTTTAACATGGATATGTTTTTTAGCTTGGGTCAGTGGCGATTTTAGCGGGTCTGCCGCACGGTTAAAAATATAGGATTAATAAGTAATCTACAGAGGTTACATATATGGCAACACCAAAATTTTATTAAAATCTAATCGGTTGTTTATATTAAAAAATTCATTGTAACATAACTGATATTAAAAATTAATTGAACTTGGATTAGAGTCACCAAACCAAATTTTATTCCAGTTGTATTGCAAACTAATACTATGTGTATTACGATTCTAAACTCAAAAGGTATTAAAAATAAGTAACAGTGGATTATATTTTAAACCAAATATGTACTAAAAGATAGGTTTCTTTGGTTTGAAATTTTAATATTGTCTGTATTAAAATCTAATATTTTAATTACTAAATATTGTAATGAAGGTTATATTGAAACTCAATTGCATTTTTGTATTACCAACATTTTATTGATTTTTTTTTACAATAAACAGTGAATTTTAAAAAGTGAACTTTAAAAAAAAAAAAATAGATCTTCCGGGCTTAGCTCATAGTCTGTTTCTTCTTGAACGTTTTCAGTAGATTCTTCTGATTTTTTCCTTTTTCTTGAACTATAATTTTTCTTAATGGTAGAATAAAACCTGTAAATAAAGAGGAAAGTTAGTAGAATTATTGTTAAATGTTAGTTGCAAAGACTTACCACATAACTGAAGTGCTTAAATTCTATGCTGACTGCTACGCCGAAGTTGTCCGAGTAAATAATTTAAATTTTGATATAAATAAAAATCAGGACATTTCGCTCTTGTCTGGCAGATCTTGAGTTCGAAACAAAACGGGGGAGATACGTTATTTAAATTACGATACGGCTCATCTATCAATAATCATTCCATTATCAAAATCAGCTATGTTTTACATCAAACGATACCATAATAGTTACGCACCTAGAAAATAGATAAAAAAAAAAATCAGAATACTTTATTTTTCCGTATATCGTTTTATACTTAAAATCGATATTATACGTACCTTGTATAAAAACCTGAGTTAAAAAATAATTTGAATTTTTATATTGATAAACAATATCAAGTATTGTTTCAGGAATCCATGTCAGTTGTATCAAAATTTCAATAAAAAGTAAATATTTTGCGAATGAACAGTAATTTATTTAATAACGGCAATGACTATACAAACGTTTAAGAATTGAAATTACATTTTTAATTTTAAATATTCAAGCACTTTTATATTTAAATGTTTTTAGCCCGAACGAAGTTACGAAAATAAACAAAATAATTGAACAAAAAAGCAAGGAGTTCTGATTGTGTATGACTGGTGATGCATTTAGGTATATACATATACCTACATATTTTGATGTTCCGTGAGAAATGTCCTTGATGTTAAATAATAATTGACCAACAGAGAAAACAATACTGAAAATTAAATGGGTTGGAGTGAGAAGGACATAATAACAATTTGGGTATGCACGTGTCACTAACACAACACAAAACACTGATCTGATTGATTTAATCCAAATTAAAGCGGCTTCTACACGATGCTACGAACGTTCCTTCCAACATTCGATCGAACGTTTGAGGCAATTAAGTTCGATAGTTGGTGCGACGAATGTATCTGCTACACGGTGAGTCGAATGTTTGATCCAATACGAATGATGATGTGTTGGTACTCAGTGGGGGACGATGTCATCTGTCTGATGTTATCTCTAATGTTATACACTGATGTTGTCTCTCTTGTATAATGTGTTGGGACAAACGTGACGAAGATGTTATCTGTCTGATGTTATCTCTAATGTTATACACTGATGTTGTCTCTCTTCACATGAACGAGTCGTGCGCAACCAACGAACACAACCAACATTGACCTTCAAACGTTCGAAGCATCCCTTTGACTCGGTGCAAGAATACCGACATCGAACGGGACACGACCAAATGCGAATGTTTGACGCTCGACATTGGACACTCGTAGGTTCGAACAACGGCTACACGATGCTATGAACCATCCAACGTCGAATGTTGGAAGGTGTTCGTAGCATCGTGTAGCAGCGGCATAAGATTAAAATCTAAGTATTCTTTAATTTGGAATTAAAAAATGTATATAATTTGGATTAGGTTTTAGTATTTTTTTGGTTTGGTTTTTACGATTTCAATAATTTTGTATTATATTTTAATCAAAAATGGTTTAAATTATGGAAAATAATATAATTAGATTAAATCTGAATATCAAAAAATATTGGAAATATTTTAATATAAGGACAAGATTTATTTTTAGTATTTTAATATTTAGTTTTTTCAGTAAGTTAAGGTTGGATTAAAAAATTAGTCCAAGATTTTTAACCGTGCGGATAGGCCCGGGCCTACTCAAAAATTTTGAAAAATGAAAATATTTGGAAAATGAAAGAATTATTCTAATTTCAAATATTATCGAGTGCTTGTGAAACATTACTACGAATGGCGAACTTTTGTACGTATTTAAACATACGTTAATGTTCATATGCTCACTTAATATTCAGTTAAACTGAAACTGAGCATTCGATCTCCTTGGTATGCATGACCAAGTTCACATGTCAATTAAAAATCACATAGTGATTGAAAAAATTATCAAACTGGATTGGCTGGGACTCGAACTCAGGATCTCCTGGTAACTAGCCAAGTGTCTTAGCCCTTAGACTAGAATCTTTTCGAACATTTAATTTTTTTTGGACATTTAATTTTTTTTAAGTATGACGCATCTGGAAAAAAATTCTGAAAAAATTATGTTGCATCGGTCATAGTAAGAAGCCTGCAAAAAAATTTTGGTGATTGTACCATAGCTATACAAGTTGAAGTAAAAAAATATTGAAAAATTAAACAATTTTTTTTTTAAAGCTGATAACTTCTTCTGAAATACGCTATAGAAGTATCTGAAACATATAAAAATTTCAGCCAAATCCGTCAAGCCATTCAAAAGTTACAAATTCTTTTCGATTTTCAAAAAATAATTCCCTACCCCCAAGGAGTGAGCTTTCAAGGGTTGAAACTCATAAATTTCAATCTTATATCGATATAGCAGTTAGCAGAAAAAAACCAACAGAATTCATGCGGGGGCATTTCTACCCATGCTTATGCTCCAATAAATAGCCTTTGTTAAGAATTTTTAATAGGGTTCAAGTTTTAATCCATAATCCAAAAAGTATTGTTTAAGTTAACTCCATTATCTGTTGACTAGACAACATCCTGCATATTATAATTTAAAGGCAAAGGGTAGGAACAGAAATACAAAATTCATAAAACGTGTTTGATTAACAAACCCTACATAATTATATTTTGGCACCATATATACAAGTAGCATTAACAAGATCAAAAATAAAGTCATTTGTAACAGTTATAAATACTATTTATTTTTAATTTTTATTGTTTAATTTAATTTAATATTAAATAAAATTATAATAATTAATAATATGGTCTTAAATTATCACAGTGCACGCTATCTATTCTACAATTTAATATATTCAAAAAACGGAAGGAAAATTAACTCTTTAATGACTATATAGAATACAATATGATATTTATTTAGAAAGACGAGGCGAAGATCGTAAAATTTTATTAGTGATGTGCGTTAAAATACAGATTGGCTATACTGAAAGAGTTAAGGGTTTTTAAATTTCATAACTTTTCAATCTTAAAATGCATTGAATTTTATTATTCCAATGCAAAAGCAATTATTCAAATTTAGAAAAAAAACACTGACAGCATATTTTTAATGCCAGAGTATCTCCTTGCATAATTCAGAACTTAATCGCACGGTTTGGAAGAACTGGATCGGCCTGCGTCTGTAATCTCTCAGGAATTAAGTTTCAAATCATGCTATCTTTACGAGATACTTTGACGTTAAAATGTCTCTGAACTTAACAATTTTATCTTAGATTAGAATAGAAAAACTCATTGAGTTTTACTGAATTTTACTCGTTGCTGTACCCGGTATTTCCAGGATTCTATAATCCACAAACAAATGGATACAAAAAAGCACACAAGTTACTAACTTTTAAAAGTTAAAACTCTTCAGTCTTTCAGTAGCCACCCTGTAGTTTTGGAAAACTGATTTCTTTTAAGATTTGACAATTATCTCGCTTCGACTTTATAAACCAATCTGAATATTGTAAGTATTTAGAATAGAAAATTGAATAAACACAGCCTTCGCTCGACTTATAGACGTTTTAAGATATAGCCATGCTCGTAGTTTGACTCAATTTATAAACAAAGCATACGTATGTATCCAAGGTCATATTATTACGGCTCTGTGGCACTATGGTGACACTATGACAGTGCATACATACGTGTAATTTGTCTATAAGTCGAGGCAAACTGCAAACATGTCTATAACTTAAAACGTCTATAAGTCGAGTGACGTATATACAAACTATTGCTAAAAATTTATTTTGACTGTTATTTTTGGCACTTTATAAAAATTAATACATGCTATCTGATTACACAATAAAGATTTTTATACCGTCCAATAAAAAAAGGATTTGTAGAGACTTCAAATTCGTCGATAAAACTAAAGAAATTTAAATCTATTTTAACTTTTTGATACGAAATTTTTATTTAAATATAAAAGAAAGAGGATGTTATGAACATTTAACTATACAAGAGGAGTATACACTAATTTATTAGTTCATTTAATAATTAGAGTTTTAAATGGTACTTTCTCGAAGGGTTTTTGTGCATTAACTGAGTTTTGTGTATGATTGTGGAATAAGTTTGTGCATCATAACAAAAATATGATGTTTTACTTTTAAATATACAATAAAATCCCAAATTTAATTTCCCTCCCTCCCGAGTTATTTTTAAGGACGAGTCAGGGCCGAGTTAACTAATGGACAAAAATACAATTGTCCAAAAAATGAAAAAATATATATAATAAAAACAATTTTCCAAATTTTCTAACGACTCGCGAGAGAAACTATACTCATTTCTTGGAGGGGTTCAAAACAAATTGAGTTCCCCTAAGTTTGCTTGATTACTTTCGAAAGTAACAAATTATTTCTTGAAGAAGCTTAAAAAAACTGATCTTCAGGTTGGGTAACTCCTAACTGAATTGGAACCGGTGTATTTCCCCTTTTTGGTTCGATTATCTAGGGGCTGCTTGAAAGTTAATCCGGTACTGATGTCTGCTCATTGTAAGGTAAGTATCATCTAAACGAATTGTGCCTTTCTTATTTTAACTTAACTAATTAATGAAGTATGAAAATAAGGTTGAAAATTATTTAAAATTAAGAAAAGTATTTCTTTGCTGCTAATTTTAATGATACTGAAATATTTTAACAATATCGTAAAAGTTCTAAACAGTGGCTTCTACAGATAAAATAAGCTCAAACTAAAAGCGGCAAAGAGTTTACTTTTCTTATTTACAAATTAATTTAACAATATTGACTTACTTGAATAATACACGAATAAGATAATATTATCAAAACTACATGGAATTGGTATTAAAATTAATACTTTAATTTTTACATCATACAACTTTTTTTCTTGTTCCAGCAAGATCAATTTTTAACTGTCCCAAATTCGAATACAAACTTCTTACTCTAAATACTGATTTTATATTCTTACATTAATATTATAAATTTTTACTTATTAACAATAAAATTATTAAATTTAACAAGTGAATAATAAAGAACTATGTCCCAAATGAGCCATACAGAACCTAACATTGGAAGAATATATTAGGTCTCTTCCCGTACTTTTTTACCTACTAATTTCTTCAAGTTCCTACTTTATGTGGTGGGGATAAAATATGAAAGTAAAGAAACGACTTCCTTCAGTTTACTGCCCTTATTGCATTAAAACAAATTTGACAGCTTTTTGAAATTTGTCTAAACGGTTACATCGGTTAATGGTAATAAATATTATGGTAATTTTCATTAACATGATTAATAAATTTAAAAATTTAAATTTGAGAGGTGGAAGGAAAAAGCAGGAACTCTGAAGTCACTGCTAATTTCTACATTTTCCTACTGGAGGGGAAGTGAACCCCTACCTGACTTTTTGGTGTACAGGAACGACTTCCTACATTTTCCTGCTAATACATTCACTTTCCTACTGGTACGGGAACAGACCTATTGTCAAAGTTCACTAGAATCGCGAAGACAAACTGTTAAAAAACTAGATGCCTGTCAATAGCCTTGTTAACCTTTCTCATACTGACTTAAGCCTAGTTTTCATTGGTAGAGTTAGCGGTAGAGTAATTTGGGCAGGTACTAACTATCCTTCTAACTCTACCAATTTAAACATTATCGGTAGAGTAGAGTACTTAATTATGGTAGAGTAGAGTAAGATTGCACGGTGGGATAGTAACTCTACCACTTGCATTCCCCCACCACTGATTTCTACTCTACTCTACCATCACTATTCTAATGAAAACAGGTTGGGTATAGTCAAGTGCACTGTGTATGAGGATACTCCACATGTTTGTCTTGTTTTTAGCCAATTTCCAGATTAGAAATTCAGCTATTTTGTTTTGTTGTGACAAAAATGAATGAACACAATTTATACTCTTGTATAGCCTCCGAGCGTGAGTGAGGTCAGATGGGGCAGTTCTACGGGGGCCCGGATCAAAAAAGGGCTCCCGGATACTTTGTTAGGGACCCTCACGAAATGAAAAAACATTTTTTTTGCTCTTCAACCGAATTTTTGTAGAAAAAAATTTGGAAAAATTTTTGCTGTGCTCGGGGGTTCGTCATTTCTCTTGCCGGCCCCTTCCTTCAAAAAAAGACCACTTCTCCATGGCTATACCTTCTCTTGATCAAATCTCTATCCATACTTTCATTACATTATTTCCTTCTTCAAGAGCCAGTCACTTGTGCAGCGAAATACCAGTAATATTTTTCAAACACCTCCTCAGAGCCAATAACGATTCATTGTTGTCAGTTCAATTGTATACAATCTGACTACTCTACTGTAATATTTTTCTGTGTGGACAGCTACTCTACCAGAATTGGTAGAGTAACACAATTTGGCTAAAAAGTATGCTAGTATACCTTCCTACTAACTCTACTAATGAACTAGGCTTTACTGAGTCTATTCGTTACCCTCATTACTTGCTTCTAAATGATGTAGGCACATGCGCACACTAATTAAAAACTGCGCGAGAATTGACATTATGTACTAATATTCCCGCCAATTCTCGCGCAGTTTTTAATTAATTAGTGTGCGCATGACCCTACATCATTAAATAAATAAATAAATGTTGACTTTGGTGGAGGCGCCGGGAAAGCAAAAAATTACATAACTGGCATGTTTGTTTACCTATGAATATTTAAAAAAATACTTTGATATCATTAATTTCATTAACATATACTTAAAACTGTTATTGAAGACGAAGATTTTTATGAAAAGTCTCTAATTTCGTAGAAAAGAGTCAAATTGTTATGGCATACTTGACCCTCGCGAACTACGACATTATTATTTAAAGCCCTGATATTGGTGCTTCACTTACCTTATTTTGTATATAAACGCGTAAATTAAAACTGGAACGCTCATGGCTTAAGCTCTGTAGCGATTGCGGAGATAGTTCTTTAATAATTTTGGTGATCTATGCTAATAATTTATTTAACTACAAATACCAAATTTAAATTTAACTTTCAAAAAGACTGTTAAAAATAAGTTCAAGATATATGAATGTTTTTAATTTCAAATCAAATTATTTATATTATTAAAAATAAATGAATAAAAGGAAGTGTTAGTCTTCCTAAGTAACCAAGTCAGTGAGTAAGTCAAAAAATAAGTTGAATTTTTCCTTCTAAACTTCCAATTCATGGTCCATTCTTAAGAAAATCTTTTATCATTTAAATACAATGTAATGTGTTATCCCTAATCAATATTTTAAAACGTATATTCATGTATGTACAGAAGACAATGAAGGAATTCACTAAAAATCTATTTCGCATTATTTAATGACATATGAAATGCATCCTTGGGGAATTTTAAACGCACTGGATCCGGATACTGCGGATTCTCTACAGCTCCCTTACCAAATTTTAATTCTAGAAAATCATGTATATTATTCGGACTCGGTACTGAACGACCTAAAAACTCAATACTTGAAATTGGATGGAGAAAATAGTCTGGAAATTCCATGTTTTTATGACTGGTAAACCATCCATCCCTCGTCATTGTACCATTCTTTGAGAAAAATGGAAATAAATTGACATAAATACGATTTTTCTTACTGTAATGCACTCGAAAAAATTGTCCTTCTGTAGCCTTTTCCCAAACAAAGCCCTGTTCATCAGTTGTAGGTCTATCTAAAGCTCTCGATAGCCAAACAACCTTATGTAAATCATCACGATTTATTCCGATGTCTACGTCGTAATCCCAAGGAAGTATGTCACCGATACGCATTGCACCTAATAAACTACCTGCTTCCAGCCAGTGTCTTACACCCGAATCAGCTAGGCATGATAAAACATGGCGAGCAGTTCTTCGTAAATGTACCAAGCAACATGGCGGTGTCCAAAGGTTTTTGTACAAGTATGATGGAACAGAATCAAAAACTGTTCCAAAACAACGATTTGTGTCTCGGGTACATCCAAACCTGTACAATAAAAGTTTGACATCAAAAAAAATTTCCTTTTATTTGCTTACAAGTAGAGTCGCTCTAGGGTCGAGTTTGTAGTTTAAAGTAATCTGGCAAGTATTACAAACTGACTTTTGTCATTTCTTTTTTTTATTTTAAAGGACTTGTAATTTAAGTTTCCTAATTCGCGAGTTCCGTGACTGCTAGGAGTGACCCTACTTAAAAGGAAGACCCTTGTCTCCCCTCTGATTTATTTTTGTTTATCAAAATTTAAGAGACCGACATTTTTTATTTTCGATCTTGCAAATTTAAGGGTTGTTTTTAACTTTTAAAAGTTTGAAAGTAAATTTAATTTTTTAGGTACCACGAAAATAGCAAGAAAAAAATCAAAATGTTGATAAAACTCTTTTCAAAAGCAGCTTTTAACAGTGTATAGTTTGTTCTAATCTACAGACAGAGTGGTCAGGGGGTTATAGCTTGGAGGTAAAAATTATTATAAAAAGTGAATGATAAAGATTATTATTATTATTATTAGAATTTCGATCCAAAAAAGGAATCTACGCCAGACCTGTTTTGACAGAATTTAATAGATAATTCGATGCAGATTCCGTTTTAGATATTGAAATTTTAGTTATTCTTTGTCTTCAAGTTGCAACTCTCTGACCAACAAATTGTACATGATTAGATAGTTCTTTACTAATTTTATCCCGAATTTTGAAGGCCAAAATCACTCCTAAAATCCACGAGTCCGTTGATAAAAACTTTCATTAAGAATAATACAGCGAAGAATAAACAAAATCGGAGAGGTGACAGTAAAAAGAGTCTCCTTATTAGTTCCCTGCAAGACTCTTACCAGTCAATAGCACCTGTTTCCCGAACAATTTTCTTAATTGATAGTTGATTGTACGCTTGTTTTTTTCTATTGAACTCTATCTGTTCACGACGCAATTGTGCATGATGGGAATGGAGTACTGGACGACCTTCCCAAAAAACTGAGCTGACTACATGAATCTGAAGAGAGTAACAAAAAGGAAATAATTAAATTTTTCAATAGTGTCTTCATCATTTACCTTAGAATTCAAGGCGGCTGTTTGAATATAAAAAGCTTCTGGAAAGGGTAACATAAACGGATCGGTTAATCGCTTCAATAACTGCGTCTCAACTAAAATCGCATGTTTCCCTTTAATTGAATCGCACACTGATATTTTCTCATCGGCGATTTTCGAATATTTTATTGTCCATTCACGAATATTCAGTTCAATTTTCAGGCAAACATGATTTTTATCATTTGCATACAATGCGGCACATAAATCATTCGGATGTTTAACAATTTCCGAAACTAATGATTGAACCACTTGTCGCGATGGGATTCTTGTCGAATCTGGTACGAACAGGACATATTTTGTATTTATCATAAACAACGGTAGACGATCCTTCAAGGGTACATTAATATTAACGGCTAAATTAAAAAAACGTATATTCTTTGTCGTTAAATTTGAGTAGAGTATTTCTAACGGCGGGTATGGTACATCGTCGGATATGATGAATACTTGTATGTTTGGAAATAATTGTAAAATTGATTCGACTGTAGCACTAACATCATTTTCATACGTTTCAAATTGTCTTATAATGACTGTAATTGATTTACTCAAATGTTTATTTGGATTTCGTACAGTCGTTGCTGTTGAAGATGTTGAATCTTGGAACAATGATTTCTTTGATATGAGCCCTATATTACTAAACAGTTTCCATGTGAAATATAACGCCACAGCATTTAAGAAAATAATCAAAAATGCAATAAATTTTGATATTTTAATACGCATATTTCATATCATACTTGTAATTAAAATAATGGAATCACATTTCTTTTTAATTAAGCTTTTTTAATTACATTTGCTTTTTTTATTATTTTTATTAGGTATAATTATATACATAAAAAATTGTGCCAAATTTTACCAACTTATAAAAAGCTTTAGTCCAAATAACCAACTTCAAGTGAAAAGTTGAAAGAGCTTTCACTAAATATGAATTAAGAGCATGCTTGCACGCTTTAATAGACCATATACAATAAATTGTGTTTTACGTCATTAATCTTAAGTAAGAAATGGTGAATGAAAGCTTCCGTTTTTATGTAACAAATATGAGTAATGAAAATGATGTTTTGAGGCTGCAAAGCTAATAATGCCAAAAGTCCACGAATCTGATAAAATGATAGCCGGACGTATGTATATTTTTTTTACAATGGTCAGCAATTAAAAAATTTAACAATTATTTTATAGTACCTATTTACGATATTTAATTGCTTATTAACACTTGTATGATGTATATAACTATCTGAAATCTATAGTCACCTTTAACTTTATTTAAAATATTACTATAATGGCTAACTTAAAAATGGCTTTTCCATGGTTTTATTAAATAATACAAAAAAGTTGTGTTATCTGAACAAAGAATTGATTAGAAAATATATATTTTCGAGTTAATTATAAGAAAAAAGTTGCTTTAACGCTTTAAATGATTAAAACGAGTTAACTCGTCCTGCAATATGGTGGCTCAAAATGCTGTGATATGTATATATTCACTGGTACAGCTGCCGCCATCTGTGACAGATTTTCCGAAATATGTATGGTATAATTCTAAATAATGTTCAATTTTTTCAACATAGTTTAGTATAATTTATATTTTGTAAATTCCTAGGGTTCACTTTTTTGATGTTGGGCAGTAAGATACTGGCAGTAAAAAGTCCAGCATTTTGAGACAAAAATTTTTTTCATATGAGGTAACGGGCCTAGTTTCTGACCTTTTAAGAGTGACGGCTGAGGTTAAACGACAGTAATAAATATAAGTTTAAACTTAAGAGACAATTAATAATTTTATCAACTAGTTTATGGCTTTCAAAATAAAGTCATACAAGTAAAATAATTATTTGAATTGAATTAATAATTTAAATTAATGTTTTAAAAATTGACAAAAAGGACCCAGTTTCTGACCTTCAAAATTTCTCATGTGACAGTTTTTGACCCTGACAGTGGCCTAGTTTCTGATCCTTAAATTTAAAAATACAGTTTTTTAAAATTTAATTTATAAATAATTTTTTATTAATAAAAATGAATGTTTAATGTTATATACGTTATGAAAAATAACAAAAACTAATCGAAGATAACTATAAATAACAAAATAACTAACAAAAACTGGTTAGAATTTAATTGGGCCATACCACTTTAGAAGTGAGCCTAGTAATTGACCCTCATATTTCAATAATAAAAATCATTCGAAGGTATTTTATAAATATTTTAAAATAAATTTTAAACAAATATTAACCTGCTCATATATTTTTAATTAAGTTTTCATACTTACATGATGAATATTGCACAGATCAAAATGAGTACTTTGTAACATAAACTGTTAGGAAACTACCAAAAAAATAGTTTTTACACACATTTTAAACTTAAAAATTTTTTTTATTTAGTTAATATATTCTAAACTTTTTAAATTGCTGTTCATTAGACACAGAATAGATTACTTTAAATTAAGAATTTATTTTTTTTCTTATTTAAAATATAGTTTTTTTATTAATTTATAACAAAGTTGAAAAGTTCAGAAACTGGGCCAGGGTCAATTACCGGGTCTTTTACCTTGGTTTGTTTAAAAGCAAAACGATGTTCGTATAGGCTATCGAATGTCCAACGTAATAAATTTTTTCCATTTCTAAATTTTGGAAATTTCCAATGATTCTATTCCAAATGAATATCAGCACAGTTTCTTTAAGAAGACAGCTATAGATGTATTTCGTCCAAATTTTAGCCCTCACTATTTTCTACACCCTCCGTCCACATCATAACGCAGTGAGAGCGTAATACGATTTAAGTATAAAATGATGATGTGGATGGCGTCTATTATAAACAATAAGTTTGAAAAACGGATGTATTGACCCAATTTTGCTAGATAAGCAAATTTATGGTTAAGAAAGTAACTACTAGAAGTAGACAAGGTTTGTAGTGACCGACCGAACCTTCGGTTTCGGCCCGTTTCAGCCAAAAATCAGCCGAAACTTCGGCTGCAACGAAACTCAGTGTTCGTGAATTATCGCGCTTCGTTCGGGCAAGTTCGTGTCTCGTACATACACTAGATTTCAGCATACAATTGAAATTTTAACATGTCTAAATAAGTTTAGGTTTCAATTTCGGCTGCAAATCCTGTTTCGGTCGGACACTAAAGGTTTGTTTATTTGGTTTTGTTGTTTACAAATATTTTTCTGATCAATTTGTAAATTGGAACTGATATATTTCTAACAGTATAATTCTCAAGTCTTTTATATAATTTTTTGTTTTTAATTAAAAACACAAAACCATCATGCCTCGGCTGCTACTTCGTTCTTCTTGCAGTAGTTTGTCTTTTTGTCACCAGATGGCTAAGGATTCAACCACGTTATTATTTGATTTCCCAATACTTACTTTTATTTTTACTTGTTAACTCATGGATTTCGGATTTTCAAGGTTACATAATAATAAAAAAACAACAATATTATTAAATCATGTTTGCAATTTTCTTTATTTTACAATTTTTTATATAATGACAGAAAAAATATGCCCTACTATCTACATTTCGATGTAAATAAAATATATCTCTAAAAAATTTCTGCTCATTAATCTCTGCTCTGTGGTAAAAGGAAAAAAATCATTCTGTAAATTGTCTTTATCGAATTATTATAACAAAAAATATTCATAAATACAATGAAATATTGAGAAAAAAATTTTAATGCTGACAAATCAAAATTTAACAATTTGATCCTATGAACCTGCGTAACCCTAAAGGGAATTTTAAATGAATTTATGGGTAATAATTACTTGAAGCGAAATGCTTAAAAATGTTTTAAAATGAATGACCTTATCCATAAAAACATGATGATATTTAAGTATTGGTATGTGGCGTCTAGTGACTAAAATTGAAATTAGTCAAAATTGGTCAACTGTCACATGAAGCATTATAACTTACTTTAATTTAAAAAAAAAAAAAGAAGTAAAAATTGGTTTTTACAGCTGACAGCTAATATGAATCGGCTAATTCCAAAACATACAATATGAGGTCAGTTTCAAAAACTGTTAATTGCAATTACTATTGGCGACGCAAAGATTACGCCAACGACTCTAGCGATAAAATTAGGAGCTGTATCAAGTAAAACATATACGCGAAACTATACGAATTAGTGCGGGTTACTAGATTTTTATATCGCCAATTAGAATTATACGTACAGTTGTACTTGATACAGCTTTTAATTTCACCATCAAAGGCGCGAGTGGGAATGCTTGCATCAACAATACGCTCGCTAAGTGTCAAAAACCGCCACCTATATTTCGTTGTTTTTGCAAAAGTATTTTAAATGTATACAAGTAGTTTGAATTAGAGATGTCGATTCTCCAAAAATAAGATCGATTTTTGGATCGATTTAAATCGAAATTGAAAAAATCGATTCACAAAAAAATCGGCTAAAAAAAATCGATTCTGTAAGATCGATATAAAAAATCGAAATTTTGAAAAGTTTAATAAAATTAGCTGATAGTTTGTTAAATGACTTAATTGATAGTACATGGGGAGTATCGTGTAAGAACGCCTTACGCCAAGGCCATGAGTTAATTTTTCAATTATAATTATAGCAAATAAACAAATAACACAATAATTGAATATGTAGGACGAATACCATGAAATGGAATGAACCAAGTTTATTCAAAAATTTCAAAAAACTGACAAAAAATGTTTTCTAAGTAAGTTGCTTTTGTGCGAAAGGAACCGTTTGCCAGATAGGTGGTCTTCCTTTCTTTTGTATTAATAGTCTTCATAGTAGTACTTAACGTTAACTACAATAACGTTTTTGGTGTTTCATTTTAACATATGTTTCTTTGTAAAAATACAATTTATTAAAACGAAATTATTTTTGGAAAAAATCGGTTGCCGATCTCTTACTTTTATTAATCGATTCATGAATCGATTCAAATGAAAAAAATCGAAGAAAGAATCGATTTTTTAAGCTTCGATTAATCGATTTAAAATCAACATCTCTAGTTTGAATAGTTCCATTTTTTATCACTAGATAACGTAGCCACAACCATCGAATTGCATGTGTTAAATGCAAAAGGGAATTAATTACTATAAATTTCAGCACATTATAACAACTAAAAACAAAAAAAAAAATTAACAACAATCAAAATACAGTACTGTTCTCAAAAATTGTACCGAAAAGTAGAAAATATTTTTACGAGTCTCTAGGAATGTGGCAATCTTGATGACTAGTTAAAATGAGTATCTTAGAATACTGTAGGTATTGTATTTAATTTTATTGCACTTTTTACGAACAGTACCACATTTTACGCTATAAATACGTAACAATATTATTAATCAACTTTTTTATTGGTCGCTGCCAATTTTAATGAGAATTGATATAGTTTTGGGAAGTAATTAATAATAAAATAAACTCCTGTAAGGTATATCACTATCACAATTGTTAATACTAAGTCAAAAACAGCTGGTTTTACACTGAAAAAAAAATTAAATTTATATTAGTACTCTTGTATTTATACAATTCATAAGTTGACTTACTTGTAAATATTCATCATGGCGCCAGTTACGTCATAAAACATGAATTCAGGATCACGTTTGTCTGGAGTGAATGTACTTATTTTAACGTCTTTTGTATATTTACTTAATAACGTTTTTAATGTTGGTACAATTGTACTTTGTTTTTGTACTAAAATTTGCGTTGATCTTGGTTGCGAACTGATTATGTTCAAAACTGATTCCAATGATTCTCGTTCAACTTTCTAAAAAGCATAAATAAGTTCCCAGTTGAAACTAGTAAACACAGATATAAAAAGAGGTCGTGGTTTAATACGAATTTCAATGCAATTAATTTTCGTACGAACTCCGGCCAATAGTTGACATCAATATTAGGAATTAAGTATCGATCTCGTTGATGTCACTCGAATTCGTACCAACAGATCGGACGGTAGCAACAATTTTGCTTACGTCATTGAGTTACGGGATGAATTTATTACGTTGGGATAGTATTTTAATCATTAATGAAGAAAGTACTGGTTGTCCAAGATATGTATATCTTGCTGGTTCTACCAAATTAAAGTTTGAACGATGTACATTTTAACGACCACGTGATAGCTTTATCAGTTTGACGAAATTTATAACCCTTATAAATATAGTACATTTTTTTTTTAAATTTCAAATGTTATTGAGTGCCTGTGAAACATCATAGGTAAGGCGCATGGCTAGCAACCAAGAGATCCAGGTTCGAGTCCCAGCCGATCCAATTTGATAATTTTTCAAACAGTATGTGAATTTTAATTAAAAATTTGTTTGTCTGGATTTGAATTTATCTATCAGGATTCGCTATGAATATTTTAAATATTTTTTTACACTCCATCGTTCGCGGTTATATCGGAAACAAACATCAACTTTATTTTAAGTAAAACCTTGTGCTTTTAACAGCAAATTTGAGCTTCAACTTCCAAAATTTTTTTTTTAGATTTTTCGATATTTATCTGACGGTGACATCTTAATTTCCATGAATTAATGCAGGTGATCACAAAACGCATTTTTTTTTTAATAATTAAGACGAGTTAACTCGTCCTACAATATGGTGGCTCAAAATGCACTGATATGTATATATTTACTGGTACAAGTGCCGCCATCTGTGACAAATTTTTCGAAATACGATATAATCGTAAGTAATGTTCAATTTTACCAACATAGTTTAGTATAATTTATATCCTGCAAATTGCTAAGTGTTATTTTTTTATGTTGGTGTCTCTGATTTTCTTTCTTTTTTGTAACCTTATCTATTTTACTTGTTACTGGCAGTAAAAGATCCGACATTTTGAGACAAAACAATTTTCTCTATGATTAAAATAAAAGAGTTAAAAAAACTTAATTATGCAGAATTATATTGGAAATCATAAAACTTAGATACGCGAACTAATAATAAAAAAATTAATTGCCAGTAGACAAGGTTTGTTTATTAGATTTTGACAATTCACAAAATTTGTGCTGTACAGTCTGCAAAATAAAAACTGGCATATTTTTTTTAAATATAATCCTTATTTTTTCACAATAATTTACTGTTTCCAAATAAAAATGGCCAATTCCAAATTGCTATCAAATTTTATGTCTCAATTTTTGCAATCTGGTGATGAATGATAAAACTTCTGCCAGTAGGCTAAATATTAAACCACGCCTCCATTTGATTTTCCAATACTTTACTATCACTAAACAGGAAACTGTGAGCTCTATCTATCTATATAATGGTTTCTTTATATACCTAAAAAAATATTTTTAATTTTGCTTCCGAAACTACTAAAGTAGCGAAAGCATTGTGATCACTTTTGAAAAATAAAAAATTTGTCCCCTCCAAAATAAAATTTTTTACGCACATTTTACGTTTTAGAGCTTCCTGAACAATTTTGGTTTGGTGTCTGTCTGTGTATCGCCAGTTTGCACCAAGTGGCTATTCGCTTTTGACTATTCGATTGTTTTTAATGAAATTTTCAGAAATTATGCAGTTTGCTTCCTAGATAGTCCCCTATGAATTTAATCGAAATCGGAGTAACGGTAGCTACGCCGCTACCATGTCATTCCATTAATATACTAAAGTGCACCAAGTGGCATAACTTCTGAACTATTCAATTTTTTTTAATGAAATTGTCAGAAATTATGCGGTCTGGTTCCTAGATGGTCCCTTACAAATTTCATTGCATTCGGAGTAATAGTATCCACGGCGCTATCATGAAATCCCATTAAATGTCAATATCTTATTTACTGCTAGTCCCACTTCGCTCAAGTTTTTAAAGTATTTTGGGGGTTCGTTTGTAAAATATTTTTGCTATTATTTTATAATTTACCCTTTAAGTATTTTGAATTACAACAATTTTTTATGAAATTTAAGGCGAAAATATAATTTCACGGTATATATATTTAGTAGAATAGTGTTTTAAAATCTTTTACGAGTACGAGGAAGCTGTGTGCCACACCCAATTGGCAACGTATTTTAAATTACTTCCTATTTAAAATACTGACGAGAACAACTGAATGAAATGTAATAACCTCAGTGTGATAATTCTGGACTATACAATAAATTAATGCAGTGAATTTCGTATAGAACCTTTCCTTCTTTATACATTTATGTTGTCTCGTTAAAATAATTAAATCTTAAAAAGTTTTGATAAAGAATATTTTTAAAAATTATAATTACCAGTGCTTCACTGAATAAATTACTTCCGGTATAATTATATACAAATTTTCCTAATGCCTCAGCGACAATATGAGCATTTCGTACCAGTCTATCGATCGGAACATTCTCTTTAACGTCCAATATTGTGCCACGAATCGAGTCACGATGACTTTTCAACGACGACAGAGTAAACGCTGGCAATCGTCGAATACTATACCGTTCATGTTCCCACGCCAACATTTCATCGGCTAAATTGATTTTTTTATGAACTCCATCGACTGTAACCGACGGATATTTATCGGCTGCCGATTTTAATTCTTTAAAGAATTGAGCAGCGGGTGATCCGTCTTTTGGCGGTTTCGAAACGTGCATATACAAAGCGTCACCTGTTGCCAGTGTGTCCAAACAAACCACAAATGATGCATCCTATAATTTTTAGCTTATATTAATTGCTAGTAAACAAAAGTAGAGTTTAAGAGTTCTTTACTTGTATAATGGAACCGTCTAAAGAGTCGAGTTGATCTTCAAGCCACTTTTTGCTTCCCTGATAATTAATTTTACCACCAGCTGTCAGTAAAAATACTAAATTATATTTGCCTTGAGTTTTCGTATTTGAATATAAATGCGAGAATAGTCGCGCAATTTCCAGCAGAATCGAAACACCCGATCCATTGGAATCCGCTCCAAATGATAATTCCTTAAATATAAATAAAAATGGCAAGATTTCTATAGCCTATTTTATTTGCAATAGGGTCAGTCCATATAAAATCAACAAAGCACTCAGCTTGACTATCACCGATTTCTTTGAAACTTTGGTTAACTGTACTCTTTAACATCCTAAATTCAAATATGATTTTTAAAAAATTCTAACTCTTATAGTTTTTGATATATTATATAATCTCGAAAATCGCAAAATATCACTTTTTTTTACTCGCGCTCAGCATTACAAAATGTTCCATTTTCAGTTTTATACATCCTAGAGAGTTGCTTGATAGCTCATTTTAAAGGGAATTTAATGAGCTTTAATTTGATACCAATCTTGAACAATTTTTTAAAAATAAATTTTTTGGGGGAAATTTTAAAAATTGTTTTTGAAAATTTTTTTGAGATAGTGTTTTTTGAAAATTACGAAAATAATATATATTTATAATGGTGACTTGGGGAATGCACCATAAAAATTTCAAAATGGGACCAAGATGGAATCAGCAGTTATGATAAAAAATGCATTTTAGTGTATAGTATTTTAACGTATCCTGAAAGAAATATTCTCTGGAACAAGCTCTTATGTCAGGAAGTGTTAAAATACTATAAACTAAAATGCATTTTAACATAACTGCTAATCTCATCATGGTTTCACTTTGAAATTTTTATGGTGCATTCCGCAACTCACCATTATAAATATATATTATTTTCATAATTCTCAAAAAACACTATCTCAAAAAAATTTTCAAAAATAATTTTTGAGATATCCCCCAAAAAAGTTCTTTTTTAAAAAATGTTCAAGATTGGTATCAAATTAAAGCCCATTAAAGTGTCTTTAAAATGAGCTATCAAGCAACCCCCTAGGATATATAGAACTGAAATTGGAACATTTTGTAATGCTGAGCGCGAGTAAAAAAAGTGATATTTTACGATTTTCAAGATTATATATCTCAAAAACTATAAGAGTAGGAATTTTTAAAAAATCATATTTGAATTCAGAATATTAAAGAGTACAGTTAACCAAAATTTCAAAGAAATCTGGGATAGTCAAGTTGAAAAATATTTATTTTTGGTTGATTTTAATAAATAGAATGTCCCAATACACTTACAGGAGCAACTCCAAAACTGTCGTAATGAGCAACAATAGCTATAGTTGGAATTTTTCCGTCGGCCCCGGTACCACCCAACTTTCCGTACATCGTGATCAAACTGATGTCTTGCTTGGCCGTTGTAGCTCCAGGATTAATAACAATTTGATACCCATTTGCTGATATCGAATTAACAATTGCTTCTAGAGCCGTGCCAGTCTTTTCATCAGTAACGAGACCTCTAGATATGTCAGCGACTATTTCATCCAATTCGGGTGAATATTTTGCAAAATAGACTGGTGACGAAATCTCTTGAGCTAACATAGCATCCTCGAGAAGCATCAAATGCTAAGAAATAATGGTTTTCATCAAAAAAGTTACTTTAACTTTGAACACATATAAATAATTTACTTGTTTTTCTTCACTATTTAATGCTGATAAATCTTTCGGGATTATAACAAGCAATGCACCAGCTTTTGCCCGAATTTCCCGAAAATGATCAACTGTAATATCTTGTAAACGGGTAACAACACAGTGTCTAAAGGTGCTCCAACTAGTCAAAGAACGGGCTTCTAAATTTACGGAAGCACTTCGACAACCTGTAACCCAATGTTTGATAATTCATCTTTAATAGAAACCTAAAAGATATCAAGTACCATGAGCAACTCCATGTAAATCATAATGTTGCATTCGATGAACGGCAAACTCATGTGAACCAGATACTGGATTTACTGGTGAAATTATTATAAAAATTGGTAAAACAACTAATAAATAATACGGTAAATAAGTCCGAAATATTTCTGCAACACTATCTGCTTCTTCTAGCCACATTTTTATTAATGAATATGAAAATTTATGAAATTGTATTAAATATTAACCTAAAAAATTCTAAATTTATTTACAGAATATGATTTTATCAACATGATTGTCTCGTGTTTGCCAATAAAATGAGTGATTTCATCCAACAAAACGTCTGGATACAGCGATTGTTGCATTTGTTGCATCAACTGAACCGTGCAATTAAAAAAAAATGATTGCAGTGATTGCATAATCCACACGTAATCTTTATCTTATTACTTTTTTTATGTATTTTATTTAGAAAGCGTTTTGTTCACTTTTTATGTTTGGTTTATACGTTTAAGTTCCATTCACACTATACATCCCGTCACCGCCACGTCACGTTAACGTTACCTTCCGTCAATTTTGATGTGCATTCACACTTTCATTTCAGTTTCCGTCCCGTTTCGGTTAAGTAAGTACGTAGTCGGAAGTACACGAATATGTCTATGTGGTCGATTAAAAAGTTTGCTATTAGGCTATTGACTATGTACAAAAAAACAGGAGGAAAAGGAACTAATTTGTAACAGGTGTTTTATTGTTTCATAATTATGTTCAGTTGTACCCCAAAGATGATAAATTCACAAAGTGCTATTAAATTTAGGCGTGCGTTTTTACGAACGGCGTAAACTTATCGACGCTTACGTTTTTTAACTATAACTCAAAAACTATGCATTTGTCGTAAATACACATAATATGAGTTTTTATAGAGAATTAAATTTCCTATCGAAATGGCACTTTATGAACTCAAAAAGCTTTTTTCTCAACAAAATAAGTCAAAACAATAATTTAAAGAAAAGCTCAAATTTTTCAATATTTCTTTTTTTTTTTAAATTTTTGAGTAGTACTTTTTTCTGAGTGAATTTAGGTATAGGGATTGGTTCACAAAAAAGAAAGCTGATGTAATTCCTGTCAGAATGGTGACCGATCAAAATATTTTCGATAAAAACCGGCTGAGATACAGTCGTTCAAATTTACCTACTGTTTTACAATTTTATTTCTTTTGACTTTTATACCATATTATTTGTAATTTTTACACAAAAAAATTATTTTTATTGAGTACAAAAATTATTTCTGCTTTACCAGAGGTAACGATAAAAGTGGTAACGATAAAATTTTGATATTCATATGGTCTTAGGTATAAAAAAAAAACTTTAATATTGTACTAATTTATAGTTCTAAGTTTTTTTTAAAAGTTACATGTACCTATTATATTTCTCTCATAATGTTTTCAAATTCAGTATTAATATCTTCATCAACATCGTTTTGGACATCCTTTTCTGTCATTTCTGGAACATCCGCATTTTCACAATTTAGGCCCATACATTCTTTGCAGAACATGGAGCAGCTAATTCCTATAATTTTCTACAGCCGCAGTTTACGTAATAGAATTAAATCGTAATTTCTCTTTATGGCATAAGGCCAACAGTTTAGGTAGTTCTCGATTGCAACTTTTTCAAAAATTATCAAAAAGCACAAAATTTTCTCTAACCAATTTCCCACTAACTTCTGATGCCACTAAATATCACGGTTTAAGGACGTACCACCAAATTTAACAGTGGGAAGGAAATATTTTAAATCCATTTGAGTGGGGTTGGAAAAAATCTAAAAATGGATTAGTGCCAATTAAAACAACAAAACCTCCTGCACTGCAGAATTTACTGGAACAAATAGCTTGTGGGTGTATAAAAGGTTGTCACGGAAATTCCAGCTGTAGAAAATTAGGAATTAGCTGCAAAGAATTTATTTGCGAAAATGCGGATGTTCCAGAAAATTGTGAAAATGCGGATGTTCCAGAAATTACACAAGGAGATGTCCAAAACGATGTCGATGAAGATATTGATATTGAATTTGAAAACATTATAGGAGAAATATAATAGGTACATTTAATTTTTTTTAAAAAATAGAACTGTAATTTAGTACAATATTAAAGTTTCTTTTTATATCTAAGATCATATGAATATCAAAATTTTTAGCAAATAATTTTATCATTGCCTCTGATAAAGCAGAAATAATTTTTGTACTCAATAAAAATAATTTTTTTGTGTAAAAATTACAAATAACATGGTATAAAAGTCAAAAGTAATAAAATTGTAAAAAAGTAGGTAAATTTGAACGACTGTATCTTAGCCGGTTTTTATCGAAAATATTTTGGTCGGTCACCATTCTGACAGGAATTACATCAGCTTTCTTTTTTGTGAACCAATCCCTATACCTAAATTCACTCGGAAAAAACTACTACTCAAAAATTAAAAAAAAAAAAGAAATATTGAAAAATTTGAGCTTTTCTTTAAATTATTGTTTTGACTTATTTTGTTGAGAAAAAAGCTTTTTGAGTTCATAAAGTGCCATTTCGATAGGAAATTTAATTCTCTACAAAAAATTATATCATGTGTATTTACGACAAATGCATAGTTTTTGAGTTATAGTTAAAAAGCGTAAGTGTCGATAAGTTTACGCCGTTCGTAAAAACGCACGCCTAAATTTAATAGCACTTTGTGAATTTATCATCTTTGGGGTAAAATTGAACATATGAAACAATAAAACACCTGTTACGAATTAGTTCCTTATTCAACTACATAGTCAATAGCCTAATTATCGCAATAATATTTGATGATGAAGAACAAAAAAATGCGCATCAAAAAAGTTCGGGTACATGAAATTTAAAAAAAAATTAAATATCTAGAATAATTTCACACTTTGTTTGATTTCTTAAGGTGAATAGATCACTTGAAATTTTTCAAGTTTAGAATTTGAAATTTTAGTATATTATAGAGAAAAATATGCATTCACTGACACTATTTTGAATAATTTCTGACGTGTAGTTTAGAAGAAATAAATTTCCAAAGTTAGAATTTTTAACGTACGAGTAAATGCCAAAGAATGATTAGAGATGAATCAGTGGTATGTATTTAAGTAAATTGTGTCATTAAAAACCAACTTTAAGATTTAAAAAACTGAAAGTTATTTTCTTCTTTGTTTTTGAATCATTAAAAAACTATTTTTTTTTAATATTGGAGTTTAGTTATTGTAATAAATAGAAAAAAAACTATAAAAATGTCATTTTATACACCCATAATATATTTGTGTATGTGTTAGTTATTATGTGTGCGGACACGTCACTACCAGAATCAAATTCATTACTTTTAAAATTATTAAAATTAGAAGATTGAACAATAATTAAATATTAATACTGTTACATGTATTATAAAATTTAACTTATTTTTCTACACATAAATTATATTTATTTATAGAGAAAAAAATACTTAGTAATTCATTTGTCACAAATTTGTCAGTACTGATTGATTCACCTTAAGAATGATCAAATTAAATTGTATAAATAATTTAGAATGTCAGTTTTACAATTTATTTCATAAAATAAAACATAATATTATAAATTTAGAAAATAAATTTTAGAAAAGTCGTAGTTTTAATAGAAAAATTAATGGTTTGTTTAAGGTAACTTTTATTGAATGTAAAATTTTGCCGAAATAATAAAATTACAAATATGTATCTGAAATGATTAAAAATATGGTACAAATATGCCTACAAAATATAAATTAATTGTTATAATGAATACAAACAAACTTCAACATACTGATGTGTTGTAATTTCATTCACATTGTACATTCAGACACATCACAGCTCAGTTCAGTTACGTCAAAACATTCTCTCCGAGAATGTCTGACCAGACGGAACGTGGACGTTCCTGAACGGTGACTGATAATGTGAACTACTGCATTAGTTTCCATATAACAATATTTTGACGTAACGTAACGTAACCGTGACAGAACGTATAGTGTGAATTGAACTTTATATTCAGCCAGCTACATGAATAAAGTAGCAAGGTGTTAGAATCATTTCATCGGATGAAACCACCCAAGGTGAAAACCACCAATCATGCTGATCATTGCTAAAAAAAAAACTCTTGAACCATTATTTTAATTTACGTTTAAGTATTTATTGCAATCACAGAACATTCGCAATTTACTAAACATATTTTATTTTTACTTTTATTTAAAAATACTAGCACAAAAATGACATAAAATCTATCAGAAAATCATATTACTTCAGTAATTTCAAAAAATTTATTAGAAAAACATTAAAATTTGAACTTTATGGTCTAACTCTAAAATAAATTAAAAATGATACTAGATTAAAATTTTATTAAATAATTACAAACTTGTATTTAAATGATTCAATTTTATCATTTTTAGTTCAAATATTTACAATTTATCACAAATAAACTAAAAAAAATATATATTAAACAAAATTTGTATCTTAGCTAACACTATAAGTACTTAACATACATACCTACATCTATGTATAATTATTTTACCAAATAAGTTACCACTTCCTAATATGATTACTTAATGAGATTATAGTAAAATAATTTACATAATATGTGTAACTTGCCTTTTATTTTAAATTAGATAAGGACTATTCGGGTTCATGAAAATTAACCTTTGAGCATACGGCCACCTAAAAATTACAACAATGCACGCGTTGGTCGGATAGACCTTAAAACAATAAACGATTGAACAAACATAAATCTAATCAGATAAAAAGACACATAATTTTCTCGGTTCATATTTATTTCCCCTAAAAATTAAATTATCTAAAATTTAAAAAAAAAAATTAAGTCTAATAACAACCCCATGTTTGTTCGGTTTGTACTTTGTAGGGTTAATAATATTGTTTTCGTAAAGTAAATTGAAGTAAGTTGATTTTCACATTATTAAGGTTTTAAAAATTAATAATTCTCTCATAAAAAATTATAAGAACTGTATTGGTTTATTTAAAAAAAAAATTACTCAGGAAGTTGATTAGATTTAAATAAATGAATAATTTAAAAGAATAAAATGATTTTATTGTATAAAATGTTATGTGAAGTAAATATTTAATAATAATTTTTTACAAATATGTATTAAAACATACGCCACCTTAACATCAAAATATGTTTATACATTTAAGTAATCACCATCGCCAAATGTTGTATCTAAAGATACCTCTTCATAATCCTTTTCTAAAATAGCTAAGTCTTCACGAGCTTCTTGAAATTCTCCTTCTTCCATACCCTCTCCAACATACCAATGAACAAACGCTCGTTTGGCATACATTAAATCAAATTTATGATTCAATTTACTCCAAGCTGACGCAATTGACGTTGTGTTTGATAACATACAAGCTGCTCGTTGAACGGCAGCTAAATTATCACCAGGTACCACTGTTGGAGCTTGATAGTTAATACCAACTTTAAATCCGGTCGGACACCAATCTACAAATCGAATACTGCTTCTGGATTTCAATAGGGCAATTGCGGCGTTTACATCCTTTGGAACAACATCGCCACGATATAGCAGACAACACGCCATGTATTTACCCTCACTTGGATCACATTTGACCATTTGATTTGTTGTTTCAAATAATTCTCCTGTTATGTTATAAACCGACATTTCTTCATGGTAAGCCTTGTCTGTAGACAGTATTGGGGCGTATGATACTAAAGGATAATGTATTCTGGGATACGGGACTAAATTGGTTTGGAATTCGGTTAGGTCAACATTTAAGGCACCGTCAAATCGTAACGATGCAGTAATTGAAGATATAACTTGACTAATTAGTCTGTTGAGGCTGGTGTAGTTTGGTCTATCAACACGTAGTTTAAGTTTACAAATATCATAAATTGCTTCGTTATCGACCATAAAGCAACAATCGGAATGAGTAATTGTTCCATGAGTAGTGAGAATGGAATTGTATGGTTCAACGACTGCTGTGCAAATCTGCAGGGGAGGTAGAAAGTTTATGAATTATATTTAATTCATTTTTTTAAAGCAATTTAAATTTTCTGTAGGTTAGCTGATCTGCTAATAAGTAAAAGACACTGCCAAAGGGTGTGCACATCGTGTCTTTGTACCAGTAACACCTTTGTATAAATTAATGAAATGCGCTCAACTGGTCCCAAATAACTTTCCCTCAGAAACTGATGCGTTAATTCTGGGATTTTATGATTTCCTGGATGTTGTGATCTGAGTGTATTTTCTGGTCAAAATAAACAATTTTTCAAGAATAAAAAAATTAATTAACGTAAAAGCCCCCACTATGGAACGGTATCTAATACTAGAACAGTTCTGATATTTACATATTTATTTCTTTAATTAAGTAAGGAAACATTAAATGCGAGGTGAATTTAAATTGAAAAACAATCATTCTATTAATAATAATTTTTGTTATCAGACGTTTCTTTCAGAAATAACTTCATTAATATGTAAATGTCAAAACTGTTCCAGTATTAGATACCGTTCCATAATGGGGGCTTTTACGTTATACATAATAATAAAGTTTTCTTCTTAAACTTTATTATTATGTATAATCCAGTCTACAGTACGGCTCAATATAGTGATTTAAAAAAATTAATACATATTTCGCCCATTCTCGAGATATTAGGCGTTAACTGTAAAATATAAGCATAAATGGATAATGTCTTTTAGAGACAATAATTAATTTTAAATAGGCTATTTCACAACATCTGCACATACGATAGCTTTTGAAATTGAAAATAAGCGCTTACATGATTAACATTTTTAGAATTTTATTTTGTGCGAATTTTCATAATAATAATTAACCAATTAAAACGGACACACACACATGATTAACATTTCTAGCAGGGCCAGCTTAGCCAATAGCCCACCCTAGGCCATGGCCTAGAGGCCGAAGATTTTTAGGGGCGGTAAATTTTTAAAATAGGGCAGAAAAATGAGTAATTTTTCGCTTTTTTTTTTTTTTTTTTTTGCTCGTCACTTATTTTTTCTAAGAGAAAGTTTGTAATAAAGGTAGGAAAAGGGGCGGCAAATTTTTAAAACAGAGCAGAAAAATTTGTGAAAAAGGTAAGGGCGGCATTTTTCAAGGTGCCTAGGGGCGGACTCAGGGTTAATCCGGCCCTGATTTCTAGCATTTTCCTTTGCCCGAATTTTCATAATAATAGATAGTTAATTGAAAGTTAATCATTTACATGATTAAAGTTTCGTGCTCAATAACTCGAAAACGAAGGGAGATACCGATTTCATCTTTTTTTTTTTTTAAAAAAAGTATTTATTTTAGCCGATTTTACCAAAATCATGGTGTCCAGGAAATAATACTCGTGTCGTTAATTCGTATGAAATTTACAAGGAATCATCTAGGAATTGATCCACACAATCCTAGAAAATTTCATCAAAATCAGTAACAGTTCCGAAACTGTAAAAAAATCGGACGTTTTACGGATAGGCAGACATACACGAAACAGGAAATAACTCAGGAAGCTCCAAAACGTGAAACGCGAGTGGAATTCACTTAACAAAACTGATTACAATCCTTTTTCTATTTTGATAAATTTCAGAAGCAATAATCAGTTACTAGGTATAGAAACCACTACTTACTTGTGGTGCGGGATAAACAACAAATTCTAGTTTACTTTTTTTCCCAAAATCATTACTTAATTTTTCCATTAATAAAGATGAAAATCCGGAACCAGTCCCACCTCCGAAAGAATGAAATACAAAAAATCCTTGTAGACCATCACATTGTTCTACTAACTTATGAATTTTATCCATTACACAACCAATCATTTCACTCCCAAGAGTATAATGTCCACGAGCATAATTATTTGCTGCATCTTCCTTGCCTGTTATTAAATACTCTGGGTGATATAATTCTCGATATTTTCCCATACGTATTTCATCTATCATAAAAATGAGAGATGAGTTTGAATATATTTTGAAATTACATAGAAAAAAATGGTAAATACCAATAACAGTCGGTTCCAAATCAATCATAATCGTTCTAGGGACAATTTTACCACATTTACTTTCAGAAAAAAATGTGGTATCACAAGTATCGAAAGTTGTTGATTTATTTCGAGTCTTTTTCCCGTCTGGACTTATACTATGTTCTAAACAATATAATTCCCATGTTGCATTTCCAATTTGTACACCAGCTTGGCCAACATGAATCGAAATACATTCCCTCTGAAATAAAAATTGGAAAAACGGAGTATTGTCATTTTATTATTAGCTTTATTTCATTATTATATATTTACCATTTTGAATAGACTCAATTTGCAAAAAAAGAGAAAGAAAACTAAAGAATTTATGATTTAATTCTAAAAATAATTTTTGTTGTTGATTAATATGAAAATTTTATTTTAAAAACCCAAAAATTTACGAAAAATTTTGCTATTATAATTGCATTATTTTCATATGTTTAAAATATAAGCTATCTTGGATTATTAAATAGATTTTTCTTTTTTGCTTTTTTAAAAGCTGAAAAGTTTATAATTTGTTCATATTAATAAATTACTCCGTTAAGAACCTCCGAAACATTCAGTTAATATTGTTTTCAGTAAGTTGGTCCAGGATTGAGACACGACAAAATTCGGTTCTACTCATTGAGTTTCCCGTAGTTTACTGACAATTGCAACGAAGATGAAGGAATTAAAAATTGCTCTCGGACAGGGTGATATTTGCATGTTAAATTAGTCTAAGCTCAAGTCAGAAAAGAATGTTTTCTTTGCATCACTCTTCGTATTTTACTATTTCAAAAATTTCATGATACAATAAATGACAATAAAATTTTTATTGTTGCTTTTCTTCTCATATTTCGTTTTGCAAAAGCAAAAAAAAGCATAAATCGAAGTTGGCTCTCTTATAAAACAGATGAAAATAATAAAAAATTTTTTGTAATTTTTTGGGTTTTGCAAAAAACTTTTTATATTAATGTATTAAATTGACTTTTAAATTTGAAGTATAAATTTTTTAGTATTTTTTGAAAATTTACAATGGTAAATATATTGAAAATAAATAAAATTACATTTTTTGGATAGCATACTCTTTTCGTAAATTTTCATTCCAGAGGGAATGTATTTCGATTCACGTAGGCCAAGCTGGTACACAAATTGGAAATGCAACATGGGAATTATATTGTTTGGAACATAACATAAGTCCAGATGGAACAATAGCTGATAGTGAAGCTCATGATAATTTTCATACTACATTTTTTTCTGAAAGTAAAAGTGGTAAAGTAGTACCCCGAGCTGTTATGGTGGATTTGGAACCGACAGTTATTGGTACTTCAAATTTACCTTTATATAATTCAAAAATAAACTAACAATATTTTTGTTACAGATGAAATACGTGTAGGAAAGTATCGAGAATTATATCATCCAGAGAATTTGATAACCGGTAAAGAGGACGCGGCTAATAATTATGCTCGTGGACATTATAGTCTTGGGAAAGAAATGATTCGTACTGTAATGACCAAAATACATAAATTAGTTGAACAATGTGATGGTTTACAAGGATTTTTCGTATTTCATTCATTTGGCGGTGGCACAGGATCTGGATTTACATCTTTGTTAATGGAAAAATTGAGTCAAGATTTTGGGAAAAGGAGTAAATTAGAATTTGTTGTGTACCCGGCACCACAAGTAATTGATTTTGTTTCTTATCAGTTTTTTACTTTACTGTTCATAAATAGGGAAAGTATGGTTTTCAATGGATCCTGATGTTCTACGCCCTAAAGAATCCAGAAAACCAAAACTTTAGGTGAAAATTTTCCGTATGTGCGTATATATTGGCGTTTAAATCAATGAATATTCCAAGATCTACTGGGGTTAGGGACGCCAAACCATATTCAAATTACGTTTATATATGGAGCATTAAAAAAAAGAAAATTTGGACACATATTTTCCAGCAGTTCTGGAGTTATCGCCACTTTTAACTTTTTAAAAAAAATCGGATATTTTGGTTTTTTAGATTTTTATTGGTCTTGTCTATAAAAATCGACAAAACTTGTACGAAATGTGTTAAAAAAGGTCTCCATCATTTTAAGGACGAAATTTTCTCTATAAATCACGTGAAACAGGAGAATTTTGAGTTTTTCGTGTTTTTTCCAAAGATCCTTATCACCTTTACCAGAATTTTAAAAATTTTAAAATTTTACGGCAGTAAAGTAAGAATCGCAGCATACCTTCAATCGTCAATTGATTTTTCTTTTAAAATAACGTCACAGTAGATCGGAGTGACTTGAAAGATGAACTTTCCTACCAGAGAATGTCGAGGAGAAAATTCAAAAAATTTTATAAAATATAATTTTTAGAAATTTTAATTTGCAATAACTTTGTTTCAGACAACTTCCCTTAAAAATGCCCCCACTTACCTCTAAAAATGCAAAATAAATTTTTAACTAATTTGTAACTTTTGAGCAGAATGGTCTTTTCATTGGAGTTTTTTTTGGCTATTATTCATAAAATGCTTATAATATACCACACGCCTGTCAGTTACTGATCCAATCCCTACCCTTTAACAGGTTTCAAATAAAAACAAGAGGGGAAAGTCTTACGTAATTGTATTATTAGCTTATTCCATTTGCATTTGTGACTTCCTCAGTAAAGAAACAGTAAATAAATGAATTCTATAGGTTCTTAATATTATAACTTTGCTTTACAGATATGTACTGCAGTTGTTGAGCCTTACAACTCAATTCTCACTACTCATGGCACCATTACTCATTCCGACTGTTGCTTCATGGTTGATAATGAAGCAATTTACGATATCTGTAAGCTTAAATTGGGCGTTGATAGACCCAACTACACCAACCTCAACAGACTAATTAGTCAAGTTATATCTTCAATTACGGCATCATTAAGATTTGATGGCGCCTTAAACGTCGACCTAACCGAATTTCAAACGAATCTGGTACCATTCCCTAGAATACATTATCCTCTGGCATCGTACGCACCAATACAATCTACAGACAAAGCTTACCATGAAGAAATGACTGTTTACAACATAACAGGAGAATTATTTGAAACAACAAATCAAATGGTCAAATGTGATCCAAGTGAGGGTAAATACATGGCGTGTTGTCTGCTATATCGTGGCGATGTTGTTCCAAAGGATGTAAACGCCGCAATTGCCCTATTAAAATCAAGAAGCAGTATTCGATTTGTAGATTGGTGTCCGACCGGGTTTAAGGTCGGTATTAACTATCAAGCTCCAACAATCGTACCTGGTGATAATTTAGCCCCCGTTCAACGAGCGGCTTGTATGTTATCAAACACGACGTCAATTGCAGCAGCATGGAATAAATTGATTTATAAATTTGATTTAATGTTTGCAAAACGTGCGTTTGTCCATTGGTTTGTTGGTGAAGGTATGGAAGAGGGTGAATTTGAGGAAGCTCGCGAAGATTTAGCTGTTTTGGAAAAAGATTATGAAGAGGTTTCATAAATATAATTAATGTCATAGATATTTGTGAAAAATTGTTAGTTACTTAAAGTTATATAATGAAAAGGTTATACACGTCTAATTGTCAATATATTTTTAAAACTAATTCCCTTTTTTCTTTGTTTTATGTTGCTTCTAAAAAATGGTAATTTCTGTTTTTAAAAATTTAATTACGAGGCACCAATTATTATGTTTTTCAAAATTAAAAATTTTTTTGTCAGAGAATCCCGATTAATAAGGAAGCAATTGGAAAAAGAAAACATTTAATTTCACTGTATATTGATTTTACTGTAAGTTTTGTGAAACTCTGCTGAATTTTACCAAGTACGCCAAATCACGCGAGTTATGTAAAAGGATACACGCAATTCTCCCGCAGGTTATAATTTGCTGAAGTGAAATAGCAAAGTCTGTAGGAAATTAGAAAAGAACTGAAACGGAATTCAAAGTGAAACGTTAACGACTATGAAGAATTAATTTTTGATCAATTCGTGTTACAATGGGGAATACCAAATATTTCATGACGAAATATCTCGTCATGCCGAATTAACAGGTTAATATTTTATGTTGCTCAAATTATTTAATTTGTCCAGCACAGTACTGACATCATATTATTTCAAATCATTCAAAATAATGTTAAAAAAAAACTTTTTATAATGGGGTATTTGACAGTAGTTGAAAAAATATCTATTTTGATTTTTAAATAATTGCTCGAGTCATAATAATACTGAATATTGCTTTTTTACAAGTTATTTCATTCAAAAATATAAAAATTAAATTAAATAAAATTACAAAATTTACGTTAAAAATGACGTAATCAAAAACATCAAGCAAAAGCAGCTTACGTCACAAGCTCGTTTGAATATGTAGGTATTATATTGTAGTTAGGAAAAAAAATTGTTTACATTTTTGGTAACTATGAAAGAAATTTTTCATTATTAATTTTCATTACTAGACCTACTACTACTACTACTCAATGTTTTAGAGCCAATGACGTCATACGATTTGACGTCACAGAAAGCATCGTTTTGGCGATCTTTTTAAAAACTGAAATTTTATCGGTGATTTTTATTAAAAATATAGTACAAAATAATTTAAAAATGTGTATTATGAGTTTGGTAAGAAGTAATAAACACACTAAGATGGTTTTTAAAAAATTGTCAAATACCCCATTTAATTTTAGACGTATAATCCAAAAATTAAAAAAGAAAATACACAAATAGGTTCAATACCGTTTGCATAGAAGTTTCACTTCAGTTATGGGCTTACCTTACATCATTATAATATCTCTTTGAAAAGTCTTGCACGCACAAGAGTAACTTTTCCTTCAAAATATACGAACGTTTTTACGAAGTTAGGTTAGGTTTGAACTTGATGATGTTTGGTTAGGTTAGATGAACATAACCTATAAGTAAATATAAACTAATTTTTTGTAGATATATATTAATATATTTATATCATTTTTATATACATTAATTGATAACGGTTTTTTATTTTTTTTTAATATATTAACTGTAACATTTGAATAAATAATACTATCTATAATAATAATAATAGTCATAAAAATGCAAATAATTTAGATTATTACTGTTTAGTTAACAGCATGTTTAATTCCGATGTTTAGTTCGAGGTCCATTTCTTGTCCTAAAGTATTATTTTACACATATCCACCCATAATATTTCAACAGCTATAAATTGTCTGATTTTCTTAGATTTTTTAAACGTTCAATTTCTTTCCCTAACGTGTCCACACTTTCCTAAAATCATTATTACATTATTTAATTCGTAAATTTTGCTTAAGTCTCATCAGCTTACCTTCAATGTAATATTTTTAAGCATTGTGTCTTCTAATACAGCTTGTAGTTTACGATTAATATCCAACGAAAGCTCTAATGTTAAATTGTTGTCGGAAACACGGGAATTAAACATTGACGCCATTACTCCTTTTGATTTCGCTACCTCCGCCTGATAAATTTTTGAGCTCAATAGATTATTTTGAAGTGGACTAGATACATGCATCACTCAAAAAAACAATTAAAAACACAAAGGGAATATCAAAAAATTAAAAGTTAAATGGTGTATACATTTCTAATAAAAAATGGACGTGAAATTTAAATATATTTAACGTGGCAATCGCAAAACGTGAAGTATTGAAACGATCATCAAAATGGCGTTAAAAACAAAAACTACAAAGCATGACCTCACGATGAAGCGTTTATAAAATTAAAAGGTTATTAGTAAATTATTTTTATAAAAAAACAATCTATTTTCTCATACTACATTCTTATTTTTATTACCTAATCTTTCTACTTTTTCTTCGCAAATTCTGAAAAATTTAAATAAAATTTGCAGAAATATTGAAGCTTTGATCTGTTCTCCAAATTCCCTTTCTTTTTAATTTAACTCATTAAAAGGGAAAAAAGTTAAAATTTATTTATTATAAATCAAATAATAAAAATTATGTTTATGAATGTTTTGGCTAAGTGAGCTTTGAATCGTAGACGCAATATTCGGATTATAAAATCCCGAAAAAGTATTGCAGAAAATATGTCCGACATCTTGAAAAGCTACAGACATAAAACTAACTTAGTTGATAAATTTAAAAATGCTTTAAAATGTTTATTTGTATGAAGTATAAGGAAAAATAATTTAAATCTTTTTACCTTTAATAAATAAATAAAAAAAATTATTTTACTTTTAAAAATAGCGCTAATACGATTTATGACGTAATCGTTCTGTAAACACAGATTATCTCTCTCTCTCATATAAGACCACACTGTTCCCACAGTATAGAAACACAGAAGACATTCCTTCTCTCACATTTAATTTTCAAAACCAATTTTCTACTTTTCTGAATTGAAAGTGAATTTTCTTTTTACTGTATTTTATTATCGTTTTTATTATTTGATAATTTGACAATGATATTCTACTAACCATTTTATATTTTGATAGAAAATGCAATAGCAATAAAGGTTGATCAAGTTACAGTATACACATACACATATTAGATAAATAACAGATGTGTTATGATAACTCCAATCACATGCCAATATTACCCATAATGTAACTGACGTTGTTTGCTTAATAAACGATAACGTTGTAAAATTTAAGGATACTTTTTAAAAATAAGAAATTAATTTATAGATTTGTGTAATTACTTCTTTTATTTTATAAGAATACTGTCAACTTGCCTTCGAGATATACTGCCATAGATTATGTCTACGATTCAAGACACCTGTAATCATATTTTTTTTTTACAGATTATAATCTTGAATGTTCACGAAAACTATTTATAACGTGTAATATGACAGTTTTGCTTGAAAAGATCTATATATAATTTTAAAAAAAAATACTGTCTTAGAAATTGACATATTTTATTGGCTGGACTCAAAAGAGTTATAATGAAAGTGATAATATCAACATGAATATTTTATACATATATACACTAATTTTCTAATGTCTTCTTCGAATTTTACACTTCTAGCTATGCTTCTAGCAGCGAAACATTTGTTTACATCTAAACATTTTCAAATAAAGGGTAAAAAATCAACTCAAATTGTTACATAAATATATGTAATGTACTCACCAAAAGGGGGCAGGCTAATTAAAAATTAAAAATGCATTCTTAAGTATTTTCCTTAAAATGCAATTTTTGTATAAAACTAAACATGATTTTATTCTTTTATGTTGGTAATTATTTATTTTATTAGTTTTTTTCTTCCAACTAAGAAAATGTCAAAAAGAAATTTTTACAATTATTGTGAATAAAATGATTAGCTCTAACTTTAACTGAAGCCTTGTCATTTGCTATTTCAAATTTGGAAAATCTTTTCATACTAGCGTTAATATTTTGAAAAATCAAAGACAGTGTAATCTGTAGTATAAATGACAAAATTCCAGCGAAACTTGTCCATCTCGTTTTTTTTTTTCTAAGATTAATCTGAAAAAATATTTCTTACCTTATGATTATCCATAGCATTGGAGGTTAGAGCACCAGTCTGTTCTCGGATCATATAATCTTGAAGTAAACGACTTTTCTTCTGTAATTCAGCGACTAGCGTTTGTACATGACTCTCTAAAAAATCTAATTTTTCAGATTTTCGTGCACTAATCCTCTGTAAACGCATTACGTGGTCTAACAGGGAATGTTTATCTAATTCAATCGGGTAATCGGAATGTTGTGTCTAAAATGAACAAAATAATACGCACTTTTGTGAATTAAATAATACAGGGTGGACAATTAGACAAGTTATTTCTATGACGTCAAAAACTGTAGCTATTTGTGGGAATAACCGATTGTTATAGCCAGGAGCTTTATAGCTTTGTGATTTTTCTAAAAGCTATAATAGACCCGACAATCTATCAATAAAATCGATGTGTCTTATGAACCATAGGCCAGTGAGTTGATTTATTTTACTCACTCTATTTGCGCAAACGAAGGAAGGTCTCTCATTTCAAAATCGTTTGGCTATACAAATGTATATTTTCTAAATGGAACTACGTGTTAATTTTGAAAAGAAACATAAATGAAGCAAACAATTTTTTCGCCGTAATGGGATTTTGACAGTTTCGCCCAAGAAACGAACACTATCTAACAGATTTTAGGTATTGTTTATATTTTATAATATAGATGTCACGTCTAACTCCGAATGTACTAGAGTCCTTATAATAAATAAAGTCGTGACAAGTCATCCATTTTCTATCCAAAACAGAGCGGGAAGCTTCAAAATTAATTATCACATGTTTGAGTCAATATTTTCCAGTACATAATTATTGTTAATAAGTTATGAATTAATGAACAATTAAAAATTTTTAATTTAATTATTCTTTCTAAGTTAAACTAAATGGTTTTTGTTAACATTTAATTTATTTCCAATGTATTTTACGCAAACTTTGGATAGAAAATGCCGGAACCAATCAACGTTCAGCACACATGTCACCACTCAGAATCCGTATAATAAATAGAGTCGTGACATGTTTGCTGAACACTGATTGGTTCCGGCATTTTCTGTCCAAAGTTTGCGTAAAATACATTGGAAATAAATTAAATATTAACAAAAATCATTTAGTTTAACCTAGAAAGAATAATTTAATTAAAAATTTTTAATTGTTCATTAATTCAAAACTTAGTTAACAATAATTATGTACTCAAAAACATTTACTCGAAAATGTGATAATTAATTTAGAAGCTTCCCGCTGTTTTGGACAGAAAATGTATGACCTGTCACAAGTTCACGACTCTATTTATTATAGGGACTCTACGAATGATTAGCGAATGATTTTAATATATACTGTGTAATCAAATCGAATAAATTTGAAAGATTCTAAATTATTGGTAACTTAATAATTTTCTGCATATTCATTTATTCACTGAAAATTATTTGTGTTTTTCATTTACTTAATTAAATCTATTATTTACTCTAGCTTACAATCATTTCAGTATATTGACTGACCTGATAAAAATATCGTATATTTCTACATCGTTTGAATTCAGCATTTAAGAACACTAGCGCGTATTTGAAAAATTTGATTTTTAAAGTTCAATTATTCAAAAAATATGAGATATAAAATATTGCAAATTTGAGTATTCCTAGTAGTTTTGAATTAAAAATATTATGTAGATTTCAACTTCTAAAGAAAATATATATTCCGTAAATTCTGGAAACTTAGTAATATTTTTCGTAGAAATTCCCCCTTTGATGTATACGTTTTTTGTCCTAAGTAATGATAAGATAAATCTTGTAACGAATAAAATAAATATTAATTTAATTACCATTTGTGAAGAGTCCGAATCATTCGAAGCGGAAATTTCTTTATCGATTTTTTTACTCATATTTATTGGTGACTCCGTAACAGACTGTGGAGTTGATGTTTTACTATCCCTTGACATTTCACCAGCACTTTCAATTTTTTCAATTTGTTTATGGCACTGTTGTAACTCTTTGGACATTTGCTGTAAATTTTCAATAATTTTGATAAAATATATTTTAGTATTACTCGAAAAAAATAAGTTACCTTAAGCGAAGTTTCAAATTTACGTTTTAGAACTTGATTTTCACCTTTCTGATATTCTAATTCACGTTTGAGCTTTTCAATTTCTTGCGTTTTTTCGGCAAGATGTCGAGTTAATATTGTATTTTCGTCGGTTCTACCATTTTTTTCCGTGTCTAATTGTTGCGTTATTTGACTTAAGCGATTTTGCATCTCTTTGTTGGATCGTCTCAGAGATTCTTGCTCGCATTGTAATTGTTGTACCTGATTTAGAAAATTTTTACTTGAGAAAAAGGAGAAATTATAAACATAGTTGGAACGTACTTTAGTCTCAACCGTTGAGTATTCAGACTGCAATCGAACATTCTTTTCAGTTAACGTTTGTGTAAATTTCAACATTTCTTCTTCTCGCCGTACACAAGAATCTAAATCCGATTGTAATTCCAAATTTTGTTGTTTTAATTGTTCGACTTGAGATTCTAGTAAAGAAAATTTATCCTCTTTTCTGTAAAAATAAAACATTATGTTGCACCATATGGTTACGGGATAATGTTGTTGTGATTGACAAATTATTTGATATATACGTATACGTGTTACACACAGGGGGATTTTGTTGAGATGTCAAAAATTAAAACTAATAATAGAATATGAAAAGCTGAATAAGAAATTCTTTTAAAATTTTTTTCTACGGTGTCTAGTCTGAAGTCACAAATATAGACGTTCGTATATAGAACTTGAAAGAAAGAAACGTAAATAATCTATCTGTTTATTTTGTTAATCGTTTAAACTCGTTAAATAATTGGGACGAGTTAACTCGTCCAGCAATACGACGGCTCAAATGCTTTGATATATACACAATCAGAAGTGATCTGTAAGAGATTTTTCGAAATACTGTATAAGTAATGTCAAAATTTTCTTATTCAAATTGAAACTATAATTTGTGTCACAAATATTGCCAACTGGTAGGATAAGTATTTTTTATAATGTTAGCATTACTGATTTACTATAGATTAAATTAACTAAAGCTCGTCTGACGTCATTAACAAATGAAGTAAAATCAGACGTAAAATTTTAAGTTACTACAGTGATTCTAATATAAAAATAACAAAAAGGAAAGGAGACAGAAAAATAAGTATGTCCAATTTTGCTTCAATTGCTGCATTTGTTTGATGACGTTAGACCAATTTTAGTTAATTTAATCTATATCTTGTTTTAACCCTATTTATGATACTTGTTATTGGCAGCACAAAGCCTGGAATTTTGGGACAAATATTTTTTTTCTCTACGCTTTAATTAAAAAAGTTAAAGAGTAATAGGTTCTTCAATAGCATTAAAATTACTGTCAAATATTAATGATACTGTTTTTACAACTAATATACCAATATATAAACAACCGTAGCTCGCTCTTTGTCTAGGATGATAGAGGCGATAGGCCCCACAGCTACCACAGGTGTGCTGCACAATACGCACCATCGCAACACTTCGTGATTTACGGTTATTAGACAGAGAGTGAGCTGTTTGTATAATTTATTTGTTTACGCTTTATACGGAATTGCTGGCGCCGTACAGCGTAGTGTCAAAGTTAGTCCCATTTTATTAGACGTTACGACGTCTATGACCATCAACGTGGTAACGAAATCAGCCTTTATATGTATGTATAATTGTTACCATCGAGGGTTTAACAATTGACACTCGCCTATTGTGCTGTATAATTAAATCATAATGTATACATATTAAGGTAAAGAACGGTACAACCGTTAGATCAATTAACTGTGTGTAAACAGTGGAATTTAATAATAAATTAAAAAAATCTTACGCAGCTAGTTTCATTCGAATTTGTTCTAATTCGGATTCTAAAGCTTTTGTTTTGGCTATTTGTTCGTGTTCTTTATTCTTCGATTCCCGTAATTCTACCAATTTTCTATCATTTTCTAGTCTTTCTTGTTCTAAATGTTGGATCTATTGTAAAAATAACACGCATTAGAACATTAGTTTGAAAATCGTAACGGAAATTCTGAAAATACCTTCATGGATAGTTCATTATTTTCTTGAATGATTTTTTCGTACTTCTCCCGTAAACTATCTAATTCCATTTGTAAATGGTGAGCACGTTTTTCCCGGTCACTACTCTCGTGACGTGCCAATATTAAATTAGCATTGGCTTCTTTTAATTGTTTATCTGTTGATGAAGTCAAAAATTAATATTATCTACAGAAGCATTACAAGAAAGCTTAAACACTACTTTGATACGCAATTTGCCGATTTGTTTCAATATTCTAAAAATTCATAATATAGGTCTACAAACTTTTTTGAGTGACCTATATTGGCGACGCAAAGATTCTCACTCGCGCCTCTGATAGTAAAATTAGAACTAGTATCAAGTAAAAATGTACAACGTTTAATTGGTGATACAAAATCTAGTGATCCGCACATAACATTTGTATAATACATATTTCTGTCGATAATTAAACGTATATAAAAATTTTTACCTGATACAGCTTCTAATTTAAAAAACCGGAGGCGCTCACGTAATTTTTTCGTCGCCTTCTGCGAAATTTGTTCAAAAAACTGAAATAAATTCGAAATCTATAATCTAGTTACCATTCTAAGACGTCTACTTTAAAAAAAATAATTTGAAGTAAGAAATATAATGAATTAATGAATTTTGTATCCCACGGGAATGTTTTGCTCCGATTAACTAGTAAGTTTTGTATCTCAAGAAACTCATTCTTTAACCAGGAAAAACATTACTTCATTTGTTGTACCAAGCCAAAATGTAACTCAAAATTAATTAAGCACGATTTAGTAATGAGTTCTGAATCCCATGGAAATCTTCAATATGAATAAAAATTTATATATGTTAATTCGAAATATATGCTACTATTATACCAAATTTAATCAAAGCTGATTTAGCAGTTTTAGCTTAACTGAGTCATTAGTTTTTTGTATTACCCCGAAATCGTAAATCGGGATAAAAACTATCCTATCTGTATAATTATTATTATATTAAATTTAATAATATGAAAAATTTTTTGAACGACTTCCTGCAAAATTGTAAAAATCAAAAACCAACGTCGTAAATCACAAAATGAGTTACATATACGTCTGGTAACAGATCAAGTGCTCATAGCAACAATAAATAGAATAAAAATAAATAAAAATAAAATCAAAAATTATAATTTAAGGAATCATCTTACATGTTTCGGTCAATATGACCATTATCAAAGATCATAGCAAAAGAAAAGGAAATCAAGAACAAAAAATCATATCGTAAAATAGACAAATTAAACGAATTCACAAAGGAATTCGAAGTCGAGAAATTTTTAAAAAACTGGTCAAAAACAGGCACACCCAGTTTGTGCAAACAACAAGAACAAAGAAAACACCATGTAACAAACACAAATTGACATGGAGGTCAAAATCGTTGATTTCAAACATAATAATTATCAAAAACTTTTAATGTTAATACTTCAAACTTCTTTAAAAAAACTATTTAAAAACACACTAGTTGAAAAACTGAATTAAATATCAGCGATCACAAAAATTAATGTTTTCACACAAATTTCATTAATTTTTGTGATCGCTGATATTTAATTCAGTTTTTCAACTAGTGTGTTTTTAAATAGTTTTTTTAAAGAAGTTTGAAGTATTAACATTAAAATTTTTTGATAATTATTATGTTTGAAATCAACGATTTTGACCTCCATGTCAATTTGTGTTTGTTACATGGTGTTTTCTTTGTTCTTGTTGTTTGCACAAACTGGGTGTGCCTGTTTTTGACAAGTTTTTTAAAAATTTCTCGACTTCGAATTCCTTTGTGAATTCGTTTAATTTGTCTATTTTACGATATGATTTTTTGTTCTTGATTTCCTTTTCTTTTGCTATGATCTTTGATAATGGTCATATTGACCGAAACATGTAAGATGATTCCTTAAATTATAATTTTTGATTTTATTTTTATTTATTTTTATTCTATTTATTGTTGCTATGAGCACTTGATCTGTTACCAGACGTATATGTAACTCATTTTGTGATTTACGACGTTGGTTTTTGATTTTTACAATTTTGCAGGAAGTCGTTCAAAAAAAAAATTTTTCATATTATTTAATTTCACCTGCAGTTGATATTTCTAAGTTATTAAATTTAATCAAAATAAATTTAGCAATTTCAGTTTGATTGAGTAATTAGTATTGTATCCGATGGAGAGCTTCAATCAAAATAAAATATAGCTGATAACACTCTTCCAGTCAATATGAATGAAATGATACCTTACTCAGTGATTCTTTTGACTTCGCCGTAGTCGGAGAAGCCGACAGACCGCGTACTCTAGTAACAACGAAATTTACGGTTAAAATTACCTAATAAGAATGCCTTATTTTCTTGAGATTCACGAAACGATCGAATTGATTCTTGCGCTTCACGCTTAGCCGCTTCCGTTTGGGCGTTTGCAGCCTGGACACGTGAAGTTAATGAGTCAATTGTTGCTTGCATTTCCTAAATATAAATATATTCATTATACCTATGTTTGACTCTTTGAAGACCTGTTAAAAATAAATAATTAAATAAACACAATCGTACTTTCCGTGCTTCACTTTCATTTTTTAAAGCTGATTTCAAACTTTTTATCGTCGAATCGGCGGTATACAAACTACTTTTTAATTTTTCTTGTTCTCTTAACGAAGTTTGTAATTCATGACATTTATTATCAACCATTTGACAGATACGATTTTTTTCGGAATTCAGTAGCGCTATCTTGTTGTTTAGAAGCTCAATTTCTTTTGTTGCGTCACGTAACTGTTTCTCTAAATTTTCGTTTATATTTTTCTGCTGAATGACATTCTTTTCACTGACAGCATATCGCATGACAGTCGCTTCTTTTTCTTTTTTGGCATTTTCATACCGTTGTAAAAGCTAAAAAAAATCTTTTAGATATTTCATTTTTTTATGAAAGTAATTATAGTTTGGGTAATTATACAGAGTAATTTTTTAGTAGGACATGAAAAACTGAATAAAAAAAAACTTTATAAAATATTTTTTATTACTCATGCGGGAGAAGTACTAACTTGGCGCACACATTCATTCTGTACGCAAAATAGCTGTTTGCCCACTGTACTCTTCCCGCATACTTTTTTGCGTGTGGAAAGTAACTTTCCACACGCAAATTAACAATAAAACACGCAAAATTTAATTAAAACACGCAAAGTCGCCTCTTGATTTTTCATTTAATAAATATTTCATAATTATTTCTATAAAAACCACCAACAAAGTAATTTAAACAATATTTAATTCAGAAAAAAAAGACGAACACTCAAAAATATTATTTTAAAAAGTAATAAAAATGTCAAAAATAGTGATAATAATAGAAAAAAGTATGTGAAATTCGTAATAAAAAATAGTATGTGCAACTCGTGCGGGATTGTCGATTGCCCGCACTTATTGCACAATATACTATTTCTGTGGTACACTTATTATAGAGAAAATCAAATATTGAATTTTTAAGGGGTTATATACAGGAACAATTTTCAAAAAATCGATTTTTTTAAATTTTATTTTTGTAATGTAAATATATTTAAGTACACACACAGAAAATTTCTTGTTAATACGACAAATATTCTCGAAGTTACACGCGCATTTGTAATGACGTAGCATAGAGTTTGAATGCAGAAGGCCGGAGCATTAACTCTCTTTTCTCAAAACTGTGTTTTTAAAGTCGTTGAGCAATATTTCTCGGAAACGGCTGAAACGATCAGTCTCAAATTTTAGCATAACCTTTTTAAGTATATTTTTTAGTAATTAATCGAAGGTTTTTTCTCGCCGAAAAATATTTTCTATTTAAGTAAAAGTACATAAAATTAGAAATTCGTGAATAATTGCGTTGTATAACAAACTATGAGGTAAATAAATAGTTATCTTTGCTAAATAATAATTATCACTACAACTGCTTGTACAATACACAAAATTAAGTAACCAAATATACACATGGCTAAATAACCAATTAAGTAAGTACTGAAAAATACATTAATCATTATCGGAAAGTAAAAATTTACATTTTCATGATGAAAATCAACATAAAGATAAAAAAAATATAGAACGTATTTGCAATCAATAATAATGCAATATAATCAACCCTATTTTTTTCTTCCTTATATGGCTTGGATACCATTCATATTTCGAAAAAATGCAAAAACACGTATCCCCTAATTTCTGATGCTCTTTCTATTTATGATGGTAAAAATTTGATACATCGAACCATCCAGGCTGTACAAGAAAATTTACCCCATTTTCACCCCTCCAGCCTTTCTTATGAATCCGGCCCTGGTTTAACCTATACAGGTGAATAGGTCTTTCAAAGAGTAACATTTCATCAATTTAAAGTTTTTCTCTACCTCTTATAGTTTTCGAGATATCTTAAGAAATACGATTTGAATCCCCAACTTTAGGGGCTGGTTTCACCCCCTAAACGTGGAAGATGGCCGATAAAAAAAAATATGGGTCCCTTATTTTTGCCTATTCTATACACCAGCGAAGTTTCATTAAAATCCTGAATTTCACTTGGGTGCATCTCCTTGTCAGTTGTAGTGTTGGGTCGCACATGTGCGAGTCACTCTGAAAGAGGGACTCTTTTAAGTGTGCGGTGTGCTGTGCGACTCTTACAAAAGGAGTCACTAGCACAGTCCGCCATTACCACACATAACTGAACACATTTGTGCATATGATACTGGACATCAGGATCAACTACATATTGCATTTTATTGCACAAACAAAAGAATTTCAACTTTTTCAAAAATGAAGATACAATATGCATTAGGTAATTTATGGGTTGTTGGGTTTGACATTTGACAAATTGCTTTCCAGTTTATAATGTTCGTACGAATTGAACAATATGACTTTTTTACGTACTACTAGAACAGGAAACTACCCCCGCAGGGTAAAGAAGTATATTTTATTTGTTAGTACTATTATTGCATTGTATTAACTAATTGTTTAACAGTTTTTTTTAAGTTTTTTTTTAGATGGATACTGACGTTACGTACCAGATATTACGTATTTTTTTCTATTTATTTAATGTCCTATTCCTTTCAATTCTTACTTACTTTTATCCAATCAATTCTGTAATTTTTTTTTTTGGGTATTCCTGTTACTTGTATTTGCTGCCTCGTTATTTTAAATTTTGTGAATTTTCAAAAATAATACTGACTTTATTTAATTTACTTTGAGTAATTGTGTTTATTTAGTTACCTTTCTTTATTAATACTATTTTTTATATTTATAAGTAAGTACTATTAATTTTTATATGTAATGGATCAAAAATTAAGAAAAAGAGACGTGTTGAGTTTCGTAACCGAAAAAAAAATGGTGTTACTAAATGTAATTTTTGCTCTAATATTAATGTTTGCAAACCTTACAAAGTTCAAAAAATAGTTGGTTTTTTAATGTACACCTCTTAATTTAATTTTTTATATAAACAATACATATATTTCTTATTTTGAGAATTTATACGTTGTACCATATGGACTGAATTTAGTATTTATAAAACTTAAAAGGAGAAAGGAAAGGACAAATAAACGACAGGACAGCGCATACCACACTAACACAGTGTGCTGTGTGCTCGAAAAGAGTCGTGACTCTCGTTTCAAACTTAATCGCATATAACACAGTGTGCGAGGGTGTGCGAGTGTGTTTTACGTGTTGTGTGCTCCAAAAGAGTCGCTCGCTCTGTGCGGCACACCGCACTGTGCGGAGTCATGTGTGCTAGCACACATAAAAGAGTCGCTTCGACCCAACACTAGTCAGTTGAACAATAGCTGAGTACATTCTGAGGAATTTGGGGAGGAATCTCAAAATGGTACGAGCGATTGAAAATTTAGTATTGTACAAGCAGTTGTAATACAGTTAGATAACTATTTATTTACCTCATAGTTTGTTACACAACACAATTATTCACGAATTTCTAATTTTATGTACTTTTGTCTTCGATTGTACCTTCCAAACATCCTTAAGGCCTAAATTTTTGTCAAAAATAGATTTTTTTTTTTTTTTGAGTAACCGCATTTTGTCAAAAATCGTTATTTTGCTTATTCCTTCGATCAATTACAAGATAATAGTAAATAAAAACACTTTTAATAAAAGTGGTATCTTGCAAAACAAATGTTTTTATTTACTAATATCAAATATGGAATACCATAAAGTAACGCACAAATCTATTAAATTTACAAGACAATACATTATATTAACGAAATATTTTTAATTTTTTCATTTTAGATGATCCAGTCCAGAGATATCGTGTTCACCGCAATAGACCTTTTTTTAGAGGTGCTCCCGGAGATCAGCTATAGCAGCTTTCAAAATAATTATTTTTACAAATAAAAAATTTTAAAATACAATTAAAAGTTACCATAATATATGTACAAATTAAAAGGTCTTCTCATAAAAAATTGACTTTTTTTGGCTTTCTGACTTTATATAACCCTTTAAAATACCGTTTGAAATTACTGATATAAACGTTATTGAACTTGAAAAAAAAATATTAATTATCTGTTTGTCTACTTTGTTAATAGTTTCAAGAAATGATAAATTCTTTAACATCAATTACAATTTACAGTCAGAAATATTTAAAAAATATTATAATTTTGAGATGGCCTTATTAATATTATGTAGTTTTGTAGATCATTTTGACCTGCACAAGCCTTTTAAAAATTTATCGGTTGATAATTTTTTTTTATAATTCCCGTTTAGTTGTCATTATGCGTAGAAGTGTCACATAAAACATGTATGTACCACCGAGGTAATATTAACCCTAGAATCATACGTTGGTCTACGAGAAACGTTAATCATACATCGACGTCGTTTTGACGGATGGACTTTTTACGGAGAGTTTTAGAGTTTATTTGCAAAAAACATTTTTCTTACATAACAATACTACAAAAGCGAACAAAATATTTAAAAAAATTGATTTGGAAAAATTTCTTAATGTAAATATTTATTAATTTTTTTAATCTTTTTATCAAAGCATATTTTCATTATAAAAATTAAAAAATAGATAAATACATCAATTGTATCATAAAACATGTGTTTCAAATAATTAATTTATGAACTATTATGAGTCAGTGGACATGCGTGACTTTACAGAATGTGAAATTTCTCAGTCATAAATATTCCTATAGATATGTAGTTATTTCCCCATTAGGCACATTTGTAAATTTTCTAAAATTTGTTAGTAATTTTTCGAATAAGATCTCAAAAAATAATAAAAATTAAAATATTTTTCACAAAATAAATTGTTAATCTTTTATTAAGTCACTTGAAACGCATTCTTTAGTTTTCGATTCAATATATTAAAACTTCAGTATTATGTCGTCTCTATAAGTCAAACAGCTGTAATCATCTTTCACATTATCATAATCATTGAATAAATTAATTATAACATGCATATCTTTAATAAATTTTAGAAAAATTAGGAAAACTTTTATATGTGAAGTACAAAATCTTTAAAAAAAAAACATCGCGTAATCATACATCGACGTCCTTTTTACGGACACTATTTCAATACAAGCAAAACGACAATGACTACAAACAAAATAAATACGTCTTATGTGTTATAACAACAAATAAATTAGATAACAGAAATCTCACAGCAAGCAGGTACCGACAAGTTGTAGTATTGGAGCAGGTAGAGAAGTTCGTCGTTTTGACGTGTACGTATGATTCTAGGGTTAAATACAGAGGGAACACAGCAACACACGTTTATATAAAAGCAGGAGTAAGGGGTTTTAAAGTAAAAGTGGGATTCCCCTACCTGGAAATATCTAGATATGACAGTAAAAGGTTTACTCAAAATTGATCTGGAGTTTCACTTCCGTATAATTACCGTACTTTGCTTTAAAATTTACCGTTTGATACTTCGCTTCTAATTCTGCGCGAGCTAAACCTTGTTGTAAATTCACTTCTTCCAAATAGTGAATATGATCTAGGGCTCTTTCTAAGTCTACTTTGTGTTTGGCAATATCTAAACGTAAATCAGCCACTTCCTTTTCATGTTTACATTCTTGACTATCAACGGAACTAAAAAAATTAAAAAAAAATTAGGTGACACTTGAAAAATAGAAAGTTTTTTGCATCACTTACGGCAATTCATGTGCAGGTGAAAGCTCTTTGGTAATATAAAGATCTTGATCCACATTTCTTGTAGGTGATTTAAGAATCTGATCTGATGTTGATTTTGAAAATCTTGAATGTTTTTGTAGTGTGGGACTGGATGTATCACGTTCACTAGCACCAGGAGAACAATCTGATATACCTTCATCACCAGCACCAATTACTTCTTCACTAATAGGGCTAGTCCGATTTGGCGTCGCTATTTTATTTGACTTTAATGGCACACTAACATATGTATTTGTCGATTGGACCGATTGAATTGAATCAGATTTCACAGAATCTGTTGAAACTTCATTTTCCATTTGATTATTTTTCGCAGTCGCCATATTTCCTCACACACAAATTAAAGCAAAATGATATGTGTAAAATAATACATAAAATTTTTCATTTTCAACAGAGAATTGACATTTAACAAAACATTCTATAATTTAACATACATGTATAATTAAGCCATAGACAGGATAGACAGCATAGACGACAGACCACAGAACCACAGAACAACAACAGACGCATATGATACACTCACCTGCAAAAATATTAGTACAGTTGCTTAAATGTATAATTAGAACGGGGAATAAAATAAGGAAATGGTTATAATAAAAGTTTTTTTTTTTTAATGAATGATTATAATATTATAGCGAAACTGTGGGCTATTATTGTTAAAAGTTTTTAATATTATTATTTTTTTGTTAGTTTTAATATTATTATTATTTTGGTGTTGTTAGTCGTCCGATAATCGGACGAATAAAAAAAACTTAGTCGTCCGATAATCGGACGAATAAAAAAAAACTTAGTCGTCCGATAATCGGACGAATAAAAAAAAAACTTAGTCGTCCGACTATCGGACGAATAAAATAACCTAGTCGTCAGACTATCGGATGAATAAAATAAATTAATCGTCCGATAAATCTAGTTATTCTAGAAATAGTATACTTACTATTTTATAATTAATAATTACATATTTGATTATAAAATATTACAGAAGGAATTAAATTTATAACATTTTAATTTTATTCGTGAAATTTCAAATTTTAAACCAACCTCATTACCTAGTTTTTATATAAAAAATCGAAGTATATTGTCAAAACTAACTAAACGAACCTAACCAAAACCAACTTCACCACCTAGTTTTTATATCAAAAATCGAAGTATATTGTCGAAACTAACTAAACTAACCTAATCAAAACCAACCTCACCACCTAATTTTAATATCAAAAATCTAAGTAATTATATTGTCAAAACTAACTAAACTAACCTAACCAAAACCAACCTCACCACCTAGAAATGGTATGCTTACTAGGCAGTATCTACTATAATATTATGGTTTAGTTTGGTTAAATTAGAATTTGTTTGGATTTTTAATGCACAATTGGTCTCATATCTTTTCCATTATTTTCTAGCCTGCTAATTCTCATGTTTTCACACAATTTACAGCAAAGATTCTTTTTATAATACACCCTGATCAGATAGAAATGCAATTATATTGCTATCTCTTTTTAAATACAAATTCAGAATACACAGGTTGATAACTATGACTTGCCATTTCGATGTGTATAGAATACAAATGCATATGATAATTGTTTGCACCACATGTTAGTACAAAATATTTAATAATCAGTTAAAAATTTATACTTTTATAAAAAATAAATGTATTTCGTATTAATTAAAAATGCATTTCATATTTAATACATGATTGAAACATCCTGTATACAAATTATATATTCGTAATACATGTTTAAATGAATAAAAAATATATTTCTTTCTTTCTTAAAAAGATTACGAAATGTTTCTTTCTTTCTCGCACGTGTATTATAGAAAGAATCATTGCTGTATTCTCAAAATTCTCTGCTTTTATTATTTTGTTGCCTCTTTGATTTGGCAACAATATGATTGTCTGTTCTATATTTTGTTTTTGTAATATGTATTTACATGTTGGTATTTTTTAAGTCACTGAGCAGTCAATCGAACATATTAACATATTATGTTTCTTAGAGATACCACAGGCATTAAATTTTGAAGCATGACTCCATTTTAGTAAGCCCAACTTGTAACCACGGAGACTTGTGTGTAAATATTAGATAAACCATTAAACTAATGGTTTGACCGCTATTAAAGTAATTCCATCAGTCAATTTTTTTGCTTCAATTTCATAATGTATTTGTAATACACAGCATTCTCTCTAGTCGATTCACTCCTCAATGTTTTAAGTGAACATATGCGACTATTTTTGTGACTGATTGTCAGTGTGTATCTATGTCATGTCCCTGCCACTTGTTTTCAAGGACGGATCTTTTCATGTCACAGTTTGCTACGTGGCGCTAATGGTATAGGGGGTATACTAAATAGAGTTGGGACATGTGAGCATTTTTCATCAAATAGATGTCAAAATTAATTACCATATGATTGAGCACAAAAGTATCGTCACCAAGTTATGTGTTAACGAAGAATTACAATTTTTTAATTTAATTAATCTTTCTAGGTTGAGTTAAAGTATTTTTTTTAAATATTTAATTTATTTCCAATTTATTTTAGATGAAAAATAGCGAACTATTAAAACTCATGTCTCGACTCTAATTTTATCCCCTAGTAAATCGACGCCATCTGGTATATTAGTTACAGCGACGTCAGAAAACGGTCCATTTTTTTTTATAATAGACTAAATGGAGAGTGACAGGGACATGATCTATGTCAACAGGGGTCAAATACATATTTCTAACTTACCGACAGTAAAATTACCGAGATTTAAATTTCAAAGGTTCGAAATTCAAAATTCTTTATAAGAAAATAATGTTTTGATAAATGTAATTGCAATTAGAGTAAACTATATAAAGACCTGTTTTAAACAAATAATTAAACAAAAATATAATCTTTAAATTTTTATTTAAAAATTTCATACATAATTATATATTTTTCATTGAAATAACAACGTTTAGAGAGTAACAGGCTATCGATGACGCAATGCACTACACAGAGATAGAGATTTCAAACGCCTCTAGCGGTGAAATTAGAAGCAGTCCTTGGATGTACATTTTATTCTAATGTCACCACAAGAGGGATACATAAAAAAATTCACTAGTAGATTCACTGAACTTTTATTAAACAATTTAAATATAAGGTTTATATTTTTATATATAAATAAAATGAGTGAGCTTTAACCATTTAAGCGGCTTGTCAAACGAGACCATGGCGGTTCAGCACACTTGCATTAAACATTTTTATCAAATTAAATTAGAATCTTGCGGTTTACATTCATAGTAATAATGTAGACTATACAATAACATGATAATAAATTATATACATCTGCGTATTAATTTAAAATGGCTATTTACAGTTTTAATCATTTCAATATTATCGAAGAATAATTAAGAAAACATCAGACTAAATAAAAATTTAGAAAATAAAATATATAAAAATTTAAAAAAAAAAAATTAATTCAACTACCCTAACGCACAGTGCTTACAGTCCATACAAGTTGATACTGTAAACTAATTTAAAAATGTTTTTTCAACTAATTTTTTAACTAGTTGAAAGTAGTTGACAAAATTACCTATCATTACTAAAGTGTAAAATAGGTAGTATAAAATTCTGCAAGATCGCATGCGCAATAGATAAAATGGCAGCATAGCCAACAAGTACCGTTAGAACGAGTTAACTCGTGTTAGTCGCTTAAGTGGTTAATATTAAACTATTATAAATAAATATAATGCTGGTAGTATTATTTGATACCTTTACATTTTCAAGTTTGAAGAATAATTTTTAAAACAAATGCGCACTGTAAAGATAATATAGCCTTAATAAATCGTCTAAAAGTCTAGCAGAAACTAATAGTTGATTAAACAGTATTTTTATACTGATAATTTAACTCACGGTGTATTAAGTCCCATAAGAATATTGTAGTTTTTTCAGTTTTACCATCGAAAAAAAGTTAGGACAGGTTTTTACAGCGAAACAAATAGTACAAAATATTTCATTGGCCATTTCACTGTAGGTAAACACGATAAAAATGAAACAAAAATTCATGTTGGTAAATTTAACTGATTTCAGAACCATAGTAACAATGTATTAAATAATAATATGAATTATACTAATTTATTTTATTCGTTAAATTGTCTTACCGTATTACACTTGAGTTTTATATTTTTTCTGAATAAATTTGTGTTTCCTACAACTCAAATTTCTTGACTAAAAGCAACTTACCGAGAAAAACTGTCAACCGAGACAGTTCTTCTCGTTAAATTACTAGGCAACAAATTTTCGTTAGACAAACCCAAATTTATTCGAAAAAATACAAACTTCTCGTGTAATAATAAGTGAAAAAATTCCTCTTTTAAGAAGAAATTTTTATAAGTAGAAATAATAAACAAATATGGAATACCATAAAGTAACGCTAAAAAAAAATCTTTAATTACGAAGAAATTTTTAATTACTGTTTTATTTTCAGAATGTTTTAACTACTATCAATCAACGCGGATGTTACTTCATTCTTTACTTCACACATCGATGCACCTAAATGAGTTCTTTGATGCGCGCGCAATACATTCCGCTGTATAAAACCTTTACCGCACACATCACAAATGTGGGGCCGTTTACTGGTATGCGTGTATACATGAACACGCAGTGTACTGGATCGATTAAATGATTTCTTACAGATATGACAGGTGTACGGTTTTTCGCCGGTATGCACCACAACATGGCGATTCAGTAACGTTTTCGTGTAGAACGATTTTCCACACGCGTCACATGGGTACGGTCGTTCGCCGGTGTGTACTTTGGTATGTTGCGCTAAATGCCAGGACATTTGAAACGTTTTTGAGCATAGTGTACAATGGTAGGGGCGTTCCTTAGTGTGAGTGCGCATATGATAACGTAAATCGGATGGTTGACGGAACTCTTTGCCACACGTGGAACACAAAAAGGGACGTTCGCCGGTATGGGCTCGAATGTGCGCTTGGAGACTGGTGGTATGACGAAATGCTCTTGGACACAATTTACATTTGTGGGGTCGCTCGTCACTGTGTAGTTTCATATGACTTTTTAACGCTTTGTGATTGTCATAATTTTTCCCGCAGATGGTACAGAGGGTTGAAAATGAATGTTCATTTATGTGGAGTTCTAATTTTCTGGCTCGTTTAAAAGTTCGCGAGCACTGCGTGCATTTATATCGATTATTTTCGGTTTTCTTTTTGGTTTTTCGTTCAATTTTTGTGCATGATTCATTGTACTCGATTGGTTCATCTTTTATTTCATCATCTGGAACGTTCTCTACTATTCCATAGGCATTATTTAAATTTTTAATTATCATTTCGGCACCGTCACCTCCATTTTCATATTCATCTGGATCAAATTCTATCTTAATTTTGATATCGTCATCAACAAGTAAATCTTCATCTAAATATTCAATTTTTTGATTCAAGAAATCTTGTAATGTCATTTCAGATTTTTTTGTTAACTGTTTAAAATTATAGGCATCTGTAAGACGCAGTACGCACTGTTCGCACATTGATGTCGGTAATTCGGTTTTATCATCAACCTGTAGAATTAATTGTAATATTTTCTTAGAATAACTAGAAAATAGTTTTCACAAACTTAACCTTTTTGTCTTACCTGAATTGGAGACACTTCCATTAGCATGTCATATAACGTCGGCGACAATTTATTATCAAAAATATATTTCATTTTGTCAAAGTATCCTAAACACGTTCGACAAATTTTGGTTAAATCGAAATTACCGCAAATTAAGAAGTCCATTTTTTCTTATGTTATTTGTAATTTTGATAAATATGGCAAAAAACATTTTATGTGTTATATCTATGTTGTAGGTATATTTAAAAATTTTATGAAATTGCTTTTGCTCATGCGTCTGTAGTTCTCTAGTTCAAATACCACAGAATACAGAACCGACACTACTTTCTCTATCGTGTAATCTGCAGTGTGCAGTTCTGAGCAAGTTTTGCTATTAATAGTCACTCGTTCGGTGGTAGTGGATGAGCGTAGGTCAATTGCTTTGATCACGTTTTGATTGTTATGGGCATTGTTAGAACCGCCACACGAAGCCACATACATGCGTATGTAGTATTGGATATACGTATGCGACACCACGCAACACATTTCCGATCATTCACACACACACAATGCACATACATATATCACATATTTTCTTCTTTTTTGGTTAGGCTGGTTTGAATAGTAGAGAGATAGCAATGTCGCCTCTCTACTCTGTGTCAAATACCATACGTGTAGGTAATGCGTGGGTAATGCCTAGGTATTATTGTCAATGTTGTCAATTCTGTGGTATGTATCGTAGGTATCCTAGGTATAATGGAAAATGGCGGGACTGGCAATTACAAATTCAATAATTTCAATAATATGTCACTGAAATTAACATATATATAAGTAGTATATTTTATACAATTTTTTATATTTTTTTTCATTTTGTCTTCTGAAATAATGAATTAGAAGAGTCCCGATCTTTTTGTTTTACTGTTCTTTTTATAAAAATACCATAAATGGAAAGTAAATCACTTATGAATCGGCCTGTATATAAATACGTACATACATATTTTGGGAATTTATCGGCGCCAATTTTTAAATTATTATTTTATTTTATTTTATTTATTTATTTATTTATTTTTTGTATGAATTTTAACTTTTGATTATTACGAAAATTTAATTACAGAATTTTTTAGCAATAGAAAAAATAGGATAGATTATATTTATTTATTATTTACTTATTGCAAATACTTTCTATATTTCTTTATTTTTATGTTTATTTCACCATGAAATGTAAATTTTTACTTTCCAGTAATGATTCACGTATTTTTCAGTACCTACTTAATTGGTAATTTAACCATTATTCCTATTCTAAAGTAGCATTTCGCCAATTTAAAGTTTTCCTCTATTTCTTATAGTTTTTGAGATATCTTAATAAATACGACTTAAACTGGTAAACTTTAGAGGCTGGTTTCACCCCGCAAAAGTGGAAGATGGCCGATAAAACAAAATATGGGGTCCTTATTTTTGCCTTTTCTACACATCAGTAAAGTTTCATTGAAATTGCGAATTTCACTTTGGGTGCATCTCCTTGTTAGTAATTTATGGATAAATTTTCTATTTTACTATGAAATTTTATTCTTCGTCAGTTATGTAGCTTTAATTCTACTGAAAATAGAAAGAGAAACCTGACTACAGTCAGGGCCGACGAGAGACCCCCCCCCCCCCCGCCGGCAATAACAAATTTTCAAAAAAATTTTTTAATTTTTTTCTCCAAAAATACAGTTGACGAGCAAAAAAAATACGTCTTCCTACTTTGTCATCTCCCATATATTTCCTTTTGATAAAGAGATCCTTAAAAAATAAACTTATTATAGAAAAATTTAAATATACCTACATAATGCCTCATAAACTCAAATTTACATATTTAAGAGGGAAATTTAAACTTTTGGTATTTTATCTTTGTGTTTATATTGAAAATGTTGGAAAAGCCGAGAAAATTTCATTTTATCAATTTGTAAATTTGTGGAAATATTTGGAAAGTTAACTTAGATTATTTTACAAATCATTATACAATTCAAAATTTCATTTAAAATGAAATATCGGTAGCTATACCTATAAAACTTTCTTAGGATTCACCATTATTCATTGGTATAATTCATAGATTTATTAATTTCTAAAAGTTCAGCTAACGTCCAATAATTTATTGCATTTCTCTATGTGTATAGTATATTTATGTGTGTGGACGTGTTGTGAAGCTGTATATGATTGTGTATATGGAAATGTGTAATCTCGAATAAGTAATTTCATTTACCTCTGCGGTGGTAAATTCCACTAATAACAAATGAATGGCAAGATTTATATGTTTCAATTTCCTCATTTTACGTACACAGACCAAGAGTCAACTATTTTCCAGATTAGAATATAATTTTAATGAAAAAGTATTGTCTTTTAAAAAATAAAATGGAATATCTTTCTGCTTTTTTAATACTAAGCATATAGACACGTAATTATTAACTTAGCATAGCAAGTTATTGTAATGGGTCCGATTTTACGAATCGCTAATTTTGACATATCTCCACGTTTCAAGGTCACTAGAATCCGAATCCATCGTTTTTAGCGTGATGTCTGTGCGTGCGTTCGTTAGTTCGTTCGTTCGTGAATTTTTTTTCGTCTCGCATATCTCGAGAACAAATGATGATATCAACTCCGGACTAATTTCATTAGATGCGTAATCAAAAAATGAAGACCGGATAAAGTTTTCAGCAAATTCGGATTAGCGGTTTGTTTTTTGTGGTAAAAAAACAGAATTAACTTTATTAATATAACACAGATTATATGGATTTTTTACCATAACATTATTATATAATGGCCTAAGAACCTTCCTTGATGTTAAAAACGGAAGTGTAATCATATCGTCGCTACGATTTAAGTACGGTTTCAGTCGCGATCCAATAGCGGTCCAATTTCGATATCACTCAGATAATATTTTATCGGAGCGATATCAGACTTGTTACGATTTGGACTGATATCGTAAAACACCCTATCTTTACCATAATTTTCAATTCAAATTTGAATAAAATAAAGACGGAACTAATTTAGTTATATTTAACTGTTGCAATAGAATAAACTGATAAAAAACTTTGATCTAACTCATAAATAAATTTTCCAGAAACTTAAATTACTAGTCAAAAATAAAAAAAAAAAAAAAACAGTAACAAGCTCAAATGTCGAGGAGTTCCTAACTTTACCATATTATTACTAATTCATATTTTTTTAGCGAAATATAAAAGATATTATAAAATTTCTAAATATACCATTGTTGTTCATACTTTTTTTGTGAATTCCAAATAATATCTAACAATAACACGCAGTCATTTCGAAATTTTCAGCGATAAATCTAGTTGCGATAGAATTATGTTATGAAAACGTCAAATACAGCTGTTTTCACCAGGGATGTACAAAATCAGTAAAAATTAATAAAACAAAATGCCAGAAACAAAAAAAAAAATTTATAAAAAATAAAACACAATGTTACATATTTGATATTATAAGCTAACTAAGTAAAAAAAAACAGAAATAAAAAATGAAAACAATTGTCTATTAAATCAATCAATGTTCAATTTCAATCAAATTGTCTAACTTACAAAATCAGAATCTTTTTAACCAAAACAAGATACTCAATTTTATTCTCTATTCTTCTTCTTTGGATTCCAAATTGTTTTTCAGTGTATAATGTTGTAATTTGTTTACTTTTTACCACATCAATTGCTAGATTTAACATTCTGCAGAATAATTTTTGTATGTCCTTGCACCAATTTTCTTCTTATGATGTTTACCAGACATTTTGTATAAATGTAAACCTATAACAATGTTTTTTACTCGCATATCTTGAGAACAAATGAACAAGGAGCCCCCACCCTTAGGTACAGAAGGTGAAGCCCCCGCTATGCTGCAAGGGGCAAAGTCCCTATCGGGGGCCCAGGGGAGGAGTCGCCTGAAATGAAAAAAGAATTATTTATGTACAGTAGTCTCTAGTCTTCACGGACACCCAATGGGAAGTTGACAGTGTGGGTAGACCTGTCCCCCAAATTTTTTTGATATTTAATAGATGGAACTTTATAATTTTATTAATAATTCCAAATCAGTAATTTTCAATATGGAAGGATAGATAGGTGGTATGTTAGTGTCGAAGTAAGATGGATGTATTTCACATTAGGCTGGTCGTCCTTTGGATGCGGAAACGTGCGATTTTTCGTGCGTATAATTGCGACGTGCGAACAGATCCAATCGATCCAATTTTGTTTGGATTTTATCGTGCGACGAAGTCCGTTCCATGAGATTTTTATTTTTATTGAAATAAAACTGAAGGTAAATTACAATTATAACTGTGTACCTTTGCATATTACGTGCCATAAATTGTTTTTTACGTATTTTTATAGTATTTATAGCTTGAGAAAAAAAAATTAAAAAGAAAAATACTGACGAATATTGAGCTAGTGGACGGACAGTAGACATATCATTTCGGACGAACGACAAACGTGCGTAATCGTTTGAATCAAATATCGCACGTTTCCGCATCCAAAGGACGACCAGCCTAATTCAGACCTGGTGGCAACACCTTAGCCAAAAAAAAAGACTGGAAAGGGTTAAATCTAATCTGACATACATCCATCTCACTTCGACACTAACATGCCACCTATCCTTCAATATTGAAAATTATTGATTTGGAATTATTAACCCTTTCCAATCCCTTTTTTTTTGGCTAAGGTGTTGCCACCAGGTCGAAATTAAATCTAGGTACAAATGGTTAGTACAAGTTTGTGTAAACCAATCCTAAAATTTTACATCTGAATGCTTTCTTTATGTTAAAGTGCTGAAATAAAGTTGGCGCCGATATGCTGGCCAAGATTAAATAATATCTAGTGTATATTTTTAATTCCGGCCGGGGGCATGACTCTTGACCCCCCCCCCCCTCCCGCTGTATACGCGCCTGGATTTAACACTAAGTAAACTGGAAATTTTCGCTCGTGCCATCGAAACTTGTATTATACGTTCAACTTTTATTAGTAGCTTAAATTCTATAAATTGTAGCGACGTTCGTTTTCGACACTAAAACTACAACAAAATGGGACAGACTTTTTTTAACACTCTGATCGTCTATTTCTGTCAATATTCATTTGTCAAAGGTAAAAAAAGAAAAGATACTGATCAAAACTCAGACACCCAAGGTGATTGGTAAGGGTTAACTAAACTTTAATTCTTTTTTGCTGAATTTATTTTTATTAGATATTGTAGAAACAAAGTTGACGGTTTTCTGAAATACAGACATTTTTGATTACATTTTTCGTGATTCTTTCAAAAATGTCGCCAAATATATTTCGTTTCAAAGGTTATTTACGATGTTTTCGTGTCAATATACGGAGACTTTGTACATAGTTGTGTACAAAATTACACCTTCATAGCTTGCAGCATATACACAGTCATCGACATTCATACATGTATATGCGTTGTCATTTCTTAGTGACATTTTTCACTCTGTGAACAAAAGTAGCGTGTAGCGGACTAGCGACGGTAAAGCATTCATCTGTCATTGAATGAAAATATGAATGAATCTGTAATCATAAAGGAAATTCTTTCTTTCAGTTTTTTTATTTTACTTTTATACATTCTCAATAAATTTTCTTTGTTGAAGTAGAAAAATTTTCAATATTTTTCAACAACCATTCAACTTTAATAAATCATAATCATTATCGGTGAAATGACAAAAATAATTTTCTATACAGAAGTGAATCGACACGGCGCGACAGAGATGAAAAAACGGACAACAGAGAGAAAATAATAATATAAAAACGGTTTTTGATAATCATTCGCTCTTTTTTCCTAAGTAAATTTATTGTCTTTCAATGTTAATATGTCGGTAATTTTTTTTTTTTTTTTTGTATAAATTTCAATTTTTTTGATAAAGAAAAAGAACTGGCCAAGCATGAATGTACTTCATAGTTTATCCTCCAATGCTTTCGTACAGTCGAAATTTAAAAAAAATGTTTTTAATGTATGTAAATATTAACATAAAAATGTAGAAGAAACAACGGTGGCAGTGCCGGCAAAATCTACAATAAATTGTTCTTAAATGATTTAAGAAAATATAACCGGATTTTTCGGGGTTAGGTAGTGATTACTAACTAATTAATTAAAATTGTGATGTGTTAGTTAGCAATTACTAATTACTAACTAATTGTTATTGTGATAAAATTTTATCACAATCCTATCCTATCCGATCGTATCCTATAGCGCAAATAACAAAATTTTTTGAAAAATATTCCAAAATTTAAATTACACATTTACTGATATAGAAAATTTTCAATGATGTATAAGTATCTTGTAAACGGTTCGTCCTACGCAAAAAAGTTTTGTTAATAAATCAACAGTATATCATAAATGTTTTGCAACTTTTAAATTATATTTCTGGATAAGTATTAAAAAACAAAATTGAGTGTGTGTAATTTTAAGGCAGTCTCCCGTGTGACAGCCTTTTTTCTGAGTATGTCTATTTTTTTGTAAGGAAAAAAAAATCATGAAACATGAACTTTTTTTTTAAATGTCTGTCAAAAATTAAATTTTGAATATTTTCAAATGGTCCTAGTTCATTCGATGCGTCTACACGTGCTGAGTTTACCCTTTAAATTTCAAGTGAATCGGTCAAACCGTTCTCGAGATATAATCGAGACCGTTTTTTTGAGGAGGGTGTCTTCGGAGTGGTACAACTTATGTATTAATTAAGATTTTTATTTGAAATTTCTTTTACATATTCTTGAAATAGTAATAAATAAATGATAAAAAACTCAAAGTTCTATCTTTTCACTGTTCGTCAAAGAAAATTCCCAAAAAATTCTTAAAAAACAGGCTGTCACACGGGAGAACCGCCTTAAAGAAAAAGTAACTGAAATTAATAATTACACAATTAAGTTATGATTTATGATTAATTACGCAGTTTGAGTAATTAAGTTATTGACTATAATTCAATTTGATTTATTCAATCAACTACAATATTAGCCGACTAATGTCAATTGCCAACACTGATTGATTTTAGAAGAACCAGGACAATTCGTTACTCGGCATATTATTATAATAGTATTTAATATACCTACAAACAATCCTCTATGACTAAGCCCAGCGACCTAACATAATACGCCTCTCTTATTTAAATATAGAAATTTTTTTTGAAAGCAGGTTTTTGGAAATTTTTTATTTCAAACATTATTTTCTCCTCTAATTTTTTAATCAATTTATGTACGTCACTAGATTAAATGTCAAATTTTATTTCTTTAGTGACAAGCTGATAAAAAGATTGTTATATGCCTCCATATATTTTTAAAAAATATTCTGTCTCTAATATAATACATCAAATAACCTGAAACGTAGACGTGAAGGGCAAAGAAGAGGGAACAATATATATATTTTTTTATCTCAAAAAAGTATAAAAATAAAAGAAGAAAAGTAACACACGATAGAAATTTGAATTTATAAACAAATTAAAAATTCACGTCAGCCGTTGTCGCCCGTACTAATATGTACGTAGAAGAGCAAAGTAAGGCAAGACAAGAGACAAAAACGATTTTAAAATGAAAATTACAAATATTGTGCATGAAAGAATATTAAATGACTTGACTTACTTGTAAGAAGTATTTAGAAACCAAATATTTTTTCAACAGCTTCTGCAACCAACCGTCTGTCCGCGTTGCTGTAAACTTAGACAAGAAAAACAAAGTTTATTTTTTTTTTTTTTACTTTATCATTAAAACGATGGAAAAAAAAATTAATGTTATGTGTATGTACAGTAAATGAAATAAATATTCGCACCCTTTTTTTGTTGCCCCTTTACTTATTGAAAGTATATTGGACTCTCGATTCTGTCACATAAATGTTAGGGCCAGGGCGGGGAGAGCCAGAATCGAGAGTGACTATCCAGTGGTGGTTCACTTGCAACCTTTGTAACATATGGAATCGTGGTTGCATTACACTAAATAATTATTGTTTAATGTAAATCATTAACTCTACCCTGGCCGCAATATTTATGTGACAGAATCGAGAGTCCAGTGTATATAGAAAGACGTTAAATTCTAAAGGCCCGGATTCAAAAAACAATATTATTGAGAGTTAAAAAATGCCTGATTATCAAGTTCATTAGTTTAGGTCAGTGGTTTCTAACGACCACCAGTGGTCATTGAAAGACTTTTTTGGTCCAAATCAAATTGAGTGAATGTTGAAGACCAACGGTAGTCTCTTTGAACAATCCTTGATTATAAAAAAAACACTGCATTCATAATATTTAGCCAGGAGAAGATTTAGCGTCGTCAGTAAATTTTTAACAAAGAAAATAAACACATTGTTAAGAGTGGAACGTAGCAATTTAAAATTGCAGAAAGTACATTCGGGGCCCCTACGCCGCCCCGGGCAAAAACAATAAATTCCGCACTCTGGTAAAAAGCGGTGATCTTTTTTTTTTGTTCGCCAATTGTTTGCCGCCCTAATACCGCCCTTAAAATTACGCCCCCTGGCAAAAAAGCGGCGACTTTTTTTTTGCTTGTCAGTCGTTTGCTCGTTTGCTGCCCTAAGTTTACAGAAATACGGCCCTTAAAATTTGCCAAGAAATTTAGAAATTTGGAATTACTTGTATTCTTTTGGGGGCCTCCTTTGGCTGGGGGCCCCGGGGCAATACCCGGGCTGCCCCAGCCTAGTTACGGCCCTGAATACGAGCCCTTACCAAAAAAAATTGACCACCCCAATTTTGAGAAAAACGATTTCAAAGTTTTGTAATTTTAACACGGGCTCTTATGGGAAAACTCTATTTTTTTTGAATAAAATGAAAACGTGTCAAAGGAATTTGATAAAAATTTAATATGTTATATTTAATACAAAGTTACAAACCATATTTAATAAGAAATAAAAATTATTGACTACGCCGTTTTTGAAATATAATTTAAAAACGTCATTTTACAACGTTTTTACAACGTTTTTTCAACAATTCTTTTAAATTGCTACAACATAAGCGTGCGGAAATTGAAAAAAACAGGTGGTATAATATACAAATATAATAACTGAAGAATATTAATACATTATTAAATTTTTTTGCTGAGAAATACTTTTGTACCTGACTATCTCAGAGCAACTACGTTAAAAAGTTATTAAAAAATTTTTTTAGCTTTTTAGGAACGGCATTTTTTACGGAACCTAGAGCGACACTTAGGGTAAATCCGCTACTGACTCTAAGGCCGACTGACTGAGGTTTATATTATCTTTAAGTTTAAAATTTTCGATACACATTGAATAACTTAATTTTAATCATAAATAAATTCCTTTATACTCAAAAGTTTGATGGTGGGAGCTCGGGTGGAATTTGTTTGAAAAAAACAATTTACAATAGTTCAATTTCGCCTTGGGGTTATTAGTCGTTGGGTGCACGCAAACTTTTACTGTAAGTACATTGTTTAGTCAACATGTTGTAGTATGTCTGTGTACCTACATAGGAAAACGTAAACTAAAATATAACAGTTGGGGTTTAAACATCATATTTCAAAAAACTTCGTAATCGAATCGAATTACGTAAAAATACTTTCAAAAATCATTCTGTATTGTTTTCGTTATCGATTAAGTTGACAAAAAACATAGGGGAAGTGTGCCCAGTTTCGCACCCATTTTGAAAATTGAAATTTTCTCTGCTATTTTTACATTTTAATTAGCCCCACTTGTACTTCTATTTAGTTCTTTTAATGCTCTTGAAGTACTAAATAGTTGGGAATTGATTAAACTTGTAAATAATATATCTTTTTGTAATTAATGAAAAAAACTGGTTTTGACCGCTTCATGAAATGTCGTCTCAATATCGCCCACCAATAGTGGTCAAAATATCGCCCTGTACGATATTAGGCTATTATTTCTGTCACAATGTTAGACATGGTTTATGAACAAAAAAAAAAAAAAAAAAAAAAAAACACATTTAGTACAAAATAATATTGTTTATTCTTAAGTAGAACATAATTTCATAGAATTACACATTAATATATGTTTAATCATAAGTAAATTAGACTTAAAATTTTGTAATTTTACTTATTACGTTCTTAATTAATAAATGTTTTGTAATCTTCCGTTCCCGAACATTGTTTGTGAAACCAAATGCGGCACTTTGTATAAAAGATACACTTCTCGCCCTTTTGTCTGTTAAATACGACTAACTACAATAGGGACATTCACAATCATTCTCGCTGTCGTCTTCATCAGTTGAAACTGTAAGAGAGTCAGCTACATCGTCGTCACTTGAACTAGATCCCAAACAGCTAAACGCATCGAAAAGTGAAACAAAATTTGTAGAGAGTTTTATGCTCCATAACGTTTATAAAAAATACAAAAATTATTTAAGGCAAAAGAAGCGAGATATTTCCACAAAACGATCTTTGACCTTCAATATCTAAGGACGCTCACATGTGACCTTATGAGACTATTAAGGGAACATTTAGGTTGCCAAAATAAAGCTGTATAAGAAAATCCAGCTTATTCCGTTTCATTCCGAGGTTGACCCCTTTTTTGATTTAAATCATTGGGGTACAGTGCCTAATATCGTATAGTGCGATATTATGATTACTATGTTGGTGGGCGATATTTGGCATATTGTGAGAAATAAATATGGCGGATTTTTCAGCTTGAAATATGTCATAAACTAATATTATAATTATGAAAATACAAATTATACAGTACAGAGAAGTTATTGTTGTAATTGACAAATAAATATCATTTACCTCTCATTATACAATTAGAAGCATTAGTAACACCTCCAAAATATTTCATAAAAATCAAAAAAATTTAAAAAAAAGTTTTACAAAAAATACAAAAGTTACCAATTTTGTTCAACACTTGGCCTCGTCTAATGGCTGCCAGAGGACAAAGAGTTAGACTGATTGTCACCCGGATATAACACTTACGAACGGCAATATGGTGGTGTGCGATATTAGGAAGATGTACGATATTAGGTACACTTCCCCTACTATTAATCCATAAAAGACCACAATATTATATGTAGAAAAGTCTATTTTAAGGGTAATTTTCTTAATTCAAGGAAGGATTTAAAATAACAATGAGATGACCTTTTTTGAACGTTCTTCTCTCTCCCAGTGTAAAAATTACGATTAAAAAACATTCGGTTGAATTTTTGTAACTATTTAAAAAAGAAAATTTGTAATGCGTAGTGAAGATTACCACAAATTTTTGCACTGATTTTTAAATATTTATTAAATTTTAACTTAAAAAACGTTAACGAAGTGTTAGTAAAATATATGTTTAAAGCACTTAAATATAAAATCATTGATAGAAATAAATATTAAAATAAAAAATTTAAGAGAGAATTGATAGCGATTTTAAAAGATATCCCGAGTCTTTAGGTAATAATAGAGCAGTACCTTGTAGTGATTATTCTCCGTATTTTGAGTATTTCAAATTTCAAGTATTTCAAGAAACAAGGAATCAAATGCGACTTGAGATTTAGAGTTTAGAGAGAACAAATTAAATGGAAACATATTAGAAAAAAATTGGAATATTTTGAAAAAATTTAGAGTGTAGATTTTCCTGAACATAATGAAAATTATAGTTTCCCAGTAAAAATGGCATGGTATTAGGGTGGCAAATATACGTACAATATTAATAGATTTTAGCGTTACTTTATGGTATTCCATACTTATAAATAATAAACAAATACTTTACTTTGCAAAATACCACTTTTTTTGTTTTGCAAAAGTAAAGCATTTGTTTATTATTTACAAATATACGTACAATTACTTTTAGGTAATGTAAATATTTTTATTTTCTTGGTGCTTTATTTTTACCTTGGTATGGATACCAGGATCTTTTTTTGGGATTTATTCAGTAACCCCATTCTGGATCTTTATTTAAAATTTTATCAAAATCCGAGGAGTAGAAATAGGAATGAGATAAATAATGGGTTAACTCTTTTATTTTATCGAATAAATAAACAAAACAACTTTATTTTATCCAGTTTCTTCTGTTTGTACATACATACATAGGTACATTTCTCTCAAAGTGAAAACATGTGATATTTACTAGGAAACAGACGTGCTAGGATACGTAAGTATTCTTCTGTTTAAAAAGTCGAAATTCGCGTTAGAAACATCACTTGTTCTGCTTATTTTCTTTCGACTACTTTTACGTCTGTAATTAGTGAAGTTTTTAATACTTTTTACAGACTTACGAACCGTACCAACATACAAATATACGTACGAACAGAGTTAGCTTGTTTTCGAAAACTTTATTTCTTTCAAGTTGTTTGTTTGTTGTTGAAACCATAAGGTACAATTACATTACATTATAGTGATATAATTACTCGTTTAAAGCTTTATAATTAGCGGTTTTAATGATTTTTAAAATTTTCGAATAATCTACTTACTGAAAATGTGATATTTAAATTGTAATTTTTTTGTTTTTTTTTGTTTAATCCTTTTTTACGAATAAATAATGTAAAAAATCACGAATCGATTTTCGAATTTTATTAAATTGTCAGAAAAAATACAATTTTATGATGTTATTTTAGGATTTTATTTTTGGTAACAATTATTTTTACATAGTGTCTATTGGTAATGATTTAATATTAGGTGCTTAAAAATAATTAGTGAGACATGACAGTAATTGACGTCATGAGATATCATGTAGAACCTTACTAACTCACACACCACGTCGTACGATGTCAACAAATCATATAAAGTGTATTAGCTGTCAAAATAGTGTACCAATTGGGCGTTTTGTCATTATAGGTAATGTAGTAAGATTACAGCGATTCTGTACCAAAAGTGGTAAGCTTACAGCTGTTTTATAGCTGTGGTACAGTGGTTCTGTACCAAAAGTAGTGATGTGAGAATCGAATGCAGAATCGAATGCGTATTCGAATACACAAGAAGTATTCATATATCCGAATACTTCACAATGTATCGAATTCTTTTGAATGAATACTTTGTCCTTACTAAGAGAATCTTTGAATCGAATACTTTAGTATTCAGATCGGTTGTAATCGTGGATTCATTTGTTGTATTCATAATCTGTTGTATTCGGATGTTTTTTTTTAATTTTTATTTCTTGGTATTATGTAATAGTAAAATATTTATAATTTACAATGTGTGGTTTTACTTACACTTTTAAAACAAATTCCGTTAGTAATTATAACAAATTGAGATTTACATTTTTTAATCTTCTTGTAGGCAAAGAACGTACCAACAAATTGGTAGAGTGTCCATATAATTATAAATAAGCTAACATAATAATAATAACGTACCACAAATTCATTTTTCAAAACTTTTAATCCAAATTGTAAGGAATCTGCCTATAATATCTATGTATAGTTATAATGATAATTGGTATTGTCCTTACTAGTAAAGAAGAGCCAATATGCAATAATATAATAGAATCAACGCTAGACTATAATAATGTCTTTATAAATTCCCAGAATTGTCAACTAAACATTGAATTTTTAAATTATCAGAAATGTACCAATTTTAGAGTAGTCAAGTGTTGTGAAACAAATTATAAAGAGCGGCGGGAAGGGTTTGACAAACACAAACATGAATGCTTCAGTCGGCAACTAGGTTCGAATTATCATGAATGAGTATATTAAGTATCCAAATACATGTATTCGAATACATTTAATACATAGTCTAGTGATGGCAGAATCGAATACTGTGAATATGAATACCCACCTGTATTTGAATATGTATTCGAATACAGGTGGGTATTCATATTCACAGTATTCGATTCTTACATCACTAACCAAAAGTAGTAAGGTTAGAATGGTTCTATGTGAAAAGATTTACGAGAACGAAATAAAAATCACATATGAATATGCACTCTTCATTACAATTGTAACTTTATAATGTGAAAAACGAGAGCAAACATAATAATCATTTTGTATATATGAAAACATTATACCGTTAACTTTATTGTACAACTATAGTCTCATAAGGAGCTACCATTTGTTTAGAATTGTTAAATCGTTTCCATCTAGATCATCCTATCCCTGACTGTAAAAGTAGAAAAATGCAATAAATTGTTATATTGTGGTATAAAATTAAGTCTTCGCAAGTTAACTTTGCACCAGACCTCGCTTTTTGTCGACCTGGTTCTGAATGTAATCTTTAGTAAAATAACCCGATTACGATAATTATATGTGATGTTTGCCATTGAGGAGCTTCGTGCGGTATTTTCGAATGTCATCGTCAGATTCTAATCAAATTTATATTTGACCCCCTCGAAAAGACACTATTTCAAACAAAAAAAGTTATCTAAACCGGTGCATATTCGTCAGAAGCGAACTTAGAACTTTCTCCTTTTTTTGGAGTTGGTCTAAAAATAAAATAATATTATACTACAGAAAAAGTGTTCTTAATAGTTTTTGATTAATATAATTTTATTTGTTTATAATTGTGAAAAGAAACAATTTACAAAAATGTATTTCATTCTCTGCAAAAGGTCATAAACATTTAAACAACCATTTATGTGAAACAATTTGTATAAAAAAGATGTTTTGTTAAATAAAAGGAAACATTTTATCATCGTTGCATTAAAAAAAAAATGCACAATACTGTTTATGTCTCATGTTAGAGTCATGGAGTGACTATAATTAACGATATCGTGTCTAGAGTAAAGTGAATAAGTAACGATACTTAACGGGTAATACCGTGACACCATTACACTGACTTAGCAATGTTGTCAGCGTAATATTAATATTTTATTTTATTCAACAATTTTAATAAAAACATCATTGTTTAATAAAAAAAAAAAAAACAATATTAAAAATATTAAAATTACAAAAACTAAAAATCAATGAAAAATGTAAATAAAAATATATAAATAAGCAAGGATATAATAGAGATAGTGCTATTATTTTATATTTGCAATAAAAATCAGTACCTATTCACGTTTTTAATAATATTTATTATTTATTAAATAGAGTTATTATTAAAAATAAATTTTAAAATTCATCAAAATAATAAATAACTATTTATTTATAAGAGGCCTTCATACCTTTTTCCTGTTACGTTCTTTTTAGGGTTCCGAAGAAACACTTCGAAAACCTAATGTGTTTGCATTTTCGTTAAAATTAGGGTTTTGCCATCCCGCACTTCACGAACCTTCTTAAATGACAATGTAACATGTCTCTTTTTTCTATGGGGGATTTATTTTTTATCCTACACCCAGGAGCGACTGTTCCAGCTGTTCCATTATAATTACGTCTCTGATATCTATTAGTGATGTCAGTGCGAGGTGCAATTACATAGTGGGTTAACCGACTAAATTTTTAGACAAATTTAATCTATTCTAATCTACACCAACAGCTCGCTATAAAGAACACTTTTGAATGTGAGATAGAATTATACTTCTCATTCTTTTTAAGTAATAAATCCACAATATACAGATTGTTCACTGTGACTTACGACAAAATACTCGGGAAATATAAGCATGCATAGATTAATCAATTTTTAGTAAAACTAAAATTGGTACATTCTGAAAAAAGAATTGTAGTTATTTTTTATTATTAACTTTAAGGCAAAGGTTACATTTCACGTTTTTTATCATACGATATTAATTACGTTAACCACCCGGTATATAAGTATATGAGATTTTATTGATTATAAAGAGTAAGAAGTATAATTCTGTCTCACATTCTAAAGTGTTCTTTATAGCGAGCTGTTGGTGTATTAAATAAATACAAATTCAGTTCTAATTGATTTCTAATAATATTTTCTAAGAAAGATATCTATGGCATATCACTTTTATGTTATGTTAATGACAAAAAAGTGAAAAACATACAAATGGATAACTGTTCAGTTTTAAATTTGTCGAATTTTAAAAATAATACTGAAAGACATTAAATTAATTGCTTATAGTAATTTGAAAAAAAAAAAATAATTATCAATTTAATCGTTTAGTCGAGGGTAAAGTTGTCAATTAGAATTTTTAAAATATTTTTTCAGTTATAATTCCTTTTGAATTATATCATTCTAGTAAATAAAGGAAATTTTTTTTTTCAAAATGATGTAACGTTTTAACGTACTGTATTACAACTCTAAGAAAAAAGTAAAGGTAATAAAATTTTGAAAAAAATATGATTGGTTAGAAAAGATGACAAGAATAAAAAAGAGCAGTTTCTACATTGACAGTTTAATTTACTTATCTCTCTCACACAAAAATGTGACAAATTAAGTTGGATTTATATAGCTAAAAAAAACTTCATAATTCAGAAAATTAAATGAATGTATATAATTTTTAAAACTATTGATTTAGATTATAATTTAACATTTCTAAATCGTATTTTGTATTGCCATATTCTATTTTGAATTGAAAAGTAATATTTTTATGAATGTTACTGTAAGAGGGCAGTTTCGTACTGAAAATCATTTATTTCATTTTTTGGTATAGTGTAAATCCAACTTGAAAAATTTTATTACGTTTACTTTTGTCTTAGAGTTGTAGGGTAGTATGTAAATTTAGAATTAAATACAATACCTTTATTTCGTTTAAAACTTAAATTTTGTAGTTCTATAAACATATTTTATCAATCATTCTGTACTCATTTGTCTATTTCACTTTAAAATGTTTCGTATGTGGTATGTATAAATTTTACCACAGTATTCCTTATTCATCACCACCGCACCCGGTATATATATTTGCCTTTTGCTTGGGATACAGTCACACAGATCATAAAGTTTTCACAGAATGTTAGGAACTGTTTTGCAAAAGTTTCCGCGAAGATGTTAACTTTATAGACGTTCAAAGTTTTGTTTTACTTTAATTAGTAGAAGTTTGCTATTTGCAACGTACAAAAATATTTACAATATGACTTTATATATTACTTCTTTAATTGAATATAGAATTATAATGTTAACTATGTATATTGCTATGTACACAGTTCATTTTTCATAAGTTCGTTTGTATATGTATTTATAAAACATCCTGACAACTAAAAATGAAATTTTGATTTTATTATATAGAAAACAGACAAAGAAATAAATAACTAATCAAAATTAAAAAAAAGTACTTTTAATTTTTATAATTAATTTTTATTTTTGCAATTACACTTTTTACTTACTTTTAATTTAAAAAAAAAAATAAATAAAACTTTTACAGCAGGCTCCAACAGATGGAGCTAGAGTGGGTGTATAGATTTTCCCGAAATTCTACTCTCCTACTGAAGAAAGTAACAGAATATTATATATACAGTCATATAGACAATAACAAACATTAGCTGTTAATTTGGTCTATTCAGTGGGGATACAACTATAACTGTTGTAATAATTTAAATACTAACGAAATTGACATTATTTTAACAATAATTGTATCACTTCAAAAATGTACTTTCAAGACAATATAATTTTTTATTGATAAAAATGAATGTTTAATGTTAATAACTTCTCACTACGTTATGAAAAATAACAAAAACTAATCGAAGAATTGGTTATGGATATCCATAACCGTAACCGAAGTTACCGGATATCCGAAATTATTACATATCCGAAACCGAATCCGTATCCGTAAATAAAAGTTTCGGATTTGTTTCGGATAATAACAGACAACTGCCGTTGGAAAATTGAGGTTAAATCGAAGCAAATTTTTGCTGCATATATTAATTCTTTTGATAGATTTCCGGTGATTTGTGTTTGGCGCTCACTTTTTGGGGTAAAATTTTTCCCTTTTTTCTAAAAAAAAATGTTTACTGAAAGCAATTATCCGTAACCGTAACTGTATCCGAAACATTATCCTATATTATTACATATCCGTAACCGAAACGGAAACAGAAAAAAATTTTTTTTAAATATCCGTATCCGTATCCATATCCGAAATTTCATATCCATAACATCCCTACTATCCAGTTACGAAAGACCATTAACCAATAACATAACAATATTCTTGTAAAATAAAAGAAAATCCTATTTAAAAAATTTGCAACCGATTCGAAGTAATGTAGATAACCGAGTCGCGGTGATGATGAACGTGTGAAACCAATAACAAAAATTTTGATAACATGTTAGAAGCGGAATCCATAAGAAGTCACAGTATGTCTCAGTTTAATAATTCGGTTGAAGTATCCATAATAGCTGTAGTCCGATGGCCAGATACCGGTATCATATATACATATATATATATATATATATATATATATATATATATATATATATATATATATATATATATATATATATATATATATATCATTGGAAGTCCCAAACCCTTGGATGAGTTTGTCAGCCAGATACGTAGGATGCCAGGAACATGGGTTTTGTTCTTGCAAAAAATTAGTTTTTTGCCAAAATTTCCACTTATTCAAAAATTTTTGCGAAATTTTTGTACACTATTTAAAAAAGGAGAAAAAAATACATAAAAAGGTCTTTAAACTATTCTTCTATGTCAACTAGTTTCCGATAAAAACTAATTTTTATAAACGGAAATTCGCTATGTTATGCAGAATGCTGCGACAAGGGTATTTTGATTTCAGGCACTGTGAAGGTCGCTATCACTGCAGCAATGGGGGAACTTTTTTTTGGAGCCTTGGGAGATCGCGAATAACTCACTGAATTTTCAATTTTTTGGTCCAAAAATTTTATTATGAATTAATTATGTATATATCAACGAATATATCCTTAAAATATTAAAACATTCCATACAGTAGTTTTCTTTAAAAAATTCCTAAAAATCACTTCCTTTTCAGGCGGTCACACTAGTGGTCCCCCTTAATTCTTTTCCATTCACTAAGTTCCAAATTTACTGACAAATTTAAAATTTTAAAAGTTCAGTTAAAACTGTTATACATCCTTACATCTCGATGTTTTAAAAACACAACATGTGTTCAAATATCTATATGAGCAAGGCCGTAGCTAGGAAAAATTTTCTTGTGGCTTTTTTTGTGGAATTATTTTCCCGTACTAGAAGTTTAGGTTTTGATTTCCCATTGGAAGTTATTGTAATGGGTTCGATTTTACGAATCGCTAATTTAGACATATCTCCACATTTCAGGGTCACTAGAATCCCAATTCATCGTTTTTAGCGTGATTTTTGTGTGTGCGTTCGTTAGTTTGTTCGTTCGTTCGTTCGTGAATTTTCTTTCGTCTCACATATCTCGAGAACAAATGATGATATCGACTTCGGATTAATTTTATTAAATGTGTAATTAAAAAATGAAGACTGGATAAAGTTTGGATTAGTGTTTTGTTATTTGTAATAAAAAAACGAAATTAAAAACTTTGCGAAAAATTTTTCCTCTTTTATATTTTAAAAATAAATGATGATATCATTTGTTTGAGAAGGGATGGGGTTCCTCATGGGATACACGAAGCTAAGCTCTCCAGTGCGGTGCAAGGGGCAAAGTCCCTGTCGAGGGTTCGGGGAGAGGAGCCCCTGAAATAAAAAAAAAAATTAATAGATTTGAGCGTTACTTTATGGTATTCCATATTTGTAAATAATAAACAAATATTTTACTTTGCAAAATACCACTTTTATTTTTGAAACAATATTGTCACAGTTTCAAAAATAAAAATGGTATTTTGCAAAGTAAAATATTTGTTTATTATTTACAAAAAAAAAAAATATTTATATACAGTAGTCTCTAGTCTTTAAGGGCATCAATGGGAAGTTGATGACTAAAGTCTAGACTAAAGACTAAAGACCTGTCCTCCCAAATTTTTAAATTTTATTTTTATTAGGGTCAGTTGGGATAATTTGGGTATAACTGCTTTTTATTTTTATATATTTAATACTAAAAAATTCTATATCAGTATTAAATTAATATAGGTATAGTATTATGCAGTAGATTGGGACCGGATAAAAAATATTTCACAGAAAATACAGAACTTAAAACATTCAAAATCTTAGGATTTTCCTAGAAGTTGCTTTTCTAAATAATATAAAGGAATAGTTTACAAATGAGAACATTTTTAAATATATTGTTTCATTCTTATAATATTACAAAAATTGCAATACCTACACGTGTAAAAAACTGAATGATGCAATAATTTATATTCTTATGTAATGTATTAGTAAAATGTCTAAAAACAGTCAATAATTATAATTTTACCGCAAATTAATGTTCAAATTTCTTACTTTTTCTTATTTTCCATTCTTACTACGCGCTTTGACGGGCATTTAAAACAAATTAAACAAATCGCACAAAAAAAGACCGCATAAAAGGAGTGTTTGCCGTATTCACTCCGTATTTTCTAATAATAATTTCGAAGGAGGATCACATTGTGACACAAAATCTCGTAACTTTATGCAATAGTTAACACACTAATGTAATGTAATTGTATCCATGAAATTTTTTTTTTTTTTTTTTTTTTATTAAAATCTGGCCATTGCTTGTGTAGCAATTTGGCCATTAACCAAAACAAATACATACATTACAAATTATAAATTAGATATTCATACAAATCATAAGAAACAGCTAAAAAAAAAAATATTTTATACAAAACAAGAAAAAAAAGAGAATTTTCCCAACGTATAAACAATAAAAAGTATAATAATTCTCTTTGTATTATTCTATTCTGTAAGTATATAAATTTTAACTGGGATACAAATGACAAACTAAACACAGGGATATTGGGAAAGACATTGTCGCCGAGACCCATCGGGACACACAAAATTAACAGACATTTGTTTGGGGGTCCTGGAAAGGTTTACACAAGAGAATATACAGTCGAACTGTACGGTGTAAAACATTTAAGGTTTTAGGATATTCAACAAACACAGTATATCAAACATTTATATTACATGAGGTGAAGAATTGTGTTATAGCGGAGTTAATGTTAGGCTTGTTAAGGAATAATAAATGGTTTAAGCTGAGTGGAAATTGAATGTTTTCATTAAGGATATTGTTGTAAAAGCGTAGGCGCTGGGTATTATAAATGGGACAGGAAAAAAGTAAATGGTTAGCATCTCGTTCATCGTTGCCGCACTGGCAATCGGAGTTTTCCAGCAGTCGGAGTCGACAAAGATGAGTGGGTAAACTGTTATGTCCGGTTCTTAGACGGCTTAGGGTGACTATGCTACGCCGATTCCAATTTAGTCCGTGGTACCACTGCTGGAGCTTCACTTCCGGTTGCACTGCGGCTAGGGCTTTGTCTTTTATCAAGCTGGTGGTTTTCCATTCTCTGTCCCATTCTGATAGCATATGTTCTCGGCATTGGCGTACAAGGTCTGTGTGGGGTAGTAAGTATCCCTCATCCACGCCATTGGTAACAGCATCTTTTGCTAAAAAATCAACAAATTCGTTTCCCCGTATTCCAACGTGTGAAGGACACCACACGAAGCCAATACGGAGACCCGCATTAGTAATTTGCCAAATAATATCCTTAATGAGGGAGATAAGGTAATTAGGATGGGGTAGTAAAGATGGATTTTTTAGGAGGGATAGGACACTTTTGGCGTCGGTAATTACAACAGCTTTGTGAATTCTATTATTGCGGATGTATTTAAGTGCCTCTATTAACGCAATGCATTCTGCTGAAAAAATAGAAAATCGGCGGTCAAGTTTAATTTTCTTTTGATATGCGGTCGAACAGAATGCTGCTCCAACTGACACATCATCGTGCAGCTTGGAAGCGTCTGTATATATCGGAGTGAAATCAGGAAAATTTGAAGAAACAAAATTATCAAATAAGGAATTATAATAAGCAGCAGGCGTTGTTTCACTCTTGATTAGGCCACAATCGACTCTAATAGAAACCGAAACAAGGTTTGTGGCGTAGTCAAACGTGAAGCATGGTTGAACAGGGGATGTGTAGATTGGCTCATCACAAAGAGAACGATATGCTGAAATTACAATAGGAATAGGTTTGCGGCGCCAGTAAGAGGAATGCCTCATTGTGTCACTAAGACTGGCCAATATAGGTATAAGGGGATGATTAGTTACCGACAGTCTTTTGAGAATAAATTTTCTGGCCAAAAAGAGCCTACGGATATGAAGTGGGGGCTCAGCAGCTTCGACAAGCAAAGAATTAGTCGGGCAGGAGCGCATTTGTCCAAGAGAAATGCGTATCGCTTGAAACTGAATTTGCTCAAGAATATATGAATTAGATTTAGCAAGGGGGGAAAAAAGAAAACTTCCATAATCGAAGAGGCTCCTGATAATCGCACGATAAAAAAGTAGTAGTATGGCAGGATCTGCCCCCCGCCATGTAGTGGTCAATGCTCTCATTATGTTTAAGCCAGACTGGCTTTTATTTGAGACATTTGTGATGTGCGGTCCCCAGGAGAGTCTTCGATCGAAAGTTAGTCCCAAGAATTTCACAGAATCTTTAAAAGGGATTGGAGTATTGTGAAATGGTATAGATAATGGTCTGTCTCTGTGCCGAGAAAAGAGAATGGCGGATGTTTTTGTGGTTGATATCTCAAGGTTTAATTCAGCCAGATAATTTTCTAATTGGATCAGGGCTGCTGAAATATTTTCTATAGCTTGGTTTAAATTTTTGGATGAGGTATATATGACAATATCATCAGCATATTGTAAGATTTTAATATGTTGAGGAAGTGAGGTGTGGACATCAGAAGTGTAAATATTGAAGAGGAGGGGACTTAGCACAGCGCCTTGAGGTAAACCCAAATATGCTGTCCTAGGAGAATCAGAGTGTGGAGCAGTGAGCATAATGGTTCTATAACGTAGAAGATTGTATATGTACTGTGTTATTTTGGGAGGAGCTTGCAGTGATTGTAATTTTTGAATCAGTGTATTGATATGTACATTATCGAATGCTTGTCTAATGTCAATAAAAACTGCAATGAGGTTGTAGTTTTTAGTGTACGTGTTAAGGATATCTGAATGTAAGATAGCAAGATTGTCCAGTGTACCCATTTTTTTACGGAAACCAAATTGAAAGGGAGGAATTATCTGGTAGTGTTCACTCCACCATTCCAGCCTCAATTTAATCAGGTGTTCCATCAATTTGGCCATGCAAGAAGTCATTGTAATGGGACGGTATGACAAGGCAAAATTTGGGTCTTTGTTAGGTTTCAACACAGGATGGACTAAAGATACTCTCCATTCGTCTGGAACAATATTTTCAATAAACAAATTATTGAAGATATTCAATAGGTATTGTTTGCTATTATTTGAAAGATTTTTGATCATACTATATAGTATGCCATCAGCACCAGGTGAAGAGTCCTTTAGATAGGATAGTACGGAAGTCAACTCTTCATAAGAGAAAATTTTATCTAAAGGATTCGTGAGGAGTGTAAGGTTGTTTTCCATGCTAAACAGATCGGGAACGGTGTCTGGTGCAAGGTTTTTAATGAAATCTGACATCCAAGAATTGTTTACCGTTGTAGGTACATACGAGGTACAACTTTTCCTAAAAATTTTAATCATTTTCCAGACATCCCCTATAGGTGTGCTACAGGAGAGGTTTTCACAAAAATTTTTCCAAGAAGCTTTTTTCTTGGCTTTGAACACCCTTCTTGCGTGTGCTTGTATATTTTTATATTGTATGTATGTGGCAGGAGTAAAATTATTTGAAAGTGTTCTCATTGCAGCTTTTCGTTTTTTAATTAGCTCACAACATTCACTGTCCCACCAAGGTGTGGGAATTTTTTTTGAAAAATGCGGATGCGAACGGGGTATGGTAAGCATTGCGGCATGATTGATTGCGTTGGATATCTCTTTATAGGATGAAATAGGTGAGGATGAATGTAAGGTGTTCTGGATACTCGAATCGACATGTCTGGCATATGCGTCCCAGTCAGCGTTTTTGGTTATCCAGCGCCGACGTGTGACGTGTCTTACGACTGTATGTTCTCTTGCGATTCGAATGATGATTGGCCAGTGGTCGCTGCCATAGGTACAGTCCAACGGAAACCATTGGATGAAAGGGCTTAAGTTGGGAGAACATATGCTGAGGTCAACAGCCGTACAGTTTCGGGGTGGAGGAGTGCAGCGTGTAGGGGACCCATTATTGAGGATTGTTAAATTGCAATTGGAAATAAATTCACAAATTTCATCGCCCCCTCTATCGGAAAAATTATTTCCCCAGAGGTTGTGATGTGCATTAAAATCTCCAGCTATGAGAATTGGTTCGGGAATGTGTGCTATTAGTTGTTGCCATTGGGCTGCTGATAGTGGATGTTGAGGTGTATTATAAACGGAAATAACAGATATATCCGCAGTGCGGACAGCAATCACTTGGACGAATTCAGAAGGAGATTGGATGTTAATTGAATAGGATGGGAGGGTAGTTCGAACGAGAATTGCTGAACCACCATATCCATCATGTCTGTCAGAACGATATACATGGTAGCCATTAACCCGAAGGTGTTCGTTGGGTTTAAGCCAGGTTTCTGATAAAATTGCAATCTCGATCGAATGATTTGTAAGGAGATAGAGCAAATCTGGCTTATTACTGTGTATGCTCCTTACGTTCCATTGGATGAGGGACAGATTTGGGATGTTGTGTAGGGCTTTGTAGGCCATGATTAGATATAAAAAAATTTAATAGTTGGGTCACTTTTTGTATAAGAGCTGGGTCTGGGATTAAATGAGATAGGGCTTCTTCAAAATTGTATGTGATTTTTGTAGAAGTAGAACTATTACTGTTTGCTGAACTATCACGCAATTGAAATTCGGTTACTGGAGTAGTAAAAGTGGAAGGAAGTCGACCATTTGGATTTAATAAAACGGATTGGTGTAGTTTTGAAAGGGGTGTGTCGTTATATGACGGAGGAGAAGGTGGGGTTTTGCGTTTTTTAGTAGATGTTGAATTTACTACTTGACTGTACGACTGGGGAAAAGCGCGAGAAGTCGATGGAGTAGGGTTGTCGTTCTGGGATGGAAGTGATGGAAAAGACTGCGGTGCATTTAATGGTTTATAGGTTGTTTTTGGTTGATTAACAGTGGGTACGAGGGAAGAGGCTTCGTGGAAGGAGATACCCTCAGTTGCCATCAAACGTTTAATAGCAACTTGACGACGATATTCAGGGCAATCGCGAGAACGGGAAGAATGGTTGCCATTACAGTGAACGCATACTTGTATTTGTGATAAATTAGGACATTCCGCGGAGAGGTGTTGTTCTGCACAGTTATTGCAGCGTGGCGAACTTTTACATGAGTTAGCTGTGTGACCATATCTTAAACATTTATAACATTGAGTGACTGGAAATACATAGATTTCTACAGCCCTCTGGCAATAAAAGATCGACACACTTTCCGGTAACTTGTTACCTTCAAATGTCACAACTACGGAGGAAGTTTTTACGTACGAAAAAGAATTATCAGGTAATTTTACACGTCTGGATAAGCGATGAACTTTGAGGACTTTGTAGGGGGATCTAAGGTTCGATTGAATAGTGTCATCATCAAAATGCACATCAATATCACGAATAATACCCATCTTTGTAACACAATGAGTAGGGATAAATGCTTTTAAATTATTTTTGGGTACAATAGGATTGGATAAAAACTGATTTGCAGCGCTTGAACGCTTAAAAAGAACACATATTCTGTTTCTTCCCAAGCTGTCTACTTTTAAAACATCAGGGACTTGAGATTTCATAAGAAGGTTACCAATAGTTAGCGGATAAATTCTAGTATCTGGTTGAGTTGATTCTACAAAGACTTTAAATGGGCCGCGGGAATTATCAGGATAGACGTAAGACGTTTTTGGTTTGGGGTTCATATTGGAATCATCATTAGTAATGGCATTAATGGGGGTTGAACTGGACAAATTGCTTTCTGAAAAAATACTTATTTCTTGTATAGGATTGGGTAAAATGCAGGGGGAATCGGGGGGGTCCAGGTCTATCCGAGAAGGACCTGGATGACCATCTCCATCCTGCACGACGGAATGTGTTCTTAATATTTAAATGAAACAAATTTTTTAAAAAATATAAAAAATGAAAAAATAAATCAATTAAAATAATAAAAATAAAATGCTACTGTAATTCCGACTTACCAATAAAACAATAACAATATGAAAATACAGTTTATATGAATTATTAATAAACAAGTTGTTTTTCTTTATTTGTTTTAATTGAATCACTTGCAACAATATACACGTCTAAACAAGCTAACGTACCAGACGTAACTCATCCATGAAATTTTAATGTTCCCATCCAGCGTCCTAAAGACCCTTTATTTTGACTACGGGCTTGCATAATATGTGTATTTTTACGGCAATGACATACACAGCGCCGGCCTGAGGGGTGTGCGACGTATGCAGCCGCACACTCGAGCCTTTTGGAGGGGCATAAAATTGGCCAATTTTAGTAAAAAAAATCTCTGAAATGAAAGCAAGAAAAGAAAAGTCCTTGCATAAATGTATAATAAAAGCGACGATGTACATATCTTAATAGTTAATAAAATTTTGTTGTGTGTGCGCCATTATTAAACTCTGTAATTATTGGTTCACTATGTTCTGTTGTTTTATTTTCTTTTACCTATGAGATTTGGACATTTATCTTAGGCCGGCGGATGGTGATTCCCTCATTAGCTATTTATTACGAGAGTACTTGCAAGTGAGTACCGAGTTGAGTACTCAGTAAGTGTAAAAATCATTGTAACATGACCCAAAAGATTTCATTAGTTTATTTAACATAATAGTAGTTTAAGGTACAAGAAAAAGTACTGAACCTATAAGGTCAATCAATAATAAATTAAATTGAGAGGCATAAATTTAATGTTCTAAAAGGCGCAAAAATTCACAAAAAATGTGTTTTTAGACCTTAAATTTCAAACATTTTCCGGGGGAGGGCCCCCGGACCCTCCTTTTACCTGGGGGATATTCCATATTCCCCAAACCCCCCGGTAGGGGCATAAAATGTGAATCTTGCACACTTGCTTTTTTTGTCTTAGGCCGGCCCTGGACATACATACACATAAAGATAATTGTACAATGACTGAACGAACGTATATAATGTCGGTCTCTAAATAAAATATACGACAAATAACAAGTAACAAGAACAAATGTGTATAATAAGTTTATAACTGTTTCTAAACACTTATATGACATAAATAAACATTATACGGCGATGACATTATGTTGTAAGTAGTTATGTACTGACAAATAAAATACGGGTAGGGCACAGCACGACACAGTGAGGCAATGGATAAGGAATGGCAACAACAAAATAGACAACATTTGTAAATAAAAGTTTAAAATTTAAAGCTAACAATGACTTTGTGCAAATAAAGTAAAAGTATGACATGGTAACATCAGTCTTTTATTTAATTCAAACGATGGTTTATGGCAGTTTTGAGCTGGAGGGAAAAGAGAATGGTAATTAAATGTAAATGCAATAAAAATTGCATGACACTTTATGTAGGGTTGACCGGGGTAAATGTGAATTGGGGTAATTGTGAACGGCGTTTATAATTTCTAAAATAACATTAATTTTGTTAAAAATCAAATCTTAGTATGTTTTTCTGTCCTTTCTTAATATGCCATTAAAAATTTCATAACAATTCCCCAAGTATTAGTATCTTTTTTTTATTTTGAAAAAACCCTTGCAAAATTTTGTATATCTTACTTCGACCAATCCATCGAAAAAAAATTTTTTAATACATTTTCTTTTTTTTAAAAGGTAAGAAATGGATAAAGGTACTTCTAAAGAAGTGGTCTAAAGCCTGAGGCGGTTCCTTATTAACTGCTAAAGAAATTGGACAATATATTACCAATTCACAATTACCCCATGATTTTAAAATTCCGGGGTAATTGTGAACGTCATTCACAAATGGCCCCCATCCGGTCAAAAATTTCAGTAGTGTCCTTTTCAGAGTTGAAAATGTTGATGGTGATGTACAATGACATTATTGTACAAGTTTTCGTTGTACAAACAACACACACACAAAAAAAAAATAGATTGTTGTTTTTTGTTCATGTAAACTGAATGTATTTCCTTGAAAAAGTCTCATTTTCCTTGTTTTTGTGTGAAAATCATGTAATTTTTTGATTTTTTATTTTTATTTGATAAAATGACAAAATATCATCAAAATATCATTTTTAGCGGGTAATAAATTTGTTCTTACAATTTTTGTTATTTTTATTTAACCTTGATTTTTTGTACAAATTTGAGGTATGCGCAACTTGCATTAAACAAAGAGAAATTGTGACCGCTAGAGTATGGTGAAAAATTTGAAAGTGGGGTAAATATGAAGAATTTGAGTTGGTCCTTACTCTGATGTACCTCACTCCTCTTGTAATCCATTCTAAATAATTTTTCTGATGGCATTCACATTTACCCCGAAATTCATAAGATTTGCAAAACCGCACTGGGGAAATGTGAATGCCTTATAAATTTTTTGTTTTTCATACGAATTTGCTTAAAATTTGTGTGGTGCATCCTGAATAATATAGAATTAGAAATAAATCAACCATAATGTGATATATAAAATAAAAAATACTTAAAACAACGCTTTTATCTCAATTTATGAAAATCCATTCACAATTACCCGGGTCAACCCTACATAAAAATGAAACAACTGGCACGAATTTACTAAAATGCTAGAAAATCATTATTCTCAGATAAAATGAACCTGCAGATATATTCAAAACTATATCACTCTGATTAGAAAGATTATTCTTCTTAGCAAGTCCACGATGGTATACCAAATCTCAAAAATTATAGAATCGTATATAATTAGCTTGTTGGAATGGTTATTGATTATGTACATATTTGGATTTTACGAAATTCAGGTGTTGTAATTAAAAAAAAAATGCTATAAAAAATAAATGTAATAAAATATTATATTAATTTAGTACTAAAAATTCTCTTATATCTGAAATTTTTTTTTGGAGATTTTAGGGATCTAGAATGTTTTTAATAATAAAAAAAGTTTATAATATTCTCTGGCAAGAATAACTTTGTTCTTAGATTGCGTCGACGGGAAAATTAAGAAGAATATTAGACAACCGCAATAAAACCCTTTTTGGCTCTTGTATTTCTGAGTTGGTATTTATTTCAACAGTGGAAAATTTTAAAGAATTGCCTTTGGAAATTTTTCTACTTCTCTCGTAATATAACATTTGATTTAAAGAGTTCTATACCGGTTTAAATTTTGTATGAAGATATCTTATGTATAAACCTGGTTCTATTGTATTTTTTTACACAATCGAAAAGACCGTAAATATTACATAACGCGAGCTTATTACACTGTTCCATGTCGACTTTTTAAAATCTCGAGAAAAATGAGTTTGAAGTTTTGACATATTTTAAAATGTAATTTATATAATATGAATTAATTTTAAGTTCCAAAGAAGCAGGTATAGACAAATTACAGTAGGTATATCAAAATACTATGTGAAACAATAACAAATTGAACGAAAAAATAATTTAGAACATCCAAATTATATGTGAAACATATAACTTTTAATAAAATTATTTATACTTTTAGAAGATGAACGTTTGATGCTTTGTTGATTTCTACCGTTCTTTAAGGAATTTTGATTAAATTTAAATTTATATAGACTAGACAATGAAATGGAGAACTCAAATATGTGAAAAAGTGCAAATTTCAAAAAAGTCGACATTGAACTGTGTAACACTAGGCTCGCGATAAGATAAGCTTTTAAACCATTGTTCTAAGTGAACTAACTTTTGAGAAAAATTAAAAAAATTTCTGAATTTTTTTACGACCAATGCTTTATTCTTTTTATTACAATAACAAACTTTTCAAATTTATTACAGTAACAAACTTTTCAAATAGCTTTCAGCGAATTTTCGAACCGAAAATTTAGTTATTAGAGCCACTGTCATGGCGCGATTTGAGCCCGAGACCATAATAGAAACTTGTTTTGAAGTCCTTAGAAGTCGACTGAATGACATTCACTAAAATTTATATGTATGTATTTATGTGTCCATGTGATAACTCTCGAACAATATATCCGATTTCTACGAAATTTGGTAAAAACATAGGAAGTCCCAAAATCTTGGATAAGTTCTTCAACCACACATGTCCGGTGCTCGACATTTTTCGTGAAAAAAATTAAGTTTTTTTGTCAAAATTTCGCAAAGTGTAAAACTTTTCTTACACCGTTGGAAAGAGGAGGAAAAATCATATAAAAATGTTTTTAAAAACTATTATTACGTGTCAACTAGTTTCCGAGAAAAACTAATTTTTGTAAACGAAAATTTGCTAAGTTACGTAGGATTCTACGACAGGGGAAACGAAAATTTTTAGTAACTGTACATAAGCAGAACAAATTGTTCGAAAAATTGTGTTGCTTAGTGGGCTGCACAAAAAGTTGCAACGGGCCACATGCGGCCCACCGGGACCTAAAAGCACCAAATATTAACTACTCAACCGATTTCGAAAGTTCTTTCACTATTAGAGAGCTAAACTATTTTAGATAGATACAGGTTTTAGGTGAGATCCACCACTGCCCAATATTTGGAAATTCGCTATGTTATGCAGATGCTGCGACTGGGGTATTTAGTTGATTTCAGTTTTGACTATATAAAACTTAATTTTAATCAAGTTAGTAGATATGAGTAGAGACATAGATTACTGGAAAATTACGGGTTTTTTTTGACTGTGTAATAGTTGCTGAAAAAATAAATATTTCTAATAACAAAGGGAAACACAGTAATAGACACCGTACCTACTTATTAATGTTTTAGTATGTGGGATTGCTCACTGTACGGAATCCTAATTGTCCGAGTTCAACTTTCTCTTGGCTGAATTTTTTATTGTAAAATTAATACTTTTCGAAATAACAAAAAGCGTTTTCGAAATTTTAAACAATTAACAGATCTTTAGCTGACAAAAATTCAGTCGATGTAAAAACTCTTTGAATAAAATGTTCAGGCACTATTTTTGGGCTGCAATATCAGAAAGTTTCCAAGGATGGACATTGCGTAGCTAATTACCAAGAGTCCAAGAGTACAAATATTGATGTCAGGAAATAGGAAGTTATAAGTATAGGTGTACATAGATGTAGATGTTATAAAAAGTAATTTCAGATTTTTTTTTATTATGTTTAACATTATTATCGTAATTATTGCAGATAAAAAAAAATATAAACGAACTTACAGTTTCCTGTGTTTTTCATCTGTATAGGTATGTAGATGTGCACATTTATTTTCAACTGAAAATACAACTTCCAGCAGTTTTCGTTAACAATTTTATTATTTTTTTTTTTCGTGGCAAAAAAAAACCCATTCAAAGAAAATATTTTGAAATGAAATTATACAGGTAACAAAACTAGCATTTCTATACAGAGTATGCGTTAGAAAGAGAGAGAAAGAGAGAGAGAGAGAGAAAGGGAAAGGTTATGAATGTGGATGCATATATGTATATATTTGCGCGCAATAAATGACTTTTCATTTCCGGGCGACACTTTCGACTCCGGCTGTGTTGGTATTGAGTGAGTTTAGGGTGAATGCGGGAGAGATGCCGCACATTTTGAAAACACTTGATAATTCTTAAAGTATGCTTTTAATTGATTTGAAATTTGGTACACAATAAATGTAAACATTGTTCTTTAAAATTATTTATAAATAATTTTAAACTTTGAGTCATAAAGGATTCATAATTAACATTTTTGTAGAGCCTGCAAAGCGGCGTCTCTCCCACACCTATGGGAGAGATGCCGCATCAAAGAAAGTGAGACGCCGCATAGTTCATATTAAAAATTTTGCATTTTACACACATCCCCATACATGATGCATGCCATATGTAACCATTTTTGGCACTTTGTACATCTTAACCAGTCAACTTTTTTTTGTTTCTGAGTACCTTTCAAAACATTCAATACACAGCCAATCATCATTATTTTCGTTATCTTCACTAATATGAGAGCTCTTCC